>CM054803.1:26122234-26842234 GCA_028984105.1 Lavandula angustifolia | reverse complement strand
AAACTATCACTTACTTTTCTGACTCCACCGTATATTATTTCATCATTTGGGGGTCACGATTAATTGGCATGAGCATAGATATTAGTTGATTCATATCATCTTCTCGTTGGATCTACTCCGCAAAGTCGGCATACATTCATTTAATGCATCAGGTACCTCATCGTACTCTTCGTCGGATGAACTATCCAAATTATTTTCTTCGTCACTTTCGGACACAACATAGGTCTCCTATTTGTGAACATAGATCTCCTGTTCGCGAACATTCTCAACCTGATTGCTACAACCCTTCACTTTTGGAAACTAAACCTTGATCCTAATTGTTCAACAACATCGAGTGTATAATAAGAGTGAACATTGGAGTGCATAAGAAATAAAGTTGGCTCTATTTTTATAGTACAAAGACGAACTAGATCCATATCGATGGTGAGAATGGACCTCATCATAATACCATGACGAGAAACATAAGTATAATAAATTTCATAATTCAATGAAATTTAAAACAGATTAAAATTGTATAGATTGAATGAGTTGTCGTAAAATAGGGAGACAAACACTTATGCCTGAAACGCAGACAACTCTTACTTCATCGCCAACATACTCGGACAAATTATTAAATTATATGTTAAAATGCACAATAATGTTATTCCAAGTTTTCATTTTTCTTTTTTTTAGTATGGAAGCAAAATTCTACAGAACGATTTTTGTAATTGAAAATGAAATAATAGAGGATGTAGCGTGTTCAATGAGGACGACAATCACTAGTATTAATACATAAAACATCGAGCTACATAACACATTTCATGATCGGTCAATTTTTGTCATGCATAGGGCTGATCAAATCTTGCTTGGTCGTGAGTAGGACTGAGTGGGATTTATGACACTGATTGGCAGGGGCGGATCCAGGATTTTTGGTTAGGGGGGGTGAAATTTATCGGGACTTGAGTTTTCTTTGTACGGGGTTCGGGCGGAATAGGCCCCTCTAAAAAAAAATTTTAACACATTTTCTACTTAAATCTAATTATACTTACTCTTTATGGCTTATTTAAGGATTATATTCTTCTTTCATGAATAACTCATATATTTTTTATATTTATTCGAAAAACATAGCACTACAATCCTTTATTTTGACATCACTCTATAAATTTAGTTATAGGAAATTATGAAGAATAACAATATCTAACTAA
Organism: Lavandula angustifolia; assembly: GCA_028984105.1. Classification (NCBI taxonomy): domain Eukaryota; kingdom Viridiplantae; phylum Streptophyta; class Magnoliopsida; order Lamiales; family Lamiaceae; genus Lavandula; species Lavandula angustifolia. The sequence goes on along the minus strand of CM054803.1, from coordinate 26,841,050 downwards.
GGAATTAATAAGTATTTAAATGATAGTTTATTTATACTTCAAATGTTCTTAATTTTATACCAATAAGTACATGAAAAAAGAAAACACAAATATAGTATATTAATTGCATCAAACACAAACATAGTATATTAATTGCATGAAGTTATATAGGTTGACTCTACCAAACTAGGTATCTAAAACTCAAAATCTACACCTTCACTAAAATATGTGACACTTAATATAGGTTTTTAAATATTTTCATAGTTAGGGTAACAAATTTAAAAATTTCGGGGGGCGAATTCAAAAATTTAATTGAAACAAGTATAAAAATTACTAGAAATAAAAGATAACTCGTAGTATTGCACAAAAATTCGGGGGGGGGGGCGGTTGCATCCACCCGCCCCCCTTGAATCCGCCCCTGCTGATTGGGATGTAATTTTTTTTTTTATAAGCGAGCAGGATTCGAGCATGCCGCGGAGCGTGATTCTGCTCTCTGTAGAGTCAAAAAAGCCGAACGGAATTCTACAAACTGAGCGCGACTCTGAGCGGGATTTTAATTTCTGCTGGACTTTGCAGATTTTAATCATTTATGCACAAAACAACGTAAAATAACAAACTAATCATTATTTGCATATTGACAAGTCTAAAAAGTTAGGATATTTAAGTTAAAATTGAGTATTTTGTGTATCAGATATAAGATTGGGTAGTTTTACCATTTGCATTAAGCATTTGGGTATTTTAGAAAATACCTCTAATATATTTCTCATAAAAACATATTCCTTATAATGTGCTTGGAAAATATCAATAAACTGTTCGGATGCAAAATTTGGTCTTTGATGAAAAAAAGATTTGAAAAATAATGCTGTTATTGAAAATGGTCTTGATCTCTTTCTTCCAAAATTTTAAAACATACTCGTATATGTGTCTATTCAAGTCTGTCATCCAAAAAAAAGTCTGTCATTACATTTGTAACAAAAAAGTTGTGGTACGACAGCCGTCACCCTATCACATTAAGGATGGTTGAACTTTCTGTGTGGTTTGCCGGTTACTACACAAGGAGCGGGGTTTATCCAGTGTGTACCCAAAGTAACGGCTACGGGTTCCACAAATAAAAAAAAAAAAAAAAAAAAAAAAAAAAAAAAAAAAAGTCTGTCTTTTTTTTTTAAAAAAAAAAGTTGGGGAAAAAAAAAAAAAAAGAGTTAACGAATTAACCAAAAAAAAGTCTGTCATTACATTCGTAACAAAAAAGTTGTGGTCCGAGAGCGGTGGTGGTGGTATTGCAATTTGTAAGAAATAAGACACGCGCTCACATGCATGCTTTGAAGCAAGAGGCATAAATTGTAAAATAAAATATGGTAGACCGCAACAGCCAACTTGACTCGTCCATATTTTATATTTTGTTTTTGTTTGTCTTATACATCCCTCGTCCTATTATTATATTGGTAAGCAAGATGTGAGGTAAAGGTGTTATAAAGTTTGGTGTAAAAGTATGAAAAGGGTGGGGTCACATGCCAACTTGATTGGTCCATTCATTTTATTTTCTTTATTTAATATGGATACATAAATAATGAAACCAAAAAGAAATTGGTTTTAATGATAGGACTGATAGATATTACTGAATAAGTCTAAAAACGGACGGCATTTTAGAAAAGGGACCAAGCACGTCCAACCATGCAATGCGTTCACAAATATTTAATATAAATTCATTTTACGTGTCTAATATTTAAATGTCTATGGTAATAAATGGAGAAATAATAATGGATTTGTTTAAGGAATATTCTCTTCTAAATACACCAATGTTTTTCAAATTCTGTTTTTGCATACGAACTTTCAATTTAGCTTAAAGATACACCAACTTTTGATTTGTTTCAAACTACACATGGGTCCAAAATCAAAGTTGACCTGATATTTTCTGACGTGACGTGATTGTTAATATGTTGGGTTAGTCAACATCAACTGTATCCGATTTTTTAATAAATACACAAACTATGTATAATTTTCCTTTTTACACATGAATTATGAGTTTTTTTTCTCAAAGTCAAAATTTACTATTAGAAAAAATAACTAATTATAAGAAAAAACTATTTTTTTACCGTGAAAAAATAAATAAATTCAAAGTTCATAGATAAAAAGGAAAACTATAAAGAGTTAGTGCATTTATCTATAAATTAGATAAGGTTGATGTTGACTAACCCGACATATCAGTAATCACATCACACCTAAAAATGTCATGTCACCTTTGATTTTTTAATCAAGTTCAATTTGAAATAAGAAAATCAAGAATTGATATAATTATAAGTTAATTTGAAAGTTCATGTGAAAAAAAAGGTAAAAATGGTTTATTCAGGGGAGAATATCCTTTGTTTAATGAAACAATAAAAATATGAAAGTTCTGATATCATTCTTTTGACATTTGCTATATCAAATAAAAAAATCCAAGATCTTGGATTTGAAACTCATTACTTTGCAACACAAATTACGCAAGGAAGGAAATGGTTTTGGTTATTTATCTTTCGTTTACTTATAATTTTGATTTCGTAATTTTTAATACGGCGTCTTTGGTCCTTAATTTTTTAGTATCAACAATTTTAGCTCCATAACTTTTAAGCCAACAATTTTGATTCCATAACTTTCATATAACGACAAAGTAAATTCGTTAACTATTCGATTTTTATATTGATAATTTTATAATTAAACTAAAACAAAAAAATGCAATACACAATTAAGTTACTCCCTCCGTCCCATAGATTTAGTCAGTATTCCTTTTCGGATTGTCCCATTGAAATAGTTCAGTTTCTTTTTTTGGTAAATTATTACATACTTTTTTTAAGGACCACCACTTTATACAGCTCTACACACATCAACAACTCTCCTTAAAAACCGCACCGAAAAGAAAATAGACTATGTGAATCTCCTTTTTTTCCTATTCACTCTCCCCCTTTTTTTTTTAATAACCCTATGTGAATCTCCACATTTCAATCTTTTCTGTTGAAGGCTTGAAGCAGTTAATAAATTCAATTTGTGTATTGCAATTGCAAAATTCAATTTGTGTTCGTTATTCAACAAAACGTACCGAAATTCATTGTGATGTTTGTTATGAATTTGGTATCTTATATGTCTATGGTATGGTTTGATTTTATCATTTGTTATAAGATCAAATCGTCGATATTAAAAAGTTGGGAGATATAAAATATCGCATTAAAAGTTTCGGAACAAAAAAATTGATATTATAAAATTATAAAACTAAAAATGTCGTATTTAAAATTATAAGACCAAAATCCCTAGTATACAAAATATAGGAGACGAAGAACGCTGCACTAAAAAAGTTAGGGGACAAAATTACAAGTGAAGGAATATATGGGACAAAAAATGCCTAATAATATCAATCTAGCATAATAGATGAGATATGGAGGCTTGGTACTCGGTCCTCCGTGTCCCAATCAAAATCAAGATTGAGATTTTTTAATATATTTTCATGTTACATTTCGTTCTTTAAACATATAAATACAGTTTATATGTATATATGATTGATGTATTATATAATATTATGAAACATATATAGTATGTGAGCTGAAGGACTCCCTAATCAAAATCTAGTTTTTTAGCTTCTCAAAATCTAGTAGATATACAGATACTACGGAATTGTTTGCTCAATCATGACCAAATAAGAAAGAGATATATCGAAACTATAAATATCGAACGCCCATATTAACTAAATATTATTTCATTTATCCCATTATTCTTAACTTGTTTTTTTTTTTTATATGAAGATTAAGAAAGTGAGTGGAAGTGGATAAAATGATGGACTTCATTTATTTCTTTTGACTGTATGGTCTGCAAATTATTTTTGTTTTCGAAAAAAGCTAACAATAATGAAATATCCTATAAAAAAGAAGGCAACACTAGTGAAATGGAGTAATAAAGAAAAACTACATATCTAAATAGTACAAAACTCATGTTAAAATGTCGTGCTAGTATTCAGTTCCACATTGGCAGACGCATTATGCAACTGATGGTCCCTGAATTTGAATTATTGGATTTTTGTTCACATGCCTCGCAAATGGGCCATAAACGAAATAGGAAAGACTGGTGGGCCATCAGACTTGGCATTCTCTAGTTGGGCGACATGGGATGTCTGTATGCAGTTGGGGTTTAATGTTTTTAATTTACAGGCCTTTTAATTTTGACATTTAAGTATAAAGTTCGGGATTTTGCGCTTCCCTCATAATACACTTTTTGAAAGGCTAGAGAGTGAAGTGCTATACTATGAAAGACAGATGCACATGTGGACAAGGGTTGAATATTGCCATCCATTTGTTTTATTTTTCCTACAAATTTACTAGTATAATTCTAATATTTGATATCATATTGATTATATATATTACTGAGTCAAATAATAAAATCCACAAAATGAGTTGGACCTGTAAAAGTCTTCAAATTATATAAATTTGTCCAACTGAATTCATAGTCAATTGAATTCAGGTTAACTGAAATTCTTAGCCCATTAAATGTATAAGTCCCCAAAACATTATTATCCACATTCCATCTTTCTCAAATGTACTCTGCACAAACCCTTGCGAAATATGCATTAACCCATATTCCTTGAATAGCTACGATGCTAATTCAGCTACTACACTCATTTTCCTCTTCTAAAATGTCAAATTTAATTATGTGGTCCAAATTCTACTATAGTTAATGTTGTTACTTTCTATTATAAATTGGTTTTTAATTTGTTATTTATTTGCAAATTTGCATAAATTTCCTTTTGTGATTTCTGGTTTCAGTACAATCCATTTATCTCATTGAAGTGGTCCAGTATGCATCTTCAAACCGTCCTATTGAAGTTATTCAGTTCCATTTTTGGTAAATTATTATGACTATTTTATTTGATGGACCTACAATTTTGCACAACTCTATACGAAATTAATAACTCTCCTTAAAAATCACATTTGGAAAATTGAACAACTTTAATAAAACAGAGAGAATAGATTCTATAGGTAGACCGAGAGCATAATCTCAAGCTATGAACTCTTGAAAGTATTTTGGAAAATTCTTGTTTGTAGTATTATACCAAGGCGCGGAGGGAGACGAGCTAGGTGGGGTCACCTCCCCCCCCCCCGGAATGTCAAAATAATTTAGTATATAATATTTATACTAGATGGAAAGTAGTTAAGTGATATTGATGTTAGGTTGTTAATATCATGTTTGGAGATCGAATTCCTCCAAGATGAATATCTAGACTTATTAAATATTTTTTTAAAACAAAATTCTATCTCTCTTTCAAGACTTTTTTCTCTTATTTCTTCTCCTCTATCTCTCTCTCACCTATCTTAGTCACTATAGAGACTCCCTACTTTTTAGGGATTCAGTGCTTTACTGCAGTTCTATGACAGAATAAGTACAGTGCTGACAGCTTTTGATAGGTCAAGGTTAATTCGGTAGTTGAAGCTTGATCTAACTCCAATGCAGACACTGAATGATTCATTGGATGTAAACTCGAACACTTTGCTGAGTTGATTGAGTACTAACATTCCCTTTACTTTAGAGGAAAAACTGTCTGATTCCACTTCACTGTGTTCAATACAAGTCCAATAGTGAATGCCAAGGAGACTCACTGAGTCTTCAGAAGTCCATTCTTCAGATGCTTCTAAGCATACTCTACTGAATTTGGGCAACAATTCTGAAAAAGACTAACTAGACTCACGAGCTTCCTAACGAGTAAGCTCAACTTATTCTGATTGATTTATTATATTTGACTGGTTCATTATCATGTAGGGTTTTGAGATCATTCAAGTCTTATATTACACCATCACCCAATAACCTTCTATTTGATGATTTCAAATCTTAACTACTAAATAGATGCAATCTTGAAGACAACTACTTACAATAATATGAAAATAAGAATAAGTGAGTGTGTGTCAGTGATCATTCAGATGACCAACAGTGTTATAATAAGAAAATAAGACATGTAACAAAGAGTTTTTGGAAGGCCTCAACGCAAATGCTGAATCCATTCAAGGAAATCTCATTACATTGATTCAACTTTCTATACTAGAAATGAGAGAAAGAAGCTAGTCTAGATCTCTGGCTCAAGCTTGATTCTGTACTTTTGAGCCCTATCAAGAAAATTCCTTGACTTAGCTCCAGGAGTGTCTAGACCATATATCTTGTATATCGTATCTCTCAACTCTAGAAATTCTTCCAGAAGTTCTTCAAAAGGTTTCGAATCCTTCTTGTGAAAAGCTACTTTGACTTCCTTCTCGATGGCAACATAATTGATGGGTCAGTGCTGAGCTTTAGGTGGTGGCAGTGTTCTATGCTCGGGGGCCACGAATTTGATCTTCTCTGCATCCATGTAGGCCTTCAACTTAGGGTAGAAGATGAGATCGAATTGTTGTACCAACTCCTAGAATAGCTTATCAACATTTGCTTCTGTCCATAACCTCCAGAAATAGTACCTTCTAACAAATTCCATCTTGATCTGTTACCAATTGTGGTTCCACTCCTGAGGTATCCATTTATCAACATGTGGAAACTTGATACATTGAAGTGCAGTTAGGATGACCTTGATTTGCTTACTTCCTCTTTTCAGATATCGTCTTGGTGGAAGTCTGCTCAGTAGGACATGTTTCATAGTTGTCTATCTTTTTTTTTCTTCCGCTGCAAGGAAGTCAGCATGTGCTTTCTTCTTTATTTCTTCTTCTGCCTGAAAATAGGTTGTATCTGGATATATATCTCTTTCCATCATCTTGAAAATTTCATCAAGACATATGTCCTTCTAAGTTCTGGTGCTTTATGAATTTTTTTAGGTTGCATAGGAGTTGGTTGCTCTGTTTCTTAATCAACATCTTTGATCACTAGTTTCTTTGATGGAGGTCTCCTGAAAACTTGAAATCTAGCTTTCTTGGGCGCAACTTTCTTTCCTTCTTTCTCTAGATTAATAGAGAGTTCAATCGCTAGTTGTTTGTCTTATGCGTCATGTTCCTTCTTGTTTTTGAACTTCTTCTTAAGTTCAGGATTAGGCATTTTCTCTTTGCCTCTTGCTTCTTCTACTAGTACTGAGGGTTTTGGGGCTTCGTCATCTTCACTCGAATCATCCTCAATTTCCTTGGTGAAGTCCCCCATAACCTTTTTGGAGATATTGACAACTGGTTTCTGAACATTCAAGCTTTCTTCCCATCAGACTTTTCCTGAGCAGTTTCCTGAACTTCTTGCTCTGTTGTCACAACTTCTTATTCATTTTCTGGCTCACTCTGAATAGGTTCCCCATGAACTGGTTCCTCCTAAAATTTCTCCTCAAGTTATTTTCTGATGCCACTACACTTTCCCTTCCCCCTTTTTGGTATCATGACTAAAAGAGAGATCTGAAGGGATTGAAGTTTGTCACTGAGCTGGCTGTAGAGAATATTCAGTTGGTGAATCCGAGCATCGACATCATAGAGCGCGCCAAAATAGTTAATCCAGTTTTCATCGCGATCGGCTCGCATCACCTTGAGCAATGTTTATGTTTATCCTTTTAGCTTTGAAGTGTAGTAGACATCTAGAGCTTGGAGTTATCTTGAATAACAGTTAAGGTTGTGCATTGTTGTGAGATAATAACATCGATCCTCTAATGAAAATTAGCATTTGTAGCAGCCATGAATAGTGATAATGATGTGGTTGCCACGGTTAATAGGTCGCAGAACTGACTAGCCCGTGCTTTCAAAGTCTTTTGTAGAACATCTCCAGAGGATTTCGCATAAGCGGATAGAGCATTTTGAATTATAGCGCTGAATTCTGAAACTAACACTGAGTAAACTTTAGTGCATAACTCCTCTATTTTCTGACTGTAACCCATAACAGATTCTACCATTTTTCATTTAGGGTCGTGGCCATCTTTCAGTTCTTGTAGCCTTGTTTGTCGAGTGCCTTGTTCAAAGTGTCAGCATTCCATTCGACAATGGTCTTGGTGTTGGGATGAGATTCAACATGATAAGATTTGAAGATCCCAAAACCCTAGTTGAATGATGAGCCTTATATAATTTAATAGCTTAGTTGAGTTCAGCATGTTAGGAACTCAGTAGGCTAGCTAGAGTTTAGTAGCTGATAGGATTCAGCAGAATATTTGTCGTTCAGCCAGAAGAACTCAACATCAAGAAACTTAGTTGAGAATGTCGTAACTCACTGAATCTGCAAAGAAATTCAAGCCACACACTGAACATCTCAGATGAATATCGGTAGAGGATAATCCAGTAAAAGGTCCGAGGAATCAGATGAAGTTAACTCAGCATGTTCTTAGAGTTTAAACAAACCTCACCTACTCTCTAACCTCGACCAATGAGAAGCCGCCAGCACTGTACCTGCTATGCCATAAAGTTGTTTTCTACACTGAAAAAAAGGGAATCTCTACAGCAACATTCAAATTAAAGATGGTCGTTTTTCTTGTCATTTTCAACACGTGTCTAGACTCCCTCCAATGGATCTATTCATGAGTCGCGGCTATAAATAGAGAAGAGTCTTCATGTAGAGAAGATAATCAACTAGGGAACAGAAGCATTCAAGCGAACAAACACTCTTAGCAAACTCAAAGTCGAACCCAGCAAAGAACTTGCATACAGAGAGATCTTCTTAGTTCTTCACTCTAGAGTTTCATTAGTTCCCCTTCTCTACTCTAAGCAAACTTATTGTAATATCATAAGCTTATAAAAACTCGAAGGAGTTCAGCTTTTTGAACTGTTCTTATTGTAAGAACTCCTTTATAGTTGGAGAATATCAAACATTGTGTTTGAACCTTGTAAAGTCACTGAGGCCATAACTAGAGTATTTGTCCAGTGCACAGATCAACTGAGACTTGCTCAGTATAAGTAATCAAGAACTCCTGCTTTCTTCAGGACAGTGGATGTAGGATCCAGTGTATCCGAACCACTTTACAAACTGATTATGTTGATTTATTGTTGCATTAATTAACTTCATACTGCATAAAACTGACTTTAAATCACTCAGCATAAAACGGGTTTTTAAACTGAGACGAACATATTGTGGGCCTACACTTCAGCACACCATATCCTATACTGAACATTGTTCACTAACATAAGTCAGTAGATAAGACTCAGTAGACAGATACTCTGCCCACGCGATCTAGAAAGCTTACTTGGCCAACTGACTAGTTCAGTAGCAATATTTAGTGGTACTGACTTTCACATTTGAGTTGAAAACTGCATTTAGGTGTATTCACCCCCCCTCCCCCTACACCTGAATGCTCGTCTATAGACCAACAATTGGTATTAGAGCGGTGTTCTTCTGATCATCGTTTTCTGAATACTGGTCTACTCGAACAGATCCTAAAAACCGTTTTCTCTGCATTTGCATCTCTTCATAGCATCCTATACCATATTTTTCAAAATGTCTGATATTTCAGGTATAAGGACGGTACCCATGTTTTCAGTTGAAAACTATGTGGTATGGTGTGTAAGGATGAAGGCGCACTTAACATCGCTACATGACAGCATGACTTACGTCCTCGAGAAAGGACCGATTGTTCCTATGGTTGACAGCGTCGAACATGCAACTGTGGCAGCAATAGATGCCAAAACCGGTGAGAAGGTTCCCAAGGACAAGAGCCTCTTTACACCTGAAGAGAGAAAGCTGCACAACCTTGACCGAGTTGCATGCAACACAATACTGACTACGCTCAGTGATTCTTACCTCGGAAGGGTGCACGATTGCAAAACTGCAAATGAGCTCTGGGATGCTCTCGCAGTGCTGAGCCAAGGAACTCCACAAATCAAAGAAAACAAACTGGAGTTGGAGCTGCAAAATCTCGAGGCGTTTGCCATGATTTTTGGCTAGCTGATTTCAGCATGCTAGGAACTCAATAGGCTAGATAGAGTTCAGTAGCTGATAGGCTCAATAGTGTATTATTCTCAGCTGGTTGGACTCAGTGTTTGAAGACTCAGTAAGATTCCTCATAATATACTGAATATGTGATGGACATCAGTATAGAAGAAATCGGCCTACAAGTTGAATCTCTCAGAAGAATGTCAGTAGATGACAATTCAGTTATAGTGTCCGAGTATCACAAAAAGTCAACTTAATATCAGTCTTGGAGTTTGAACAAGACACACCTACCATTCAACATCGACCGCTAGGGAGCTGCCAACACTGTACTTATACTAACATAAAACTACCATCAAGACTGAAAAAGAGAGAATTTCTACAGTGGTATTCAAAATTTGAGATATTCATTATTCCTATTGTTTCTGACACGTGGCTAGGTTCCCTTCAACAGATGTTTTCAAGAGTCAAGTCTATAAATAGAGATTGATCTTCAAGCGTCGAACACCGCGAACACCAAACATTTAAGTATTCAAAGCTCTAGCACTCTCAAAGCAAACTCAGCGAAAAACTCTCTGCATAGAGAGACATTCTAAATAGTTCTTTACTCTAGAATATCTTAGTTCTCATTCTCTATTCTAAGTAAACACTGATAGATCATAAGCTCAGATATCGAAGGAGTTCATATCTTGAATTGTTCTTATTGTAAGAACTCATTCTCAGTTGAAGAATCTCAAACATCATGTTTGAACCCTTGTAATGTCACTAGGACTATAACTAGAGATCTCTCCAGTGCACAGATCGATTGAGACTTGCCTAGTAAAATTAATTCTAGACCTCCTATAATTCAGGATAGTAGACGTAGGATCTTACGTATTAGAACCACTTTAAAAATTGCATGTGTTTTAGTGTTTTATTGGTTAATTGTTCATTCTGTATAAAATTATATTTCAAAATCATAAGTGTGGATTTTCAGTAAAACCTAATACACGCACAAGCATAACTAAAACAGTTTTCACTAAATTCGTTTTTCAAAAGGGACGAATAAAAATAGGCATATACGGTTAACACAACTTCTTGTACAAAGTTCACTGTGGACTGACTGAAGTCAGTAAATAGTGTTCAACATCTTTAGGGGTGGCAAAGTAGCGGGCCGGGCCGGCCCAGGCCCGCCCACCGGGCTTTTAGCTATTTACCGGGTCGGGCCGGGCCCGCCCGAAAATCAGTCGGGCCCAGAAATCTTAAGCCCAGCTCAGCCCCGGGCTTTCGGGCAGGCGGGCGGGCTTAACCCGAGTTTTTTTTTAAATATAATCGAAATTCGAAAGTTGAAAGTTAAAACCAACAAAAATAAATTAAAAACAACTTTAAGTGCAAAATATGAGTCTTTTGATGAGTTGATATTTGATAACAATTAACAAAACAAGTTAATAGATTGGTCTATGATCGAAAGCTCAAACTCTGAAAGACTTGAGACGTTCGAATTCCTCTTTTTCTACCAAAATTCTTTCTTTTTAGTCTTGATTTTTGACCTACAACAAGATAGAATAAATAAGTTGGGTAGAAATTAATCATTCAAAAATCAAAACAAATAAAAACAAATAAAACAAATAAAAAAAATATAATTAACAATTAATTTCGGGCGGGCTTTTTTAGGCCCGAAACCCCGGGCTTTTTTAGGCCCGAGCCCGGTAAGCCCGGGCTTTTCATCGGGCGGGCTTTTTTAGGCCCGGTTCATTTTGGGCTTCTATTTTCGAAGCCCAACCGAACCCCGGGCCAGCCCATCGGGCCGGGCTCATTTTGCCACCCCTAAACATCTTGAACCACTCTGCCTACACGATCAGAAAACTTTATTTGGAGAACCAATTTATTTAGCAAGCACATTAAGTAAAAGATTGATTTTTGCGTTTGAGTTTGAACTTGGACTCAAGTGTATTCACCCCCCCCCCCCCCCACACACCACACACACACACTCCTCCTATACACTAGAAGACTTGTCTTTGGCCCAAAAAGAATAAATGACACTTTTCTTCGAAACAAAAGACACTCTACGAATGACACTTTTTTAAAATAAATGATAATTTTGTTAGAAAAAATGATACTGAAATAAATGAAACTTCTGTCAATATTGGTAAAATGGCATTCCAAACAAAAATGAAACTTTTTTTTCGAAATAAATAATACTCGTCAAATGACACTTTTGCTTATAACAAATAACACATTTATTCATTACAAATGACATGCATTCCCTTGTCAATTTTAAAAAAAGAATAATACTCCCTCCGTCCCATTCGACTTGTCTAGTTTTCCTTTTTGGGCTGTCCCGCTCGACTTGTCTAGTTTCCAAAAAAGGAAGCCTAATCATTACACAACCTACCACTTTTTCTTTGTGGTGCCTACCTTTTTACACACAATCACACACTCATCTACACACAACCACCCACTTTTTTTAATCTCCGTGCCCAAAAGAAACAAGACAAGTGAAATGGGACGGAGGGAGTAATAACTTTTATTTAATGTAAATGATACTTTTGTTCACAATGAATGACATGCTCGTCCTTACAATAAGTGGAAAAAAAATTAAAATAAAAACAACAGAAGGAAAACGAAAAATAATAAAAAAATTGAAAAAAATGGAATAATGATGTCAACATTACGGTGGTGTTTGGAACAACTTTTAGTTGTAGCTTATAACTTTCAGCTGCAACTGGAGTGTTTGGAATACCCAGCTTTCAGCATAAATTCCCTACCAAATATAGTCAAGATAGAGAAGATGTTTAAGCTGCTATGACCCAACTTTCAGCTGCAACTTATAGCTTATCTAATTTATTGAATTATTATATCATTTACATATTTCTATAATTATAAAAAAAATTATTAATTTTAAAATTAATATTTTTATTAGTTACAAATTTAATTATAATTATATTTTAATATATTAGTTAGTAATTTAATAAAATTATTTTATATTTATTATTTTTAAATGAAATAATTATTAGTACAATTAAATATAATTAAATATAAATTAATTAAAATAGTGGATTCTAAAATTTTGAATTTTAAATTAATATTTTCTTATTTTTATTTAATGATAATCATTTTATTTATATAAAAATATTATTACCATGATTTTATGCAAAATAAGTAATATTTAAAATATAATAATATGATACGTTTATGCTATGATATATTATAAATTTATATAATATAAAATTAATTTAATTTAATATTTTATTATATTGAAATTGAAATTATTAATATAAATTATAATTATATTTAATAACACTGAGGGTAAGACGAACATTTTATTTAAAAAGTTAAAATAAGCTACTGATATCAGCAGTTTTCCAAACAATATTTTTTCCACTTTCAGCTGTCATCACTTCTTTCCAAACACCTATAAATTCTAAAATCAGTAGCTTTCAGCCTCTTTCAGCACCTATCAATAAGCTTCAGTTATTATAAACACCCACTACGTAATGCTAACATTAGCGGATAGGGATCCGGGGTAGGAGCGGGTAATTGAATCGCAATTGGGCAAAAAATGACCCTATTGCACACAAATTTTTGTGTTACCGTAAAGATATAGCATTACATATATTATCATTTTTTAACTTTTGATTGAATATAACATCTATAAGAACAATCAAAATTATTAGTCTCATAATTTTATTTATCCTCACGAAGATTATCTTACATTATTTAGATTGTTAAGATCTAACAAAATAAATATTCTACTACACGATGTAAGCTGTAGTAATGGATGATGTATCAAAGCTGTAATGCAAATAAAACACATTATAGTTAGGAATAAATATTCTAAGTATAGTATTAAATATTACGGTACATCATTATGGATTGGGTTAGTCTTTCTAGTAGGTATCCTTAATTCTCTCATATCTTGAAACTATTGGTCCCAGATTCAAAACGGAAAAGACTCCCAAAATTAATATTATTATGAAAGCTGTTAGCCTATAATAATGGGATGGATGAAAGCTGTAACGCTTTGGTCTCATCTGTATTTTGTTAGTAACCAGCTACACCATTAAGCAACTTCTACCCACTTGTTACTGCTCTTACTAATTAAGCCGCGTTTTCATGTTTCGACTACTCTCTCTCTCTCACTCAAAACAATTTCTAGTTTTCGCACCACCCGTTGTATAAATACCGTCGTCCACCATCATCAACTTCATCCCAACATCCACAACTCTCTCTTTAACTTTCTCTCACCCAAGTAAAAAAGGAATGGATTTTTCTAGCGTTATCAGATTCTTGGCTATCTTCTCTCTCTTTAGTGTGTGCATTGCTTCAAGAACAACCCCCAACTCTCGGGCGGAGGACTCGCAAAACCAGCTGTTTAGATATCACAATGGCGCCCTTCTTCAGGGAAGAATTTCCGTCAACCTCATTTGGTACGGCAAATTCACCTCATCTCAACGGGCGATCGTTGCCGACTTCATCACCTCGCTCTCCGCCTCATCACCACGGCAAACCCAGCCCTCCATCGCGGCGTGGTGGAAGATGACGGAGAATTACTACCACCTCACCAAATCCAAGAACGTCGCCGCCCTCTCTCTCTACCTCAACAAACAAATCCTCGACGGAAGCTACTCGCTCGGGAAATCGCTGAGTGAGAAACAACTAGTTGAGTTGGCTTCAAAGGGCGAGCAAAAGAACGCCATCAACGTCGTTCTAACGGCTTCAGACGTTGCCGTCGATGGTTTCTGCCAGAGCCGCTGCGGCACTCATGGATCCAAATCCACCGTCGTGAAGGGCAAGAATCAGAAATTCGCCTACATTTGGGTCGGAAACTCGGAGACTCAGTGTCCCGGCTACTGCGCGTGGCCCTTCCACCAGCCCATTTACGGCCCGCAGAGCCCGCCGTTGGTGGCTCCCAACAACAACGTTGGCCTGGACGGGATCGTGATAAACTTATCTGGGCTTTTGGCCGGAACCGCGACGAACCCGTTTGGAAATGGGTTTTATCAAGGCCCGGCAGAAGCGCCACTAGAGGCGGCGACCGCGTGCCCTGGGGTGTACGCTAAGGGAGCGTACCCTGGTTATGCCGGAGATTTGCTCGTGGACTCAGCTACTGGTGCTAGCTATAATGCGCAGGGTGCCAACGGTCGGAAATACGTGCTTCCGGCGATCTATGATCCTTCTACTTCGAAATGTTCGACTTTGGTTTAACGGCATTTTTATAGACGAAAAATGTAATAGAGAATTCATTTATTCATTTTATTGTAATACAAAATTGATAGATAAAACATATGGTGAATAATTATTCATTAAGAATATTGATTTTCTTTTATGGGCAAATATAAAGAAAGCACAAAAAAAAAGTATATATATATATAAAGAAAGCACGAAGGGCAAAGGTAATATAAAGCGAATTATTTGTGGTCAATGTTGCATGTTTGGATTTTAATTTCGAATCTAAATAATTTTAAATTATACAATTAAATCAGATGTAATTAATTAATTATTGATGGGAAAGGTAGATATTTCAACATTAATACAAAAATAAACTAACTGTAAATAACAATAACTAGATATCTCCTCTTAGCGGGACCAAATTTGGTTAGATAGTGGCATATTATTTAAATTAAGTAGAGAGAAGAAGAAAGCGAAAAAGAGGTGGGCCAGAGCACGTCTTCGGAAGCACCGCGTCGCCAGCAAGACTTTCTAAATTCCAGCTCACAAATAACCTAAATTTCCTCTCTTCCGCTCATTTCAAAACCACTTCACCCCTTTCCCATTTATTCATTCCTCCCAAAAACATCACTCTCTCTCCTCTCGCTCTTTCTCTCTATCAACACCACTACATACAATCCAGATCGAGAAGGACATCATCGACTTTATTAATGGCGCCACGAGAGGAGCACGTGTACATGGCCAAGCTGGCCGAGCAGGCTGAGCGCTACGAGGAAATGGTGGAGTACATGGAGAAAGTGTCCGCCTCGCTCGAGGAGAAGGAGGAGCTCACGGTTGAGGAGCGCAACCTGCTCTCCATCGCCTACAAGAACGTCATCGGCGCGCGGCGGGCCTCTTGGAGGATCATCTCCTCGATCGAGCAGAAGGAGGAGTCCAGGGGGAATGAGGACCACGTTTCAACGATCAAGGAGTACAGATCTAAGATCGAGAACGAGCTCTCCAAAATCTGTGACGGAATTCTCAAGCTGCTCGACGATCGCTTGATCCCGTCCGCGGGCACCGGTGATTCGAAGGTCTTCTATCTCAAAATGAAAGGTGATTACCATAGGTATTTGGCTGAGTTCAAGACTGCTACTGAGAGGAAAGATGCTGCAGAGAGCACTCTCAATGCTTACAAGGCTGCTCAGGTTTGTTTCTCATTTTCGTTGTATTATTATTTTTATTATTTTCTCTGTGCGGCATTTTGCTTGTTTAATTGCTTATATCACATGCAGATTCATTTATTATGCATTTCAGATTTCACTATATTTGCTTTTGACATCTTCGCATCCGAATTTTTTGTATTTTTATGTTAATTCTGCTCTATTAGCCTACGCAATAAATGAAACAGATGAAATTAGTAATAGAAGAATTACACTGAGATAGGCTGGTCTCTGGACTATAGTTAATTAGTCGGCAATTACTACAATTTCATTGAATTGAGTTTAGAGTTTCTTATTTCTTCTAGGAAAATCATAGTCGGCGCAGAAAATTGTTTGTCATGTTAATTGCTGTTGATGACGACGGAAAGGGTTTAGGAAACAAAATGAGCTGTTAGTAATTAGGGACATTATCTCTAGGAGGAGCGACCCAGATCTTGTTTCTGCAATACCCTTGGAAGAGAGCCAAGCTGTGAAGAATAGTTTGGATTGGAAATACCAACTTCAGTTTTCTCTCACAATAATTCTTTGAGGAGAATTTATAGCTTCCAAAACCTCTACAAACTTTATTGTTTCCTTGTTCCTAAGTAAATGTATAGTGTTCAAATAAAAATCTAATGAGTGTTCAAATAAAAATCTAATGAGTGAATATATACTGTCGCCTTACAGTTACAGTTACAGGGCCACACACAATAAGCAAATATCAAGTCGTATTGCTAACAAAACGTGCATAAGAAATCTTATTTATAAAATGATAGCGCTGTTTCTTATACAATTCTAGCTCAATTGTGTTTTAGGACTTACTTACATCACTCTCTACATGTGGGGAATTATACTTGTGGGTTCTTATTAGTTATTCAACAATTACACTTACAAATTATGATTATATGTGTTTATCCATCATTGTGTAGCGTGAGCAACACCAAAATCTGACAAGAATGTCGTGAAGAATTGCAGTTAACAGTTGGCCGAAAAGCTCCAAAATTTGCATAAAATTCTCATGATTGTATACTTTTTTTTATGACAAAATATTGTGCTTTTCTAACAAAATACTCCCTCCATCTCTTAGATCTTGTTCAGTTTCCTAAAATATCGAGATTTCGTGGCTATGATTTACCCAAAAATTGAGAAACCCACAACTTTACTAAAACCTAACAACTCTTCTTAATAATCACACCCGAAAGAAATGATGCAAAATTTATGGGACGGAGAGACTATATTACTAACGCTGAAGTAGTAAAATAATGTGATGGATTGCTATGGATAGGAAGGCTTGATGCAAGAAAATATGTTCTCCCTCGGTCCCTCTAGAAATGACACGTTTCTTTTGGATACAAGAATCAAGAAAGTGATGTTATATCCTGTGGATTGTTTCATTTTTTAGTAGTTAAATGTTGTTCACACAACTTTTATTTATAGTGGGATGTCCCCATATAGAAAAAGTGTCATTTCTAGTGGGACGGAGGTAGTATTTGGTTTGTACTTATCAAATGTGACCTAAATACGGAAACTCTGCTGATAACCAGTAAAATTGACACATTGGTTTATGGACGTGTAAATGCCTTATGTTTCAATCGATTCATTCTCAAAAAACCAAGATAGCCAAACCTTGTATTGTTACGTAAGTGATAAACTTTTAGCCCCTTCATGGACGCTCTATTTTTTAATTCTCTAGTGCGATAAATTTAGCTCAGTCGGAAGATATCTAACCATCGCTGTTGAGATAATACATTATGCTGCTACATTTTTTTGATGAGATCTTGGTATTAAATTCAAAAGCATGATACTTATGACTGGAAATTCTCTATCATAAAGAATGAGCTTCTTCTTATGATATGATTTACACAGGAAATAGCTGTCACAGATCTTGCCCCTACACATCCAATTCGACTCGGATTGGCCCTGAACTTCTCTGTTTTCTACTACGAGATCTTGAACTCTCCTGACCGTGCATGTAACCTTGCTAAACAGGTACATTTAATCATAATATTTGAGAGCTTATTTCAAGCATTTTTTATTATTGTGATTATGTCCTCGAACTGTAACTGCATCTGTCATGAACCATACACGTTTTCATCTCCTGCTCTTTGATCCAGGCCTTTGATGAGGCCATTGCTGAGCTGGATACCCTTGGGGAGGAGTCATACAAAGACAGCACCTTGATCATGCAACTTCTTCGAGACAACCTCACACTGTGGACCTCCGACATGCAGGTATTGTTTCCTTTAGATTTATCAATGAATGATTGAACTATTCCCTTGTTCTTATCTGCACTATTTGGTTGAATACTTCTAAATAAGCTTTGAGATCTACCAAAAATGATAAAGCAATACCAAGTGAACTTTGCCTGTTTTTATTATTATGTTTGGGTCAAATAACACAAAAAATGCTTTTGGCCCTTTTTTCTCGTATTCCTTGCAATTAATGTTTTATTTCTACTCCATCCCTTTGTATGTACACTCATGTTTGGATTGTGATGCAGGACGATGCAACTGATGATATCAAAGAAGCTCCTAAACCCGAAGAAGCAGCACAAGAGTGAGGAGACCATGCCCCCAATGTCCCTTGTTTCTCTTTCAAACTTGGTTCTACCCGGCATTTTTTCGGGTTTCATTTAGGACTTGATGTTGTTGCTACTCATGGAGCTCCCTAACTAACTAAGCTGAGTCATTTCTTTTCGCAATACACTACATTCAAATAATCGACTTGGTTCTTTCTTGAAAAAATGTTTATCTTGTGATGTTTATTTAGCAAAAGTGAAATGAAATACAGATCATCTAGCAGGATTTAGGCGGTCAATAGAGCATCAGCACAGTTAGATACTATGAGAGAGAAGAGAGAGGTCTTCAAGCTAGATAGTATAAGCCCTCACTACGCACTACACTCACCCGGACCACCTAGCCACTACCTGAACAGGTCCTACTCACTACAAATATGAATCTAAACAAATCCCAACAAATGTGGCCTTTTTATCCATTACTTGCGAGAAGTTTGTAACCAAATATTTATTGTTAATGCTGGAGACAAAAATCCAGGAAAGCTTAAAGTCCAGACATCATTACAGTTTGGAGCTGGGATTCACAACAATTATTACATCCCAGAAAAGAAATAAGCTGAGAAGAAGATATTGATAGCTGATACTCGACTATTCGGTTCTAGATTAGACAACAAACATGTAATAACTCAACTTGTATGTACCCTTTCGACCAAATTGCATATGTTAACAGAGTGATGGTTGAATCAGCCAAGAACAAATGATGGTAAGCTGCACGTTATTTCTAGTTTGTACACATGTAAAAAGGTTTAACATGGATTAAGCTATAAACATTCCTTTTGTATGTAAGATCAACATTACAGAAACTCAAGGCCACCTTTAGATATTGAAGCATATCTCAACTAGCATGATGGAGAGTAGGCTTCCTTACAATATATTTCATGTTCCAAATGACCATAATGCTTAGCAAAAGCTCTGGATTTGACGCCATGGTTTTTAAATCATCATAGATATCTTATTAATAAAGATTTTAACACTCCTAAATGGCCATATTGAGATTCTGGTACATATCCGGCTTCAGAAACACAAGGATTCAGCAATAATTTGATAAATCTACAGCAGATTCATTTACACGAGAGACGTTAAAAACTACACCCACCATAAATTAGATAACAAATTTCAAATCACAATAATCCCACATTAAATTTGTTGATAATACATCTATCCTCAAATCCTTCAGTGTGTATCTAACCAAAGGAAATCATGATGATATATTCTGTACGTGATACTATTCACTTTCCTTTATCAATGAGTTAGCTTGCCCAAGAAAAGACCAACAAGTGTAGGTTTAAATATGACAGATAAGAGCATCTTAATCTCTTATGAGTATTCCTCATCTATCTTACCCACACAAAATGTGGGAACCTAAATAATGCATTTCCCACTTGGCTGTACACCAATTAAGCTCGGAAAATGCAAGCTCCACTAAGCTCTATGCATATACTTGAATTTAATTAACATATAGTTTGGAAACAACTGAACATAGTCAATTCATCTAAACACTGAATCACAGGCAGCCCAGTTCTTAACAAGTGCATTTAATCCTAAACTTGAGTTCATAAGGCCCTAAATTCCACATTAATGAAATTCACATAAAAAGAATGCCCAGATATTCATACTTAGGGCACGTGAGATCAATAAATTTCCTAGATTTAAGAGGAATTATGAAACTCTAGCCACAAGATTTTCAGATTGATTGCAACTTTGAAGGAAATATTTTTGCAAATCTTGAGCAAACATATAGATAGCCATTATTACTCGATGAAATCATCCCACCGCACACAAGGCACATACCCTTTATCAAATTTCATTTTATACTCAAATCAGAGAGTGGTTCTCATTATAGGAAAGGTCCACTATCCAACATGCTTCTGTCAACTTTGGATAGATGTATGGTAAGGTTGGTTATATAAACCAGGAAATATTCAAAATTTAAAATCAAGAGAAAAAGGGTTATAGCAACAAAGTGCAATAGATTCTACAAACATGTAAACTAGCAAAGACATCTTAACTTGCTTTGCCGTCATCATTCATGTATAGAACAAACAAGAATCACTTTTCCACTGTAAATACAAAGACAATTTCTTACTATAATACCTCAAAACCATGTACAAGTGCAAATTACAGTATTACTGCCATCAAATCTAAACAAGAAGAAACTGTAGAAACCCTATAGCACTTACCTTTTTCTTACATTTAGTGAAGTCTTTCACATTCCCTTCCACCTAGGGCTTTGAACGGGCGGAGTTGGTGATAACGGAAGCTGCGGCAACCCGAATTGCCCAGTTGGCGAAAACAGCAAGCCGTAGGGAGACCTAGGAGAAGGAATGCACCCAAAGGGCAACGGTGACAATGGCAGCGCCAGAAAAGGTGATGAAGAGGCAGCTTGTAGCTGCTGCTGCATTGGCTGTTGCGGTGGAGCAGTAGCCGAAGAGTAGGAGCTCTGCAGGATACGCATGTAAGCTGACACCGGCGAATCTGCCGGCGGCACCACCGAGGACTGCGGCTGCGTCGCTGCCCGCTGGCCGGCCTCACTTTGGGGAAGCAGAGAATCAGTGTGCGGAGCATTCCACAAAGATGAAGCTGCTCCAGCGGACGCGGAGCTCTGGAGGAACCGCATGTAGGCGGAAATCGGGGACTCCGCCGCTGGGTGGACAGAGGGCAAAGGCGGCAGAGGCGTGAACGGCTGCGCCCCCTGCTGAACGCCATTGTTTTGGGAGAAGTTCTGAGGGGGGCGGTTGACGATTTGGGAGAGGGGAGGGGGACGAATTCTCTGCAATCGCGAGCTGGGAGGTCTGGTCTGA
Source organism: Lavandula angustifolia (assembly GCA_028984105.1). Classification (NCBI taxonomy): domain Eukaryota; kingdom Viridiplantae; phylum Streptophyta; class Magnoliopsida; order Lamiales; family Lamiaceae; genus Lavandula; species Lavandula angustifolia. The sequence goes on along the minus strand of CM054803.1, from coordinate 26,819,550 downwards.
GCCGCCGCGGGAGGCGTGGGCGCTGTAAACCGTTCGTGCGCCGGAGAGCCGGTGAGCTTCTGAACGACGTCGCGGAAGTCGCTCTTGTTAATGTTGTAGACCGGCGGCTGCTGCGATTGGGGCTGGGCCACGCCAGAATTAGGGTCGAGAATTGAAATAGCGGAGGCGGCAGACGTCAACGACGACGAGGCCACCGCCGCCGCGGCGTGGTTCAGAGGAAGAGGCGGAGGCTTTCGAATTTGCTTAGAAATCTTGTGCGAATTCCTGCTAACATGCTTCAAATACACATCTCTACTGCTGCTGGAGCTGTTGCCACTGTTGGTGTACGACACGGAAGAAGCAGAATCATCGCCACCAACAAATCCTTTATCCATCTTCACAGCACACAACACATATGCAATGATTCTTCTCGCTCTATCTCTAAATACCAAATATATACCGCAACGGGAAAGAAAGTGGTAGAATTAGAGAGCAAGATTGTGAAATTGGCAATCAGGGTTAGTGGTTAGTGCAGTGAGGATTGTACCGCGTGCTTTGTGGGAGATGCTTCGTCTTTATCCATGAGTGTTTTGGGGGTCCATCTACATTTAACGTTTTTGTTTTGGTTTGACTCCACCTTGCTTTTATTGCCACATTCCTACAACTACATATTTTTCTATTTTCGGATAATCATTTATATTTCTCTATTTCGCCTTTTTTCTTTTTTATCCTCCTCTTGTCTACATCTGCCTCCAGATACAACGTTTATAATTTATAGTTACATTACATCTTAAAATTAAAATAATATGCATTATAACTTCTAAGGATACATTAAGATTATAGTGTGTCAGTTTTTTTTAGATAAAAGAGGGTCATCCTCAACCGTTATTAAAATGAGCACTGGATAAATTATGTTTTTATACTCTAACTTACAAACAACACAGAAGATTCTAAGTATTATAAAATAACTATAAGTAACAGACTCACACATAATATCTTAGTGGGTTAATATGTCGGTTTTTTGTTGATACGATCATAAAAAATAAGAGTCTGAATAAAAAGACAACACTGGTAAAATCACGTACTCCCTCCGTCCCGATCCAAGTGACCCATTTCTTTTTGCCGAGTAAATTAAGAAAATTGATGATAAAGTATGAAAGATGAATATATGATAAAGTAAGAAGAGAAAATGTGTGGGATAGTGGAAGAAATATGAGATAATTTGTTGTTTTTTTTTTAAAGTTTTTTTTTTTTTTGGAAACGGGTCTCTTGGAATCGGACTCCCGAAAAGGAAAACAGATCACTTGAAGCGGGACTGAGAGAATAATTTTTTTTTAATAATAAAAAGAGATGAGGAGTAGATATCGAGTTCTGTACCATCACTACTCCTTCCAAATAAAAGAAACTCGCTATATTTTCAATTCCTAAAACAGTAAGAATATCAATTTACAAAGTAAAAGAAAATCCTTAAAAAATAAACTCTTTCGGAAATATATTAAATTCCTTAAATTTAATATAAATGGTTAGGAAATATAATTCGAAAATATAAATTAAATTTGATTTAACATAATAGGTTTGCGTTAGATTCGTAATATTAAGAGTTGGACTAGTGTGGATCATGTTGCACCAACATGATCCAATTTTTAATTTTGACCCAATTGGACCGGATTTGACTCGATTTTCTATTTTATTAAAAAAAAAAAATTAAACCTTCCGTCTCTCTCCCGTCTCCTCCCCTCCCCACTACCCCCTTTCTCTCTCTCGTCTCTTTCTCTTTCTCTCTGCATCTCACCTCTCTCTCTCTCTCTCTCTCTCTCTCTCTCTCTCTCTCTCTCTCCACTCCCCCCTCTCTCTCTCTCAACAGTTCTCTCTGTCTCCGCCGGCGGCCCGCCATCACTCCGCCTCCGATCTCTCCGCCTCCGCCTCGCTCTCTCCGATGAGGACTTGCTGGAATCCGACCTCGTCTTCCGCAATGTATTCCGACAACATGACTTGTTTTTGGTTCGATTTTTTTTCTTTTGGTTTTGGTGTCAGTTGAGAATTCTTTTGATGAATTGAAATATGATTTGCTTTTGGTTTGATTATTGAACAATTTTGGTGCTCCATATGGTTTCTGAATGTTCATTTGTGTGCATTTTCGTCTAGAAATGTATCTTTGCTCCTTCGCTTCTGAGTTTGTTAAGATTTTTAAGAATGGAGATTTCTTCGAAGGAAAATTCGTTTCTACTGTGAAGATTGTGGTATGTTTTGCTCAAGAATCAAGAAACATTATTTTTTTTTCGCCCTTGTTTTGGTCTGGCATTCTCTGTTTCAATTTGAATGTAATTATGCCTTGTTGTTCTTCGTAGGCATGATTTGAATATTGATTGTTTTATGGATGTATTTATTAACTGTAGAATTTGAAGTAGGAGGTATGATATGAGAAATCTATCATGTTGTTGCCAGTGATATATCACTAGCAATTTTGCAGTATCCAAATGTGTCTCTTTTTAGGACTTTTCCAATTAGATATTTTGTTTATTTCCTTCTTATAGTGTCATACTTTTCCTTCTGTTCTTCTAAATGTCATGTAAATCACTGTATTAATTAGGTTTCATCATGCCACCTTAGTTTTGCTTCCTGAATTGCTTCTTCAGCACAATAGCATCTGATTTAGTTTTACCTCAGGAGTTCTTGTGATTCCTTGAGAACCATAACATCTGATCAAACTTTCTTTCCTTGTGTTTGTTACATAAAGTGTTATTTATTGTGAACAATTGTGTCATTTGTTTAAAACAACTCGTATTTAAAAAATGACACTTTTATTCAAAATAATTGATATTTTTCTGTAAATAAATGACACATTTATTTATTGCAAGACACTTTGAGTAGAGATAATTGACACTCTGCTCTCTACTGTGAATTACGGCTTAAACAGACACTCTGCTCATCATTGACACATTCTTTTATCGTGATTGACAGTACAACAGAGACAATTGACACTCTGCTCTCTATTGTGAATTATGTCTTAAACAAATACTCTGCTCATCATTGACATATTCTTTTATCATGATTGACACACACAGTAGAGACAATTAACATTCTGCTCTCTAATGTGGATTATGGCTTAAAAAAACACTCTGGTCATCATTGACACGTTCTTTTGTCATGATTGACACGAATAACACATACAATTGTCACTCTGCTCTCTACTATAAATTACAGCTTAAACAGACACTCTACTCATCATTGACACATTCTTTTGTCATGAGTGACACGCACAGCAGAGACAATTGACACTCTGCTCTCTACTGTGAATTATAGCTTAAACGAACACTACTTATCATTGACACGTTCTTTTGTCATAATTGACACGTACAACAGAGACAATTGACACACTGCTCTCTACTGTGAATTATGACTTAAACAAACACTTTGCTCATCATTAACATATTTATTTGTCATGATTGACACGAACTACATAGAAAATTGACACTTTTTTCATAAACAAATGATATTTTTTTCGAAATAAATCACATTTTTTTCAAAAATAATTAATAATTGATAAATGATACAAATGACACTTTATTCCAATACAAATGACACTTTTGTTTGTTACGATTGACAATTTGAGATAAATAACAAATGTCACATTTATTCATCACAAATGATACGCCTTCCTTATAAAAAAAAATCGAGAAAAAAAAGAAAAATTGTTTAAAACAAACGATATTTTTGTTCACAAAAAGTGACATGCCCGTCCTCACACTAATACTAATATCGAAGAGAAGCAAATAAGAAGAAGATACTCACATGGAGGCCAGGCCGAAGCTGAATATAATATGGGAGAAAAAAAATAAAAAATTAAAGAAAAAAGAGAAAAAAAGTAAAAAACGAAAATTAATATAATAAGAAAAAATAAGGGAAAAAAATGAAGAAAAAAAGAAATGAAAAAAAGAAAAATAAAATAATAAGAAAAATGAAAAATAAAGTAATTAAAAAAACGAAAAATAAAATAATAAAATAAATAAAATAAAAATAAAACAAAAAATGCAAGAGGTCTCGAACCCACAACCTCTTGCATGGACGAGCAGTCTAATTGACCGCTGGGCTACTAACCATTAAAATAATATTATGAATAGAGTTTATATTTATAGATTATGCGTGCTTGTCTGTTGCATGTGCAACATAATGCACACAAGTTTTTGTCTAATATTAATTGTTCTATTGGTAAGGTGATCAAAATATGCATTTATTTAGATGCTTAAACTTTTGAAGGGTCTCGAAACTTAAAAACAAAAATAAATGTTTTAGGATTCTGTAAAAGATATAAATGTATTTGTCCCGATATCTAAAGTTTTAAAAAATTATTAATCCGTTAACACCTTTTTTTAGTTGGTTACGATTAATTTTTAGTTCCCATTTTTTGATTTCATCCTCATTTCAAAAGCAAAAAGATAAAATAAAACATCAAAAAAGAAACAGCTAGCTGTAAGACTACAAAGCTTAAAAATTATTAATCGCACTGCTTAGCCCAGCCTTATCGAAGCATCCAATGGGCCGGTATATTGGGCTTTTATGTAGAGCATGGTCCATGTTTTTGATAGGTTTCTCCATCGGCCATATACTGTGTGTTATTATTATGATTTTTTTTTCAGTTTATGTTTCTCAATAATTGCATATTATAATTATAATTGTATATAGGTATATCTATTTGAAAAGTAATGTTAATATACGAATCTATTAATTATATATATTACATATTATACTCTAATATTACTTTAAATTTACTTGTGTGATAAGATCAAATATCCCTAAAAACCCTAGCTACATAATTGGTGTCCCCAGTAACTGAAAACTGTTGGTTAAGAAAAGGTTAAAACGAATAATAATAAAAAAAGAATCAGTAGCCTTCAGGTTCAAACAAGATGAAACTGCAATTTCAATTTATTTGCGTATTAGGGAGGAATGGTAGCAACTTTTCGAAAAATACAGTATAAACAAAATTTGAGTGAATTACATGATTTGAAATAGCGCATGCGGTTCCCATAGGCTCTATATCTCGAGCTGGCTATGGATTCTGTTAGGTCTCGACTCCATCTCAATCGCGTAGCAAACTTGGCTCAGGCTTCCTGAGCAGGCAATCATCTACACCACTAGAGGCTCACAAGGACAAAGGCTACACTGTGTCTAGTAACACCTTGTTGATCACCCTCACACACGGTCCTCTTATTCTCACAGAGAGAATGCAGAAGACAGATGAAGTAACCAAAACAAGCTGCGCCCCCACACACTCTCATCTTCAACAACACACTATGCATATTTATACATAGGTCAAAAATGAGATATTAGGTTGGACTGCCAAAGGCACATGGGCCGAACACCTTACAGGCTTGGGCCTATAAGACATAACAATCTCCACCTTAGACCCAAGTGTGGTGTGTCCTCTCTAAACAACTAAGAAGAGAGGATGTCTGGAATAGCAACATCACTGGCAATTAGCCAATCTTGCTAGACTGGCTAAACTCCATTGGGCAGTGCACCTGCACACATGAAATACAAGGAGAACAAACTCCAAACACAGATTAGTACAACACATGCACTAAAAAGCATCACATAAGGAACTTACACAAAGATACTCCACCTCAAACTGAAACACATTCAAAAACACAAAGTGTGCACAAAGCAATAAGTAAGGACATCAAACACATTGATATTACTAACCTTACTAACAACTTAAGCATAAGAACACAAAATTCCTAAGCATAAGATCTACAAACTCAAACTTCACAAAGAAGTAACAAGACACTAAGTCTATAAGCAAGAACACCTAACATGCTTAAGCTCACAAAGAACTAAAAAATCACTAAGATAAAGGCACATAGCCACAAGAGGTATACAAAGACCGCATAACCAACACAAGATCAGAACACAAAGTTCATAAACTCACAAAGACATAAGATCACACAGATCAAACACGATTCAACATATCATCAAGGAGATTAACTCTGTCATGATTAACATCATCACCATTTTTATTCTCTCCCTTCTTTGGGCAGTCATTGATAAAGTGTGTTGGTCCCGAGAATAAACGGTCAGGTGTAGAGGGGGGGGGTGAATACACCTGAAAACAGATTTCTCAACTTCAAACGCGAACAGTCCTTTTCAGGAGAGTGCCGTACTGAACAAGTTCAGTAGACCAAATAAGCTGTTCTGAATCGCGTGACAGAGTGACTGACTTCACTGAGGCCTGCTAGCTGACTAGAGTCAGAATTCAGTACCGTTCAGCTGAAATTCAGTAGTGCGAAAATGTGTAGGCCCAAATTCAGTTGAGTTTAGAAAACGTTTTTAACAAAACAGTTTCAGTATGTTAGTGCAGTCGATTAAGCTTGCTAAAACTCAGTTGAATGATTTTAAAAATATTTTCAGTATGCACAGTAATCAATGCAACAGTTAAAACAGAAAAACGAACACAGAACACAAGCAGTTTTTAAAGTGGTTCGGATCCAACAATCCTACGTCCACTGTCCCGAATGATCAGGAAGCTATGTATTATACTGAGATAGTCTCAGTTGGTTTGTACGCTAGACAAACACTGGTCTTGAGATTTATACTGAGAAAGTCTCAGTTTACAAGGTATCAAACTAAGTGTTTGAAAAACTCTCCAACTATGAAGGAGTCCTTTACAATAAGGATCAGTTCAGATATGAACTCCTTCGTCTAAGCTATAGATATGATCAGCTGAGCTTAGGTTAGAGGGATAGGGAACGAGAAAGTGGCTTCTAGAGCGACGAACGGTTAAGTATAGACTTGGGTTCGTGTTCAGTCGCTTGGATACTAGAGGCTATATAATTCTGGTTCAGCTTGGTTCCCTATGAGCAGGTATGTCGTCTTTCGCCGGAGATTACTTCTTCGAACTTCTTGCGGAAGACTTAGGACGTTTTAGTTGCTCGTGAATGCTCGTGTATTCTTGTCTATGTCGTTCATTCGTATGTGAGCTTCAATTTGAATTGTATCCCTCTATTTATAGAGTAGAGATAAGGATAGATCCGTTGGAGATGACGATCCTTGTGTCTCTCTCTTTTGGGTAGCTAACGGCTCTTTCAAAGTATGGTTGTAGTGTCCTTTCCCTCCATTTATGGAAAGTTGTTGACTTGCAGCTTTAATCAGAATATGGACAGTTGGCTGCTTGTCATTGGTCGAGGTTCAGGAAAGTAGGTGAGACAAAACAGACTTAAAGGAGATCTGAAGCTGACTTCTCTCTTCCTCGTATTGACTCTGCTGATTTGACTTTAGAGAATCCTGATAGTTAGAAGACTGTCTGGCCGTTGCTGAGTATGATCTCTATTCAGTAGCATGCTCCTGCTGAGTCGGCTCTACTGAAGATAAACTCTGAGTTCAGTGAACTACTCCTGCTGAGTTCAGTTCCACTGACTCCTTTCAGTATACTGCTCCTGCTGAGTCCAGTATTACTGAGTCTTCTACTTCTGGCACTAAGGCAGGTAATCTACTAAGCGTCTGAACCAGATGAAGAGTGTCTACTGAGTTTGAAACCTCAGAGACAAAAACAGAACACATTACAACTGAATGGTTCATCAATCAAGATAGGGTTTTGGGATCTTCAAATCTTCAGCAAATATTCAGAGCACAGGGCTACTGAGTTATGTCTCAACTGATTGTGAGAAGACCGAATCATCTCCCAACATTTTCCCCCTATTTGATGATGCCAAAACCTAACACTATGACTTATCAGAAACAGAGCTCCTTACAAGTATTACAAGTAGAATCAGTTGAGTTGTTCTTCAAGTCCTAGACTACTGAGGGAATCAAGGAAGAGATATCAGAACTTATACAGAAGACTAAACAGCAACCTCTCCCTGTCTAACATATTTTCCCCCATCTAAGCAATCTAACAGATCAGAGTCTAACAAAGTAAAAACTGACAGAATAAATATATACTCGGTGAGTGTGTGAGTCAGTAATCACTTGAGTGATTCTGTGTGTTAAGCATAAAGACAAATAAGGCCATATAGACAATGAGGAATTGTCAGGGCCAAACAACAGTGATGTTTTATATATATGAAGAAATTCAGTACAGGTACATCAACTGCTATTTTAAGGAAAGAAACAGAACATACAAGAAATACAGAAGCTAACTATCATCTGAACTGCTTAATCATGTCTTTGAAGTCCTTTGATTTTGATTCAGGAAGAGGCAGTCCATACATTCTGTGAGTAGTCTTCCTCAGCTTCAGTATCTCCGGAATATCAGCTGGATCATCCTCTTCTAAGCATTTGGCTTCAGCAGCATCTTTGATCTCTTTCTCAATCACTCCATAGTGAACAGAGCCATCTAGTTTCAGTGGGGGAGGCATGATTCTTAGAGCTGGGACTCTGACATCGATCTTGTCTGCTATGGCCTTCTGAACTCTAGCAAATATCTCTGGGTCGGTCCTCAGAAGCCATTCAACAAATGCGACAGATTTGTGCTTTTCAGGCCAGTATCTCCAGAAGTAATATCTTTTGATGTAATCAGCCTTCAGTGACTCCCACCTTTGAGTTCTTTCCCATGGCATCCATTCATCCACTCTTGGCCACCTGTGGAGTTTGAGGTCAGTAGGCTTCCTGAATCTTCTGTATCTGAAAGGAATGTCTGCTTTTTCAGGAATCCTCTGGCTTGCTTCTTTCTCAGCTTTCAGCCTCAGAGCTTCTAAGTCTGCTAGTCTGAGTCTTTCTCTAGCTGCTTCTATCTGCCTTGCTTCTTCTCCTCTGTAGAGATACCTCTCCATCTGAGCCCAAATTTCTTGCATTTCTAGATCTTGTTGCTTCGAGGGGACGTAGGAGGGTACATGAGGTTCTTCTTCTGAATCAGCAGGAGTTGTTGATTTTTCTTTTGAAGTGCCAAGCTGACCAGTTGTCTGCTACTATCCTTTCTCCTTTTCTTTCTCCTTGTCTGCCTCATCACTCAGCTTGAGAGTCCTTGGAGCTTTGGTTTTGCATTTGGTTGGCTTCTTCTTTGGCTTATTTGCAGCCTCAGCCTCGACAATTTCTCTTGCTAATTTCTCATCCGCAGCAATCTGAGCTTCTTCCTCCAGAGTAATATACCTTTTAAGTCCTTTCTTTTTAGAAGGAGAGGTTGGAAGCTTCAGAATCTTCTTACCTTTTCCGGCAACTAGAGGAGTGTTGGGTGATGATTCAATCCTCAGCATGACCATACTTGTGGGAAATGACTCTTATCTTCCATACTAAATCATGCTCAGTAGCCTCGTGCTCTGAACTGTTGAGAAGATTTGAAGATCCCAAAACCCTATCTGATTGGTGAACCATTCCTTTGTATTTGTATTTGTCTCTGAGGTTTCAGACTCAGTAGACACTCTGCTCTGGTCAAGGCGCTCAGTAGCTTATTTGCCTCAGCACCAGTTCAGAAGACTCAGTGATACTTGGACTCGGCGGGAGCGAAGATACCGAGAGAGTCGATCGAACCGAACTCGGCGGGAGTAGTTCACCGGACTCGAGCTGATCATCGATAGACTTATCTTCGGCGGTCTATCTACCGAATACGAGGTCGACTCGGCAACGGCGGATAGTCTTCGGGATCGTCGGAATCTCTTGAAAGAGAATCAGCATTGTCATGTACGAGGAAGAGAGAAGTCAGCTTCAGTCTGTCTCGAAGTTTGTGCTGTCTCAACCACTTCATTCACCTCAACGAATGACAAACATACACGTGTCTTCTCACCTGCTAAAGCTGCAGTCAACCTTTTACCTAAAAAGGTGGGAAAGTACACTGTTACCTACACCAAAAGAGCCGTTTGCTACCAAAAAGAGAGAGAGAGAAGAAGATCGTCTCCAACGGATCTATTTCAATCTCTGCTCTATAAATAGAGGGATCATTCAAGATTTAAAAGAGAATGCGCACCTAGAACACGAGAAAGCATTCAAACGAGCGAAATTAACGACTAAGTCCTTCGCAAGAAACAACCGAGTTATCTCCGTGAAAGACTACATCCACTCAAAAGGAACCAAGCCGAACCGACATAAGCTTCTAGCATCCAAGCGATTGACACGAACCTATAGCTAAATCCTCAGTGTTCGTCGCTCTAGATAGCTACATTCTCGTTCCTTATCCCTCTAACCCTAAGCTCACTTGTTATATCCATAGCTTAGATGAAGGAGTTCACATTTGAACCCAATCCTTATTGTATAAGGACTCCTTCACTGTTGGAGAAGTTTGTCAAACGCTTTAAGTTTGATAGTGTTGTAAACTGAGACTTGGATCGCATATAAAAACCAAGACGCGGCTTTGCCCAGTGTGCAAGCTGACTGAGACTAACTCAGGATAATAAATAGCCTCCTGATCATTCGGGACAGTGGACGTAGGATTTGAGCGATATCCGAACCACTTTAAAAATCCTGTGTCTCTTACCGCTTTCTTAAGCGTTGCATTGATTTTACTATTCATACCGAACATCATATTTAAATCAATCAACTATCTCAGCATACTGAACTTTTAAATCTACTGAACTGAGACTTAAAACGTTTTCTCACAAAAAATTGATTTGGGCCTACACAATTCCGCACACTAAACTCTCACTGAACGATACTGAATTCTGACCTAGTCAGTTAGCAGATCTCGGTCGAGTCGGTACTCTTTTAGCCTTTTACTCGATTCGAACGGTTATGCAGTCCGGCCGAATCAGCTTTGCATGACAGACACCATCCCGAATAGGACTTGTTCAAGTTCGAAATTGAGAAATCGAATCGGGTGTATTCACCCCCCCTCTACACCGACCGTACACTCGGGACCAACAATTGGTATCGGAGCGGGAGTTCTTTGACTCTTGTTATCTTTGAGACCGGGTCTATTCGAACGGATCCGAGGGAAAACGTTTTCACCGCATATCACTCTACATTCATATCTATATTCTTCATGGCTGATATGTCAGGTATAAGGATGGTACCCATGTTCTCGATGGAGAATTATGGAGTATGGCGAGTCGAAATGGAAGCACATCCGACATCCCTCCATCACGGTATGGCCGAAGTGCTTGAAGATGGACCTATCGTTCCTATGATTGATAGTGTCGTGACTCAGGACCAAGCTCAAGGAGGAGGAATGGTGACTGGGAAGAAGATCCCCAAAGACAGAAGTCTCTTCACTCCGGAAGAGAAGAAGCTTCACAATCTAGATCGAGTCGCCGTAAATGCTATACTAACCACCCTTAGTGATTCTTATCTTGGCGGGGTTCGGGAATGCAAGACTCGCTAAAGAACTCGGGACGCTCTTGCGCTGCGAGTCGAGGGACTCGAAGATTAAAGCCAACAAATTAGCGCCTGGAACTCCAAAAGCCGGAAAGCTTGTCTCTCATGCCCGGTGACAAAATCGAAGATCCGAACGTCGATTTACCAATCGATGAACTCTATCAATGGGCCGGGAAAGACATTCAAAGAACCGAGAGATGAATCGAAGATTCCGAGGGCACCGCCTGGACGGACACTTTGGACACCTTTTGCCACTATATTGCGACATTCGACTTAGATGATGTGTCTCCCGACCATATCTTTTCGTAACTACAGGCGGAGGAGTTTGAGTTCGACGGACCTCAAAGAAAGCGAGAGCCGAAGCCGACACAAAAATCGACCATGCTTTCAAAGCATCGGTCGAGACAAAGATCTCCAAGCAACGAGCAAAACGACGAGTAAGACCGAACCTTCACTCAATGATCTACAAGAAGGAAGTCTCGCTCGAAGTATGCGCTGCTCGTTGTAAAGTATCGAAGGAGAAGGAGCGACGCGAAAAGCGACTAAAGCCTATCGGGAAACGAAAGGTAAGTCAAATTATATGTCGAAACACACTCCTGACTCACAATCTTCTGAATGCAGAAAGAAAGATGACTCAGAACCATCAAAGAATAGCGAAAGCAAAGAAGAAAGAGTCATCACTTGTTACAACCGCAAGAAGCCGGGACATTATCAGTATGATTGTCCCGAGCTCGATAGTGCTTTGAACGCGCAACACGTAAGGCAAGGAGAGAGAAATTCGCCCAGAAAAGACAATCCTACATAGCTGGTGAAATCTCAGACGACTCAGAAGAGGTCGACTCTTTTATGGATTCATCGGACGATGAAGCAGCTTTCATGGCCTTAGAGCTTGAAGCTGAAGAATCAGCTGAAAAGTGCATGATGGTAGGCAAAGAGGATGAGGTAAATTCTCATGAACCACTTAACTCCTCTTCACACTGCACACACGACACTATTTCAGGTGCAGATGAGAATTTGGACGTCGCAACCGCATACGAAGAACCGCTCGACGAACAAATTCGGATGAGTCTACGGCTCGCCAAGACTCTTCGGGGAGTTGGATACCCCGAAAGTAGAAAATCGAGACTTTCTCGGGAGAGTCGGTGCTGCCGAGGCCGAAGGACTTGTGTTGAGACTCGGGGAGGAAATAAACTCTCCGATGGCCAAGTCTCGGCATCAAGAAGATCGGATTTCAGTTTTGACCAATGACTTGACTCGAAAGATATCGAACTAAGTCTGCTTGAAGCAAGAAATGTCGGGACTTCGGACCGAGCACGACACACCGAAGAAGAGTGATGATGTGCCGGAGGAGCTTGCCGACCGAGAGGTACATGGGTGCTTGAAAAGAAATTAGAGGCTATGCTAGCATGCAATAAGTCAAAGCACTGCAAGGAAGGACTTGGATTCAGCCGGGGAGCTTCCACATCCGCCCCAGAGACACTCGGAAGTACGGCTTGCCGATAGATTTGTTCGAGGGGAGACTATGAACGCAAATATACTGAACCCCCTAGCAAAGAACAAACGAAAGATGAAAGCACCTCATCCCACACGTCGGCATTCCGACAAGAAGATCGGTGCCAAGAAACCCCAAAGACACGGTCAAGGGGGAACCAAAGAAATTAAAATTGGCGGATCAAGTATGGACCTCCAAAGGACACATCCAAGCTTCGGTATGGGTCATACTATTATGAACCTATAGTCGAAGAGGCTCCAAATGTCGAAGAAAAGGAAAGCCACACGAAAGGCTAAGGTCGGCGGTCCACCAACTCGGAAGATCGGGACTCCCGAACCTCGTAAGCCTCGAAGTCACCTTTGACCAGTCCGGTGGTCGATATGTTGACTCTAGTGGAAAGAAAATGTCCGAAACCACCGGGGTTGTTAGACAGATTTGGGTTATGAAAACTAACATCTAAGGACCCAAAATCAAAAATAAAGGGTACCCGAATATAATTCCGTTTTGCGGGTGCGTAAAGACCCATGGTATGTGGACGGCGGATGCTCAAGACACATGACATACCAAAGGAGTCTACGAAGAATTATATCACCGAAGAAGGACCCGAGTGAGTTTGGAGATAATGCCAAAGGCTACACGAGAGGATACGGCACACTCAAGCATAGGAACGCCAAAGTTCCAAGAGTATCATATGTTGAAGGACTTCAAAGATAATCTTCTCTCTCGTTAGTCAATTTTGTGATAACTCAAATAGAGTGATATTTGACGCCGGTTTACGTGATGTTATTAATAAATCCACAGGGAAAACAAGTGTTATCGGGTTCGCGCAAAAAGAACATATATGTGGTCGATCGGAACTCACTGAACTCGAAGCTTGCTTATTGGCGAAGAATGACAACCGCACGGGGTGGCTATGGCACGTAAGACTCAGCCATCTCAACTTTAAGACGCTCAACAAGCTTGCAAGAAACACTCTAGCAAGGGGACTCGCCGAATGAAGTATTCAAGCAAAGACACTCGGTGTGAAGCATGTCCGAAGGGAAAGCAAACAAGGAATCAAAATCCTCCGGTTCCATCGCCTTCCACGGATGGAATCCTTCAGTACTACATATGGATTTGTTCGGTCCGATCACCCCAGTGACGATCGGAGGCGAAAATATGCATTAGTGGTCATAGATGACTACTCGCGCTACACATGGGTCATATTCATTGCCAACAAGTCTGACGTCAAAACAGAGTTACCAACGCTTCTGAAAAAGCTCAGTGTCGAAAAGAACACCAAGATCGAAAAAATACGTTCGGACGCAGGAACCGAGTTCCTTAATTCCATGGTAAAGGAGTTCCGCAAGCGAAGGAATAGAGCATGAGACTTCACCGCACGCACACCTCGGCGAGAATGGAGTTGCTTTGAACGAAAGAACGAACTCTAAAAGAGGCAAGAAGAACTCTACTCGCAGACTCAGGACTCCCAACCAAATTCTGGGCAGAAGCTACGATACCGCATGTTATACTCCAGAATAGATCTCTACTGATAAAGCAGCATAAGAGAACACCATATGAACTATGGAACGACAGGAAGCCTTCTCTATCTTATTTCCATATTTTTGGTTGTTCATGCTTTATCCACAATAATGGGAAAGATCAACTGAAGACTTTTGATAGCAAGTCAGATCAGGGAGTATTCTTAGGATACTCTCGGGTCAGCAAAGCTTTCAGAGTATTCAACTATCGGACTCTTTGCGTGGAGGAAAGCCCTCATGTTGTCTTTAACAAGTTTGCTACTGAAGACAGGAGCAATAACTCAAATTCTGAATCTGAGGACATCAGTAAGCAGCTACAGGATCTAAGATTAAAAGACAAATCGAAAAGATCCGGCTATGTTGGGATGATGATTCGACGAAGAAACCGAAGACAAATCTATCGAATCTCAACCAGTGAGCAAGTAGGCGAGCGATTGATTCTCCCGAACGGAATCAATCCCGGGTAACTCAGGTCGATGAGGAAACCGTAGAGGTAATCGAGACCACTACCGAGAATAACAACTCGGGGGGGAACATCTAGTAATGTTCCCGAGCCGAATGCCCCCGAACCCGGTGACTCGAAGAGATCATACTCTTGTTATCGAATTATTTCAATCTCGAATAGTACAACCGAAATGCCTAACTCACCTACTATCCGTATTGAACAAATTTCGGATGAAGAGTTAAAACATCGTAGATCGTGGCTAGATGCTCACACTGTCTGATCTTATAATTGGAGATCCTTCAAGACATGTCAAGACAAGATCCAGATTCTCGTCAAGGAGAAAGCGCATTATTTTCCCGCTTCTTGTCTCTCGAAGAACCTCGAAATATTGAGGATGCACTTAAAGATGCTGACCGGATTATTGCTATGCGGGAAGAGCCGAATCGGTTCACGAGAAACGAAGTATGGGAGCTTGTAGACGGACCCCGGCATCAACATGTCATTGGAACCAAATGGGTCTTCAAAAACAAGCGAGATGAAAACAACGTTATAGTCGAGGAACAAAGCAAGGCTCGTGGCTAAAGGCTACTTGTCAAGTGAAGGAATAGATTTCGATGAAACCTTCGCTCCGGTTGCAAGATTGGAGGCAATTAGACTATTCCTAGCCTACGCAACACATCAAAGATTCGGAGTTTATCAAATGGATGTGAAGTCTGCGTTCTCGAATGGCGTGCTTTGAAAGAAGAAGTCTATGTGGAACAACCGCCCGGCTTTCGACGGGGACATCAAGTATATAGACTCGGAAAAGCTCAGTACGGGTTAAAACAAGCACCCGGGGCTTGGTACGATACCCCGTCTCGAGTTTCTTCTTCGTAAAGGTTTTCGAAAGGCACAAGAGACCGCACTCTATTCAAGCATTCGACCGGAAGAAGACTTATTACTTGTGCAGATCTACGTGGATGACATTATCTTCGGTTCGAAGAATGTCATCATGTGTCAGCAATTTGAAAAGATGATGAAGGATAAGTTCGAGATGTCAATGATGGGAGAAATGAACTACTTCCTTGGTTTTCAAGTCAAGAAATCTGAGAAGGGAACATTCATCAACCAAGGCAAATACACTCGAGACCTCATCAAAAGATTCGGCCGCACATCCGAGCAAACCTATCAAGATCCCGATGAACACGAATATGAAAATAGATCTTGATAAAGAGGGAGTATCGGTAGACCAAACCGAATACCGTGCTACAATTGGTTCTTTATTATATCTAACGGCTACTCGTCCCGACATAACTTATCTTTGTAGGTGTTCGTGCTCGATTTCGGGCGAATCCCAAGCGCAGTCATATGGACTCAAGCAAAGAAGATTCTCCGCTATCTACGAGGAACACCTGACATGGGTTTATGGTATCCAGCTGATGATAATATTGAACTAACTGGTTATTCTGATGCTGACTATGCGGGATGTAGAATCGACCGAAAATCAACTTCGGGAACATGTCGGTTCCTTGGCGGCAAAGCCGATCTCATGGTTTTCAAAGAAACAAAGACTCGGTGGCCACGTCGACTACCGAAGCCGAATACATGGCTGCCTTGGAAGTTGTTGCGCCCGGATCCTTTGGGCCGAGACAAGCGAGAGAGACTATGACGTCATTCGGAATGAAGTGCCGATTTTCTCGCGACAGATACAGGTGCTATTGCAATCACTCGAATCCTCGTTCTTCACACAAGATGCAAGTACGTGGACATCAGACATCACTTCATTCGTGACCATGTCGAAAAGAAGGATATTAGAATGGAAAAGATCCATACTGACAAGCAAAGGGCTGATATACTGACTAAGCCTCTAGCCGAATCCGGATTCGAGAGAACTTTCGGAGAGCTAGGTCTGCTGGACCCTACCGACCCTAGTCGGTAATAAGGTTTCGGGAGAGGAACATTCCGGTGAGGGGGAATGATCACTCTCAGTACTGAGTACGTTCAGTACATAGAGATTCAGAAAACCATCTACACGAGGTATCAGCTGACTACTATGTTCAGCTGACAAGTTTGTGTATCTCTACTCAGTAGTAATTTAATACTACGGTACTTTGCAATTTATGGCAAAGATTCAGCATGACATTAATATCTTTTGGTTTGTCTTTATTATTAACGACTCACATTTAATGCACGACATTCCATACATAAGCTTGCTTTGAACTCGCACGCATTTAATGCATGTCTTTTCACGCTTACTACTTAGGCTATTTTACAACCGGCTTTGACTTAGGCGTCTTTTGTGATCATTGCCTATTTTTAACTTCTAATCTTAACCGTCCATATCATAAAGCAAGTTTACATTCAGCCTTCGATCGAAAACCGTTCACCTTCATAGTTTGATATATATATTCGATCATATCCTTGAACCGCCATTAGCATACTTCATAACTTTCAAATTCCAAAAAATCCGAGATCTCGCATTCGCAATCCTTACTTGCAATTTCACTCCCAATCTTATCTCGAATTTTATCCATTGGTATGCTTATATCTCGTTAATATATTTGTTATATGTTTCGATATCGCATTGCACAACACTTGTTCTATCCAAAAATAGTATCGACTCATTTCTTGTCACAGTACAATGGCGGAAACCAATATCTCTATGATATCTCCGAGCGGATATGCGAGAACATTTTGGAGAAGGATCGCGTGTGGTGTGAACCCACCATGGACTTCTATTCATGCGATCCGGAGTACATGGACGATGTATTCTCGGCTCTGCGCGAGTCGTGGCCGGAGAAATTTCTCGTCTAGGAGGCCTTCGTTCTTCCTCCCGAGACAGGTTGCGAGATGTACTTGAATTCGGACGCAGGTGTGCGGAGACATAATGGCGAGATTCGTTGCACATTCTATCCAACACGCCACTACGGAGCTGAAGCGTATGTCCATCAAGGATGCCTTGAAGCGGAGTTTTGATCTACCCTCCGAAGGGATAAGTTCGATCGGGTACGAGAGACGACCAAGTTGATGAATACCTTACCGTCTTCCCGTGGAAAGCCCACTACATTCGTAGCCGCCTTTCCGAAGAACGACGATGTTGCCTCGGTTCGGGGCACTTGCCTATATAGTGACGCAGCCTACGACAAGCCAAGCGGGGGTCGTTTGACCAGTGTCGAGGCCTAAGATTCGAGATGATGATGGCCATATACGACCGAGCCCGGATAAATTGGACGGAGTTCTTTCTTCGAGAATTCATGGCTCAGCCGCTAAGTTCGACAAAGCATCGAACATGCCGAGCGCAAAGGGCAAATTGCTGTATGGACTCAAACCGTCCATCATGATCGAAGATTTATGTGGATCCGAGCCTATCACCTACGGTGACAAGGAGTACTTCAATGTGAAGAAGGTCGATTTCACAACAAGACAAGCGGCGCTTCGGCAGATAGGGTCGGGACCCTCGGCGGTCTCTCCAAAATCAAAGTCTCGGCGAGGCTACGCCTACAAAGAAAAGAACCCCTCCCGCTACAACTCCTAAGGCACCGGCGAAGAAACCGAAGAAAGCCGTTGAGGTGCCGGCCTCGAGGAGGTTCCACAAGTGCCTCGCCGAACGGGCTCCCGAGAAGACTACTCGGCCCCATGCACTGGTTGATGAGTCCGAGTCTTCCGAGAAGACTCGATCGGTGGAAAAGATTGTTTCCACCGAAAGGAACCAAGGGGATGCTTCCGCGGCTCGGAGCGCAGATATTCGGCCGCCTAGACGGCCCCCTTTCTACGTCCCTCCCACTCGGCTCAGTCCCTCCAACCGAAGAGCGAGACTTCACACATAGACTTGGAGTCTCGAGACGCATCCGAAGGTGAATCAATCGGGATGGAAGCTTCGAGTGATTATATCCAGAGCATCCCGAGAAATTCTACAACTAGTTTCGGAGCTTGCTGACTACTCGAGACTTGTTGCTCATCGCCAAAACAAAGAGCTCCACATGTTGCTGCGACATCGGGAGTGGCCTCGTCTACAACGCCTTGTCCTACACTACTCCTCGTCGCCAGCCGCATGAAGAGGAATTGAAACCGAGAGAGGAGATAGGCTATTCGGAGCCCGAAGACCTCGGCTCAATGGACAATCCGAGGGCTGCAATGCCGGCCATGATTCATGATCGGCAAGCACGCCTCCGGCCTAGCACCCTCGAATGGGTCGAACCATGCCGACCCACCCGATGATTCGAGCCCCCGGAAAGCTCGATGAGGGACATCCACAGGACAAGGATACCCATACCGAAACTGCTCCACCACTCGGTATCCTTGGTCCCGAGAAGTCCAAGGCCGGGTGCTTCGTCCTCGGCGAGCCCGCTCGGCTCTTGCTTTGCGATCGACTTTCGACGGCGCCCGGCCCAGCAAAGCGATCTCGATCGATGGCCAAAGCCTTAACTCGCCCAAGGGATCAAGAATCGAGATCTTGCGAAGGCTATCCATAGGACATGGAAGCAGCATTGCTCAAGCCACGTCTCAAAGAACTTCGGGGCTGAAGTCTTCGTCTCTTCATCGGCCGCCCCCGATGTTTCCGCGCTTATTTCGAAGCGTTGGCTCGTGAAGCAAGTCAAATTCGAAGCTCGGCTAAAGATCTTTCGGGAGAGCCAAGCCAAGCTACTTGATGAATTTTTGGCTTCTAAATTGGCTCATACCGACGCTATCACCGAACAATCCGAGGCCACCGAACGAGACTTGAAAATATCCAACTGGCCTTGGAAGACAAGATCACCGAAAAGCCGAAAGACTTCAAGGACGCATTCGACCTCTCTCACAAGCGGTACAAGGAACACCTTACCATGGAGAGGAACGAGTTGCATGAGGCTCGACTAAGCTCCACGATCGTCTCGATGAGCCGTCAACCTCCTACAAAAATGCGAAGAAGTCGGTCCCTAGTCCCTACCCCGTGCTCATTGATGATGCCAAAAAGGGGGAAAGTGAAGGAAAAAGGGAAGGAAAGAAGAGTACTTGGGAAGCCGACCCTCACCAAAAGTCCAAAGTCTAAGGGGGAAGCTACACTCGAAGTCATCCCGGACTCGGTCTCGAAGGGGTAAGGCCCGGGGTGGTGTTTAGGCTTGCGACGCGGCACATGAAACCGGCCCAAGTGGCTCAGGGACCCCAACACTACTCAGGCAACCCAAACTCCCAAAGATATCATTAAGGAGGTTGCTTGAGTACGCCGAACGAGCGGTGGAGGACTCGAAGAAGAAGAGGCTCCTCTTCCACCACCGGTTCAAGAAGGCAAGGGCAAACAAAAGCTTAAAATTCCAACCCCTCCAAGCAAAGAGATTAAGATACATATCTGGCCGAGGAGGAAGCCCAAATAGGCTGCGGATGAGAAGTCGGCCGGAGAAATTGCGGAAGCCGAAGCGGCTAACAAGCCAAAGTCTAAGCCCGCCAAAGGAAAGACTAAAGCTCCATCCGAGAGGAGGAAAGAGAACTACTAGGCGCCTCCGAGAAAGCTCATCATAACGAGATGAAGAGGACGAGAGAAAAAGAAAAGGAGCGGCGACGAGAAGAATACCGAACGGCGGGATACATCCAAATCTAGATCTAGTACCCCTGGCTGAATCGGAACAAGCTCCTCGAAGCCTCAAGAGCGAGGATGCGAAATTGAAGACATTTTTGCTCGAGATGGATAGATATCTCTACGAGAGGAGAGGAAGCCCGGACGGATAGAGGCCGCCGGACGGAGGATACATTTGGCGGACCTTGAGGCACTCGGGAAGCGTCCTGAACAAGAGGCCATGCCGAGAATTCCTTCGAAAGCCGACATTCCTTATCGATACGTAAGGTTCAAGAAGCCAAACGATCCGAAAACACATAGATGGCCAAGATCGGACGAATGGATGCCTATTCGGTTCAATCGAGATGGGAATCGGCCAAGATAGAGTTTATCAAGAGAAATTATTTCCGGCAATTCGGCTCGAAATGTCTAAGGGCCGATGCCTATGTCGAGTGGATGACCATTACTTGAACCCGATCTTTACCCATATATGCACAGAAGCAAGAATCGAAGGGGTAGTAGTCGAGTTCCTGAAGCAAGGATCATTCCTCCACCCGTAAGACAAGACGACTCGGTACATCTCGGAATGATTGAACAAGAAGTGAAGAATCTTTGCGTTGAACAGAGGACTAGAACAAGATGATCCAGCGAGACTTCGCCGAATATCGGGCCGAGGAAGAACACGTTCGGGAATGTATGGAGTTCCACTGCCCGAAGATCAATCCCAAGGTTTCATGAATAGGATTCGGCGGTTTAAGGGTTCTCCCTCTTAGTTCCTCTTTTAGCTTAGCAAGATTTGTAATGTCTTGAACCGTGTATTATATATATACAAATCTTCTTTTGGCTCGACAACTACTTGTTGTCTAAATAGCCGTGTTTGCTTTATGTTTTAACACTCAGAATCACTAAAGTGATTACTGACACACACGTC
The DNA here is from genome assembly GCA_028984105.1 of Lavandula angustifolia. NCBI lineage: Eukaryota > Viridiplantae > Streptophyta > Magnoliopsida > Lamiales > Lamiaceae > Lavandula > Lavandula angustifolia. Next base: position 26,798,436 of record CM054803.1, on the reverse strand, counting down.
CTGTTTATTTACTTGTCAGTTTTTGCTCGGTTAGATCTCTGATAGACTAGACTTTCGGAGAGTTATTATTTCTCTTAGGGGAAATTGTTGCTTGGGGGAATTATTGTAAAAGGGAAAATTGTTACGCCTTTGTCTCCCTCGGTAGTCTAGCACTTACCGGACAACTCCACCGATTCTACTTGTAATATTTGTAAGGAGCTCTGTTCTCGAGTAAGTTAGTGTTTAGCATAGTTGATAGGACATAGATGATAGGTTTTGGCATCATCAAATAGGGGGAAATTGTTGGGTGATGATTCAATCCTCAGCATGACCATACTTGTGGGAAATGACTCTTATCTTCCATACTAAATCATGCTCAGTAGCCTCGTGCTCTGAACTGTTGAGAAGATTTGAAGATCCCAAAACCCTATCTGATTGGTGAACCATTCCTTTGTATTTGTATTTGTCTCTGAGGTTTCAGACTCAGTAGACACTCTGCTCTGGGCAAGGCGCTCAGTAGCTTATTTGTCTCAGCACCGGTTCGGAAGACTCGGTGATCTTTGGACTCGCGGGAGCAGATATGCGAGAGAGTCGGTCGAATTGAACTCGGCGGGAGTAGTTCACTTGGACTCGGAGCTGATCATCGATAGACTTATCTTCGGCAATCTATCTACCGAATACGAGGTCGGACTCGGCAACGGCGGATAGTCTTCGGGGCCGTCGAATCTCTTGAAAGAGAATCGGCATTGTCATGTACGAGGAAGAGAGAAGTCGGCTTCGATGCGTCTCGAAGTTTGTCTTTGTCTCAACCACTTCATTCACCTCAACGAATGACAAACATACACGTGTCTTCTCACCTGCTAAAGCCGCAGTCAACCTTTTACCTAAAAAGGTGGGAAAGTACACCTGTTACCTACACCAAAAGAGCCGTTTGCTACCAAAAAGAGAGAGAGAGAAGAAGATCGTCTCCAACGGATCTATTTCAATCTACTCTCTATAAATAGAGGGATCATTCAAGATTTAAAAGAGAATGCGCGCCTAGAACATGAGAAAGCATTCAAACGAGCGAAATTAACGACTAAGTCCTTCGCAAGAAACAACCGAGTTATCTCCGTGAAAGACTACATCCAGCTTCAAAAGGAACCAAGCCGAACCGACATAAGCTTCTAGCATCCAAGCGATTGACACGAACCTATAGCTAAATCCTCGGTGTTCGTCGCTCTAGATAGCTACATTTTCGTTCCTTATCCCTCTAACCCTAAGCTCACTTGTTATATCCATAGCTTAGACGAAGGAGTTCACATTTGAACCCAATCCTTATTGTATAAGGACTCCTTCACTGTTGGAGAAGTTTGTCAAACGCTTTAAGTTTGATAGTGTTGTAAACTGAGACTTGGATCGCATATAAAAACCAAGACGCGGCTTTGCCCAGTGTGCAAGCTGACTGAGACTAACTCAGGATAATAAATAGCCTCCTGATCATTCGGGACAGTGGACGTAGGATTTGAGCGATATCCGAACCACTTTAAAAATCCTGTATCTCTTACCGCTTTCTTAACTGTTGCATTGATTTTACTATTCATACTGAACATCATATTTAAATCAATCAACTATCTCAGCATACTGAACTTTTAAATCTACTGAACTGAGACTTAAAACGTTTTCTCACAAAAATTGATTTGGGCCTACACAATTCCGCACACTGAACTCTCACTGAACGATACTGAATTCTGACCTAGTCAGTTAGCAGATCTCAGCTGAGTCAGTACTCTTTTAGCCTTTTACTCGATTCGAACGGTTATGCAGTGTCGCCGAACAGTTTGGCATGCACACCATCCTGAATAGGACTGTTCAAGTTCGAAATTGAGAAATCGAATCAGGTGTATTCACCCCCCCCTCTACACCTGACCGTACACTCGGGACCAACAAGGAGGCAGAGGAACCTCTTTCTCTTCTGACTCCTCTTCTGCATACTCAGCGATTTCTTTGATTATGTTAGATGGTGTTTGGGTCGCTTGAGTAGCAGAGTCCTTGGGTCCTGAGCCACTTGGGCCAGTCTCAACAGGCACTACATCGCCTGCTGCTGAGACACCCTAGCCTTGCCAGACTGAGTTGAGGGACCAGTGGGAGCAGTTTGCTGACTCTGAGTTACTCCTGCCACTGTCCTCACTCCTCTTGGTACTTTCAGTACCTTCCCTTCTTGTATCTTCAGTTTTCCTTCCCCTTTTTTGGCATCAACAAATACGCCAGGGGTGGGAACAGATACCTTCTTGTCCAGACTCTTGTACGCTGCTGATAAATCATCTAAGGCATACTGCAGCTTTGTTAGTCTTTCATGCAGCTCGTTCCTATCCTCAGTTAGTTGTTCGCTGTATTTCTTGTGAGAGGCGTCTGCTGCTGTCTGGATATCTTGCAACTTTTTATCAACCCTCTCTTCCATTGCCTTCTGAATCGATTGAAGTCTGAGATCGGAGGCCTGAGAGATGGAAGAGATTGATTCAGTATGAGCTGTCTGGGCGGCCTTATAATCTTCAAGAAGCTTTGCTTGGCCAACCTGAATTAGCTTCAGTTACTCTTCGAAGTCGGCTCGTTGGGTGGCGAGTGCGTCAGTCAGTATACTGGAGAAATCAGGGGCAGATGAGTTCTGAATGGTCGTTCTGAGCCCCTTGATCTCGGCACTCTGAGCCTGAGTGGTCTGCCTCCACGTCTTGTGGACAGCGTGGGCGAGGAGTCGGTTCTGAGTCCCTTGACTCCTCAGGGCCCTGGCCACTAACTTCGAGCGTCGGCTTCTCGGGCTGGGCGCTACCGCAAAAGCAGATTCAAGAAGAAGCTGACTGACCTGGTCCAAGGATGCTGAGAGGTGGATCAATGGTAGATGTTGGAGCATCCTTGTCCAGTTGAGTTCCCTCATCAGGTTTCTCAGGGCTTGAATCACGGGGTGGGTCCTAACCATCGGGGTCAGACCCGTCTGAGGGTGCCGTGCTGAAATAGGTTGGCGGTCGTTCAGCATGGCTAGCATGGCAGCCCTCAAATCTTCTAAGGAACATATATCAAATGGCTCGGAGTAGCCAATCTTGTTCCTTATCATCAGCTCCACCTCGTGGAACTGTTCACAGGAGTGGTGTTTGATTAAGCGGTTCAGGGTAGACCACTCCTGGAATCTGATCAGCATGTGGAGCCTAGCCTGCCTTGCCAGTAAGATGAGGTCAGTATGGCTGGCTATCTCTGGGATCCGTTCAGCAATTTCTCGGGAGGCTCTAGATTGCAGAGCTGAAGCCTCTATCCCATGGATTCTGACTCAAAAGCAGTCTCTGAATCTTCAACTTCTATGGGAGACAATTGCTTCTCAGCAGAAGGAATGCTGCTCAGTGGTGGAACATCCAAGGGGCTCTGAGAGGTTGGAATCGGTTCAGCTTGGACCCCTTGGTCCACTGTCTCGCCTCGTTCAGTGGAGACGACCTTCTCCACTGACGGAGTCTTTTCTGAGGACTCTGACTCGTCCCTCAGCTGCAGAGGTGGTTCAACAACCACTTCTGGCACTTCTTCTAGTACGACCTCACTGACTTTCTTCAGCCTCTTGGTCGGAGTCTTCGGAGTAGACTAAGGAGGGGACCTCTTGTTCGTGGGAGTGGAGGTCTTCTGAGCTCTTGTCTTGGGATCAGCAGGCCCTGATCCTATTTGTTGAAGGGCCGCTGCCCTGTTTTGGAAGTGGACCTTCTTCGGATTGAAGTATTTCTTGTCAGCGTATGTGATATTGTCCGTTCCGCAGAAATCCTCTATCATTACTGATAGCTTCAGTCCATATAACAATTTTCCCTTCACAGCAAGGCGAAAATTTGTCTTGTGGAATTTTGCGGAGTGTGTCATGAATTCTTTCAGGAAGAATTCGGTCCAATTGATCTTAGCTCGATCATGAATGGCCATCATCAACTGAAGCTTCGGCCTTGACACTTGATCAAAGGACCCGGCCTAACTCGTCAGCAACTGAGTCACTATGTAGGCCAACGCTCTATACTGAGGAAGCATGTCATTCTTCAGGAATGCTGCTCTGAACGTTGTTGTCTTCCCGCAGAATTCTTCTAAATATTCATCCATCAGATCGTCCTTGTAGGCCACAGTGCTGAATCCCTCACTGGGAAGACGGAAGCTTCTATGAAGAGCTTCTTTGATTGACATCGTCTTAATCTCAGAAACTGCATGGGAGGGGTCGCCTACTGAATGGATAACGTATCTGCATCGGATATCACCCTCTACTGATTCCGAGTTCAGATAAGGCTCAGCAATCTGGATCGGGAGGAAGTAGGATGACTTCCTCGACAGAAAACCCTCTAGGCCAGTCGCTCTGAGAGCGTCGAAGATATCCTCCATGTAATCAAGTTCACAAGCGTCAAATTCCATCATGGGCTCGCACCAGACGCGGTCCTTCTCAAGGATTTCTTGCATATCCTTCGGAACGATAACTTCTCTGCCTGCCATATTCAGTAATCTGCAAGAACAAGAAATCAGTACCGAACGACAAATATTGAAATTAACATATACGATACTGAATGATCATAAAAAGTTTACCAAAGATTTTTTTTTAGAGTATTGAAAATGAGTTTTGCAAGGAGGCAAGGTTTTTCTTAGAAAAACTAGGGTTCGAAAATATGCAGAGTAAAAATGGCAATTTCTAAACTTTGAACGTGTTTATATATGTTAAAGAAGATGAACAGTTAATAATCCATGGTTCAGTTTGAAATATCTTTTTGAGATGGACGGCTAGGATTTAATGTTATAAATAGGTAATGATCATTTTAGCCGCCTAAGTCAAAATACAGTTGTAAATAGCCAAAGAAGTAACTTGATACGATATGCATTAAATGCGCCGCAGAGTTCAACATACTTTACATAGAATGTCGTGTATTTAATGTAAACCGTTATATTAAATGACATTTCATAAGGCATTGAATACGAAGCTGAATCTGAGTTATAAATGCACATAATATTTCATTGGCTACTGAGTAGAGAAACACAAACCTGTCAGCTGAACATCGTAGTCAATTGATACCTCGTGTAGATGGTTGCTGAGTCTCTACGTACTGAATTTACTCAGTACTGAGAGTGAACATTCCCCTTGCTGAATGCTCCTCTCCTGAATCCACTTACTGACTGGAGTCAGTAGGGTCCAGCAGACCTAGCTCTACTGAAAGTTCTCTGAATCTGGCTTCAACTAGAGGCTTGGTCAGTATATCTGCCCTTTGGTGGTCAATATGGATGTTTTCCATCCTGATATCCTTCTTTTCGACATGATCACGAATGAAGTGGTGTCTGATGTCCACGTGCTTGCATCTTGTATGAAGTACAGGATTTTGAGTGATTGCAATTGCACTGGTACTGTCGCAGAAGATCGGCACTTCATTCTGAATAACATCATAGTCGCGTAGCTGCTGTCTCAGCCAAAAGGATTTGGGCGCAGCAACTTCCGGCAGCCATATATTCAGCTTCAATAGTTGACGTCGCTACTGAATGCTGTTTCTTCGAAAACCATGAAATCAGCTTACTGCCAAGGAACTGACACGTTTCAGAAGTTGACTTTCGGTCAACTCTACATCCTGCATAGTCAGCATCAGAGTAACCGGTTAGTTCAATATTATCATCAGCTGGATACCATAAACCCATGTCAGGCGTTCCTCTGAGATAGCGGAGAATCTTCTTTGCTGAGTCCATGTGACTCTGCTTAGGATTCGCCTGAAATCGAGCACAGACACCTACATCATAAGTTATGTCAGGTCGAGTAGCTATTAAATATAATAAAGAACCAATAATAGCACGAAATTCAGTGTGGTCTACTGATACTCCCTCTTTATCAAGATCAATTTTCATGTTCGTGTTCATCGGGATCTTGATTGGTTTGCCGATGTGCAACCGAACTTCTTGATGAGGTCTCGAGTGTATTTGCCTTGATTGATGAACGTTCCCTTCTCAGATTGTTTGACTTGAAAGCCGAGGAAATAGTTCATCTCTCCCATCATTGACATCTCGAACTTGTCCTTCATCATTTTCCCAAATTGCTGACACATGATGACGTTCTTCGATCCGAAGATTATGTCATCTACGTAGATCTGCACAAGTAAAATGTCATCTTCCAGTCGAATGTTGAATAATGTGCGGTCTACTGTGCCTTTTCTGAAAACCTTTCCGAAGAAGAAACTCAGACAGGGTATCGTACCAAGCCCTGGGTGCTTGTTTTAACCCGTACAGAGCCTTTTTGAGTCTGTAGACCTGATGTCCCTGCTGAAAACCGGGAGGCTGTTCTACATAGACTTCTTCTTTCAGTACGCCGTTCAGGAACGCAGACTTCACATCCATTTGGTAAACTCTGAATCTCTGATATGCTGCGTAGGCTAGGAATAGTCTGATTGCCTCCAATCTTGCAATTGGAGTGAAAGTTTCATCGAAATCTATTCCTTCGGCTTGACAGTAGCCTTTTGCCACGAGTCTTGCTTTGTTCCTTACTTTAACGTTGTTTTCATCTCGCTTGTTCTTGAAGACCCATTTAGTTCCAATCACATGTTGATGCAAGGGTCTGTCCATAAGCTCCCATACTTCGTTTCTCGTGAGCTGATTCAGCTCCTCCTGCATGGCTATGATCCAATCAGCGTCCTTAAGTGCATCCTCAACTGACTGAGATTCTTAAGTAGACAAGAAGCAAGAATATAAAGCGCTTTCTCCCTGAGAGAATTTGGATCTTCTCTTTACGCTTGCTGAAGGATCTCCAATAATTAAATCAGAGGTGTGAGCGTCCAGCCACGATCTACGATGTTTCAACTCTTCATCTGAAATTTGTTCAACATAGATAGTAGGTGAGTTAGGCATTTCAGTCGTACTATTCTGAGATTGAAGCAATTCAGTTACAAGAGTAGGATCTACTGAGTCACCAGGTTCAGGGGCATTTAGCTGAGGAACTTCATTTGTTCCCCCTGATTTGTTATTCTCAGTAGAGGTCACAGTTACCACTAGGGTTTCTTCATCGACCTGAGTTACCTGGGATTGACTCTGTTCAGTAGAGTCAATCTGTTCAGCTACTTCTGCTGCTGGCTGAGATTCAGTGGACTTATCTTCAGTTTCTTCATCTGAATCATCATCCCAACATAGCTGGATCTTTTCAACTTTATCTTTCAAGCTTAGATCATGTAGCTTCTTACTGATGTTCTCAGATTCAGGTTTAGAGTTCCTGCTCCTGTCTTCAGTAGCAAACTCATTAAAAACAACATGAGGGCTTTCCACCATGCAAAGGGTCCGATAGTTAAAGACACTGAAGGCTTTGCTGACCCGGGAGTATCCTAAGAAGACTCCCTGGTCTGACTTGCTATCAAAAGTCCTCAATTGATCCTTCCCAATATTGGGGATAAAGCACGAACACCCAAAAATATGGAAATAAGATAAAGAAGGCTTCCTGCCGTTCCATAATTCATATGGTGTCTTCTTATGCTGCTTTGTCAGTAGAGATCTATTCTGAGTATAACTTGCAGTGTCAGTAGCTTCTGCCCAGAATTTGGTTGGGAGTCCTGAGTCTGCGAGCAGGGTCCTTGCTGCTTCTTTGAGTGTTCTATTCTTCCTTTCAGCAACCCCATTTTGTTGAGGCGTGCGCGCAGCAGACGTCTCATGCTCTATGCCTTCGCTTTGCAGAACTCCTCCACCATAGAATTCAGGAACTCAGTTCCTCTGTCTGAACGTATCTTGATGATCTTGGTGTTCTTCTCGACACTGAGCTTTTTCAGAAGCGTTGGTAATTCTGTTTTGACGTCAGACTTGTTGTCAATAAATATGACCCATGTGTAGCGCGTGTAGTCGTCAATAACCACTAAAGCATACTTCTTGCCTCTGATCGTCACCGGAGAGATTGGACCGAACAAATCCATATGTAGCAGCTGAAGGATTCCATCAGTGGAAGGAGATGGAACATGAGGATTTTGATTCCTTGTTTGCTTTCCCTTCAGACATGCTTCACACTGAGTGTCTTTGCTGAATACTTCATTCGGCAGTCCTCTTGCTAGAGTGTTTCTAGCTAGTGTGTTGAGCGTCTTGAAATTGTGATGGCTGAGTCTTCTGTGCCAGAGCCACCCCGTTCTGTTGTCGTTCTTTGCCAACAAACAAGCTTCAGGTTCAGCTGAGTTCCAGTCAGCTACATAGATATTCTTTTTGCGCGAACCTGACAACACTGTTTTCCTTGTAGATTTATCAATGACATCACAGAAACCAGCGTAAAAAATCACTCTATTCGAGTTATCACAAAATTGACTAACAGAGAGAAGATTATCTTTGAAGTCCTTCAACATATGATACTCTTGGAACTGTTGCGGTTCCAATGCTGAGTGTTCCATAGCCTCTGGTGTAGCCTTTTGCGTTGTCTCCACACACGCGATGCGGGGTCCTTCTTCGTAGTATAATTCTTAGTAGGTCCTTTTGGTATGTCATATGTCTTGAGCATCCGCTGTCCACATACCAAGGGTCCTTGTGCACCTGCAAAATAGAATTATATTTAGGTACCCTTTATTTTTGATTTTGGGTCCTTAGATGTTAGTTTTGGAAACCCAGATTTGTCTTACGACCCTGGTGGTCTCAGACAATTTCTTCCCACTTTGATCAACATATTTGACCACTGGACTGGTCGATGCTCACTTCTGAGGCTTTACAGGTTCAGGAGTCTTGATCTTCTGAGTAGGTGGACTGCTGACCTTTGCCTTTTGTACGACTTTCCTTTTCTTCTTCCGACTCTCAGGTCCTCTTCTGACTATGGGATCATAGTAGTATGACCCATACTGAGCTGGATGTGTCAGCTGCGGAGGTCCATACTAATCAGCCCACTTAGCTTTGCTGGTTCCCTCTTGACTGAACTGGGGTGTTTTGCTACTGATCTTCTTGTCAGAGTGCTGATAGCTGGGATGAGGTGCCTTCATCTTTTGTTTGTTCTTGGCTAGGGGGTTCAAAATCTCTGCATTGATGGTCTCCCCTTGAATAACCTATCAGCTAGCCGATTTTCTGAGCGTACGGGGGCAGATGAGGAGGCTCCATGCTGAATCCAAGTCCTTCCTTGCAGTGCTTAGGCTTGTTGCTTGCTAGCATTGCCTCAAGCTTCTTTTCAGCGCCCATGTACCGCTCTGTCATCAGGTTCCTCCAGACATCATCGCTCTTCTTCAGCAGTTCATGCTCGGTCTGAAGTCTTGACAACTCTTACTTCAGTAGACTCAGTTCAGTATCTTTCTGAGTCAAGTCATTGGTCAGTACTGAGATCTGATCTTCTTGATGCTGAGACTTGGCCATCAGAGAGTTAATCTCCTCCCTGAGTCTCAACACAAGTCCTTCTGACTCAGTAGCAACCTGACTCTCCTGAGAAAGTCTCTGATTCTCCACTTTCAGGGTATCCAACTCCTGAAGAGTCTTACTGAGCTGCAGACTCATATGAATCTGCTCATCGAGTAGTTCTTCGTATGCGATCGCGACGTCCAGATTCTCATCTGCACCTGAAATAGTGTCGTGTGTGCAGCGTGAAGAGGAGTTAAATGGAGCGTGAGAGTTTACCTTATCCTCTTCTCCTGCCATGAGACACTTTTCAGCGTCTTCTTCAAGCTCTACAGCCATGAATGCCGCTTCATCATCTGATGAATTCATGAAGGAGTCAACTTCATCTGAGTCGTCTGAGAGTTCACCGGCAATATATGCTTGTCGTTTCTTGATGAACTTTTCCCTTCAAGCTTTGCGTGTTGCTCTCTCAGCAGTACTGAGCTCATGACAATCATACTAATAGTGTCCTGGCTTCTTGCAGTTATAGCAGGTAGTGACTCTTTCATCTTTGCTCTTGCTGTGTTTCGACTGAGCTGAGTCCTCCTGTTTCCTGCATTCAGAAGTATGTGAGTCAGGAGTGCGCTTAGGTGTATATTCAGTCTTACCCTTGGAGTCTCTGACGACTCTTGAGAGTTTTCTGCGCCTCTCCTTCTCTTTCTGATACTTTACGGCAAGCAACGCGTACTTCTTAGCCAGGTTTCCTTCTTGTAGATCACTAAGTGAAGGTTCAGCCTTGCTAGATGCCGGAGCTGCTGTGCTGACTGATGCTTTAAAAGCATGGTCAATTTGGGTATCAGCTTCAGTTCACTGCTTTCTTTGAGGTAGTCCAAACTCGAACTCCTCAGCTTTAAGTTCTGAAAAGATATGGTCAGGAGTAACAATATCTAAATCAGAATGATGCAATAAAGTAGCAAAGGGAGTCCAGTGACCGTTTGGCAGTGCCCTCAAAATTTTGAGATTCATCTCTCGGTTGGAGAATATCTTTCCCAGCCCGTTGATAGAGTTCATCAGATCCGTGAATTTGATGTTGAGATCTTCAATGGAGTCACCAGGCATGAGAGACAGTCTCTCCAGCTTCTGAAGTTCTAGCGCGAGTTTATTTTCTTTGATCTTCTGAGTCCCCCGACTCAGTAGCGCTAGAGCATCCCAGAGTTCCTTCACGGACTTGCAGTCCTGAACTCTCCCGAGATAGGAATCGCTCAGAGTGGTCAGTATGGCATTTCTGGCAACCCGGTCTAAGTTGTGAACCTTCTTCTCCTCAGGGGTGCAAAAAAATATCAACAAATCTAGAGCCACGGTCGCAGACTCAAGGTCTGGGTGCGGGGATTCACCTCAGTCCTCTAGACAAAGATACACCAACTGTTGATCTGGACGGCGACGGAGCCAACAACCGTTGCTCTGATACCACTGTTAGGTCTCGACTCCATCTCAATCGTATCGCAAACTTGGCTCAGGCTTCCTGAGCAGACAATCATCCACACCACTAGAGGCTCACAAGGACGAAGGTCACACCGTGTCTAGTAACACTTTGTTGATCACCCTCACACACGGTCCTCTTATTCTCACAAAGAGAATGCAGAAGACAGATGAAGTAACCAAAACAAGCTGCGCCCCCACACACTCTCATCTCTCAACAACACACACTATGCATATTTATACATAGGTAAAAAATGAGATATTGGGTTAGGCTGCGAAAGACACATGGGTCGAACACCTTACGGGCTTGGGCCTATAAGACATAACAGATTCTCTAACCCACAAATAGTGTCTCATTGAATGGACCACTAATAAAAAATTGACACTTATTTTCCATATCACCAAATTAACTATACAACTTAACCTCAGTTAAAAAAAAAAATCTAAATATCAATATTATTATCAATCTTTTAATAATAATAAAAATCTGAAAATGAATACATTTGTTTATCCCCAAATTCGTCATCTTCGTACATCGTCGGAGGCACGACTCTAGCTTGCTGATCAACGAAAGAGAAGTCATTCAAAAGCATTTGGGCCTAAGGAACCGGATTAATTAGGTCATCGACGTTTATACAAAATGACTTCATTGTCAAGCTAGATCTAGGTGATTTAAGGTTAACTAACCTAGGGTGATCAATCCCAAGCTACCAACACATTCAACCTGCCCAAATTCAACTCGAAACCCTAATTACTAGTTATAAGTACGAGAAGACTCACGAAGTTTGGAGTTAGAGGTTCATTACCTAGCAAGATCTTAAGGTTTAGCTACACATAGATGCATAATGAAGGCGGAAAACGTGTTAAAGAGAGACATGTACTAAATTGGAGAGAAAGAACTTAAAAATAACAAACTTTCGATCTTAAACATAAACAACCCAGATTTAACAGAATATTAAATGATGAAGACAGTGGAAACAGAAAAACATTCAACTAAGCAGAAAATAGATTGCATTAACTGAACAGGAAAATATGGAGGAATAAATGCAAAGATAAGTAAGAGAGTACCAGAAAATTCAAAGCATTAAATCCGTCTTCACAGGTGTAAGTTCGTTGCAGAAACATTAAAGAGAGAGATTACAAACAAAAAACTTGAAGAACATAAAAAGAGAGAGAGAGTGTGTGTGTGTGTGTTGTTCTAACTACTACTACTTGCTTCCAAAAGATTGTCTAAAAGTGATGATTCAAAATACAGTTGATATCTTGTTTTAGTCTTCCAGCCTTTCAAATCAGCTGGCCTCTCCAAAGTGGAAGATTCCTAGTATTAAATGCTCTCTAGGTTGTAATGAGTAGAAGGGTGGCTAGGATGCAGTAGGGAGGCTGCGATGTGCGAGGGCACATCAACTCAACTACAACTTCAAGATCTTTCCAGTTGGTTTTCCCTCCAATTTTATTCTCACAGATAGAGAATGAGCCTGGATAATTTCTTGACATTTTCGGCCCAGATGGCTCTGGCCCAATCAAATATTCTCTTTGTGCATAATACGGCCCAACAGCTTATTTATTCAAAATTCTGCACAATGTGCATGATCTTCATCACTCCTCTAGCATTTCTTTCACCTCTTCTTCATAATTTACCATTTCCCGCATAAAACCTGAAAGAACCAAGCATAAAATCTAGTAAAATGGAGCAACAAATCTGGGCTTATCAGTCATCATACCACGTCGACGTGGGTGCATCTCCGCCAACGCAGTGATCGTGGATCCCGCTCAGACCCTTGGACACGATTTTTTGATCCATTCTCCATGGATTTAGTTTATCAAGTGTCGTATTGTTTAATTAATTTTTTAATTAGTGTATACCTTTACCATTTTTTTTCTCATAAGGCTATGGTTCGTCCGAGAGACAACCCGATCAGGGAACCATTGACGAGCCCTTGGATACTGCACATAATTACCGTGCACACCGTGCGTCTGGCCTATGGTGTTTCATAATGACTGCTAATTTTTTTCAGAAGCCGAAGTTTTTATATGAATTCGAGTTTATGAATGAGGAGATGGATCGGTCCACCGTCGATTTATGCATGGCAGCATTGAGATCTAGTGAGAACACCTCTTGTTGTAAGAATTAAGAATGAAGGGTAAAAGGTTAAAATTTCATGTTAGCCTAAAACAATGCAGTGCACTTTCTTTACAAAATAACTGCATAAAATGATAAAAGAGTAATTGGACAACTTATATTCATTAGGGCTTCGAAAAATTAAAAATCAAATCCTCATTCACGCTCGCCTCTCTCTACCTCTCCTCTATTTCTTCTGCCAACAAAAAAATTGCTCCCGCGTTCTACTCCAATCTTTCTTCTTCGTCAATTTCTTCCAGATTTCACACAAATTTCTTTAATATCACTACTCTAAAACCATGGTGGACAATCGTATGGCGCCTAGAAGTGACACATCGACTCTCTACAGAAACAAGACAGCGACGGCTATAGAAAATACGCTGCCAGAGATGGTGGACGATCGTATGGCGCCTAGAAGTGACACATCGACTCTCTATAGAAACAAGACCGTGACGGCTACAGAAAATACGCCGCCAGAGATGGTGGTTTCGTGTCACGCCGGTGTCGGCGATAATAACGACACTCCCCACACAACAATATAGTGTTCAAAGACGGAGATGATATATTTTCCAACGTTCCTCCATTTTTCAAAATTGGAAACCTAATTCTTATGAAATTGAAGCCCTAGTTCTTAGGGTTTTGGTCAAAGTTCATATGTATTATTCTGCGTAAAATAACGTGTTGCTTCTTACCATACAATAATGTGTTAATTAAATGCACTTTCTATGATTAAGTTTCACACGGAGTATATAGTAATTGCACTCTTATGTATCTTTATAGCTTTCTATGATGATTGTGCTTTTAAATTTTGGTTTGAGATTGAGTTTCGATTCCTCTATGATTGATTGCTATTATGAAATATTGAGATTAATGCAGGACAAGGAACTGCACAATCCGTGTGTAGAAGCTTGATATCGACTTTTGCATGTTTGCTTTAATTAAATGCACTTTCTATCATAATGAACTTCACATTTAGTAAAAAATAACTGCACTTGTACAGCAGTCGGTCGCAAATGAAAACGAAGGAGATAACATTAAAATTGAATTGAGTACGATTCTTAACCATTACTCGATTGGAAAATTTAAGATTTCGAGTAAGAAAATTTGTAGAAAGACTCGCCGCAAAAATGATGGAAGAAAGACGAGCATGAATCTACAAAAAGTGGAGAGAATGAAGCTTGTAATTAAACATAACATAAAATATTACCAAGTTACCCTTTGTGCACCAATTTTTTTTTAAGTAAACTCGCGATCTGGACCACAGGATGGCTTAATCAAACGGTTGAGATATGACGGTTTTATTTGATCTCCTCTTTCTCTCTATAATTATAATTTACAAGTTATACATAAAAGTAGAATTTATCTAATGCACATCTTATATAGATTTGATGAATTTCCTTTAAGAAAATACCATTCGTATTGAGGGAACCCAACATTTTGTAACGATATAACCCCTGAGTTAAGCCTCACATTAATGTAATTGAACTAGAACAATTAATTCTCGCAATTTTAGTTGCAATTGTTACAACTTTATAGTTCCTTCATAATGACGGCACGGCATAATTATTTTTAAGGGTTAATTTCATATGCTTTTCATTTAAATAAAGCTAAATCCACTCAAGTTTCCTATTCTTGAATCCAATTAATTTGTCATATGTATATATATGGGTAGTAATATACAACACAATTTTAATTGTTAGAGCTCGACACAATTGAAAATTAAATGAAGCATCTGTTTAATATGTCTCTACTTTGTAGCTGCTTTTCTTGCTTTCATTCTGTAATGTGTATCCAGTGTGAAGCATCGCAAGATATATCAACGGGATGATGGATTGTTTCAAGTAAAGACAAACATTGGGTTGGGAGTAATTCATGAAAACAGCCCCAGAATAAGCTGACTTTGAGGGCTAAATTGCATCTTTTGAGGTACATGCTCATGCTGGAAAATCGACGTTTTCTGATAATTGGCTTCGGTTATATTGTGTTTTTAATTAGATTCAACTGGTGTTACTTTTATGTTGAGTGAGTTTGGTTTGCCGTAGATCCAAATGGGATGTGTTCTGGTTTTGAACTCAACTCAATTCATTGGAATCTCAGTTATGCTTTTACTTAGATTTTTGCTTACCTGATTTGGAACTTTTACCCTTTGCAGTTCGAGTTCAAGTCACATGTGCACTGAAAAGCTTCCACTTTTAGATTTGATTTCTACATGTTCTTCGTTATTCACAAATCACGGCATATATTAGCATCTGTATGTTTGCCTGCGTTTTTTATGTTAGAGGATCTAGTATGAGATTTGGGATAGTCCATCTTAAATGGCCAGTTTTTTTATTTTTCTTATTTGTTGCATTGATTCTTTTGCTGTTATGTGATCATTCCTATCTGGGGTTGTTCAGGAAGTAAGTAAAATGTCGAGGCCTCTTCATCGAGGTATATCGGGTGGTGGTGGTGGGCAGTTATCTGGGAATAATCGTGATTATTGGGAGGACTCTCAGAAGAAAGACAATATGGAGAAGGAAGATCTGAATGGGAATCAAACAAATGGATCTGATAATGCACATTTATCTTTGAAATCTCCTTTTCGGTTTCTTTCCAAGGATAGCTTGTCTTCGACTGACAATTTGGGAGACCACATTTTTGTATCAGATAGGAATTGGCATAAATGGATAATCTCCTTTCTCAAATTTAGTTTAGTAGTCTTTGTGGTTCTTGCAATAGCTGGTTCATACTGGTGGACACTTTCTATTGCCTCAATGTCGAGAGGACAAGTATTCCATGGATATAGGAGGCTTCAAGAGCAGCTGGTCTCGGACTTGTATGAAATTGGGGAGCTTTCTCTTAGTTTATCAAGATTTAGAGAATTAGACTACTGTTCTCAGGAGTCAGAAAACTATGTTCCATGCTTTAATGTTTCAGAAAATCTTGCTAGGGGGTTTTCTGGAGGCGAAGAATATGTCCGCCAATGTGGACACTTGTCCAAGCAAAACTGCTTGGTTCTTCCGCCTCTGAACTATAGGGCTCCTCTACGGTGGCCTGCTGGAAAAGATATAATCTGGTTTGCAAATGTTAATATTACAGCACAGGAAGTCCTTTCATCAGGAAGTTTGACTAAGAGCTCAAACTGAATGATAGTTTGTTTCTTTCAATATATTTTAAGTTTTATTTTGTTGTAGACTTGTAGTTCAATACTTCACTTAATTTGAGATCAATTACTTAGAGATTATTTTGTTATCTCACATAACTATTTAGTGATCCTTAAGCGAGGATGAATCTAAAACATCTTATAAGGGTTGCTCCAATGGTGGGTTTGAAAACCCATAAAAAATTAGGTTTGCAACTTTTAAACATTGGAGATAAGAGCTAACTTTTTTCATCTGGCAGCAACCCAGGAGCATGGCGCGTGCAGGAAGATGAATGATGCCGCAGCATATAAATGTCATAAATTGCTGTCATTGTATAAATGATGCGGCAGTAATTACATCAATACATTAATTGCATCAATACATATTATTTAAATATGTATCTTCCTGGCAGCCGTACATATTTAAATGATAATGTAATGAATTACTACGGTTATAATTGCTACCTAATGAGCAATGGTATAATTTGTAACAGTTATAATTTTTGTCAACGTTCCAATATTAGTGGTGTTGCAGTAACATTGTTGCAATTGAGTTGTCTATCTTGTTGCAATAGCATTATTACAACCAAGTTGTGGATTCTTGCAGTAGCCTTATTGAACAACTCAGACTGTCATTTTGGTGGTTATAGCATTATTGTAAAGATGTTGGTCAGGTCCTTGCACTAGCATTATTGCAACACCAGACTGTCATATGGATGGTTATAACATTATTGAAGAATTATAGGCTATATATGATAAGAATTTGTGTGCGTATCCCCATATTCACAAACACTTTAGCAAAAATATATAATCTTCCGATTGAGGATGAATATAGACAAATGCGGAGAAATCTAATTATAGAGTCAGCAGGAGATGATATTATAGAGAGGTGCAGAAGAGATAGCTGGATCACCCGCCGCAGATACAATATAAATTTACTTTCATGCAGTCCAAGTCAATGGTCTAAGTAGAGTTAGTTATTTAAAAGCTTGATTTTACGGATACTTGTACAATATGGTTAGTATAATGTGGTTTACATCTTTCATTTTGCATACATCCTCCAAATTACGTCTGCCTTTAACAAAACTAAATAAATTATGAACAATGTCACATACAATACAACAATAAACTAGCCTTCCAAATCTATAATATAATACCTAATTAAATACCTATTACCAATAGCTTCATCAAGGAAATACATAGTTTCTTACCTTGGAAAATATGGAAGCAAGCTTCACAACCCCACTATGCGATGGATTCTTCAATCTTGATAGTTTCAGTAGCAAACCTATCAACTCTTGTGACGAACACCTTGAACACAGTTGGTTTGATCAACTGGAAAACGAGCGCATCGCCGTCTACCAAGTTATGATCAACAGCAAACTTCTTCCAACCACCACTAAGTCCAGTTTTTCGAGCCAAGTATACGACCGGCCACTCTTCGCCTTCTTCGTCCACCAACATGATTACACCATCATTTCTTGGAAGTTTCCTCCTGCAGAAATCCGAGTAAAGCCCCTGCACGAAATTGAGTCCAGCATTCATGGCCAATCAATGCAGTCTCATATATACGTTATTTATAACATGTATGAGTTAGTACCAGCCAAAACCCTCCACTAACGTGGGAAGGGAGCATTGATCTCACAAATGTAGGATGATCAGAGCCCAGAGATGACTCCACTTCCTCTGCTCTCTTAACGGCACTCTCCCTTGCTTCATCCGATGCGTAAACGCGGTTCGATAAATCCCTCGTTCTATGAGTTACTCTGCGGTGTAGTCAAATCATTTAGAGTAACTAAGAAAAAGGTAGTATTTGACTGTAATATTTAGGAAGTTCAAAGATTCAACCTTCTAGGAAGTTGCACGCGGTCGTACACAGTAATCTGTGGAAGGTTTTAAGGATTTATACAAGTTTGAGGGAAGAAAAAGTTTAGATATGTTGCGAGTAAATTCACAAAAAAAAAAAAAAAAAAAAAAAAAGTACCTCCTTGTATTGAGGATCTGATTTGTCGGAAAATCGTAATGATCTTCTTACAGGAACTACCTCTGTCCTTGCAACCCGAGGTTTAGTCTTCTTCATCTTTTAGTTCAGTATGAATATAAAAAAACATAAAAATCAAAAGGCCCCTTTATATATCATATGGAGTGCGACTTTGCGAGTGAGTGTGTGTGTGAGAGAGAGAGAGAGCTGACCGGGGAGGACTTGGGAGAGGCTGCATTTTTGAGGGCTTGAGAAAGAAGAGGGAGGTGGAGTTCCTCCATTCTTTTCTTGTTCTCTTCCAATCTCTGTTGCCGTATAGCCTCATACTTCACATTTGACATCACCATTTCGCAATCTTCTTCTTCAAGAATATTTGTTCATAAGCAAAAGAGAGAGAGAGAGAGAGGAACAAAGTAGGTGCTGTGTCCCAACCTTGAAGTTGAAGAGAACGATGTTGCTAGTTCAAATTTTGGTGGTAAATTCGACCGTTGGAGTCCCACTTCTGTTCTGACTGACACGGTAACAGTAGTAAATTGTTTTTACCATTATGTTAACTATTTTATCTATTTCTCCAGTTTAGTACGTCGAATGAATTGCGCCTAACCTATACTTTCATTTTCTGGATCACATATTCTACTTTGAAAATCATAGTTTTCATATCTTCGTTTGCATTATTTTTTTATTTTTGTGCATGATATTGCTTATTAGATCTCTTTTAATCTTTTATAAATTATAACCTAGTACGAGCAATGAAAGATTTTACTTTGGGTTAATCCAAAAAGGTCAATTTTATTTATAAATTAACACACTAAATGGGATTTCGATACAAATATTACAAGCAAAGAGTACTTGCACTGGGAGATGCACCAGAAAAAGATGATAAAGATTTTTTTATTACAATATGCATAACATACAACAAAGGGTTCTTAGACTTCTAATACTTGATCAAGCCCAAGCTCTTTAACCAGGGGAGCACCTCTGTCAGACCTTCTTTCAAACTTCTAGGATTGTAATCCAATTCTTTCTTCGCCTTCTCACAACTGTACGCCCACTGATGCCTTAAAACATCGACAGCCTGTTCAACATAGAGCCATGTCTACACTGTCAATCACAACATAACTGGAATTGAAACGGAACGCAGAGACCACTAGGGGGAGTTAAGGCTCTTAAAAACACTAGGGAGTTTTACTAAGGATATATGAAAAAAGAAGCAAGTTATATTGAAATTGGTGAACAACTTTGCAACAAGTAAGGCAGGCTACAAGTTTATCACCATTTTCAGAGTTCGGTTCTCAGATATTGACTAATGCATCAACTGCTTGCTTAGTAGCAAAAGTAACAGTTAATGCATTCATGCAAAGAATATCACGTAATAGCTCAAATGGATTAGTTCCTCACCGGGGGGCTGATTATGGGAAGCTTCCCTGTTATTCTTGAGAGAAGAATGCAAACCCATCCATATGCGACAACAAGAAAAAGTGGGATTCTGAACTTAGGCTTTGAAGTCCGAGTGATCTCTGCAGCTATATCATAAACATCTTTGAATGACGCATTTTCTCCTGTAAGAAGATACCTTTCACCTTGCCGACCTTTGGCCATTGCTGCAATATGCCCCTGCACTGCATCATCAACATGGCAGAAAGAGTACCCTTGTTCTTCGCCAACATAGCCCGGCATCCGCCCACTAAAGCGCTCGACTAGCTAACAGAGAACATACAAATATGTAAAGCAGCAAACTCAGATTCCAAGCCAGAGTGGATATCTTAGATCATCAATCAACATGAATTAAAATGGATTGATCAAATTCACATCGAAGGACACAATCAGCTTGCAAAAGCACCGACAGATCTAGACGTACATCAAATAATAAGCCACATCAATTAGAAAACCTTTTGTTCCATCCAAAAGTTGAGGAAAATTGCTAATTTTCTGGTCCAAGCTTCACACTTTATCAAATAGATATCAACTTAACCAATAAAACTTTATTTCTTAAACAAGTGCCATCTTTTTCTCCAAAAACGTTATCAGAATCAACTCATTCTGCTTTCCGAGCAAAACTCTAAAATCAAGCTCTACTAACTAGAACTCTCCAGCATAAAGCACAAACACAACATCAGAATCAAATCAACTATCTAGGTTCATTTTGTACCAAGCAAAAACCATGAAATCAGGCTCTGCTAAGCATCATACCAGATTAGCCACCAAATTTCCACTTGTCACTTTTCCCGGACCATATATAACTCCAGGATACACCGGCACTACCGGCAGCCCCTCCGCTGCAGCATCCAACACAATCTTATCTGCTATGACCTTTGACTTTTCATACTGAGTACAGAAATGCTTAGCAGGATGCACCTGCAAGAACCCATTCCTCCATATAATTTATCAACAAAAATAACAACTCTATCTGTTCGCATTAAAAAAATTAAATCAAAATGAAATTAAACAAATTTCTAGTACTTGAGTCTCATCAGCAATGTACCCATCCGTTGACCCCAATGCAAAGAACGAAGATGTGTAGATGATCTTCTCGATCGTGTTTGTCTCCTTATACGCCTTCAAGACGTTCTTCAATCCACCAACATTAACCTAACAAACTTTCAGTCAATACAAAATCTACATTTCATAACTAGAAGAAGTCAAAATTCATATGTGAAAAGAGCTGTCAATTCTATTAGTTAAGCATCAAATTAAACACTAAACATCACAGAAGCTACTGGTTTACCAATACACTGTTTTTGGATTGAACATTAATGCTTGACCTAACTTACCAAAACGAATCTTTCGGGGTCAGGAATCCAAGGCTCTACAAGAGCGGCGGCGTGGAATATGACATGGCAGCCGGTGAAAGCTTCGAGGAGCGAAGGATAGTCAGTAACGTCTCCATAACACAAGTGGAGATCTCCTCCATTGTCTGTGGACTGCGGCAAGGAAGAGACATCGCTGGTTTTGCGGACGAAGGCCTTAACGGAGAAGCCTTGGTCGAGAAGAGCGTGGCAAAGCCTCCCGCCCAGGTAGCCGGAAGCGCCGGTCACCAGCACTACTTTCTTCATTCGTACTTATATTTTTCCCTTTTACAGTCATCTGCTTCACTGTATATAATATAGTGTAGCTGACCCGATCTTGAAAATTTATTAAATGTGCTATCGATTATGCTACGAACTTTCGGAAATTTTAGGGACGACCGTTTGGTAAGAATTCGGATGTGAGAATGATATTGGGTATGATAGTAGAGTGGTCGTGTATGGGTATAAGTGATTTCTTTAATAGTGTGACATTTACTAGTGAATGTGTATAATAACCAAATATGATGTTTGGTTGTACTTAGACTTCAATAAGAGTGAATAATTTTATATAAAAAATGTTGGGAGATGATTCAGCAGAAGAATGTTTAGAAGATTTGATTGATCCAAAAACCCTAATTTGATTGGTGAATCATTTCTTTGTATTTGTAACGCATTGGTCTCTGAGAGTTTCAGACTCATTAGACTTGCTTTCAGTATGGTCCCAGACTCTGAAGTTCTGTCTTCTGAACCTCAGTAGACTATCCGCCTTAGTACCATGAAGTGAAGACTCAGTAGTGTTGGATTCAGCAGGAGCAGCATACTAAGAGGTGTTCAGATTCAGTAGTGCTGGACTCAGCAGGAGCAGCATACTGTAAGAGTCAGTAGAACTAGGGGTGTAACGATTCGGTTCGGTTTTTAGTATAATTTAGGAACCGAACTGAACATATGAAAGTGGTTCGGTTCGGTTCGGTTCGGTTTAAGGTGTACTTTACTTTTGGAACCGAACCGAACCGCTTAGAAATGGTTCGGTTCGGTTCATCGGTTCTATCTTTTTTAAATCCTAAATATATTTTTTTGAACCATAATATTTCATACATGCTTAATGTGAATGAAATCCAAGCACGACAACTCCAAAATTTTAACAAAATATAAATATACTAAACAGAACTACAAAAGTTAATCTCCAACTAGGGCTCCAAAATATTAACAAAATATAAATATACTTAACATAACTACAATAATTAATCTCTAACTAGGGGAACACAAATTCATGACTCCACAATCCACATAGGCAGTAGCAAAATGAAACAACTTCATGACTCCACGTAAACAGATGAACTAAGAACTCCTAGAAAAAATTCCTACGGATGGCGGACTTGTTGTTCAACTTTTACCTTTTGGTAGAAAAAGTGAAAATAGTATTAAGAATGAATTGAGAAATGAGAAAGAAGATGAAAATGAGAATTGAGAAGACAAAAGAGTGGTGTAGTCAAGACTCAGTTGTGTGGCGTGCCCTACTGCCCTAGTCTAATAGTAGTATTAGCATCTCTTTTTTAATTTTTTTAATTACATATTTACATTTGTATCAATTACCTACCATACCCCTAGTAATCACATATTAGTATACTACCTAGTAAGTAAGTAGTAGGTAGTATTAACAAAAATCTTTATATTTCATTCGGTTCCATTGGTTCGGTTCGGTTTGAGCGGTTTCTAAACCTTTGGAACCGTGAACCGAACCGATTGTAAACGGTTTCGATAAATATAAACCAAACCGAACCACGAAACCGAACCGAACCACATTTTTCAATTTGGTTTGGTTCGGTTATGTCGGTTTCGCGGTTCGGACCAGAACCACTTACACCCCTAAGTAGAACTGGACTCAGCAAGAGCAATTTACTGAATTCAAAGTCGACCTTCAGTTAGGGCTGTTATCGAACCGGGTCGAGCCGAGCTTTGTACAGGCTCGGATCGATTAGCCCATTTTTGCTCAGGCTCGAGCTCGGGCTCGAGCTCGATACGAGCTTTATATTCGGGTTCGAGCTCGGCTCGATAAAAAATCATGGTATTCGAGCTCGATTCGAAAGCTCGATAAAATTAAGAAAATAATATTTTTTTTTAATTTTTTAATTCAGGATCGAAAGCTCGAATTCGGTACCGAAAGCTCGAGTTCGGTACTGAGGCTCGAATTCGATATAAGGCTCGAATTCGGAACACCTGTTTCTTACCAGATTTGCTTCATAAATCATACATATACAATAAAAAAAATTTAAACTGTCTCAATTTAATAAAATCATACAAAATAAAATGAAAATAGCAACTTCTGAAAGTTTGAAAATAACAATATCTGAAATTAGCAATCATCACCAATGACACATGTCTGTGAAGTAAAACAAGGTTAGCGAATAACATCTGAAAATCTGAAAATGAAGTCTTCACTCTTCAGCCAACGATACATACGTCTTCACAAATGCCAAAACTCAACCAAAAAGATCCCAAAATCTGCAAAGAACTCGTACTAGCACAAAGATAATCAGAAATTGAGTAAGATATAGTAGCCTACCTGCCCGGTTGCCCGAATATTTTCAACTCAAAATCTCAACATATAGGCTACAACCTTTCTTGAAAACTGCACCAACTCATTTAATATACTAAGATCAAGAATTCAAGATTACATAAACGAAAAATAAAATCTTACACATAAGCATCAAAATACCTTCATTCAATTAGTTTGCGAAGGCAAACAAATCTCTAGAGGTTCTTCTTCAACCTAAAAAACAAAGAAATATATTAAAATGGAAACAAGTGCATTGTCAAATTTTAGAATAGTTTTTCCAACTTACTATTTTAGATTTCTTCTTCACTCCGTGAAGTCGACGAACCCAATCTCCGCCACACATTAGCATTTCTACAGTATCAGTGCTTAGTGATGCACGATAAGAGTCAAGTACTCTACCGCCGGCACTAAATGTAGCCTCCGATGCAACCGTAGTTCTTTGGTATAGCCAAAATATCACATGCCATTTTTGATAAAACTTTGTATTTCAATTGATTAGACTTCCACCATTCTAAAGCATCAAATGTAACAGATCCGCTTTCTTCACATCTAAAAATACCGTCTTCCAAGTACACTTCTAACTCTGACTTTTCTGGTGGAACATTTTCGCAAGACCTTACAAAGCTATCAAATCTTGACCATCCAGAGAGCTTTGGTTTCTTGTTGCTAGACATTGAACCACTATTTGAAGCATCGTGAGAAGATTCGTTTGTCGAGCTTGATTGAGTGTTAGAGCTCTCACTACGATTCTGAAGGGCACTCTTGTATTCACAAAAGAGATCAGTCAACGTGCTCTTAACCTTGAACACATTCGCCTCAGCTTCTTCCAAAGGATAGATTTGCTTGAAAGAAAATTCAACAAGCATCATCTTGCATCTTGGATCTAAAACAGCAGCTATGGCCATCAACAAGTTACACTCACCCCAATACTTGTCAAACTTAACTTTCATCTTAAAGACCATATCTCTCACATACTGTTCATGATTAAGTTCACTCTCATTTAGCACTTCTTTGATCCTCCAAATAACTGCAAGGAACTTATTTGATGTTGGGTAATCACTTCCAGAGATCATTTGAGTTGCCTCATAGAACACTTCAAGTATTTTCACAATTTGGAGCACCTTATGCCAATCTTCATTACTAGGCAGATTCTTATAAGATGGTTCAAGTTGTTCAAATATTGGAAACACATCCTTCACTTTAAGGGCAACAATCAGCATATCATAAGTTGAATTCCAACGAGTTGGACAATCAAGAATCAACTTATTTACAGGAAGTCCCATTTGAGATATGACTCCAGAGAATTTACTAAGTCGACTTTCAGAAGCAATAATAAATCGAATACTTTCCCTCAAATCATGAATGATTTCCTTAATTTCTGACAAGCCATCTTGCACAATAAGATTTAAGATATGAGCACAACATCTGACATGAAACAAATTTCCCTTCAAAGGTAATTTTCTACTTTTAGCAAATGTCTCTTTTAATATCCTAATAGCCACATCATTGGAGGAAGCATTATCCACAGAAATAGTGAAGATCTTACTCTCTATACCCCATTCTTTCATGCACTTGTATAGAGTATTAGCAATCTCAATCCCTACAATTGACAAATATTTATATAGCTATAAATATGATAACATGCAAAGTACAATAAGAAAAAAAAGTTCAATTAAGGAATATGAATTACCTGAATGTGGAGGAGGAAAGTCAACAAAATTCAGCACCCGCTTTTGTAATTTCCAGTTAAGTTCTATAAAATGTCCAGTGATGCAAATATATGAAATCTTTTGGCTTTTCGACTTCCACACATCTGTTGTTAAGGACACTTTATTGACATCTTTAAGCTGATTTTTCAACTTCTTTTTCTCTATCTCATAAATAGAAAAGCAATCCTTTCGAAGTTGATGCCGAGTAATCCGTTCATATAAAGGATTGTTAATACTAAGCATAAAATTGAAGCCTTCTTCCTCCACAATGTTGAATGGCTTCTCATGCATAAGTACCCAATGGGCAGTTGCTTCCCTTTGTTTAGCATGATCATACTTCCCAGATGATATAATAGGTAGCTCAACCTTACACTCTGCCGGCTGGAAATTTAGCATTTTTTGTCTCTTTTCAGCCAACTTCTTCTTCGGACAACCACTGAGATGTCTCTTATAATGACTCGTTGATTTTGATGCTTGAATAGAAAGCTTACTCTTGCAATGTATGCATTCAGCTTTTTTAGTTCCATCTTTCAATGTAACTATTTCAAAATCGTCCCACACAGTTGATGTTTTTGTTCTCACTTTTTTTTCAAATGGATTTTTCTCTTCATTGTCTTCTTTTTCCTCATCAGTAATTACATCATCTAGAACTATAGGACTTTTCTCAGGCTCACTAAATTCTTCTTCAGCATTATCAATTAAGTCAATAGTCAACAAGATTAGATTCATCCATTGTTCACTGAATTCCTACATTATAAAATATAGCGAAAGAACAAGATTAGATTCATAAATGCAACTATCCGTGAATGCGGACAAGGATTCAAGTGAATTCCTACATTATAAAATATAGCTATAAGAACAAGAATACATTTTGTGAATGCGGACAAGGATTCAAGTGAATTCCCGATTAGTGTAGGACGGCATGTGATTTAACAAATTGTGATTTTTAAGTGTTTTATTATTATCTCAACTCTCTGTCTTTGTTCATGAATGTCAGCACATGGACATACATTTTGTCAAACCGCAGGTAAGTTGATTTGTAATAAAAATGTTATCTATTATTCTAAAGGAAGAAACGGTGAAATTGATTTGTCAAGTCATCGCCTAATCTCGATTCAAAAGCGAAGAAAACTTCAATACGTAAAGCAAATTCAAGAGGGAAGAACATATGATATTACCTGACCTTGCGATGAGCGTCGCTTTCTGGATCTGGATCGATGAGCGTCGGCGTCGGCGTAACGGCGTGTCTGGATCTGGATCTGGATCTGGAGTCGGCGTGACGGCGTCGGCGTGACTGGCGTGTCCAGACTATGAGACAGAGTTGAGAGGCGGACGGCGGTGACTGAGAAGTTAGGGCTGGTGAGTTGTGATTGTGAGTGCCGTCGCCCGTCGGTGTGGTGAAATGTTATTTTTAAATTGATTTATGTTTTTAATTTAAATAATATTTTTTAATAATTGTTAATTCCAAATATATTATTAATAAATTAATTTAATCGAGCTGGCTCGCGAGCTTTCGAATCAAATAGGGTAGTATTCGAATTCGGCTCGAATAATTATCGAATATCAATATGAGATTCGAGCTCGAGCTCAAGCTCGATAAAATCGAATTCGAGCCGAGCCTAATCGAGCTCGAGCCCGAGCTATTCGATAAAAGCTCGGTTCGATAACAGCCCTACCTTCAGTAGAGTTGAACTCAACAGGAGTATACTACTGAACCCCTGGTCAGACTCAACAACGGCCTGACAGTTTCCTTGACTGTCAGTGGTCTTCAAGGATAAATCAGTAGAGTTGTCCGAGGTTGTACACAACAAAGAAGTCAGCTTCAGTATCTGCCTTGAAGTTTGAATGTCTCAACAACTTTCTACACCTTGACCAATGACAAGTAGCCAGCTGTCAAAGTACTGGTAAAAAGCTGCAAGTCAACCACTTTCCTGAAAAAGATAGTGGACTCTGCACGATTTCAAAAGAGCCGTTAGCTACCCAAATAGAGTGACACGTGGACAGTTCGTCTCCAACAGATCTATCCATAGCTCATCTCTATAAATAAAGGGAAAAATCAAATCGTAGAAGATAATCAAGAGCAATCAACATACGAGCATTGAACAAACAAGAACACAGCTTTCCGCGAAGAACTGCAGAGAAAACAACCAATCGCGAAAAACACTCATACTGCTCTAGGGAACCAAACTTCATAGAATCAAAGCATCTAGCATCCAAGTGAAAGAACACGAACACAGAGAGATTATTCCTCATTGTTCTTCACTCTAAAAGCCCTTTCTTGTTCTCTTTCCCTCTAACCTAAGCTCAACTGAACGTATCTATAGCTTAGAACTGAAGGAGTTCATCTCTTGAACTGTTCTTATTGTAAAGAACTCCTTCATCGTTGGAGAATCGTTCAAACATTTTTGTTTGATCTTTGTAAACTGAGACTTGCTCAGTATAATCACAAGGCTGTGTTTGTCCTGTGTACAAAACGACTAATACTAACTCAGTACAATAAAATAGCCTCCTGATCTGTTCAGGACAGTGGACGTAGGATTTTTGGATATCCGAACCACTTTAAAAGTCATTGTGTCTTTTATTGTTGCATTGATTTACTGTTCATTCTGGAAACTATTTACAAAATCATTCAACAGAGTTCAGTAAAAAGCTTAATTGAGTGCACTAATCTACTGAAACAGTTTTCATTAATAACGTTTTCAAAGCAAACTGAATCGGGCCTACACTATTCCGCACACTACTGAACTGTTACTGAATGGTACTGAATTCTGACATCAGTCAGCTAGCAGGCCTCAGTATAGTCAGTCACTATGTCCACGCGATCAAGAACAACTTGTCTGGTCTACTTAATTCATTCAGTAGACAATCTCCGTAATCGGACTGTTCCCGTTCAAGTTTGAAGAAAAGGTTTTCAAGTGTATTCAACCCCCCCTTCTACACCTGAACGTTTGACTCGGGACCAACAAAAAAATTATAATAATTGTGTGAATATTCTAATGTGATAAATAATAATGACATGAGTCATGTTTTTTTATTTTGTGAAATTTAATACATAAATATTTTAATAAAAAATACATTATTTTTTTATCTTGATTATTTACAAAAAAAATATATATAATACTCCCTCCATCCCACTAGAAACGACATGTTTCTTTTGGGCGCGAGAATCAAGAAAGTATTGTTATTTGGTGTAGGTTATTTGACTTTTTAGTAGTTAAATGTGGTCCACACAATTTTTATCATTTTATGAAACTCATCGTTTCTAGTGGGACGACCTAATAAGGAAACACGTCGTTTCTAATGGGACGGAGGGAGTACTTTAAAACATACTTTTTACATATTTTTACCTGATTATTGAAATCTGAATACGCCGACTGAATAGGGACAATTAGGTACCCTACATTGAAATCTAAATACGCCAACCGAATGCCTAAATGTTCCATTGTCGGTCTACACTTTACATGTAGTCTTGTAGATGCACATTTAGCCCATGTTTGGAATAGTTGCTTTTTTTTTTATGACGATGGTAATCCGCAGCCGCTACCGAAGTGCGTATTGGATAAACCCCGCTCCTGTGCAATAGCCTGCAAACCACACAGGAGAGTTCAACCACCTTAGGCTAATCATAGGTGAAAGACAACACATAACGGTTCCAGTGGAATTTGAACCCATGACCTATTGGTCCCGGACGCCTAAAGTGGTTGAAAGTTGATGCTTTGATAATATGAAAGTATTTAAAAGAGTTACTGCTCAAAGTGGAGAAGATAGAGTTTGAAATATTTATAATATATTAGCTTATTTTGACTTTTGAAACATAAAGTTTATTTTACCTCTAACGTGTGTGTAGAGGTGGCAAAATGGGTAGGAGGGTCGGCCCGACCCTGGGCCTACCGGGCAGATGGGTGGAACTAGGCCATTAATTTTTCAGCATGCTCGTTTCCTTACCGGGTCGAACTAGGCCATTAATTTTTTAAATATTTCTTTAATATTTTTAATTATATATTTGTTATATAAAAATAAAATATGTATATTTAATTTAAACTAAACATGTTAATATTGAATAAAATATAAATTATGAAGTAATTAAACAAATTAAATATATCATACTATAGATTTATATACAAATAAATATTAAAATTCAAAGTCGTACGCAAATAGTCATCACAAAAACTTAAACTAAAATAACAAACAACATAAAATCGTCAAGTTTCAACACATATTAATTTCATTTTGAATTTTTCTTTAATAAGTTTTTCTCTCCCATCTTTTTTTCATTGGTATTTATATAATAATATTTATTATTATGTAATTTTTCGACTGGATTTTTAGCCCTAAAACCCCGTTCTTTTTTTGGCTCAAAATCCATAGAGCCCGTGAGTTTTTTGGACGGGCTTTTTAGGTCCAATATACATTTGGGCTTTTAATTTTATAGTCCAACTCAACCCTTTATTCAGGTACATCGGGCCGTCCACCGGGTCGGGCCATTTTACCGGCTCTAAACGTGAGTAACATAGAATGAGTTTGTTTTAGAATTTATATTCCCACATATTCATAATTATAATATTATATAAATATTTATTATATTAAATTTGTCACACTCCTATAATCATATTAATTATTTTCATTCATATTAGTTACATGAGTTCATATTTTTTTAATACGAGCATTCAAATATCTCACATACGACTCCATGTAAACATCATGGTGAGTAATCAATCTACAACATTTTAAATTGTCTCCATAAGTATTAATGGAGAATTTACTACTTCTAACTACTCGCACTACTACCATCTCATCTCTTAACATCTTCCTAATGAGCTTCTTCGTACAGTCAAGACCAAGTTAGCCAAGGTAAATCTAGATGGCAAAGAGTTAGTTTTATATGTCTTCTAGCAATTCTAGCTAAGGTAAATAATCTAGTTGTCGACTAACTAAGGTAAATACACAATATTATTATTCCCTCCATCATACTCCATTAATAATATTATTGGATTAATGGAGTGAGACGAAGTGATGATTATTATTTTTTTTTTTTGCAATTCTAGCAATTATATTTATATATCTTCTAATGATCTAGTTGTCACTGTTGTTCCTAAAATTTAGGAAAAATAATATTCCATTCGTCCCATCCGACTTGTCCTATTTCTTTTTTGCACGGAGATTAAATAAAGTGAGTGGTTGTGTATAGATGAGTGACTGATTGTATGTAGAGAGGTAAACCCCACAAAGAAAAAGTGGGAGTTTGTGTAGTAATTATCTTCCATATTAAGAAACAAGACAAGACAAGTCAAGCGGGACAACCCAAAAAGAAAAACAAAACAAGTCAAGCGGGATAGATGGAGTATTATTTTAGGAAGAATTGTACTCCCTCCGTCCCAATTATAATGTCCACTTTGCTTTTTGCACGATATTTTAAGAAAAGTTGTTAGTTGTGAGTAGAGATGTGTAAATGTGTGAGTCTTACAAAAATGTTGTGTCTAATAATTTGCTAAAAAGATAAACTAAACATTATATTTGAGACAACTCGAAATGGAAAACTGGACATTATAATAGGGACAGAGAAAGTATTATTTAAGCCAAAAAGAAAAGTATCTGATTCTCAAATAAATAAGAGTAATATAATTATGAGTGGATAAAGAAGTTAAATAAGATGGACCCGGAGCTATTAGTTGTAATTTATTCCCTTTGTCCTATAATTATTGCTCCATTTTTCTTTTTGAGTTGTCCCATAATTATTGCTCCATTTTCAAAAATAGTAAATTATTACAAACACTTTTTTTAAAGGTCTCACATCTTTATACACAACCAACAACTCTCCTTAAAAATCGTACTTAAAAATTCTGAACCAAGAATTATGGGACTGAGGAAGTAATAGATTGATTTGCGACTGTTCTATATTCATCCGATGTTAAAACATAATTATGCCCTTCGTAATCTATATAATATATTAGAATCCAATTGGAATTCAAATTGATTTCAATTAAATTGAATTGAATTTCAGTTAAAATGAATTCCATCCGAACCAAGAATTTATTCTATTTTGCACCTGAATTTTCTTAAAATTGAATCCAATTGGAATTCAAATTCATTCCAATTGAATTGAATTGCATTTCAGTTCAATTGAAATTTTGTTCTATTTTCTTATTTTTAATCTAATAACAAATCAATTGCATAATTTTGCATTATACCTTAAAATTTAGTAATAGAATATAATAATAAATATATATTTGAAAAGTTTAGTTTAGTTGAGTAACGGATATTTACATTCTAATGACCATTAAATCGATGTTCATCATAGACTTTCATATTTCGCCAAAATAAGCAACAGAAGGGGGATCTGAGAACGAAGAGGACGATTCCGAGGGAGGATCATCACGGGGAGGCTGATTCATCATCCCAGAGGGGTTGCGAAGATGAGGCGCGAGATCGAAATGGAAGTAGGGTTTCTCAGAGAGGAGGGAGGCGGTGCAAGAGAATAGGTGAGAGAGTATGGTAGGGTTTGAGTGAGAGTGTTTTGTAAGAGTGATTAGTTTAATTTAATTGTCATTAGTCTTAATCGGTTCCTTTTTTGGAAAGGGGTCAATATGGATGGGACGGACCGAAATGAAAAAGAGGACGATATAAATGGGACGGAGGGAGTATATCGTATATGCTCTTTTAAATAAAAATTTACATAGAAGTAGATTAATAAATATATTTTTTTACGTAATGCTTCAATTTAAACCCTTTATACCTTGTGCTCATTTTAGATTCGTTGTTTCAAAAAATGCACACTCCAAAAAGGCAGTACCAATTAATGAGCTTATGGAAGAGGATCTTATGGACATATGCTTACAAGATGTTCCAACAATACATCAGTACGACAATAGAGTTATTAATAATGGTGGGGAAATATAATTCTTCTATACATAATACTTATTATTCTCACTAGAAATTAAAATAAAATTAGTAAAGACCATGAATAAGATAATAGTTCTCCATATTAATTCTAAAGGCCATAATAAATGTATTAAATTCGAAAAATATTTGAGGACAATGTAATGAGTATTTTACAACTATTTTTAAAAAACAAAACTTAAAAAATTTCACAAGATACTGGACCATTGAAGTATCTCCAATACCAAAGAAAACGGATGCACTTCAAACATGACCGGTGAGTCACAATTTGCACTATTACATGTTTGCTTAAGTTAAAGATCTAATTAAAATAAAGAAACACAAAACATTTAAATTATTTTCTAAGATGAACTTTAATATTGTAAAAACAGATATAGAACTTATTCAACGGGATTCTATGGATATTCACTTGCAAGATGTTCCAATTGTGAGCCACTATGACAACACAAGTACCAAAGAAGGTAAGTTTATAGTTACTACCCTCACATACAATTAATTTCTCTAAATATCTAAAACACGTGATTTATAACCATAGATTCTTATCTAATGAATGGTTAAGGTTAATTTTAGTTTTTAATTTTTGTAAAAAGTAATATTAAGAAAATGACAATTTATAAAAAAGCTATATATGCATATTTAAAACCCTTCATAACTCCTCCCCAAAACAAGGAAACCCTTGGAGAGAAATAATAAGAATTTAATGTTTTTCCAAAAAAAGATTCATAGAAGATTTTGGACTAGATTTTCGAATTCCAAATACAATTAATTTTCTTAATCAGCCATATGAATGATATTATGCATAATAATTTCATTTAACATATTAAAACATACGTGTTTAAATATGCATATCAAATGAAATAATTGTGCATATTATCTAGTTTAAGAGTATTTAATATAATTACCAAAGACTTAGTGATAGAAGGTTGTAGAGATTTAAATGCAATGAAGATGTGCCGAGCACTAAGGTTCGTTAATGGCTGAAAAGTGATTTCATTTTGATCAAGTAAGATATATGAGAGATACGATTGTAGCGGTTTTCAGTATACGGCTCAATTTGATCATGCTATAAAATAGACGATTGAGATTTTATGTTATTAACAGTAATCTTGACATACGTATCTATAACTTATAAAGTAAGGTGAGATGACATTAATTAAATATGCCACAGTCATTATATGGAATGTCGTATTTTTAATGAAAATGATTTTATTTAATGACATCCTTTATGAATTAATGGCGAAAAATAAATGTGATGCAAGTACTGAGTGCTAAAAGCTGATTTGGATATGCAAATTTGTTAGCTGAACATAAGAGTCAGTTGATGCCACTGTGTTGATACTGGGTATGTTCAGTATTCCTATTTACGTTTCCCCCCTACTGAATGCTTCAAAGATCTTCTTACTGAACGGAGTCAGTAGGATCCAATAGACGAAGTTCTACTAAGAGTTCTCTGAATTCTGATCTCAGTTAGAGGTTTGGTGAATATATCGGTCCTTTGCTTGTATGTATGGATTTTCTCCATCCTAATATCCTTCTTTTCGACATGATCTCTGATGAAGTGATGTCTGATATCCACGTGCTTACATTTTGTATGAAGAACTGGATTTTGAGTGGTTGCAATAGCACTGGCATTGTCGCAGTAAATCGACACTTCATCTTGAATGATATCGTAATCTTTCAGCTGTTGTTGAAGCCATAAGATTTGGGCACAACTTCCGGCAGCCATATACTCTGTTTCTGTAGTGGACGTTGCTACTTAGTGATGTTTCTTTTAAAATCATGATATTAGCTTACTGTCTAGGATTTGACATGTTCTTGAAGTTGTCTTCCTGTCGATTCCGCAACCTACATAATCAGCATCGGAGTATCCAATTAGTTCAAGATTATCATCAGTAGGATATCATAACCTAAAGTCAGGTGTTGGTATCGGGGAGTCTTCTTCGCTGAGTCTAGATGACTTCATTTGAGATTCGCATGAAATGTCGCGCATATACCTACAACATAAGTTATTGACTTCGCTTGGGATTTGCTTGAGATTTAACTATGCATATTGATAACTCCAAAAATGATGCAATTACTTTTAATGACCAGCAAATAACAATTAATTTTTCAAAAAGCTATAAACATAAATATCAGTGTTAGAATACTATATTACTAGTACTGATGTACAACGTTTGTCAAATAAGAAAGCTCGGCTCTTCTAAAGTTTTTCTTTTTAGACTTTAAGTTTAAACTCGATGTGCATGTATCGTAGAAGTTTGGTCAAGATGCAAATTGCAATTTCTCGTCTGTGCAAATTGCAATTTAAGTTGACTTTCTCCGCAAGTGTACGCATTCGTACATTATATTATATTTCTCCGCGTCAATCGACCATTTCAATGCAATCAAATATCCTATCTTTTCCTAGGTAATTCCGAGAAATTATGCTTCAATTTCACCGGAGTGTAGTACCTCACTTAATTTTTGTTTTCACCCCATCCTCTTTAAATGTACAGTCCTCCTTGGTATCATAAATCAATCCAACTTCCTAATAAAACGATCCAAAAGTTGAAAAAACTGATCTCAGTTGAGGAAATGGAGATCAGGGCATGGTTGTTCATCTCGTTTTGGAGTGTGGTTAGCATCACATTAAAATCACAATATTTAATGTATATAAATGAATAATATCATGCATAATTATGTTTAAGTTCATGCATATTTAGACATTGATGAACCAAAATGTTAATTCACTATTTATACAACAATGTAATTGTGATCTAATAGTTTAATTGAATGCATATAAATGAATTGTATTATACATAGTTATTTGAAAATATATGCATATTTAGCACTAATAATTACATTGTGTGAAACAAAAAAAATCACAATATTTAATGCATATAAATAAATTGTATTATGCATAATTATGTTTAAGTTCATGCATAATTAGACTTTGATGAACCGAAATATTAATTCACTATTTCTATAATAATGTAATTGTGATATGATACTTTAATTGAATGTATATAAATGTATAGAATTATGTATAGTTATTTGAAAATATATGCATATTTAGCACTAATAGGCAAATTGGCAAAAATAGTCCTCAAACTTCGCGTTTTTGCGAATTTTGTCCTCAAACAATTTTTTTTTTTATTTTTTTGACCCTCAACTCCTTGTTTTTGCGATTTTAGTCCTACCATTAGATTTTCCGTCCATTTTAACGGTTATTCAATTTTGATTTTAAAAAATAAAAAATTAAAAAGGCAAAATTGGAATTTTTATTTATATGGACCAAAATTGCAAATGAAGAATTATTTGGGACCTATTTAGCAAAATTAAATAGTTTAAGGACTGATTTCACAAATTTTAGACAAATAAGCTAATTGCTTCATATCGACGAGATTTTGCATTAAATTTGCCAATTTGTAATTGATAGGACCAATGTGTATACTTTTATTTGCCGTTTGTACTATTTCTATAATGTTTTTTTTTTGTCCGGGAAGCTCAAAATTCGAGACGGAGAAGAAACCTAAAATTGGACGAAAACCCTAGTTTTCTAGGGTCCAGCGATTACTGGCGCGTCCGGTATCCGGTCGACGATCGGCTTAAACCACTGGATTCCTCGTCTCACGAGCTTCGCGTTGATATGTCGTAAGGGTCATCCGATCTCAGATGGGACCGAAATCGACGTCTGAAGTTTGTTACTCACCATGAATTCTTTCCCGCGAATCGTTTGAAATTTAGAAAATTGATGAACTAATCTCGGTCGGAATCCGTAACACGGTGGTCGTAAGTGTCCCAATTACGTTTTCCCTCTTTCAATTGATCGAATCACAGCTTAAAAAGACAGAATTTGGGCGGCGGAGATGGCGGCGACGGGCAGTGCTTGTTCTTCACGTCTGCAAGAACGTCGACCGCCATTCTTCACGGTAGACGCGGCGGCTCTCTCGTTCGCGGCGTGGGGCGGGGCTGGTGCGGCGCGCGGCATTGGCAAATTTAATGCAAAATCTCGTCGATACGAATCAATTAGCTTATTTGTGTAAAATTTGTGAAATCTGTCCTTAAACTATTTAATTTTGCTAAATAGGTCCCAAATAATTCTTCATTTGCAATTTTGGTCCACATAAATAAAAATTTCGATTTTGCCCTTTTAATTTTTTATTTTTTAAAATTAAAAATTGAATCACCGTTAAAATGGACGAAAAATCTAACGGTAGGACTAAAATCGTAAAAACAAGGAGTTGAGGGTCAAAAAAACAAAAAAAAAATATTTGAGGACAAAATTCGCAAAAACGTGAAGTTTGAGGACTATTTTTGCCAATTTGCCGCACTAATAATTACATTATGTGATACAAAAAAAATCAAAATATTTAATGCAGATAAATGAATAGTATTATGCATAATTATGTTTAAATTCATGCATATTTAGACTTTGATGAACCGAAATATTAATTCACTATTTCTACAACAATGTAATTGTGATATGATACTTTAATTGAATGCATATAAATGAATAGTATTATGCATAGTTATTTGAAAATATATGTATATTTAGCACTAATAATTACATTATGTGATACAAAAAATTCACAATATGAATAATATTATGCATAGTTATATAAAAATATATGCATATTTACTTTAAAACTGTCATCATATTATTATATTAACTTATTCAGGAAATGGAAACAAACGAGAAAAGAGATGGAATGGTTATTTAGGAAATGAAAATGCGCAAACAATCTCTAAATTCAAAATTTTAAACTCAAATTAGATCCTAAATTTTATTTGATATGGAAATTACGTGTGTTCTTTTAGAAAGAGAATCAATTACTATAAAAAGGAAATAATGAAAATTAGGATTAACTTTAGAAACTGTTACACAAATAAAGAAAATTAAATGGACATAAATACCCTCAATGATATGTTAATCAATAATAAAAGAGTATTAAATAAAAACATATCTTAAAAATAATCACAATCCTAGATTTTTTAAAATGGAGGGCTATGATTCCTTCGTATTTCTTATTTTAAGCCTCATTCTCATATGATCCATTCCCTATATATATATAGATAGATATATAGGGTGTGGATCTAGGGAGATCCAACACTCAAAAGAGATATGAGAACCGATCCTAAGCGTCGATCGGTCCTAATCTAATGGTCAATATCAACCCCTTCTTTCTTAAAAAAAAAAGGAGGAAAGGGTGTTTTGGGCATAGAAATAATATAAGATTTGGGCGCTAGAATTCATTCTTTCATTCTCCCACTTTCAAAACATTTCAAAACATTCTCCTTTTCTCTAAAAACTTCCATCCACAATCGAGAATACCCACTACTCCCAAAATTTCGTGTGCTACAAAGTTCTTCCATAATCGAGG
The DNA here is from genome assembly GCA_028984105.1 of Lavandula angustifolia. Taxonomy (NCBI): domain Eukaryota; kingdom Viridiplantae; phylum Streptophyta; class Magnoliopsida; order Lamiales; family Lamiaceae; genus Lavandula; species Lavandula angustifolia. The sequence continues at coordinate 26,761,184 of CM054803.1, read as the reverse complement.
AGGGACGTTCGTGACACAGTACAGAAGTCGAAAATATTGATTTCGTGTTTTGGTCCAGCAATCGAGTAACAATTCGCAGAATAAGAGTAGAATTCCCTCGAATCGACGAAATTTCAGGTATGTTTCACGTTTTCGTTACTTAATTTAGGAAACCCATGGATTATTTGGTGTTTTAGAGATATGATTGTTTATGTGAATGAAACCCTATGGAAACCGATGAGATTGGTGAATATGGAGTTATATTTCATTCCTCCATTCTTTATTGTCGTTTCCATTCGCTGAAATTCTAGATTTGCAGACACAAGCTTTCTGAAAAATCATTGTTTTGGGTAGCGATTTTGTCGACTTCAAATCCCCTTAATCGACGAATTTTGAGGTATGTTTCATGTTTTCGGTTGTTAATTAAGTTTACCCATGGATGATTTTGTGTTTTAGAAGAGAAATTTTGGGTGTAACCGAAACCCTTTTGAAACCGAAAATTGTAGAAGTTGGGGAAATCTATAGGGATAAGGACTGTAGAAATTCGATAATTATTTGAATTTAGGTTTTTCGTTCTTGTTTTGTAAGCGCCTTTTGTTACCTTATTTTCGTTGTAAAATAGATGCTCATGGGAATGTTATTGGTTTGTTGATTTAGCTTTTGGCAAAAGACTTTCGATTAAGTTAACTATGACTGAATCTATGCTGGGAAATGGTTTGTTTGATCTTCTGGAAAATGTGTTTCCAGTGTATGAATAAATTTTATTCTGTGTATGCATAAATTATGAATTGCATAAGCACGGAAATACATGTTTCAGACATATCTGGTGATACTGTTGCAGGCCAGGTTAATTTGGTCTTCTGGAAAATCTGTTTACATGATATGCATAAACTTTATTCTGTGTAAGCATAAAATATAAATTGCATAAGCACAAAAATATATGTTCAAGACATAGTTGGTGATACAGTTGCAGGCCAGGTTAGTTTGATCTTCTGGAAAATGTGTTTCCAGGGTTAGCATAAACTTTAATCTGTGTATGCATAAATTATGAATTGCATAAGCACGAAAATACATTTTTCAGACATATCCGGTGATACTGTTGCAGGCCAGGTTAGTTTGGTCTTCTGGAAAATCTGTTTCCATGATATGCATAAACTTTATTCTGTGTAAGCATAAAATATAAATTACATAAGCACGAAAATATATGTTCAAGACATAGTTGGTGATACAGTTGCATGCCAGGTTAGTTTGATCTTCTGGAAAATGTGTTTCCAGGGTATGCATAAACTTTTATCTGTGTATGCATAAATTATGAATTGCATAAGCACGAAAATATATGTTTCAATTTACATATTTAGAACCCCTTCATGTATTATATATAAGTAGTTATTGCATAAAATTCGCTAGTCATGTGCATAAAAATAAATATGTCATAAAAGCTTTATGTGTTAGTGGTATGGATAAATTTAATACTGATATGCATTAAATTTATGAGCGTTCTATGCATAAATTCAGTGAAAAAACTGCATGCATACTAAGTGAATATTCTAAAAAAGCAGGCGGATCGCGAGGTAAAGGAAAGAGGAAGAGAACAACACAGCCGGAAGAGGATCTTCCTTTAATAAATTTGGTGAATAAAGGGAAGGAGAAGGTGAAAGACAGCAAAGTGAAGAAAATGATGAAGAAGAATAAAGTGGATGAGAAAGCCAAGCTGTCGGCCAAAGCAAAATGTAAGAAGATAGGGGATGTTACTGACCAACAGCAAATGGGCAAAAGGAAAAAGGCTAAACATGATGAGCAAGGTCAGCAGACAAACAAAGAAGTAATGGCGAAGAGGGAGGATGATGTTTTTGTGTTTTTGAATGGTCTATTTGATGCTCATGTAATATTTTTGGAACCGATCCTAAGAACCATTTCGTGTTTTTTTAACCTGTTGTTAGCTTGTTTGCATTGTGAAATTCATTCCCATGGGAATGTTATTGGTTTGTGGATAATCTCTATGAAACCGTATGCATAAACTTGAATCTGTGTAAGCATAAATATTGAATATCGTAAGCACGAAAAGATCTATTTCATACATAGTTGGGGATACAGTTGCATGACTAGTTATTTTGACCTTCTGGAAAATGTGTTTCCAGGTTAAGCATAAACTTTATTCTTTGTATGCATAAATTATGTATTGCATAAGCATGAAATTTCATGTTGAATACCTAGTTTGTGATACAGCTGCAGGGTAGGTTAGTTTTGTTTTCTGCATATTGTATTTCCAACGTATGCAAAAACTTTTTTCTATGTATGCATAAATTATGAATTGCATAAGCACGAAATTACATGTTGAATACATAGTTGATGATACAGTTGCAGGCCTCGTTAGTTTGGTATTCTGTAAAATCTGTTTCTAAGGTATGCATAAACTTAATTCTGTGTATGCATAAATTATTAATTGTATAAGCACAAATATAATTATTTCATTTTCCATTTTAATAACCCCTTTCATGTAGTATATATATAAGTAGTTATTGCATATGTAGTTGAATAATTATGCACACCGAATTCATTATATTTAACTTCGAATTACAAAACAATTTAAGGGGGTCTCTGAGAACGAGGAAGAAGAGGCAGAAACCCATTCAGAAAATAAGGGTGAACAGATCGTTTTGAATTACACCTTTCAGGGTGGGATTTAAATACAACGCGTGCAAAGCAAGATGACCGTTTTGAATTACACCTTCGCTTTGTTTTCTTCGAATTAACATTATCAACATCCATGAATTTCTCCCCTTCTCTACTGCACACTAAATATCTACGCATAATAGACCCATCCCCATGACGTTTTATCGACTACTTACGGATATCGAAACCGCACAAACCTCCGTAGTCTCTATAGAAAGTATCGGCCTCCTCAAGAGTAACAAATTTCCGTCCAACATATGGTTTCAATTCGGCCGGGCAATCAGGAATGTAAATGGATTCATCGGATTCAATAGACACAATTGACTATAACGGTTCAGTCATTCAACAAACTGCATGCATGAATATTATACAGTATCAGCATAAACTAACAAATACATATGCATGAACATTGTATTTACGTATGCAAAAATTATAATAGTGAATCTACAACAGAAAACCAATACTTAATCGATACATACATCTCATAAATAAAGAACAGAAACCCTAATCACTTGGAAAAACGACTTATACCCTATAAATCCAGAAATCTCTACGAAAAAACTCTGAAATGAAATCGACCTTCAAGAATTTGAACCCAACAAATTATTCCACAAATATTGAACTACAATTTTTCGAAAACCATAAGTAATTCTTACCTTCGCAGCAAAATCTGTAAAAAATCGAAAAATGTGCAGAAATCAATCTTCAAAATAGGGAATAATCGGGATAAATCGACAAGGAAAACAAGATTAAATCACTCAAGAAACATAGAACTTCGAAACCCACGAGAAATAATCGACTTCCGAGTGGTCGATTTGAAGACAAACTTGAGGCAGTGCTCGTGAGTATTGAAGAACGAAAATGAAGAGTGAGAAATAAATGACCCACATACAATCGAAAAACACTACTAGGGAAAAAGAATATAGAAGATTATAAATTTGCCCTTAATGAGGCTATTTTTTCCTTTTTTGATTTAAATTTCAATGCTTTTGGGGATAAAATGAGAGCCTTAGATTTGCGAAATGGAGGGACGAGATCGGTTCTAGTATCTCTTTTAAGATTTGGATCTCATAATATCCATTACCTATGTATATATATATATATATATATAGGGTGTGGATCTAGGGAGATCCAACACTCAAAAGAGATATGAGAACCATTCTCTACCATAGATCCCTTCCAAATCAAAGGCCAAGATTACAATACTAGTTTAGTTTTTTTTTTCAAAAAAAAGGTAGAAAGGGCAAAATGGGAAAATTGAAACAAAACAATTTGAATTTAATTCTCATATCTACATCAACTCTCTCACTCTCTCTTACTCTCCCAACCAACGGACTCCATTCTCTCTTATTCTCTCTCACTCTCTCTTACTCTCTTTCTCTGTCTAAAATAACAAAACTCACCCATTTTGATTTCCTTCTTCCTCCAATTTCTCGAAAGCCTAGAAGACCCACTACTCCAAACCTTCCATCAACAACTGACAGAAACAAAACAGAGAAGACACAGTTCACCTCCATAATCGACGAGCGAGCAGCAACCTGTTTTCGTCCATAACCGACCACCGAGAAGAACCGACAGAAATCGAGTAAGAAATTGAAGATTAGAGTCGTTTTCCCTTGAATCGACGAGTATTCAGGTTTGTTTTACTTATTCTTGACTTAAATTATGAAACCCGGTAGTGCTATGGTGGATTTCTACGTTAAACTGCTGTGCTTGAATGATGCAGCAAAGGTGTTCGACGAAATTCCTGAGAAGAACACTGTGTGCGTCAATGCGCTTTTGTCAGGCTATGCAGAGGCTAAGATGTGGGGAGAAGGGATTGAGCTTGTTAGGAGGATGCCTAAGTTGTGTTTGGAAGCAGACAACTTCACTTTATCCTCTGCTCTTCGTGCTTGTTCTGGACTCTGTTCGATAGAATTTATGATTTTTTCTATCCCGGTTTTATTGATATGCATGAATCTCTTGTATTATTAGCATGAAATTGAGTGTCTGTGTTAATGAAAGTTTTAATATTGGTATGCACACCCTTTTTTCGTGTGCCTTTTTTATAAGCGTAAGCATAAAACATTTTATATATTAGCATAAAAATATGAAATAGTAAGCATATATTTTTTGTCCATTGGTACATATTATTTTGGATTTTTGTGCATAATTAATATTGGTGGTGTGCATAACTTGATCGAAAGGTTAGCATAAAAAGATTGAGTCAAATGCAAAAAATGTGTGCATAACTTGATCGAAAGGTTAGCATGAAATTATATACTCGTGTGCATGATTTATGAGAAAGGTAAGCATAAATCAAATTGTAACGGTAAAATATGATAAATATGAATTATTTCTTGAAGGGGGGACTTCCATCCATAAAAATCTGCATAAATTCACATAGAATATAATATACATAAACAGATAATCAGAAAATAGGAAAACACAAAAATCGAAGAAAACAAACGAAATGAGCAAAATTGCCCAAGAACAATGAAGGCCCATCCAAAATCAATCTTTATGCGTACACATCAGATTCATTCTAACAAAAGAAACAATCGGGGTCAAAAGAAACACGACTCTGTCATTCCGATTCGGACATGCATGAAAAGTTCACAATATGAGCATAAACACATAACATCATGATCATAAAGATGTAAAACTCGAACATGGCAGCGAAAATGGGTGTAGAGAGAAAATCTGAAGTTGAATTAAAAGAAGAGGAGTTTACAAAAATACCCTTAATGAGCTAGATTTTCTCCTTTTTTGATTTATTTTTAAATGCTTTTGGGGATAAATAAGAGTCTTAGATTTGCGAAATGAAGGGACGAGATCGGTTCTCGTATCTCTTTTAAGATTTGGATCTCATAATATCCATTCCATATATATATATATATAGATATGGTGTGGATCTAGGGAGATCCAACACTCAAAAGAGATATGAGAACCGATCCTAAGCGTCGATCGGTCCTAATCTAATGATCAATATCAACCCCTTCTTTCTTAAAAAAAAAGGAGAAAAGGGCAAAATGGGAAAATTGAAACAAAACAATTTGAATCCAATTCTCAAATCTTCAAAATCTCTCTCACTCTCTTACAAACAAATACGCACTCCATTCTCTCTCATTCTCTCTCCTCTCTCTCTCTCTCTCTCTCTCTCTCTCTCTCTCTCTCTCTCTCTCTCTCTCGCTCGTATCTCGATTTCTTTTCCAAAAAACCTAGTTCTTTTGCTATAAACCCTCTTGTAACAGGTTACCAAAACAGTAGATTTGCAGATGGAAGCCTAATCTTCGCAAATAGTGTTTTCATGTTTTGGTCCCCAAATCAACTACAAATCCCTGTAATCGACGAAATATCAGATATGTTTCATGTTTTCGTTTCTTAATTTAGTTTACCCGTGGATGATTTTGTGTTTTAGAGGAGAAATTATTGTTGTGAATGAAACCCTTTTGAAACCGATGACCTTGCTCAATACGGAAGGGGACGATTTTGTATTTTTAAGGAAACCAAAACAAATTAGCTATTACAGAAATCCATTTGCTGAAATTCCAGATTTGCAGACACAACCTTTCTGAAAAATCGTTGTTTTTGGTAGCGATTATGTTGAAAATCGACTTCAAATCCCCTTAATCGACGAATTTCGAGGTATGTTTTATGTTTTCGGTTGTTAATTAAGTTTACCCATGGATGATTTTGTGTTTTAGAAGAGAAATTTCAATTTAAATATGAAGAAGTAAAATATTCGGATATTAAAGCGTGTTTGCAGTACTGAACCGCCATTTGTTTCGTGGGTTAGTCTGCAGAACGAAAACGCCGAGCAAGAAACAAAGATAGGCAGAAAGCAAGGATTGGGATTTCTGCATTTTCTAATTGTTTTTTCACCTATGCGTCCGTGCACCAAGATTTGTTTATTTTTTTATTTTTTTTTTTTGGGAGAAGCAATTTTATCCTTTAAGTGAAGTTGTGATTTTTTCGGAGTGTTTATATTGCTTGGGAGGAGTTTGAAGGCTTTCTGTTAAGAGTGAATGGATTATCGTAAGTGGTGCATCTTAATAGTGGTTAAAAAAAAGCCTAAATACATATTTCTTTCTTTACTTTGTCCTCATTTTCTAATTTATGGTTTTTTCTATCCCGGTTTCATTGATATGCATGAATCTTGTGGATTATTAGCATGAAATTGAGTGTCTGTGTACATGAAAGTTTTAATATTGGTATTCATACCCTTTTTTTCGTTTGCCTTTTTTTTGTAAGTGTAAGCATAAAACATTTTATATATTAGCATAAAAATATGAAATAGTAAACATAAATTTTTTTTCCATTGGTACATATTATTTTGGATTTTTGTGCATAATTAATATTGGTGGTGTGCATAACTTGCTCGAAAGGTTAGCGTAAAAAGATTGAGTCAAATGCATAAAATGTGTGCATAACTTGATCGAAAGGTTAGCATGAAATTATATACTTGTGTGCATGATTTCTGAGAAAGGTAAGCATAAATCAATTTGTAACGGTAAAATTTGATAAATATGAATTATTTCTTGCAGGAGTGTATTTGGATCTCGTATCTCTTCGTATCTGAGAAAGGTAAGCATAATTAATATTGGTGGTGTGCATAACTTGCTCGAAAGGTTAGCATAAAAAGATTGAGTCAAATGAATAAAATGTGTGCATAACTTCATCGAAAGGTTAGAATGAAATTATATACTTGTGTGCATGATTTATGAGAAAGGTAAGCATAAATCAATTTGTAACGGTAAAATTTGATAAATATGAATTATTTCTTGCAGGAGTGTATTTGATGAGACATATGGAGACGTTCAAGGATGACATAATCAACTGGGACACGAGATTTTTGAGGAAATGTGTGAAGCAAATTAAGCTTTTGAGGATGAGGTATTGCTTGAGCATAGTAAATTTCGATGATAATAAAATGATGGAGATAGTGGAACAAGAGGATGCTGGTCATGCCGATGAGAATGAACTTGATTCTAAAGAATGTGTGAAAGAAATGCTTGAAAGTTAGAAGTTTGGTTGTGAGTCTCTTTTGTTGGAACAACTTGGGATGTAAAACTTAGAAGTTATAGTGGTATTTATATTTTTTTATTGATACAGTAGTTGAACTAATGTAGGTGAACACTTGCTTTGGTATATTTAAGTATTAGAAGTTATGCATATATAACGTGTTTTTCATGCAAATCAAAATTGGGCACTATGCAGATATATAAACACACATGTACATAAAAAAGGGATATGCAAAAAAATTACATACCATAAGCATATAAATACACTACGGTATGCATGAAATATCAAACCTTGAACATGACTACGAAAAAATTTAAATGGAGGGCTAGGGAAAAAGAAAAGAGAAATTTACAAATTTGCCCTTAATGAGCCTATTTTTCCTTTTTGATTTAATTTTAAATGCTTTAGGGGATAAAATGAGAGCCTTAAATTTGCGAAATGGAGGGACGAGATCGGTTCTCGTATCTCTTTTAAGATTTGGATCTCATAATATCCATTCCATATATATATATATATATATATATATATATAGGGTATGGTTCACATAGGAACCAACTCTTAGATAAGAACTATGTTGGTCCCGAGTGTACGGTCAGGTGTAGAGGGGGGGGGTGAATACACCGATTCGATTTCTCAACTTTCGAACACGAACAGTCCTTATTCGGGGAAGGTGCCGTCTTGAACTAGTTCGTGCAACGGACATGCTGTTTCGAATCGTGTTAAAAAGGCTAGAAAAGTCTTGACTCAGTTGAGATCCGCTAACCGACTAGGTCGAATTCGGTATCTACGGTAAGAGTTCAGGTGTGCGGAATAGTGTAGGCCCAAATCGGTTTTTGTGAGAAAACGTTGTCTCGGTTCGGTAGATATAGAACTCGGTATGAATGGTAAAATCAATGCAACAGTTAAGAAAGCGAGTAAGAGACGAGGATTTTTAAAGTGGTTCGGATATCGCTCAAATCCTACGTCCACTTGTCCCGAATGATCGGGAGGCTATTTATTATCCTCGAGTTAGTCTCGGTCGGCTTGCACACCTTTGTGGCCCAAAGCCGCGTCTTGGTTTTTTATCGATCAGTCTCGGTTTACAACACTATCAAACTTAAAGTGTTTGACAAACTTCTCCAACAGTGAAGGAGTCCTTATACAATAAGGATTGGGTTCGAATGTGAACTCCTTCGTCTAAGCTATAGATAAGAACGGTTGAGCTTAGGGTTAGAGGGATAGGGAATATGAAAGAGTAGCTTCTAGATCGACGAACAGTGAAGGTAAGCTATAAGTTCGTGTAACGTCGATTGGATACTAGAGGCTTTATATGTTGGTTTAGCTTGATTCCCTATGAGCTAGAATGTAGTCTTTCGCAGGAGAATGTTCTTCGAGTTTTTGCTAAGACGTAGTTCTTTGGGTTCTTTGCTCGTTGAATGCTTTCTTGATTTTTGCTCTAGATACGTGCATTCCCCGTATTCTTCTTGAATAATCCCTCTATTTATAGAGCAGAGATTGAAATAGATCCGTTGAGACGATCTTCTTCTCTCTCTCTCTTTTTGGTAGCAAACGGCTCTTTTGGTGTAGGCAACGGTTGCCTTTTCCTCCTTTTCCGGAAAGTGTTGACTTGCGGCTTTAGCGGTGAGAAGACACGTGTATGCTTGTCATTCGTTAAGGTGGATGTAGTGGTTGAGACAAAGCACAAACTTCGAGATAGGCGGGCCGACTTCTCTCTTCCTCGTACATGACTAGCGATTGTCTTTCAAAAAGATTCGACGTCCCGAAGACTATCTGCCGTTCTTGAGTCGACTCGTATTCGGTAGATAGACTGCTGAAGATAAGTCTATCGATGATCGGCTACGAGTCCAGTGAACTACTCCGCCTGAGTTTAGTTCGACTGACTCTCTCGAATCTGCTCTGCTGAGTCCAAGATCATCGAGTCTTTCAGATATCTTTGCTCCTACCGAGTCCAGATCATCGAGTCTTTCGATATCTTGCTCCGTTGAGTCAAGTATCATCGAGTCTTTCGATATCTTGCTCTGCTTGAGTCCAGATATCACTTGAGTCTTACATCTGTGCCTGAGGCAAATAAGCTACGGCGCCTTGACCGGAGCAGAGTGTCTACCGAGTCCGAAACCTCGAGACAAATACAAATACAAAGGAATGGTTCACCAATCGGATAGGGTGTTGGGATCTTCAAATCTTCTCAATAGTTCGGAGCACGAGGCTACGAGCGTGATCCAAGATAGAAGATAAGTCATTTCCCATAAGTATGATCATCTAGGATTGAATCATCACCCAACAATTTCCCCCTATTTGATGATGCCAAAACCTATCATCTATGTCCTATCAACTATGCTAAACACTAACTTACTCGGAACGAGGCTCCTTACAAATATTACAAGTAGAATCGGTGGAGTTGTCGGTAAGTGCTAGACTACCGAGGAAGACGAAGGCGGAACAATTTTCCCTTTTACAATAATTTCCCTTTAAAAAAAAATACAACAATTTTCTCTTAAGAGAAATAATAACTCTTCGAAAGTCTAGTCTATCGGAGATCTAACCGAGCAAAACCGACAAGTAAATAATCAACGTGTGTGTCGGTAATCACTTCGGTGATTCGAGTGTTAAAGCATAAAGCAAACACGGCTATTTAGACAACAAGTAGTTGTCGAGCCAAAAGAAGATTTGTATATATATAATACACGGTTCGATACATTACAAATCTTGCTAAGCTAAAAAGAAGAACTAAGAGGGAGAACCCTTAAACTGCTTTGAATCCTATTCATGAAACCTTGGGATTTATCTTCGGGCGGTGGAACTCCATACATTACGAACGTGTTCTTCCTCGGCTTCGGATATTCGGCGAAGTCTGCTTGGATCATCTTGTTCTAGTCCTCCGTTCAACGCAAATTCTTCACTTCTTGTTCAATCATTCCGAGATGTACTTGAGTCGTCTTGTCTTACCGGGTGGAGGAATGATCCTTGCTTCAGGAACTCTGACTACTACCCCTTCAGTTACTGCTCTGTGCATATATGGGTAAAGATCAGGTTCAGTAATGGTCATCCACTCGACATAGGCATCAGCCTTAGACATTTCAGGCCGAATCGCCGAAATAATTTCTCTTGATAAACTCTATCTTGGCCGATTCCCATCTCCGATTGAACGAATAGGCATCCATTCGTCCGATCTTGGCCATCTATGTGTTTTCGGATCGTTTGGCTTCTTGAACCTTACGTATCGATAAGGAATGTCGGCTTTCGAAGGAATTCTCGGCTGGCCTCTTGTTCGATGCGTTTCTCGAGTGCCTCAAGGTCCGCCAAATGTATTCTCTGTGCAGCGGCCTCTATCTGTCTAGCTTCCTCTCCTCTGTAGAGATATCTATCCATCTGAGCAAATATGTCTTCAATTTCTGCATCCTGCTCTTGAGGCTTCTGAGGAGCTTGTTCTGATTCAGCAGGGGTACTAGATCTAGATTTGGATGTACCACCGCCTTTCAATATTCTTCTAGCTGTTGCTCCTTTTCTTTTTCTCTGTCCTCTTCATACGTTATGATGAGCTTTCTCGGAAGGCGTCTAGCGGTTCTCTTTCCTCCTCCGGGGTTTGGGCTTTAGTCTTTCCTTTGGCGAGGCTTAGACTTTGGCTTGTTAGGCTGCTTCGGCCTCTGCAATCTCTCGGCCGGCTTCTCATCCGCAGCTATTTGGGCTTCCTCCTCGGCAGATATGTATCTTAATCTCTTTCTTTGGAGGGGTTGGAATGTTAAGCTTTTGTTTGCCCTTGCCTTCTTGAGCTGGTGGTGGAAGAGGAGCCTCTTCTTCTTCGAGTCCTCCACCTTTGTTCGGCGTACTCAAGCTAACCTCCTTAATGATATCTTTGGGAGTTTGGGTTGCCTCGAGTAGTTTCTTTGGGTCTGAGCCACTTGGGCCGGTTTACAGTGTGTGCTCGCATTGAAACACCCCGGGCCTCACCCTTCGAGACCGAGTCCGGGATGACTTCGGTGTAGCTTCCCCCTTAGACTTTGGACTTTTGGTGAGGGTCGGCTTCCCGGTACTCTTCTTTCCTTCCCTTTTTCCTTCACTTTCCCCCTTTTTGGCATCATCACCGATCAGGGTAGGGACTAGGGCCGACTTCTTCGAGACTTTTGTAGGAGGTTGACGGCTCATCGAGACGATCGTGGAGCTTAGTCGAGCCTCATGCAACTCGTTCCTCTCCATGGTAAGGTTTTCCTTGTCTTGCTTGTGAGAGAGGTCAGCTACTTCCTTGAAGTCTTTCGGCTTTTCGGTGATCGTGTCTTCCAAGGCCGGTTGGATATTCTCAAGTCTACGTTCGGTGGCCTCGGATTGTTCGGTGATAGCGTCGGTATGAGCCAATTTAGAAGCCAAAAATTCATCAAGTAGCTTGGCTTGGCTCTCTGAAAGATCTTTAGGCTGAGCTTCGAATTTGACTTCTTCTTGAGCCAACGCTTCGAAATAAGCGCGGAAACATCGGGCGGGCGATGAAGAGACGGAAGACTTCACCCACGAAGTTCTTTAGACGTGGCTTGAGCGATGCCGCTTCCATGTCCTATGGATAGCCTTCGCAAGATCTCGATTTTTGATCCCTTGGGCGATTAAGGCTTTTGCCACGATCGAGATCTCTTTGCGGTACAGGCCGTGGCGCCCTTGAAGGTCGATCCTGCAAGAGCGAGCGGGCTCGGCGAGGACGAAGCACCGCCTTGGACTTCTCGGGACCAAGGATACTTGAGTGGTGGAGCGGTTTCGAGTATGGGTATCCTTGTCCTGTGGATGTCCCTCATCGGCTTTCCGGGGCTCGAATCACTGGGTGGGTCGTCGTGGTCGACCCGTCGAGGTCTTTGGCCGGAGCGTCTTTGTCGATCATGAATCATGGCCGGCATTGCAGCCCTCGAATTGTCCATTGAGCTGAGGTCTTCGGGCTCGAATAGCCTTATCTCCTCTCTCGGTTTCAATTCCTCTTCATGCGGGCTGACGGGAGTAGTGTAGGACAAGGCGCGTAGACGAGGCCACTCCCGATGTCGCGGCAACATGTGGAGCCTTGCTTGTTTTGGCGATGAGCAACAAGTCCGAGTAGTCGCAAGCTCGGAACTAGTTGTAGAATTTCTCGGGATGCTCTGGATATAATCACTGAAGCTTCCATCCCGATTGATTCACCTTCGGATGCGATCTCGAGACTCCAAGTCCATGTGTGAAGTCCGCTCTTCGGTTGGAGGGACGAGGCTGAGTGGAGGGACGTAAAGGGGGCAGTCTAGGCGGCGATTATCTGCGCTCCGAGCTTCGAAGCATCCCCTTGGTTCCTTTCGGTGGAAACAATCTTTTCCAGTGCGAGTCTTCTCGAAGACTCGGACTCATCAACCATTGCATGGGCCGAGTAGTCTTCTCGGGAGCTCGTTCGGCGGGCACTTGTGGAACCTCCTCGTTGGCGGCACCTCGGCGGCTTTCTTCATTTTCTTTGCCGGTGCCTTAGGAGTTTGTGGGAGGGTTCTTTTCTTTATAGGCGTAGCCTTTTTTGAGACTTTGATTTCGGAGAGATGCCTTGAGGGTCGACCTATCTGCCTGAAGCGGCTTACTTGTCTTGTTGTGAAATCGACCTTCTTCACATTGAAGTACTCCTTGTCACCTTGTAGGTGATAGGCTCGAATCCACATAAATCTTCGATCATGATGGACGGTTTGAGTCCATAAAAGAATTTGCCCTTTGCGCTCGGCATGTTCGATGCTTTGTCGAACTTAGCGACTGAGCCATGAATTCTCGGAGAAAGAACTCCGTCCAATTTATCCGGGCTCGGTCGTATATGGCCATCATCATCCGAATCTTAGGCCTCGACACTGGTCAAACGACCACGCTTGGCTTGTCGATAGGTCGTGTCACTATATAGGCAAGTGCCACGAACGAGGCAACATGTTGGTTCTTCGGAAAAGCGGCTACGAATGTAGTGGGCTTTCCACGTAAAGACGGTAAGATATTCATCAACTCGGTCGTCTACGTACCCGACCGAACTTATCCCTTCGGAGGGTAGATCAAAACTCCGCTTCAAGGCATCCTTGATGGACATCCGCTTGGACTCCGTAGTGGCGTGTTGGATAGAATGTGCAACGAATCTCGCCATTATATCTCCGGACACGATGTCGAATTCAAGTACGCTACGCAACCTTGTCTCGGGAGGAAGAACGAAGGCCTCCTAGACAAAATTTCTCCAGCCACGACTCGCGCGGAGGGGCGAGAATACATCGTCCATGTACTCCGGATCGCATGAATAGAAGTCCATGGTGGGTTCACACCATACGCGATCCTTCTCCAAAATGTTACTGCATATCTGCTTGGAGATATCATAGAGATATTGGTTTCCGCCATTGTACTGTGACAAGAAATGAGTCGGTACTATTTTTGGATAGAAACAGTCTTGTGCGATGCGATCTTGAAACATATAACAAATATATTAGCGATATAAGCATACCAATGGATAAAATTCGAGATAAGATAGAGTGAAAATTGCAAGTAAGGATTGCGAATGCGGATCTCGGATTTTTCGGAATTTGAGAGTTATGAAGTATGCTAACGGCGGTTCAAGGATATGATCGAATATATATATCAAACTATGAAGGTGAACGGTTTTCGATCGAAGGCTGAATGTAAACTTGCTTTATGATATGGACGGTTAAGATTAGAAGTTAAAAAAATAGGCAATGATCACAAAAGACGCCTAAGTCAAAGCCGGTTGTAAAATAGCCTAAGAAGTAATCGTGAAAAAGACATGCATTAAATGCGTGCGAGTTCGGCAAGCTTATGTATGGAATGTCGTGCATTAAATGTGAGTCGTTAATAATAAAGACAAACCAAAAGATATTAATGTCATGCTTTGAATCTTTGCCATAAATGCAAAGTACTTGTAGTATTAAATTACTGCGAGTAGAGATACGCAAACCTGTCGGTGAACATAGTAGTCGGTGATACCTCGTGTAGATGGTTTTCCGAATCTCTATGTCTTGAACTTACTCGATCGAGAGTGATCATTCCCCCTCATCTGGAATGTTCCTCTCCACGAAACCTTATTACTTGACTAGGGTCGGTAGGGTCAACAGACCTAGCTCTACCTGAAAGTTCTCCGAATCGGATTCATCTAGAGGCTTAGTCGGTATATCAGCCCTTTGCTTGTCAGGTATGGATCTTTTCCATTCGATATCCTTTTTTCGACATGGTCACGAATGAAGTGATGTCCGATGTCCACGTGCTTGCATCTTGTGTGAAGAACAGGATTACCGAGTGATTGCAATAGCACGGTATCTTGTCGCTGTAAAATCGGCACTTCATTCGAATGACGTCATAGTCTCTCATCGCTTTGTCTCGCCCAAAAGGATGCAGGCGCAACAACTTCCCGGCGGCCATGTATTCGGCTTCGGTAGTCGACGTGGCCACCTGAGTCTTTGTTTCTTTGAAAACCATGAGATCGGCTTGCTGCCAAGGAACCGACATGTTCCCGAAGTTGATTTTCGGTCGATTCTACATCTGCATAGTCGGCATCGAATAACCGGTTAGTTCAATATTATCATCAGTTGGATACCACAAACCCATGTCGGGTGTTCCTCGTAGATAGCGGAGAATCTTCTTTCTTTGAGTCCATATGACTCGCTTGGGATTCGCCCCGAAATCGAGTACTGTAACACCTTACAGCAGATAAGTTATGTCGGGACGAGTAGGCATTAGATATAATAAAGAACCAATTATAGCACGGTATTCGGTTTGGTCTATCGATACTCCCTCTTTATCAAGATCTATCTTCATATTCGTGTTCATAGGGATCTTGATTGATTTGCGGATGTGCGGACGAATCTTTTGATGAGGTCTCGAGTGTATTTGCCTTGGTTGATGAACGTTCCCTTTTCGGATTGCTTGACTTGAAAACCAAGGAAGTAGTTCATTTCTCCCATCATTGACATCTCGAACTTATCCTTCATCATCTTTTCAAATTCTTTGACACATGATGACATTCTTCGAACCGAAGATAATGTCATCCACGTAGATCTGCACAAGTAATAAGTCTTCTTCCGGTCGAATGCTTTGAATAGAGTGCGGTCTACTTTGTGCCTTTACGAAAACCTTTACCGAAGAAGAAACTCAGAACGGTGGTATCGTACCAAGCCACGGGTGCTTGTTTTAACCCGTACTGAGCTTTTACGAGTCTATATACTTGATGTCCCCGCTTGAAAGCCGGGCGGTTGTTCCACATAGACTTCTTCTTTCGGCACGCCATTCGGGAATGCAGACTTCACATCCATTTGATAAACTCACGAATCTTTGATGTGTTGCGTAGGCTAGGAATAGTCTAATTGCCTCCAATCTTGCAACCGGAGCGAAAGGTTTCATCGAAATCTATTCCTTGACTTGACGATAGCCTTTTAGCCACGAGCCTTGCTTTGTTCCGACTATAACGTTGTTTTCATCTCGCTTGTTTTTGAAGACCCATTTGGTTCCAATGACATGTTGATGCGAGTGGTCCGTCTACAAGCTCCCATACTTCGTTTCTCGTGAACCGATTCACTCTTCTCGCATAGCAATAATCCGATCAAGCATCTTTAAGTGCATCCTCAATATTCCGAGGTTCTTCAAGTAGACAAGAAGCGGGAAAATAATGCGCTTTCTCCTTGACGAATCTGGATCTTGTCTTGACATGTCTTTGAAGGATCTCCAATTATAAGATCGGCGGTGTGAGCATCTAGCCACGATCTACGATGTTTTAACTCTTCATACCGAAATTTGTTCAATACGGATAGTAGGTGAGTTAGGCATTTCGGTTGTACTATTCCGAGATTGAAGTAGTTCGGGAACAAGAGTATGATCTACCTGAGTCACCGGGTTCGGGGCATTCGGCTCGGGAACATTACTAGACGTTCCCCCACGAGTTGTTATTCTCGGTAGTGGTCTCGGTTACTTCCTACGGTTTCCTCATTGACCTGAGTTACACGGGATTGATTACGTTCGGGAGAATCAATCGCTTTCAGCTACTTGCTCAGGTGGTTGAGATTCGATAGATTTGTCTTCGGTTTCTTCGTCCGAATCATCATCCCAACATAGCCTTGGATCTTTTCGATTTGTCTTTTAAGCTTAGATCCTGTAGGCGCTATCTGATGTCCTCGGATTCGAATTTGAGTTATTGCTCCTGTCTTCGGTAGCAAACTCGTTAAAAGACAACATGAGGGCTTTCCTCTACGCAAAGAGTCCGATAGTTGAATACTACGAAAGCTTTGTTGACCGAGAGTATCCTAAGAATACTCCACGATCGACTTGCTATCAAAAGTCTTCGTTGATCTTTCCCATTATTGTGGATAAAGCATGAACAACCAAAAATATGGAAATAAGATAGAGAAGGCTTCCCTGTCGTTCCATAGTTCATATGGTGTCCGCTTATCTTTGCTTTGTCGTAGAGATCTATTCCAAGTATAACATGCGTATCGGTAGCTTCGCCCTGAATTTGGTTGGGAGTCCCGAGTGCGCGAGTAGAGTCCTAGCTGCCTCTTTTTAGAGTTACTTGTTCTTTCGTTCAAGCAACTCCATTCTGCAGAGGTGTGCGTGCGGTTAACGAAGTCTCATGCTCTATTCCTACGCTTTGCGAGAACTCCTTTACCATGGAATTAAGGAACTCGGTTCCTGCTCGAACGTATTTTTCTCGATCTTGGTGTTCTTCTCGACACCGAGCCTTTTCGAAGCGTTGGTAACTCGTTTTGACGTCGGACTTGTTGGCAATGAATATGACCCATGTGTAGCGCGAGTAGTCATCTATGACCACTAATGCATATTTTCACGCCTCGATCGTCACCGGGGAGGCTTGGACCGAACAAATCCATATGTAGCGGTGAAGGATTCCATCCAGGTGGAAGGCGATGGACCGGAGGATTTTGATTCCTTGTTTGCTTTCCCTTCGGGACATGCTTCACACTGAGTGTCTTTGCTTGAATACTTCATTCGGCGGTCCCCTTGCTAGAGTGTTTCTTGCAAGCTTGTTGAGCGTTTTAAAGTTGAGATGGCTGAGTCTTACGTGCCATAGCCACCCCGTGCGGTTGTCATTCTTCGCCGGTAAGCAAGCGTTCGAGGTTCAGTCGAGTTCCGATCAGCCACATATATGTTCTTTCTGCTGCGAACCCGATAACACTTGTTTTCCTCGTGGATTTATCAATAACATCACGAAAACCAACGTCAAAAAATCACTCTATTTGAGTTATCACAAAATTGACTAACAGAGAGAAGATTATCTTTGAAGTCCTTCAACATATGATACTCTTGGAACTTTGGCGTTTCTCTATGCTTGAGTGTGCCGTATCCTCTCGTGTAGCCTTTGGCATTATCTCCAAACTTCATCTCGGGTCCTTCTTCGGTGATATAATTCTTCGGCGAAACTCCTTTGGTATGTCATGTGTCTTGAGCATCCGTTGTCCATATACCATGGGTCTTTACGCACCCTTGCAAAAAGTAATTATATTCAGGTACCCTTTATTTTTGATTTTGGGTCCTTAGATGTTAGTTTTCATAACCCCAAAATCTGTCTAACAACCCCGGTGGTTTCGGACATTTTCTTTCCACTTAGAGTCAACATATCGACCACTTTGGATCGGTCAAAGGTGACTTCGAGGCTTCGAGGTTCGGGAGTCCCGATCTTCGAGTTGGTGGATTGCTGACCTTAGCCTTACGTGTGGCTTTCCTTTTCTTCGACATTTGGAGCCTCTTCGACTATAGGTTCATAATAGTATGACCCATCCGAGTGGATGTGTCGGCTTTGGAGGTCCATCTTGATCCGCCAATTTTAATTTCTTTGGTTCCCCCTTGACTTGTCTTTGGGGGTTTCTTGGCACCGATCTTCTTGTCGAATGCTTGACGTGTGGGATGAGGTGCTTTCATCTTCCGTTTGTTCTTTGCTAGGGGTTCGGTATATTTGCGGTCATAGTCTCCCCTCGAACAAATCTATCGCCAAAGCCGTACCGAGTGTCTTGGGGCGGATGTGGAAGGTCCCCTGGTGAATCCAAGTCCTTCCTTGCGGATCTTTGACTTATTGCATGCTAGCATAGCCTCTAATTTCTTTTCGGCACCCATGTACCTCTCGGTCATCAAGCTCCTCCGGACATCATCACTCTTCTTCGGTGTGTCGTGCTTGGTCCGAAAGTCCCGACATTTCTTGCTTCGCGAGACTTAGTTCGATATCTTTACGAGTCAAGTCATTGGTCAAAACTGAAATCCGATCTTCTTGATGCTTTGAGACTTGGCCATCGAGAGTTTATTTCCTCCCCGAGTCTCAACACAAGTCCTTCGGCCTCGATAGCAACCGACTCTCCCGAGAAAGTCTCGATTCTCTACTTTCGGGGTATCCAACTCCCGAAGCGTCTTCTTTGAGCTGCGAGACTCATCCGAATTTGTTCGTCGAGCGGTTCTTCGTATGCGGTTGCGACGTCCATATTCTCATCTCGCACCTTTGAATTAGTGTCGTGTGTGCGGTGTGAAGAGGAGTTAAGTGGTTCATGAGAATTTACCTCATCCTCTTCGCCCTGCCATCATGCACTTTTCGGTGATTCATCTGCTTCATGCTCTAAGGCCATGAAAGCTTGCTTCATCGTCAGGATGAATCCATAAAGGAGTCGATCTCTTCGAGTCGTCCGAGATTTCGCCGCTATGTAGGATTGTCTCTTACGGGCGAATTTCTCTCTCCTTGCTTTGCGTCTTTGTGCGTTCGGCACTACTGAGCTCGGGACAATCATACCGATAATGTCCGGCTTCTTGCGGTTGTAACAAGCAATGACTCTTTCTTCTTTGCTTTCGCTATTCTTTGATGGTTACGAGTCATCTTTCTTTACGCATTCAGAAGATTGTGAGTCGGGAGTGTGTTTCGACATATAATTTGACTTACCTTTCGTTTCCGATAGGCTTTAGTCACTTTTACGCGTCGCTCCTTCTCCTTCCGATACTTTACGACGAGCAGTGCATACTTCGAGCGAGGCTTCCTTCTTGTAGATCATTGAGTGAAGGTTCGGTCTTACTCGTCGTTTTGCTCGTTCTTTGGAGATCTTTGTCTTGGTCGATGCTTTGAAAGCATGGTCGATTTTTGTGTCGGCCTTCGGCTCTGCTTTCTTTGAGGTCTCTGTCGAACTCAAACTCCTCTCTGTAATTACGAAAAGATATGGTCGGGAGACACAACATCTAAGTCGAATGTCGCAATAGAGTGGCAAAAGGTGTCCGGTGTCCGTCCGGCGGTGCCCTCGAGAATCTTCGGATTCATCTCTCGGTTCTTGAATGTCTTTCCCGGCCCATTGATAGAGTTCATCAGATTGGTAAATCGACGTTCGGAATCTTCGATTTTGTCACGGAGCATGAGAGACAAGCTTTCCGGCTTTTGGAGTTCCAGCGCTAATTTGTTGGCTTTAATCTTCGAGTCCTCGACTCGGTAGCGCAAGAGCGTCCCGAGTTCTTTAGCGAGTCTTGCATTCCCGAACCCTGCCCAAGATAAGAATCACTAAGGGTGGTTAGTATAGCATTTAGCGACTCGATCTAGATTGTGAAGCTTCTTCTCTTACGGAGTGAAGAGACTTAGTCTTTGGGGATCTTCTTCCCGAGTCACCATTCCTCCTCCTTGAGCTTGGTCTCGAGTCACGACACTTATCAATCATAGGAACGATAGGTCCATCTTCAAGCACTTCAGTCATACTATCATGGAGGGATGTCGGATGTGCTTCCATTCGACTCGCTATACTCCATAATTTTCCACCGAGAACATGGGTACCATCCTTATACCGACATATCGCCATGAAAAAAAAAAATATAGATATGAATGTAGAGTGATATGCGGTGAAAATGTTTTCCCTCGGATCCGTTCGAATAGACCGAGTCTCAAAGATAACAAGAGTCAAAGAACTCCCGCTCCGATACCAATTGTTGGTCCCGAGTGTACGGTCGGGTGTAGAGGGGGGGGTGAATACACTGATTCGATTTCTCAACTTTCGAACACGAACAGTCCTATTCGGGGAAGGTGCCGTGCTTGAACTAGTTCGAAGCAGACCGCATACTGTTACGAATCGTGTTAAAAAGGCTAGAAAAGTCCTGACTCGGTGAGATCCGCTAACGACTAGGTCGAATTCGTATCTACGGTAAGAGTTCGGTGTGCGGAATAGTGTAGGCCCCAAATCGGTTTTGTGAGAAAACGTTGTCTCGGTTCCGGTAGATATAGAACTCGGTATGAATGGTAAAATCAATGCAACGATTAAGAAAGAAAGAGACAAGGATTTTTTAAAGTGGTTCGGATATCGCTCAAATCCTACGTCCACTGTCCCCGAATGATCGGGAGGCTATTTATTATCTGAGTTAGTCTCGATCGGCTTGCACTTTGGGCAAAAGCCGCGTCTTGGTTTTTATACGATCCAAGTCTCGGTTTACAACACTATCAAACTTAAAGTGTTTGACAAACTTCTCCAACAAATGAAGGAGTCCTTATACAATAAGGATTGGGTTCGAGATGTGAACTCCTTCGTCTAAGCTATAGATAAGAACGGTTGAGCTTAGGGTTAGAGGGATAGGGAATATGAAAGAGTAGCTTCTAGATCGACGAACAGTAAGGTAAGCTATAAGTTCGTGTAACGTCGATTGGATACTAGAGGCTTTATATGTTGGTTTAGCTTGATTCCCTATGAGCTAGAATGTAGTCTTTCGCGGAGAATGTTCTTCGAGTTTTTGCTAAGACGTAGTTCTTTGGGTTCTTTGCTCGTTGAATGCTTTCTTGATTTTTGCTCTAGATACGTGCATTCCCTGTATTCTTCTTGAATAATCCCTCTATTTATAGAGCGAGAGATTGAAATAGATCCGTTGGAGATGATCTTCTTCTCTCTCTCTCTTTTTGGTAGCAAACGGCTCTTTTGGTGTAGGCAACGAGTGCCTTTTCCTCCTTTTCCGGAAAGTGTTGACTTGCGGCTTTTAGCGGGTGAGAAGACACGTGTATGCTTGTCATTCGTTAAGGTGGATGTAGTGGTTGAGACAAAGACAAACTTCGAGATAGGCGAAGCGACTTCTCTCTTCCTCGTACATGATGCTTGATTGTCTTTCAAAAAGATTCGACGATCCCCGAAGACTATCCGCCGTTCTTGAGTCGACCTCGTATTCGATAGATAGGCTGCCGAAGATAAGTCTATCCGATGATCGCTCGAGTCCAGTGAACTACTCTGCCGAGTTTAGTTCGATCGACTCTCTCGAATCTTTGCTCTGCTGAGTCCAAGATATCGAGAGTCTTTCGATATATTTGCTCCCTACGAGTCAAGTATCACTGAGTCTTTCGAATATATCTTGCTCTGCTTGAGTCCAGATTTATCGAGAGTCTTTCGATATCTTTGCTCTGTTGAGTCCAGTATCAACGAAGTCTTAGATCTGGTCCTGAGGCAAATAAGCTGCGGCGCCTTGACCGGAAGCAGAGTGTCTACTGAGTCGAAACCTCGGAGACAAATACAAATACAAAGGAATGGTTCACCAATCAGATAGGGTGTTGGGATCTTCAAATCTTCTCAATAGTTCAGAGCACGAGGCTACTGAGCGTGATCCAGTATAGAAGATAAGTCATTTCCCATAAGTATGATCATGCTGAGGATTGAATCATCACCCAACAAACTAAGAACGCATACGGTGCGTTGATTTTAATTCAACTAATCTAATATTATACTCCCTCCGTTTCGTTATTGATGTCCACTATACCATTTTGGGCTATTCCATTATTAATGTCCATTTTCCTAAAATGGCAAATTACTCACCATCCACCATATGAGGTGGGCCCCTCATTATTCATTACACACTTCATATTCTTATACACTTTCTCTCTCCAAAAGTTTCTCTCTTACACGATTCCGCTCCGCTCCGAATGTAGAAAATTTTGATTTTTAACTTTTTGAAAACTTTAGATTATTTCTTTAATTACAACATAAAAAAAATAAAAAAAATTAAATCAAATGCTTAAACTATGCCTTAATAACATTTAGATAAATTCACATTCATTCCCACAACCATTCATCGAAAACCGTGTCAATTTATTAATACAATTAAAACTCATTAAATATATCTTCAAATAAATTTTCTTAATCTTCGTGCCCATTCCCAAGTGGACATCAATAACGAAACGGAGGGAGTATATTTTTTGATAACAAAAGGGTATATTAGTAATATAATCTGTTGCACGAAATCTGAGTTTGAGCGAATCTCGGAACTGCAAATATTTGATACATCATTCATTTTTCTTATCTAATTTTCTTCCGCCGTTTCAAGTATTCTCTGTTAGCGATTTCATCCATTTTCTCTGGGTTCGAATTGCATCGATTCACTCTGGTCGATTTTCTCAAGTTTGATTCCACTACTGCATTATTTTCGTCATTTCACTGGTATTTCCGCCGTTGTGATTATTTTTATTCCTTTTTTATTTTTCGGTTCTCTCTGGTTTGACGCATCTTTTTTTTTTTATTGCTTTCATGCTGATGCATCATTTCTCACTACTTTGGTCTTGGACTTGATTTAATTTTATAATGTTTGGGTTTTCAATCGTTGATAGGTGTGTTGTGTTGCTTCTTCATTTTCGACAATATTGATGAAAGCTGAATTAATTTCTTGTAAAGACTGCATAATACTGAAGTTCTTGTTGATGATACATCATTCATGGACATTAATCGAAAATCCTATGTTGCTGAAATTAAACTTTAGTCACATTACATGCATGAATTGGTACTTTGTGATGCAGTAACATGTATTGCTTAGTCATATAATTTCTTTACTTTTTGTCGAGATTGTTTTTTATGATGATTTGTTTGATAAGATTATTACTTTAACTCAGAAATTAGTGTATGAGTATGCATTATAATATATTGTTTGATGTAGTGGAAATCAGAATTTTGGTGCATGAAACACAATAATTTATGAAATGAATTTATGCATAATTGGTCTACTGTTATGAATTACAATAATAAAATGAAATTATATTCAATACTTGAAAAATTGTGTTATCTTTTGTTTTGCATAAATTCATAGTATTAATAGTAAAATTGTAATGGATTAGTATATAATATGATTTCACATTGTGCTAATTGTATGTTATGCATGAATTTGTGTGAAATAATGCATTATTATTTAACGATTGATGCAATGAAACTACAGAAATATCAGGTAGCAACAAGACATTCATTGATTGAGGCCACCAGGTGGTGAAGAGTTTGTTCTCATTTGTGAACATAAACATGTTCCGTTGTGCACTGTCCAACCATTTGAACCTCGAGGCAACATTTTTTTCTCATTAACGGATCCCTTCTTCACGAGATAGGGGGAGAGATAGGATGAATTAATTAGAAGAGGAAGAAGATACATAGGAAGAAGACATGTGTTCATTTTAAAGAAACTACTACTGTTGAATGTGTAGATTGAACTGAGCTTGCATTGAAAGGTGTGACTAGGGTTGTAAACAAACCGAATCGAAGCAAATATCACTGTATTCGATTCGTATTCGGTTCGATATTCGAATATTCGTATTCATATTCGATTTATATTCGAATATTAAACCTTATTCGTATTCGATTCGATAATGCTATTCGAATTATTCGATTCGATTCGAATATTCGATTTGTTTGTTTGTTAAATTGTAACTATTCGATTGTTCGGCTATTCGATTCATATTTGGTACTATTCGATTCGAAACTATTCGATTCGAATTTTCTTAAATTTAAATTCAGTTTATCAGTTTAAATTTAAATTCAGTTTATCTTATGTTTAAATTCTGTTTATCGATACCTAGCAACGGCCAAAAAAAATTACGAAAAATTAATAAAAATAAAATTTGGGGAAGAAACAAATACGAACGAAACAGATACGAACGAATTTGGGAAAAATAAAACCAGGACGCGGCGGCGACAGATGCGTGAGGAAGAGGCTGCGTCCGTGGCCTGTTGAGAGAGCGGCAGCGAGTAGCGAGGCGTTCTATCGTCGGTGGTGAGCGGGAGAAGGGAACGGAGGTGAGGGAGCGATGGCGTGGGGGAGCCGCGGCGAGGGACGGCGGCGGTGTGGGACGGCGGCGTGGGGGAGCAGTGGCGGCGTGGGGGAGGGAAGACGTGGGGAGTTTGGGGGGAAAGGAACAAATGAAATTGAGTAGGGTTTTGTTTTTATAAGGTTATGAAATTAAAATTTAATTTATTCATTTAATTAATATACAAAATAAAAATAAGTTTACAAAAATATTATTATATATAAAAATAATTATTGTATTTATAATTTATATTTAATCGAATATTTACGAATATCGAATCGAATATTACAACTTAGTATTCGTATTTGATTAGTAAACGAATCGAACCGAATATTTATATTTGAATTCGAATCTCAAAATCTCGAATACGAATATCAAAAATCGAATACGAATACCGAATTGAATCAAAAATATTTGATTCGTTTACAACCCTAGGTGTGAGAATGAATCTCATCTACTTGTATTTGATGAGACGGATGGCTATGATTTATTTTTTAAACTAGTTTCGATTGCAAGTAGGACGGGTTTTATTATTTATAGATATGACATTTGACTTTATTCTAATTAGTTTCCTATTCAAAGAAAATTAAAATAGAAAATTCATTTATATTGTTATGTGTTTAAGTTGTATTAAGTTCACATGATGTAATTTGTTTTATGCATACTTCTATTTATTTAAATGCATTTATATCGATATTCATATGCATTGCAATATTAGTATATAGTATAGTCAATATACATCCTCTTCACATCATGTCAATTTTTTAAATCACAACGCATTTGAGTAAATGCACAAATACTATTTTTTTTTGGGTGCATTAGTTAGTACTGATAATTAAAAACTTTGAATTGTTTTGATGCATAAACTTATATGTGCGGATGCATTTATATATAATCCAAATGAAATCTTCATTGGTTGGAATCTAACGTATTTAAAATGGAAAGTCCAAAATTAATTAAGTATAAAATTTTCAGTAAATATTTAAGATTCACGGATATGAAAATCCTCAAAAACAGTGGTATCAAATACTTTAATCAACATGTGAATTACTATACGATGAACAATAATAAAGATAAAGAAAACTCGAAATTAATTTAAGCAATAAAAATATATATTTAATAAAAAAAATGCTTGTAATGGTTTTAGTCTTTTAGATTAATTATAGTAAAAATTAAATATTAATTCAACTTACCATAATAAAGAGAGACCGTGTACCTTAAATAACTGTGATTCAGTTTAATCATAACAAAGAATTACAATTATAACCTTTTTCATGTAATCCATTTAAAAAGCTATAATAATTAACTAAAAAACTATATCCATTGATTTAACAAAATCAACGGATAAGATTGGTTCTTAGTTCTCACAAAAGTGCTTATTTCTTATTAGATCCAAATCATATATATATATATATATATATATATATATATATATATATATATATATATATATATATATATATATATATATATACAAGGTCTTATTGGGAGAAAGGAGAACAAATCTCAACCCTTCCTTTATAAGATGCGTGGTCAAGATTGAGGAGCTCATTTTCGTAATTTTCGTAATTTTCGTAATTTTTCATGCTTCATTAAGGGTATTTTGGTATTTTGTCTTTCTAATTTTGTCAACAAGGGATTTTGAAGAAGGGGATCGACTTCTTCATGGGAGGGAGAGAGTGAGAGCGTTTTTTATGTGCAAGATCGGCCAATAATTCAAGATCGGATTGTTGACGATTTTTTTCTTGTTACTTCTCCTGATTTCGTCAATATTTTTTATGCACATTTTGTGTGTGTTCTATGCACATTTTTTTAATTTATATGCACATTTTGTTTGTATTCTATGAACATTTTTTTTTAATTTATATGCACATTTTGTGTGTGTTCTATGCACATTCTCTATAATTTGTATGCACATTTTTTATATGCACATTTTTCTATAATTTATATGCACATTTTTTATATCTTCTATGCACATTAACAGTAATTTGTATGCACATGCTTCTCGAATTCGCAAAACATTTGTTGAACTCCAGATTCGAACTCTAGATGCGTACGCCCCGAACACCACCAATATGCGTACGCCCCGAACACCACCAATCTCGAATTCCAAATATGAGACATGTTGGTCCCGAGTGTACGGTCAGGTGTAGAGGGGGGGGTGAATACACCTGATTCGATTTCTCAACTTCGAACTTGAACAGTCCTATTCAGGATGGTGTCTCGATCAAACAGATTCGGCGAGACCGCACAACCTGTTCTGAATCGAGTTAAAGGCTAAGAGTACTGACTCAGCTGAGATCTGCTAACTGACTAGGTCAGAATTCAGTATCTACAGTAAGAGTTCAGTGCGCGGAATAATGTAGGCCCAAATCAGTTTTTGTGAGAAAACGTTTTAAGTCTCAGTTCAGTAGATTAAAAGTTCAGTATGATGAGACAGTTGATTGATTTTAAATATGATGTTCAGTATGAATAGTAAAATCAATGCAACAGTTAAGAAAGCAGTAAGAGATAAGAACGCCAGCGGATAGAGAAATCAATGCAAAGCCGCGTCTTGGTTTTTATACTGATCCAAGTCTCAGTTTACAACACTATCGAACTTAAAGTGTTTGACAAACTTCTCCAACAGTGAAGGAGTCCTTATACAATAAGGATTGAGTTCAAATGTGAACTCCTTCGTCTAAGCTATAGATAAGAACGGTTGAGCTTAGGGTTAGAGGGATAGGGAATATGAGAGTAGCTTCTAGATCGACGAACAGCTGAAGGTAAGCTTTGAGTTCGTGTAACGTCGATTTGGATACTAGAGGCGTTATATGTCGGTATAGCTTGATTCCCTATGAGCTAGAATGTAGTCTTTCGCCGGAGATTGTTCTTCAAGTTCTTGCTAAGACTTTGTTCTTTGGAATTCGCTCTTTCTCGCTCTCTCTCGTATTCTTGGTCGAGCTTCAAATCTTGAATGATCCCTCTATTTATAGAGCAGAGATTGAAATAGATCCGTTGGAGACGATCTTCTTCTCTCTCTCTCTTTTTTTGGTAGCAAATGGCTCTTTTGGTGTAGGTAACAGTGTACTTTCCCACCTTTTTAGGTAAAGGTTGATCGCAGCTTTAGCGGTGAGAAGACACGTGTATGCTTGTCATTCGTCGAGGTGGATGGAGTGGTTGAGACAGACAGAGACTTCGAGACACGAAGCCGACTTCTCTCTTCCTCGTACATGACAATGCCGATTGTCTTTCAAAAGATTCTCGACAGTCCCCGAAGACTATCTGCCGTTGCTGAGTCTGACCTTGTATTCAGTAGATAGACTGCTGAGATAAGTCTACTGAAGATCAGCTCCGAGTTCGATGAACTACTCTGCGCCGAGTTCGGTTCAACCGACTCTTTCGCATATCTTGCTCTCGCTAAGTCCAAGATCACCGAGTCTTCTAGCACCGGTGCCGAGGCGGATAAGCTACCGAGCGCCTTGACCGAGCAGAGTGTCTGCCGAGTCCGAAACCTCAGAGACAAAAACAGATACAAGGGAATGGTTCATCATTCGAGATAGGGTTTTGGGATCTTCAAATCTTCAGACAAGTACAGAGCACAAGGCTACTGAGCTTAAGATCAGTGTCTAAGACCGAATCATTTCCCACTGAGTGAAACAGTGCTGAGGATGGAATCATCACCCAACAAGACATGTCTACACAAATCTGGAAACAGATCTACATAAATATGAACAGATCGACACAGATCTGGAACATATCTACATAAATGAGAAGAGATGAGAGAGATAGAAGACAGGGAGGAAGACCAAATCTGCAATTCCAAACCACAACAAATTCAAAATCAGAAAATTTGCAACTAAAGCTTCAAAATACGAAATATACTAGAACCACACCTTCGATTCTTGCTGGGTTGCGTCGATTCTTGCTGGGTTGTGTGTGCAAACGACTCGATTCAACGCTAGGTCACTCGATTCTTGTTGGGCTAGGCGATTGGGGTAAGATTGTGAAGATTGGAATCGAAGATTGGCGTCGATTTTCACCGAGTGTGAAGCTTTGAGGGAACCAACGAAATGATTTGAATTTGAAAGATTTGAGAAATGAAAGAGTAGAAATGAAGGTTAGAGAGGAACCCATCTATTAATTTTTTCCCACAATGTCCCCAAACTACCCTTATTCCCTTATTTCTTTATAAAAAAATGATAAAATAAATGAAATCTCTACAAATCCTATCCATCCATTCTACTTGATCTATGGATGTAAGATGTTCTCCTTTCTCTCATTAAGGGGGTGTTCACAATATAAGACCCCCTATATATATATATATATATATATATATATATATATATATATATATATATATATATATGGAGTGGTTCCCGTGTGAATAACCCTTATCGTGTGAACGTGTGAACACTGCACGTTAAAGACAAACATATTGCACTTTCAAGGTAAATACACTACACTTTACGTACTGCACTTAAGGACAAACGTACTGCACTTTAAGTATTGCACTTTAAAATGCAATATCTTTGCTTTTAAAGTGCAGTACATTTGTATTTAAAGTATAGTGTTCACACGTTCATACGATAAGAGGTTGTTCACATTTGAACCTCCTCCTATATATATATATATATACATATATATATATATATGAGAATATTGGAATGTTGATGTATCTTCAATCACCCAGGAAAACTAACGCAACTCAAATATAACTGGTGAGCACCAATTTGCACTATTACATAATGATTAAGTTAGTGAGCTAATCAAAATAAAGACACACATAAATCTCTATATTAGTGTCTAACATCGACTTTAATATTGCAAAAACAGATATAGAGCTAATTGAACAAGATTTTATGGATATTGATTTGCAAGATGTTCCAATAGTACACCACTACGACAATACAAGCAACAAAAACGGTTAGTGCGGTGTGTCTACACTCACATGCAAGTCATTTTATAAGTAGTGAATAATATTCAAAACCCAAGAGAATTAGAAAAATAAAAATTACTTTTAATGGTTAAAATATGTACTGCAGAATATTTGAACATCGAGGTGACTCCAATCAGGAATAAAAGGACAAGAAAGAAAGAAAAGATAGGTGTGTTTTGATTTCTTCAATGACATATTTTATAAAATAATTTAGAAATATAAAATATTTAAAACTTATTATTGCATAATACTACGGTATAGGCGATCCAATACACGTATGCATTGAGTGTGAAGCCTATTTCTGGTGTGATGAACGATTGACGTCTTCGAGTAAAAAGAATCCGTAGTATTCGGGTTGTTGTCCGAGCGAAAAATTAAGCTACCAATAATCAAACAACCGCCGAAAGTTTTATCGATCTTATATTTGGCAACGATTTGTTATGCAAACACTTTTTGTCCAATTCTTGGAGGTATAATAACATGTTTTGTTTCACATCTATGGGAGGTAAGATAGAAAAAACTATAAACACCAAAAAATCACCTCTTGGATTTCGCATGTACGGACAAAACTACCACCAAATTGGAAGTTTGATACCAAGACATGGAAACCCGCCTGAATTCGCACAAATTTATATCTACGACACAGAAAATTAGGTTGAAAATCGACTCAGAACAATGCGGTAAGTGATATTCATTAGATCTAAAAATTTCTTAAAATTAACTTAGCCTTACTACTTAATCACGAAATATATAAATTATTTAACTTAGGACCAAAAAAGACAAAATCAAGTCGGTGAACGATTATAGCGAAGATTCAACATACCCTTGATGAAAATAATGTCTTAGTCAAATCATTTAGAATGGCAAGAGAGAAACTCCAAGAGGCACAAACAACAGAAATAAGATTAAGACTAATTGGAAAGAGGGCCCGAGATGCAAGGACATTTAATCTTCCTACTGTGTCGGAGGTTGCTGTCTCGATCGTTGGTGATTTTGAGCAATCAATTCAAGATAGAGATATAATTGTTGAAACACAAGTAGGGTTACTACAATGCATAATTGAGTTACATCCTTCATATCTCCCTTTACAGTACCCACTGTTGTTTTCATACGGAGAGGATGGATGTAGAGAGGACATTCAATTTTCAGAAGAAACACAACCTACAAAAAGAACACGTGAACTTCAGAGAGTTCTTTGCTTTTAGACTTCACGAGAGAACCGATGAGCCTCCAACAATTTTAAGTGCAAAGAGATTGCTTCAACAATTTGTGGTCGACGCATATACAATAATAGAGTCTGGCATATTACAATACATTCGCATGAATCAACCGGACTTGCGTGCAAACATGTACAACGGTTTGATCGAGGCACTGACCAAAGGAGAAACAGATCCAACTAGGCAAGATAAACGTATTATTTTGCCTTCAAGCTTTACTGGTGGAGCTCGATACATGATACAAAATTATCAAGATGTAATGACCATCTACGGATGGGCGGGATATCCAGATTTATTTATCACATTCACTTGTGATCTGAAATGGCCAGAGATAGTGAGATATGTTCAAAATAAAGGTTTGAAGCCTGAGGATCGACCTGATATAGTAGCTCATGTATTCAGGATCAAATTATAGCATCTAATGAACGAGCTGCGGAATAAGAAACACTTTGGCTCAGTGAAAGCAGGTAAATAATGGAGATCTTACAATTTAATATCATCTACTATATTGTAAAAATCGATTTTCACATTTTCATGTTTGAAAATGACAGTTATTTACACGATCGAGTTTCCAAAGCGAGGACTCCCTCATGCTCATATACTGCTATTTTTGGCGAAGCAAGACAAATAAAACACTGTTTCAGATATTGACAATATCATCATAGTAAAAATCCTAGATTCTGATATTCACCAAGAGTATTATAACTGTGTACAAGATTTAATAGTACATGGTCCCTGCGGCATTCCAAACCCAAGATCACCATGCATGTCTGACGGACGTTGCACAAAATATTTTCCAAAGAAGTTCGTTGAAGAAACGACCACGGATGATGATGGATACCCAATTTATAGATGGCGAGATGATGGCAGAATTATTATAAAAGATGGTATCCCTCTTGATAATAGATATGTGGTGCCGCACAACACAGAACTCCTCTTAAAATATCGAGCTCATATAAATGTTGAATGGTGCAACCAATCTCGCTCCATTAAGTATTTGTTCAAATATATAAATAAAGGGCATGATCGTGTCACCGCGGCCTTTTACAATGGAGGAGAACAAGGAGAGTATGATGAGGTCAAAATGTACTATAACTGCATATATATTTTAGCCCGTGAGGCATCTTGGAGAATATTCAGTTTTGAAATACACTTTTGAGAGCCATCTGTTGAACGTTTGAGCTTTCATCATCCTGGAGAGTAGTACGATTTTTTTCACAAAAAGATAAAATAGAAGATGTTGTCAATCGTCCAACTGTGAGACAAAGCATGTTTTTGTCTTGGATGGAAAAAAATAAAGAATCACCAGAAGCAAGAGAGCTAACTTATAACGAATTCCCCACAAAGTTTGTCTGGAGAGATGGAGAATGGCATAAAAGGGAAAAAAGATACGCAATGGGCAGGATGTTCTATGTTCCAGCAGGGTCAGGGGAGTTGTACTACTTAAGATGTTTGCTTAATATTGTTCGAGGAGCTAGGAGGTACGAAGAAATAAGATGCATAAAGAATATATTGACGGCATAATTGAGGCAAGTTCTTGGGCATCAGGGAACTCATTAAGGAAGATGTTTGTTGCCTTATTGTCAGCGGATACAATCTCAAGACCGGAAGTGGTTTGGGATGCATGCTGGGAATATTTGTCAGAAGACATAGCCTATAAACAAAGAACTTTGTTGTCCAGTTCAAGTATATCATGCTGACAATTATTACAAGTAGTCATATACAAACTACATGTCATCCACAAACAATAAATATTTCGTGTTACAGATTTGGAACTAAACGAGGACCAAATCAAAGGCTACACATTAACAAAAATAGAGAAACTACTATGTAATGTAGGGAAGAGCTTAAGTAATTTCTCAACCATACCATTCCCAGACATTGCGTTGTTTCATAACAATCAAAATAGCTTGATCATGGATGAATTGCGTTATGATCGTGAATATCTTAAACAAGAGTACAGAGTGTTCTTACAAAAATGCACAGATGAATAGCGTCAAGTGCATGACACAATTGTACATGCCACAGAATCAAATTCGGGTGGGATGTTCTTTGTTTACGGATACGGAGGAACATGAAAAACTTTTGTTTGGATGTGAATTTCAGCAGGTCTACGTTCAAAAGGAAAATCGTAATGAATGTTGCATCAAGAGGAATAGCTTCGCTTTTACTACCTAGTGGAAGAACCGCACATTCGTGGTTCAAGATTCCAATAAATCCGACATAAGATTCAATCTGCAACATTCAACAATGAAGTCCATTAGCTGAACTGCTTCAAGAAATGCATCTCATCATTTGGGATGAAGCTCCTATGAACAAATTCTGTTTTGAAGCATTAGACAAGAGTTTGAGTGACATTATGAGATTTAAGAATCCATCAAACTACAACTATCCATTTGGTGGGAAATCGGTTGTTCTCGGAGATGATTTTCGACAAATTTTGTCTGTTATTCCCAAAGGTAGCTGACAAGATATTGTATGTGCGCCAATCAATTCATCCTACCATTGGAAACATTGTCGAGTATTAAAACTGACAAAAAACATTATGCTACAAACAACAAACTCGCAGGGACGAAGCAAACAAATTAGCAATGTTCTCGAGTGAATATCAAGTATTGGAGATTGAACAATAGGAGGCCCGAATGATGGAGAATCAAATGTTGAACTTCCAGAAGATATAGTGCTAAAATATTCAAGGGATTCAATTGCAGCCATTGTTGAGTACGCTTACTCAGGAGTCAGGATAAAGAAATTAACAATTCTGCAGAATTTCTTCAAGAGAGAGCAATATTGGCAACAACTTTGGATGTGGTCGAATCTGTCAATGATTAAACAATGTCACTCACTGAAGGATAAGTTCGAACATATCTGAGTTCAGATACCATGTGCAAATCCTTCAAAAATAGCTCTCTATTTCAGGACATCCATACACCAGAGTTTTTAAACAGTCTTAGATGTTCAGGACTACCAAATCATGAGTCATTTTTAAAAGTAGGGGCTCCAGTTATACTTCTTAGAAATATAGATCATGGAAATGGTTTATGCAATAGAACTCGGTTGATTATAACAAGACTGGGGGATCGCATATTAGAAGCAAAGCTACTCATAGGACAAAATGCGGGAGACAAAGTGTTAATCTTCAGAATGTCAATGACACCCTATGATTCAAGAATACCGTTCAAATTTCAAATAAGACAGTTTCCAATGATTGTCTCTTACGCAAGGACTATTAATAAAAGTCAGGGACAATCATTAAGTCATGTTGGACTATTGCTGAAGAAGCTCATGTTTACACATGGTCAGCTATATGTCGCGATCTATCGCGTCACAAATCTAGATGGTATGAAGATTTGGGTGTGCGATATGAGGATATATATTGTAGACTATGAAAAACATCGTGTTCAAAGAAGTCTACACAAACTTATAGCCAGCATCATCGTCGGTGACCAAGTATAACTAAAAAAACATTTCTTAGCTCAATTTAGGAGATGTTTAAACAAAAACGAATATAGATATTATAATACGACATTGTTTCTTACACAGTTAAATGTGAGACAATAAAAGGCTTTATAATACATGGGTATTTCACACATGTGTGTAGGGAATCGATGAAACTTACCAATTAAAATTGAATGACATATTTTAGTTTGTTAAGAACTTCTTTCATTATACACTTACAACAACTACTCAAAAATAAGATTAACTCACTATTCGAGATGAAAAAATCCATTCACAAAACTAATAAACAACTAATGCTATTGGATATGTTAAAAAACACAACATACAAATTACAAATAAACCAAAGTTCAGACCACTTAAGAGTTGATGTTTAAATGAAAATCGAATACATAACATGCGATATGAAACAAAACAAAAAACGTGCGAATGCAAAGAGTTGATGTTTAAATGAAAAATCGAATACATAACATACGATATGAAACAAAACAAAAAACAGTGCAAACGCACGGGTACTGCACTAGTAAATTTGGAAACTCAATTTGATTTACAATTTTTTAGATTGGTGATTATTTATTTTGTAAATATGTTCGATTTAAATGGAATGGGTCCGAAGTAGCAACCATATGTGAATTATATAAACACAAACAGTCATGATGAAGAATGTGAAGATGAATATGACCTATTAATGGGATTGTGGGTGGGAGCTACACCATATTATGATACATACTTAAACAGGGTTTCTTGTCATACTAGACCTTTCAGTGGCTCCGCAAATCTGTTTAATATATTAAACTATGAAAATGATCGTCATTTTTATGAAAACCTAAGGATGCATGTTTTCTTCATATTATCTTAGTCGATGTTTATGATTTTCGGCCTATGAGAAGCGTCACTGTGGAGAAACAAGTTGCTAGTTTCTCATTGGGACAAGGGAAGGCAACCGACAACTCCAAGAATTCTTTCAAAAATTTGGATATATGATAAGTAAAAGTTTTCACATAATACTTAAAACAGCCACCAAAATGTCGAGAGATTGGATTCATCCAATCTTGAATAACAGCATGGATTTATCTACTTTAGCACCAAAAAAGAAAAGGACAAAAACAAACTATGCAATGCAATTTGAGGACAAAAGCAAACTCTCGAAAGGTATGCTTCTGATTCCCTGCTTTGTCTTTTGTTCATATTTTCTGAGAGAGAAAACCACAGTGTACAATTGTATCGTGTGATGACCTCAAGTTGACAAGTGTTAATTTTTGAGAGAGAAAACCAGTGTTCAATTGTTTTATTAAACATATTAGTTTTGCACTTAAATCAACTACAACTGCCCAGTTACAGCTCAAAGTAATTATATCTCAGATCAGATCATCTTTAAAGTTGAATTTATGAAAGAAAAGAAGCCATAAACTATCCAACATCATTAACCACAAAAATCTCAAAATCTCATACATGGAAAACCTAATTGCAACTCAATCATAGCAAACACAAGAAGAAAATAAACACCAATGAAACTACAATAAAAATATAGTACTCACTCTGTCCCATTTTAAATGACGTGTTTTCCTTTTCCCGGGTATCTCATTTAAAGCGAAATGTTTTTTAAAAAGAAATTAACTTTTTAAAAAAATTACAAATTCTCTCATACTTTATCATTTCTCTTTCCTACTTTATCACCTACTCTCTCACAATCTCACTCAATTTCTATCTCTTACTTTATCATCTACTTCCCTCTCATACTTTATCATCCAATTTCTTAATTACCGCGTCGGAAACAAAAACGTCGCTTCAAATGGGACAGATGAAGTACCAAATCTCAGTCTAGATCAATTTGCAAGCATCAGATCATGTGATGAAGAATATTACAAGCCCATAATTAAATCCACAACCCCATCAATAAAAAAAAGTTCTTGACAAACGAGGAGCACGGATTAAACCCAAATGCGATAATCAAAACACAATGTGATTTCGTTTTTAAAAATTTCATAAAATTCCAATTTTCTCTGGCTCGGAAGATGAGCGAGATAAATTTACTTGCTCTCGTTCACAAAGTTTCACCGACTTTGCTTCATGAAAACAGACACAATACATAATATATACATAATTTCAACCACCAACCAACTTGTTGGGTTATGAGTCAGTGGTTGATTCTAATAACCACTTAGAGGGTACTTAGTATTACTTTATCAGTAGTTCTTGTAATAGGACATATCTGTTTATCGGTAATGGGGGAAATCATAGTGAGTTAATGCTATAGAATTGAAGATCCCAAAACCCGTCTTGTATCCTAGTGTAGTGTCATTAGGACTAGATGATGTAATAGGCTAGACTGATTATATTTTTATTATCTGTTTTGTCTAAGTCCTGTAAGGGGTATTTGTTGGTCTGATCTTCAGTAGGAAGTTACTTTCCAGAACCCCGCGTCATCTGTTGTAAGAGCTCGTGTTCTCAGGTCATCAACTGACTCCGTTCAGTAGAAGATTCTCATCAACTGACCCACATCAGTAGAAGAACACAGAATCAAGCTCAGTGCCTTCAGAGTCACCAGCTGACTTCGCTCAGTAGAAGATCCTTTATCAGCAGACTCAGCCGAAGAAGACAGAGATCGTATTAGATCTACTATATCCGACAGGAAACGACCCGAGTTTTAACATCATTCGAAAGTCAGCAGAAGATCATACGAGGATGAGTGAGAGTCAACTCAGATGAAGACTGATGTCTGAAAAGTCTCATCTACCACAAACCTCGACCAATGAGAAGCGGTATAAGCTCTATCTGCTCTGACCAACTAAAGCTGCTCTCATGCACAGTGACCAACTACTCTGCGACAACATTTCGAACATATGGCCGTTTTCCTTGGACGTTTGTGACACGTGGCATCGTCCTCTCCAAAGGACAAATGCATGGGTCACAAATATAAATAGAGAAGCATTTTCGAGCTCCACGCACGGGATATCAAAGGGATTACACGTTCAAGCTTTTGAAACACTCTAGCGCTTTCACGAAGATCCAGCGAAGAACTTGCTCATTAGAATATTTCTAGTTCTTCTCTCTAGAGTTTCTTTCTTTAGATCCCTCTTCTCTATCTAAGCTCCATTGTTATATCCATAGCTTAGAACCTTCGAAGGAGTTCACATTTCGTGACTGTTCTTATTGTAAGAACTCCTTCATAGTTGGAGAACATCCCCTACCCTTCAAACTTCGGTTTGGATTGTAAAGTCGTTAAGGACTATAACTTAGAAGGGTCTGTCCAGTGCACAGATACCTTGCTGAGGCTTGCTTAGATTAATCAACAAGACCTCGTGTTCAGCAGGACCGTGGACGTAGGATCTTGCGTATCCGAACCACGTTAAAAATCGCTTGTGTCATTTACTGTTTTATTGCATTGCATTCAACTATTTTACAAACTCATACTTTGCATAAAACGTATTTGAAAGTGCACTAGCCAAAATCTTTTGGTTTGCGAAAAACACGTTTTCAAATCGAGACGAAGTCTATCGGGCCCTACACACTTATCCGCACAAACTTTCCGACTGAGAATCTAATACTGACAGAAGTCAGTAGGAGAAACTCAGTAGCTGAGTCACTCTGACCCGCGATCAGATGGTTACTATTTGACATTGTTCATCAGTTGCAACCTACTGCTTCATTGTCCTTCGCGTTTGAGAAAAAAAAAACTTGTACTCAAGTGTATTTACCCCCCCCCTCTACACCTGACACTCGTCTCCGGACCAACAACTAATCTGCTTAGTTATCCAACAGACCCTTAAGTTGAACAAAAAACAAAAAAACTAAATTCTATTAACTTAAAGAAATGGAAACTAGTACCTTGATTCTTGAAGTTGGCAAAGGAAATCGATCCAATGAGTTATGATTTTTTTAAGATGGATTAAAATGAAATCTACCCAAAATTTGGATCTAGAAATTGAAGTCGACGCAAATTCTGCCCAAAGTCGACACAAATTCTTCTTTTAGAATTCTTTGGTGATTCTTTTCTTTTGTTGAGATTTGAGGATTTTGGATTTATACTGAGAACGGTGGTTTTGAGAAAAGTGTAAAATGCAGCCTTCATCAAATATCTGTCTTAACACTTGAGATAGAGAAGCTAGATTATAAGTTGTTGGTTCCAAACATTACTTTTGCCTCTATCAGCACTATCAACTATTGGAAAAACCACTTTAGTTAGTTACATCAGGTATCATTGATCAAGTCAAGGAATGAGAGCAAGCAAACTTTGTCACAAATGGTAAGATTTATTGGTATGGAGCTGTTGTTTCTGGGTTCGGTTCTCAGTCAAAGTGCTTAACCTATGGCCAAAGGTCATAGGTTCAAATCTCACCGACCGCTATATAGAATTTACACTTACGTACCAAAAATAGTAGTTGCAGGTTACACATTAAAAAAAATAAAAAAAAGTAACAAGTAACTATTAAAAAAAACGTCTAATTATTGGAAACAATTAGTTAATCTACGTCATTTAGTGGTACAGTGAATTGTATAACTAAAATTAGCAATGCCTTTATAGGTGGAGTTTATCGACATATATTAGTCAATTTACATTTTTTATGTGATTTACAGACTACTACAACCGTCTCATTATAAGCGTGTCCTCCTTTTTCAATTGGATTTTCCCATTAAAAATGTTTTCTTTAGAAAAAAAAAATTAATAATGTGTGGATACAAATGAATTAGTCAAAAAGCATATTATATACACTATAAAATACAATTTTCTTAATCTTCGTGTTGAAAAAAAATTACAATTATTATTGGGTGGAGGAAGTATTATACTAGAGTGCATTATGTACCTTAAATAGTAGTTATGTGTTTTTTTTTTGGTGTGTACAAAATTTATTTATTGGGAGCTCCCTATCACAATTAAAATACTAGTGTGGAAGTACTAATCTCTAATTTATAGTAGTAGAATCATAATTGTTAGACTTTGGAAGTATGAATACACGACCATTTTAACTTTAGCTAAATTCATACTCTTTTTATTTTAAGATTAGTCTATCATTTCGGGTATACTATCATTTTTCTTCCCTTCTATTTTTTCTTTTTCTTTCGCTACAAACACTCAGACCATGTTTGGCAGACTTAACGCCTAAGGCAAAAGGGCCACATGTTTATCCGACTAAGACACAAAAGCTCAAATTTATAAACCAAAAGATATGTTCATCAGTACTGGCTGGAGGTCATGATAAATTATTTATCCATTCAGAAACAGAAAAAAGAAGAGCATAGGCAGATAGTTTAAGCATTTAACTCATTATTTCGAATTTTCATCCAAAACAGAGATACAAGAGTTGCAAGATTTAAAATGTTATAACAATATTACTGTACATATCGAAGAAGCATCTTGAACTGGTAAGAATATAAGATTACACGATTCAACTCAAGCCGAACCACATCATAATCTTGAGCGAAGAATGCACTTGATCGGATTGAAATGTGAACCCCTCCGCCCAGAAGGACCTGCAGCACTTCTTGTAGAGGGCGAAAATCTGAGATCCCAGTCCTCGACTGATAGAGAGCAACAACCGGCGGACGACGAGAGGTTCAAAAATGTGTACGTGCGTCGAGCTAAGTATCGGGTGCATGGGACTGAAACTCCATAATCTCGGGCATGTGACGGGAAGACGGTTTGGAAACGTGAAGGCAGTTACATATTTAGCGGTTGCATGACATAGTAGTTACGTGTATGGGTAGTTTATTTTGTGTAGTTACGTGTATGAAATAAAGGTCGGGAAGTGGGTGTGTTTGGGGGTGTGGAGTTTTTATTCTGAAAAGGATCAAGACATTTGTCTTGAGTGGGACGAAATCGAGAGGTTTCGTAATTTGGGAAAACTCATTGTTGTGGTTAGGGTTTCGGCGTGAATGTGTAGGGGTGTAATATAGCATACGGTTTGTAATTGTTGGGCATATTATTGTATCTTGTGGTTGTGTGTATGAATAAAAATCTGTTCGTGGGTGTAAGTTGTGTGAAAATTCCATTCTCATCATCGCAATATTATCAAAGGATTTCAATTGTCGTAACTATTAAAAGGCGTTGTACCAACTTGGTCCGACCTACCGGATCCGAAGTGCATGGTGGAGACGAGAACCAGTAAGCAAGGATCGATCACGATGGAAGGTCGAGTGTCAGCAATTGAAGGGAAGATTGAGTCGTTAACTTCGAACTCGGCAAAAACAAATGCGACGTTGTTGCAGATTCAGGAGCAACTGGAATCATTAATCGCAAGAGATGGACAGCGAGGAGACAATCACGAAGGAGGACAATCACTTCCGCCACCGTTACCAAGTTTCAATGGTGACGACCCTTTGGGATGGATTTCCCGGGTTAACCATCATTTCGAATTATATGGAAGTACGGCGACGCAACGTAGACAGTTACTCGGAGTAGCCATGGAGGGGCCAGCACTGAATTGGTATGGTTGGTTCACGTCGGATGTGCCGGATTACACTTGGCCGGCATTTTCTAGGGCGTTGGCGGAACGATTCGATGAAGGGTGCGAAGGTAGTGCGTTTGCAAAACTAGCAGCGTTGAAGCAAGAGGGGAATGTTTCTGATTATATTGATCAATTTACTCATCTCGCAAATCAAGTGAAGACAAGGTCCGAAGGAAAATATTCTTAACCTTATTTATCATGGGGCTAAAAGAACCTATCCGAGATCAGGTTTGGTTTGTGGAGCCAACGGAGTTTGCGGCAGCCATTAAGTTAGCAAGGAAGGCCGAGATTACGGTGCGTAATAGTAACCGTACATTCAGCGGGCAGAGAGAGTCGTGGCAGAATCGCAAGGCGCCACTACAATACCCTCGGCAGTTGCAAGGCCCGTCGACATTGGCGCTGCCGGCACCATCACCGGAACAAGCGTCGGGGTCAAGAGCGGGAGCCGTGCGTACACCATTTCGACGGATGACGGATAGCGAGAGGGAGGAGCTACGCAAGAAAGGTCTATGTTATAAATGTAAGCTTCCATATCATCCAACTAATCATGTGTGCGCATTTAAAAATTTGCGTGTGTTATTGGTGGATGATGATGATAAGGATCAATTTGAGTTGGAAGAGGTGGTGTTAACCGAGAGTGGGGATTACGAAGTGTTAACGCCTGTGGAGGAAGAGATGTCGGCGGCAGTGAAGGGAATGAATTTAGGTGCTATGTCTGCATTTGGATTATCTGGATCCGAGACCATGCGGCTTGTAGGGATGATCAATAACAGAGAAATAACAATACTCGTGGATAGTGGGGCGTCACACAACTTTATCTCGAACAAATTGGTTCGAGAGGTGGGGGTGAAGGCGGATACGGTCAAGACATTTCCGGTTAGATTGGGTGATGGTCATAAAGTTTTTTCGGAGGGTTCGTGTAAAGGGGTGAGGATTGATTTTGGACCGGGGGCTATTACCATCGAGTGTCATGTTTTTCCGCTAAGTGGTGTGGACTTAATACTGGGAATCGCGTGGCTCAAAACATTGGGAGAGCTACGTGTAAATTATGAGCGTCTATATATCAAGTTTGAACTCGATGGCAAATTGGTAACTTTACGAGGTGATGGATCACGGTTAAGGGCACAAACAACCTTAAAAGCGTTGCAAGCGTGTGGTGACACCGAAATGGCAGCA
This sequence comes from Lavandula angustifolia, assembly GCA_028984105.1. NCBI lineage: Eukaryota > Viridiplantae > Streptophyta > Magnoliopsida > Lamiales > Lamiaceae > Lavandula > Lavandula angustifolia. Next base: position 26,719,307 of record CM054803.1, on the reverse strand, counting down.
TGGGTTTGTGACTTGTCCGAGTGTTGGAATCTCACGGGGGTAATAAAATCTGACCCAGCGTGCTCCGAAATGGATTCAATCTTACAAGAATTTGCGGATATTTTTGAGGAACCTCAGTGTCTACCTCCGGCGCGGGGAGTGGAACACAAGATTCCGTTGAAACCGGAGGTGGGATCGGTGAAAGTAAGACCGTATCGTTATAATCATTTGCAAAAAGACGAAATGGAGCGGTTAGTAGCTGACATGCTAGCGGCAGGAATAGTACGGCCGAGTTACAGTCCTTTCTCGAGCCCCGTACTATTAGTTAAGAAGAAAGATGGCAGCTGGAGGTTTTGCGTGGATTATCGGGAATTAAATAAAGTGACAATTCCCGATAAATACCCTATACCAGTAATTCAGGAGCTTTTGGATGAATTAGCCGGATCACGATTTTTTTCAAAAATTGATTTGCGTGCAGGGTATCATCAAATAAGAATGACGGAAGCAGACATTCCAAAAACGGCGTTCCGGACGCATAACGGGCATTATGAATTTTTGGTTATGCCGTTTGGACTAACCAATGCTCCGGCTACATTTCAATCAGCCATGAATGATCTATTTCGGCCTCTTTTGCGGAGAGGAGTGTTGGTGTTCTTTGATGATATTCTAATTTACAGTGCATCTTGGGAAGCTCATCTCGCTCATTTACGCACGGTAATGGGGCTTCTACGACAACATGAATTTTTTGCAAACCGGAAAAAATGTACTTTTGGAGCGAAACAAGTGGATTACTTGGGACATTTGATTTCAGCCGAAGGAGTAGCCATGGATCCAGCAAAAGTGACGGCAATTAAAGATTGGCCGCCACCAACGACGCTCAAAGCGGTGCGAGGTTTTCTCGGCTTGACGGGGTATTACCGCCGTTTCATAAAGGGATACGGGATGATAGCTAAACCGTTAACATCATTATTGCAAAAAGAGGCCACGGCCGAACGTTTTCGGTGGACAACAGAAGCGGAGGCCGCCTTTACGAGCTTGAAAAATGCGATCACTTCAGCGCCTGTATTGGTGCTTCCGGATTTTTCGAAGCCTTTTATCATTGAATGTGATGCCTCAAACTCGGGAGTCGGTGCGGTGTTGATTCAAGAGCGGCATCCCGTCGCATTTTTCAGCAAGAGTTTTCGGGTGGAACAACCGGTGTCATCGGCGTATGAGAAAGAGCTCATGAGTTTGGTTCTTGCGATACAACATTGGCGACCCTACTTGATCGGTCGTAAATTTGTGGTTAGGACTGATCACCACAGTCTCAAGCATCTACTCGGTCAACGGGTTTCTACTCCGGCACAACAAGTGTGGGTTGCGAAGTTATTGGGGTACGATTTTGATATCGAGTTTAAGTCGGGGGTGTCGAATAAAGTTGCCGACGCTTTGTCACGTTGTTATGAAAGCAAGGGATATCAAGAAGGTTCATTCTCGGCTTTGAGTAAGCCAATTTGGGAAAATCTTCCGGAAATAATCGAGGAGCAACAAAACGATCCGAAATTAAAAGATATTGCTTCGGCCGTAGAGAATCGGCCTTCATCTCAGCCGAATTATTCGATCAGGGGCGGACGGCTTTTGTTTAAGGGGAGATTGGTGCTAACGCCTACATCCCGTTGGGTACCGATTCTACTACACGAGTTTCATAATACACCGTCGGGTGGCCATGCAGGCGTATTACGAACGTATCGTCGAGTTGCTTCGAGTGTCTACTGGAAAGGAATGTTTGCTACGGTACGCGAGTACGTAGCGGGCTGCATGACTTGCCAACGCGCCAAATATGAAGCACAATCACCGGCGGGATTGCTACAGCCCTTGCCGATTCCTACACGTATTTGGGAAGATGTTTCTATGGATTTTATCACAGGTCTACCAGTCTCCATGGGTTTCTCGTGTATTTTAGTCGTGGTGGATAGACTATCTAAATACGCGCATTTTGTTCCGCTACGAGTTCCTATTACGGCAAAGTCGGTAGCCTTACAATTTGTCGATCATATAGTGAAGTTGCATGGCGTTCCTCAGTCTATTGTCAGCGACCGCGACCCAATCTTCGTAAGTGCATTTTGGGGTGAATTGTTCAAGGCTCAAGGCACGAAACTAAAGTTTAGCACTGCTTATCATCCCGAAACGGATGGCCAGACGGAGGTTCTAAATCGCATTTTGGAAACATATCTACGTTGCTTCATCGCGGATCACCCTCGCAAATGGGTAGGTTGGTTGTCGTGGGCAGAGTATTGGTATAACACGGCATATCAAACAGCCGCACGCTCGACTCCTTTTGAGCTCGTTTACGGGCGTTCCCCTCCCACGTTACTTCGCCACTTACCCGAGGAATGTAAAGTGGCGGCCGTCACGGATGTCCTTCTTTCCCGTGATGAAGTGTTACAACGATTACGGGAGAATTTATATCAAGCTCAAGAGCGGATGCGAGTACAAGCTAATAAACATCGACGCGAGGTTGAGTTTGAAGTCGGGGAACAAGTATTCCTTAAATTGCGCCCCTACCGTCAAAGTTCCGTTCGGACTCGAGCTTATTCGAAGTTATCTACTAAATTTTATGGTCCCTTCGAGGTCATTAGGAGGGGGGGGCCAGGTCGCGTATGAATTAAAACCGCCCGTCGGCGATCGGATTCATCCGGGTTTTTCACGTGAGCCAATTAAAAAGAGTGATAGGGAATCATCCCACTGAATCGGCATTACCGACAACTCGGAGTTTGAATCGGGCGATATATTTGATCCATCCGAAATTCTACGCCGTCGCATCCGTACATCGGCCCGAGGGCGACATTCGGGAACTACTAGTACGTTGGAAGAATCGGAGTGAAGAAGAATCGTCATGGGTGGAGTACACAGAATTTCAACGTCAATTTCCGGATTTTAGCCTTGAGGACAAGGCCGATTTTGAGGGGCGGGAGTTGATAGAGAGCAACAACCGGCGGACGACGAGAGGTTCAAAAATGTGTACGTGCGTCGAGCTAAGTATCGGGTGCATGGGGCCCGAAACTCCATAATCTCGGGCATGTGACGGGAAGACGGTTTGGAAACGTGAAGCGCATTACATATTTAGCGGTTGCATGACATAGTAGTTACGTGTATGGGTAGTTTATTTTGTGTAGTTACGTGTATGAAATAAAGGTCGGGAAGTGGGTGTGTTTGGGGGTGTGGAGTTTTTATTCTGAAAAGGATCAAGACATTTGTCTTGAGTGGGACGAAATCGAGAGGTTTCGTAATTTGGGAAAACTCATTGTTGTGGTTAGGGTTTCGGCGTGAATGTGTAGGGGTGTAATATAGCATACGGTTTGTAATTGTTGGGCATATTATTGTATCTTGTGGTTGTGTGTATGAATAAAAATCTGTTCGTGGGTGTAAGTTGTGTGAAAATTCCATTCTCATCATCGCAATATTATCAAAGGATTTCAATTGTCGTAACTATTAAAAGGCGTTGTACCATCGACATTCTTTGGAACACAAACGTCGAACAAGAACTGACCCAACACACTGTGGGCGTTGATCTTTGGTGGGCTGGACAGAGGTATGTAACGTCCTCCGGACTCGTCCTGCACAGACCCGACAACTCTGTCCTCGTGATACTCCACCGAGCTTTGCACGTGAACGTAGTCATTCAAGTCGAGGTTACTTCTGTGAAGGCCGTGGCTTGACATCGCGGCTGCTTTCCTTAGCTCGTTAAATGGACAAGAAATTTGATCATGTGCACCTTCCATGCCCATCTCCTCACCTTCAAGTTTTTGTATATAGCAGCTTTCCTGAGTAGCTCAGTCACGGCTGCTCTGTATTCTTCTGGATGATGTCGTAAATGACCTATGGATTCGCAGTAACAAATCACAAGGTATAAATCATAAGTACAGACCATGAAAGGAGGACATAAATGTTCGGGAGCATACCAACGTGCGATGATTTGCTCCATTTAACCAAGTTAACATCAGCTCCAAGGTTTTCAAGTCTACTAGCAAAATTGCAGATTGTTTGAAGTGGAGCAAGGTCATCTTCTTCTGAACATAATATGAGATAAGGAGCCCGAAAACTCTGGCAGCATTAAGTAACAACCGTGAATAATAATAAGTCAAAGAGTAACACGAGTAATTTCATGTTAAATTCGGCAGGTGCTTACGACTGTGGAGTACAGAGTCTGCCAATATTCAGCGCGTTGTGATTCAAACCTTCTAAGAAAGAGTGCATCCAGAGTGGAGGAAATGCCATTTGTTATCCATGATGCCACAAGAGGAGGTCATGAAATTTTAAGGCCAGTTTGATGGAGAACGAAACGATTGCCCATGTCACTTATAAAATCCACTGGACAAGAATCGAATACGTGGCCAGAAACGGAGTCTCTAACAAGCCGGTATTCATCCTTCACAGGGGAATTAAACACAATATGAGTAACTCTTATTGACGAAGTTTAGTAACTAAGGCCATCAAACAATGAGGAAAATGAAGATACATTTCCGTGTAAATTGTAATCTATTTGGTTCCTGGTCACAGATAGAATTTGTAGCAACACATATCGAAATAAGGGGAAAGATTATCATTTTATTAAAAAGAAGCAAAACTCTGCAGAATTGCATTTTAATTGAAGTTAACAATCCATATATCTAATATAAGTAAGCAAACATTAAGAACCATAATATTATGAAACAAAGTATACCAGATACATTTGCTCTTCACACTTTCCCTCAATTATCTGCAAATGAGTGTAAGATAAAAGTTGTTACCATTTCATAAAGCTTAATCATAGACTCATTATCCTGTGTTTGGAAGATATTGAGCAAGATATATAAACTTTCTCGAGATCAGCAACAACAGTATTTACCTGAACAACCTTGTACATACAAGCCTTTGGACCACCAGAAAATGATGCAAATATGACTGGGCACGGCCTTATTTTTAACTCCTGCAGGTGATATTTAATAGAAACAAAGATAAGCACTGATACACAATAAAGTTATAAAATTTAGCAAACACGTCAAATTTCATCTAGTTATATAATTGTTCTTGTTGAGGGAGAAGAATGGTATGGTTATCATGTCTTCAAAAACATTAATAACAAGAAAGCCTAATTTGCTACCAGCCTACCAGAACTCTCCCTGATTATCTGGAAGTGCAAAATTGATGCAGCTAGAAAATAAAGTTAAACAAGCAATAAAAATTTATATCAATTCAAGTTTTATTTGTAAAGCTAGTTATCGTACTTTTACAGGTCTCAAAATGCAAGTTAATTAAACTACAACAATTAACCTTTTTCTTTTTTAATTTTTTAAATCTTATTCTATCTCGAGGGCTATTTTTCAACTTCAGAAAGGCCAAGACTCGTTTCTTGACTTGAAGGTTTACCCGGCGAAATCAAATAATAAACTTGAGAAGGGTTACTGTGAAAAGGGGCTATCAGAATATAGGTATTATCTTTTGATCGAAAAATACTTACAGCCACTGAATTTCACATAACTGACCTGAATGAGCTCATTAACTATTTCCAGAGCCAACGATGAAGCTTTTTCAGGGAAAAACCTGCTAACAAGAGAATATCAGTGTTTTTTCTTATAAGTAACAACTTCAAGTTAGAATTAGTGAGACACATGCTGCCAGTCCTTCGTTTAAGCCTAACGACATGGGCTCAACTAAATATCTTTGTATACCAGTTATGGTCGGTGTAATTCCAATACTAAACTGATCATCCTTTCTCAATCTATCAATCCGATTTCCATCTAATATAGTTGGTCGATATGCTGATATCATGACCTGAATCTAACAAGAAACTTTGTAATGGTACCCCCATAGTTATTTTGGCTTTAGACAAAGATTAAAATCCTAGATTTTGCTAGTCTCCATGGAGTATTTTATGGAAACCACAAAAATACAACTATATGAATAACCATAGAAGTCTCAGCAGAAGATTGTAAAAACAAAAACTTGTAAAAAGAATCATTATTCCATTAAAGGCACAGTTATTCCCAGCGTAACTATGTTAGTCGAATACCAACATCAAATCCAACGGGATGAACCATTTGATCTTATAATTACAATAGATTAATCAAATTTATGCAGACCAACAGATCCCCAAGGGCCTAATCCAAACTAAAATTAGGAAATTCTCCTAATTCAACCAATTAAAATTTAAGCTAATTATTGAAATACCCAACTAAAACACCCTCCAAACATCAATAGAATCCCAAAAAAGAGAAAAAGATTGACCCAGATCAAGATGTCGAAAGCATGATCAAAATTCAGATTGGAAAATGTCTGAAAAGGGGCAGAAACAGGGCATACGAATTGAGGAATTGAGCGTGGCAAACCAAAGAATTCCATCCAAGAGAGGAGTATATATCAACATAATTCTTCAAATGCTTCTCCTGACTTGACATCCATGCAAATACCACAACTATTCCTTCCACTTTTCCACTCTCCTTTCTTGCCCAATAATAATTTCCGCCAAATCCCCACATCTCCCAAACTGTTCCCAAAACTGAGTATCAAAGTTTCTTGAAAATTGAAGGCAAAATATCGAAAAATCGAAGAGGTTTTGGCTGTGCTCAAGGAAAATTGATGGTTTTGAGGAGGGACTAAGATTTTTCTTGAAGTTTGGGCATTTTTTATTTACTTTGGAAATGGACTAATTAAATCATTAAAATTCAAACTGAGGAAAAAAGAAAAGTTCAATAACATTGGGCTGTAGCCCACCTGAGCTTGTCACGTCCCCGATAAGTGATAAGTGATATAAGTGATAAGTGATAAGTGATAAAGAGGTGATTAGTGATAAGTGATAAGTGATAAGTGATAAAGAGTTGGACAGTGTTTAGAATAACTTTTTTAAGTAATTATTTATGCTTAAAATTATTAAATGTTTTCTTAAATAAAAACTAATACTGTTCATAATATTAAGAAAAAATAGCTTTATTTAGAAATAATAGTAAATTAGTAATGCAAATTCTTTTCAATTTTTGTAGTTCCTGCTTTAATAAAGCATCTCAGACTAGTTATGTTTATTCTGACTTATCTTAAGCTCAAATAAGTATTTATGCTATGAAAAAGTCCAAAAATAGTTTATTTAAGCTGTTACAAACATGTCTAAGAGTGTTTTTAAGAGCTTACTTTTATCACTTATATGCTTTGAGACATACTTGGGTGCAACTGGTTGCACATGCAATCGTGTTGCCCCAATTCAATTGACCCAGATTCGCCCTTTTTAATTATTTTTAACTGTTATTTATTATTTTTTGACTTTTTTAAAATTATTATTATTTTTATTATTATTTTCATTTGCTTTCTTCCGGTGGAAGTATCATTTGTTTTGAGTAAAAATTTTATATATTAATTATCATTTATTTCGAAACAAAAGTGCATTTTCATTTTGAACGTCTTCGACTATAAGTGATAGAAGTGTCATTTATTAAGTATCATTTGTTTTGAACAAAAGTGTCATTTATTGAAAAGTGTCGTTTGTTTCGAACAAAAGTGCCATTTGTTTCGAACAAAAGTGTCACTTATTGAGTATCAATTATTTTGGAAAAAATGTCATTTTTTTGAAAAAAAAGTTTCATTGTTTAAGGGAAAAGTGTCAATTGTTTCGGACAAAAGTGTTATTTGTTTTTAACAAAAATATTATTTATGGAGTATCAATTGTTAGGAAAAGAAATGTCAATTGTTTTGAACAAAAGTACTATTTGTTGTGAACAAATGTGTCATTTATTGACTATCAATTGTTTAAAAAAAATGTCACTTGTTTAGGAAAGAGTGTCAATTGCTTTCAACAAAATTGTCATATGAAAAGTACACAAATAAATTATCAAAATAATATGTTTTCGACACTTTACCAAAATCAATAGATTCCTTCTTGTAAAATCTTGCCTAATAATTCTATATCTTGACTTTAAAGAACATCAAAACATAACATTATTATTGTCCATCAAATAGAAAGTTCCCTTTTTCATTTAAAAGTAGATTGTTGAAATCAATAACGAAAATGACATGTCATAGATTATAAAAAAAAAAAAAAAAAAAAAAAAAAAAAAAAACCATTTTACAAATAGAGAATCCAAAAGCCAACATATTTCAAACAGATCCCTAGTTGAGCTTAGTTAATGAGAAAGAAAAGAATATTTTGACTGTGGAAGAAGAGTTGGAAATGAAGAGATGTTCGCTCAAACAAGAGAAGGAAGAAATCCGCCAGATGAAGCTGGATCTTAAAAAATCTTCTGACTTGCTAGAGGAGAAAGCAAAACACATCATTGATATAGAGGAGAACATGAATGCATTGAGAACCGAAAGAAATGAGTTTCTTGCACTTGAATTGAGATTAAAATCACCGACGGATTTGGAGGAGTAGGAGAAGGAACAACGTCGAACATTGAGAATCAACTAAATTGTCGTAGAACAAGCACAAATCTCTTTCTTTGAACTGCAACTCCGGCACTGCTTCACCAAACAAATTCTCCGCTTCGTCGAACTTCACAACGATGAGACTGGCCGCGCAGGAGAGGGGTGAATGCTGAGGAGATGTGAAGATGGAGTTTATATGAGGCTAGTTATATATATATATATATATATATATATATATATATAATGCGATTTTGATAGTTGGATTTTCGGGTGCAACCGATTGCATACAAGTTTTTGTGATTTATTTTTTGAATGCATAAGCAGTTTTATAGTGTTTGCAAAATCTACTTTCTGCATTAGTTTATTTAAAATTAGGGCCATTTACCATAATACCCATTCCTATAATGGGCAATTTCTTAAATGCCCAAATTCTTATTACAAAAGTTAAATTTACTCAATCCTTATATTTGCTACACAAAGTACCCATTTTTACTTTAAAATCCCAACTTTTCAGACTTGTCAGCCTGCAAGTTCGTTATTTTGCTTCGTTCCGTGCGTAAATGATTGGAATCGAGTATCTGAAATATAACACAGAATCCCGCTTGTGTTTCGCTCGCGTTCCGCTCGCCAAATCCCGCTCTCTTCACTACTACAAGTGTAGAATCTCGCTCTTGACGTCCCGCTCGGAATTCCCGCTCGGCCTGCAAGTTCGGCTCGACTTTTTAACTTGTCAGGGAGCAGAATCCCACTCGGTCTGCCAAGTCCTGCTCGACTTTTTGACTTGACAGGAGAGCAGAATCCCGCTCGGCCTGCCAAGTCCCGCTCGACTTTTTTGACTTGGCAGGGGAGCAGAATCCCGCTCACAGAGTCCCGCTCGGCCATGTCAAGTCCCGCTCATTCCATTCCTAGTCTCGGTCGGTCCATTCCTAGTCCCGCTCCACTTTATCAGCAAATTATACGGTGGAAATTGACCTATCATGAAATTTTCTCTATTAATACCCGCGATTTAAGTCCAAAATCGAACACACTCCATCCTCTTTTATTTCATTTTCAATTACAAAATCATTTTGTAGAATTTTTCTTCCACAATCCAGAAAAAAAAAATGGAAAGTTGGTATAATATTATTATTCATTTTAACGGGCAATTAACAATTTGTCCGAGTATGTTGACGGTGAAGTTAGAGATGCCTGCATTCTTGGGAACAATGTTTGTCTCCCGATTTTACGACAGTTCATTCAATACAATCTTAATCTTTTTTCACTTTCGTCAAATTATGAAATTTATTACACCTACGTTTCTCGGCATGGTATTACACTTAGATCCATTCTTGGGATATGACCTAGTTCGTCTTTGTAGTACACAAATCAAGCCGACTTTATTTCTTGTGCACTATAATGTTCAATCTTATTGTACACACAATGTTGTTAAACAATTCGGTTCAAGGTTCAATTTTCAAGAGCAAGCGGGTGGTAGCAATCGGGCTGAGAATGTTCGTGAACAGAAAACCTTTGTTCGCGAAGAGGATACCCATATTGTGTCTAATAGTGACGTAGAAAATAATTTGGATAGTTCATCCGACGAAGAATACGATGAGGTGCCTGGTGCATTAAATGAATGTACGTTTGGCGACTTCGCGGCATGGATCCAACGAGAAGGTAGTGTGAATCAACTGATATCTATGCTCATGCTGGACAATCGTGACCCTCCAAGCGACGAAATAATATATGGTGGCGGCGAAAAAGTAACTGATGATTTACTTCCACTTGTTCCTCTCGATGCATCCGACTCACCTATGGTTCGAGTTCTGGATCACATTGTGGACTATCCACTCCGTGAAGGGGTGACATTTTGGGAGAAGGAGGATTTTCTTGCCGCTGTTTCACTTCGACAAATGGAACAAGGTCTTGATTTCAGGGTGGCCCGTTCTGACCCTGGTCGGGTTGAGTATAAATGCAGACGGAGTCGCGATTGCCCATTTTTTCTACGGGCATCGTTTTGCAGAGATGTGTTGTGGATTGTAAACTGTTTGCATGCCGAACACACATGTAATCGAGATTTTTCATAGACTGGTCCAAGGAGGGTGCCTGCAAAGGCGCTCGAATCTTATGTTGTTCGGCGAATGCACCGTAAAAAATCCGTCCTAAAACCAAAAGAAATTATGGCAGCTATCCAGAGGGAATTCAACTTTCAAGCAAGCTACAATGTAGCTCTACGAGCACACAATTATGACGTGGTGATGATTTTTGGAGGACACTCAGATTCGTTCAAGATGCTTCGTCGTTACCTCTACGTACTGAAAATAACGAATCCAAGTACAATGACTGATTTCGTAGTCGATTCAAAAGGTCGTTTCCAATAATTATTCATTGCTTTTAATATTTCTCGTGGCCCTTGGGTATTTAACCTCCGAGATCTGATTGGAGAAGCATTTACGATGCCAAGCCATTTAATGATCATATTCGATCAACACACGAGCATAGCTAACGCGGTAGAGGCTGTTTATCCGGAAGCAGGCCATGGCACTTGTTACTATCATCTTCAGAATAAGATTACATGATATGGTAAGATGCTTATCAAGATGTATCATGATGCTACCTATGCATATACGACGTATGATTTTGATCATGCGATGGAAGGGATTCGTCAAGCCTATCCTGAGGCATACGAGAAGTTAATGGATGTCGGACCAGAAAAGTGGGCTAGATCGAAGCCTCCCGTTCGCCGGTACAGTCAGCTGACCTCAAACATAGCTGAATCCATCAACTCGCGGCTGCTCAGAGCACGGTGTCTGCTGATATGCTCTATGATCGAGGCAATAGGTCACATGGTGGAACAGTGGTGTGACCAACGTCGAGCAAAAGCCATGGCACGAGATAATGCGCTCACAATTGCTGCAGAGCTAAAGTTAGCTCCGTCAGAGGACCATTCACATCGCTTCACTGATGTGTCCGTGAACGGAGACAAATTCAAGGTTTTCGACGGAACGTATCAATGGAGAGTTCAAATCAGCAGAAGCGCTTGTGAATGTTGTGAGTGACAACTCGATGAGATCCCATGTTCGCATGCTTGTGTTGGTATCATGTATAACAGATTTTCCGTCTATAGGGCTGTTGTGTATGCAGTGTATAAACAGGTTTTTTTGTCTATAGGGTGGCCGGCCTAAATTTGTTAGACTTCATCTCGGACGCACACAATACAGAAAATTGGAAGCTGATATATGTCGGAACACTGTATCCGGTATTCCCCATGCGTAATTAGCGGGTGTCATCCGATGTGGCCTCAATGGTTGTGTTGCCACCATTAATTACACGACAGACAGGGATGATTATCACAGAATTGACTGACAGAAAAGAGTTTATGTTGAAGTTAAAAGTCCCTATTTTCAGCGTTTCGTATCCCCTTGTGTAGCCTTTGGAGTTGTCACCAAACTCAATTATGGCTCCTTCTTGCTGAACATAGTCGATCAACAGATTCTTCTGATGCGTCATGTGTCTTGAGCATCCGTTGTCCACAATCCAAGGGTCATTTAGCACTCGCAAAACAAAAAAAGATTCAGGTACCCTTTGGGTTCAGCTTTGGGTCCTTAGATGTTAGTGGACTTTTGAATCCAAACTTTTCTTACAACCCTGATGGTTTCAGACTTCTTGCTCTTTTTGTCAGCTGACTTCTTCACTGAACTTGGAGATGCTGACTTTTTCTTCTTCTGAGGTTCAACCTTCTTCTTCTTCTGAACCTTTGGGCTTTGGACTCTCGGCTCATAATAATACGATCCATATTGAATTGGGTGAGTCCATCTTGGTTGGCCATACTGTTCGGCCCACCTGATTTTCTTGGTTCTCCCTGAGGTGCGATCATCTTCTGCTTGTTCTTGGGGCTTCCACGGGTCACTTTCTTGTTGTTGGACTGAGGTGCGATCATCTTCTGCTTGTTCTTTGCCTGAGGGATTGTAGGTTCAGCAGTTTGAGTCTTCCCTCTGACAAACTGATCAGCCAGATTTTCTGAGTCTTTGGAGGTAGAAGTGGATGCCTCATATGTATAGTCAAGTCCTTCCTTTACGGAAACTGGCCTCTAAGCTTTAAGCATACTTTCCAACTTCTCCTTGGCTCCTAAATACTGCTCTATCATCAGCCCTCGCCAAACTTCATCACTCCTCCTGAGTGATTCATAATCCTTTTGTACTTCTGCGAGTTTCTGACAAAGCTTAGCTATCTCAGTATCTTTCTCAGAGATGTCTTTGGTCAAGACTGAGATCTGTGCCTCTTGAGGTTGAGACTTAGTCATCAGAGAATTAATCTCTTCCTTCTGTCTTACCACAGGTTCTTCAGACTCAGTAGAGTCCTTACTTCTCATCAAAAGTCTCTGATATTCAGCTTTCAGAAGTTTCATCTCCTGAATTGTCTTGTTGAACTGTTGGCTCATCTGGATCTGTTCTTTGAGCAGATCTTCGTATGCAAGAACCACATCTAGCGGTTCACCAGCAATTGAGCTCGTGTTATGTATGCATGGTGAAGAGGGGCATATATTAGGATTAGAATTTACCTCAGCCTCTTCTCTGGCCATGAGACACAGTTCAGTGTCTTCTGCTTCAATCGCGACGAACCCAACATCATCATCTGATGATTCCATGAAAAGCTCCGCGTCGCTTGAGCAGTCAGATTAGGCTTGCCTCTTTCTGATAAACTTTTCACGCCGGGCCTGCCGTTCAGCTCTTTCAGCTGCTGAGAGTTCTGGACATTCATACTGGTAATGTCCTTGCTTTTTGCAGTTATAGCATACTGAGCTCCTGCCTTCCCTTTTAGGTGTATCGGTATGTCCAGTGGGGGCAGCTTCAGTATTTCTACATTCAGGTAGAGATTTAGTTTCACTTTTCGAGTGACTATTATCTCTCTTACCTTGATAGTTAGAAGATTTCTTCATCTTCATCCTCCTGAATTTATCCTTCTCCTTTTGGTATTTCACCGCAAGGAGAGCGTACTTCTCAGCCAAGTTGTCAGCAGATGGTATTGTCACTGAGCTTCTAGCTGACTGACTTACGCTTGAGGGACTTGCTCCGGGTGTGCTGATTGATGCCTTATAAGTGTGATCTATTGACACTTCATTCTCAGCATCGGTGGTGTGTGGGAGATTGAACTCGAACTCCTCTGCCTTTAATTCTGAAAATATATAATCGGGAGTAACAGAGTTCATGTTTAGTTCTCCTTAAACATGTAGCAAAAGAGTAGCACTTAGGCCTGCTAAGAGCCCGTAGAATCTTGGTGTTGGTCTCCTTATTGCTGAATGTTCTCCCCAGTTCGTTGATGATATTGATTTGATTAGTGAATCTGACACTAAAATCATCAATAGACTCCCCAGGAAGCATAGCGAATGCTTCAAGTTTCTGCATCTTCAACTCCAATTTGTTTTTCTTTAATCTGTGGAGTTCCTTGGCTTAGCACAGCCAGAGCATCCCATAGCTCCTTTACTGTCTTGCATTCGTGCACCCTGCCAATATACGAGTCATTGAGAGTTGTCAGTATCGCATTTCGTGCGACTCGGTCGAGGTTGTGCAACTTCCTCTCCTCAGGTGTGAAGAGGCTCTTATCTTTGAGGATTTTCGGGCCCATTTTGGCACCTGCTGCTCCTTCCACTATGATTTCGATGATGTTGATCATAGGAACAATAAGGCCTTTCTCTAGAACATCGGTCATGCTGTCATGCAGCAAAGTTAGATGAGCCTCCATCGTCACCCGCCATAACGCATAGTTTTCTGCCGAAAACATGGGTATTGTCCTAATACCTGAAAAATCAAACATGTTGAAGAATATGGTATAGGATGCTATGAAGAGATGCAAGTGCAGAGAAAATGGTTTTCAAGGATCTGTTCGAGTTTAGACCAATAAACATATAACGATGACCTAGAAGAACACCGCTCTGATACCAATTGTTGGTCCAAAGACGCGCTTCAGGTGTAGAGGGGGAGGGGGGATGAATACACCTGAATGCAAATTCTAAAACTCAGAACGCGAAAGTCAGCTTTAGCTGAAGGTTGCTACTAAACTTTGTCAGTTAGCCAGATATGCTTTCTCGATCGCGTGGGCAGAATATTCTCCTACTAAGTATAGTTCTACTGACTTATCTCAGTGAACAGTAGTTCAGTACAAGAGTTGTGTGCGGAAGTGTAGGCCCTTAAAAATATGCGTCTCAGTTGAAAACCCCTTTTTATGCTAGTTTGATTAAAACTCAGTTGGATGCTGAATGAACAGTTAAATCAATGCAACAGTTAAAATCAACACAACGGTTTTTAAAGTGGTTCGGACACACAGGGTTCTACGTCCACTGTCCTGAACTAAGCAGGAGTTCTTGTATTAATTATATATACTAAGCAAGCCTCGGTTGATCCGTTCACGGGACGGAGTTCTAACTTGTTTGCTTATACTAAGCAAGCCTCGGTCAATACGTACGTAAGACGAGATATCTACTTATAGTAGTAGTGATGTACGAGATCTTAACCTTTATAGGTTAGAATTTCTCTAACTAAGAAGGAGTTCTTACAATAAGAACAGTTCAACAAAATGAACTCCTTCGAGGTTCTAAGCTATTGAGTATTATAATAAGCACGCTTAGATAGAGAAAAGGGAATAATAATTCTCTGAGAGAAGAACTAAAAAGAGATCTAAAAACTATGAGCAAGTTCTTCACTTGAATGTTGCTTGTAAGTTCGCTAGAGTGTTTGAGCTTTGATCGCTTTGGTTCCCGGTGTCTTTCTGCATGAAGACTCTTCTCTATTTATAGTCTTTGATTTGTGAATATATCCGTTGGTGGGGGTCTAGACACGTGTCGAATAAGACAAGAAAAATGGTCATAAATAATTTGAACGTTGAGTTCACTGTAGAGATTTTCTCTTTTTCCGACTAGGAGCAGCTTTTTAGCAGAGCAAGTAAGGCGATGTCGGCTCCTTATTAGTCGAGGTCTATGAGAGTTGGTGAGGCTTATTCGAACTCAAAGTACGATGAGTTGACTTCCTTTGAATCCTCAGACCTTCACCTGATGTTCCTCTACGACATTCGTCTGAACACTTCATTTCGTTGGCTCGATTTTCTTTGGAAATTCAATTGGTCGATAGCTGACCAACTGACTTCCTCGATACTGAGTTCTTCAGCTGAGTGTAGAATCTTCTACTGAATCCACAACGACTGAACTCTAGCCTACTGAGCTATTACAATATCGAATGTCCATCATTCAGCTAGGGGTTTTGGGATCTTCAAATCTTATCATATACACTCATCCCGACAACAATGAATGAAAATCAATATTGATTAGTATATGAGATATATCAATAATTAAAAATAATTAAATTAAAAAAAATCATAATACACACTTGGAAATGATATTTTTTCAAAATTTGTTCCATCGTTCTCGAAACAAAACTACAATAGTGCTTCAAAGCACCATAAGTGTTGGAGCCCCACAGGAATTGGTAAAATGCCCGTAGATCGTCCACTAATACCCAAATCCACGTGTCCACCACTCTCTTGTTGCTGTAACCGAGGGCAAAGAAACATAAGGCTAGAACATTAGCTACCTTCAAAAACCCCAACTTGTCCAACTCCAAATCTCCACTCTCGAACTTTGTCAGTAATTCTCTGCCCATTATTACCATGGTGTAAACAGTCGAGGAATGGGGATCATGTTGAGCATGCGAATCAAAATTGCAGGATCCAAACATTAAACTCGTGACAAGGGCATAATCGAAACAAGAAAATTGAATAGTCGTCCGGGACACGGAAAACCATATATCTGAATCATCTTCGTCCGCTTGAATCTCATGATATATCAACATGTGAAAAGCTTTGGCCGCATTCCTACCCACCCTCCAATCCATAAAGTCACCAAAACGTCATTCCTAAACTCCTCCACTAACCTACCATCCCGGATAGCTCTTAAATTTTTTTTAATCGTATAAAAAATCATCGAGTTATATTCTATGTTGATCCTCAGATTCACATCGAGAATACCAATTCTTTTAAATAAGGGCTGCACCAAAACAATTTTAATGTTAAATTGAAAAAAAATTACTCAAATCCCGCTCGGCCGAAAGGAAATCCTGCTCAGTTGAAGAAACTCGGTGGCTCAAAAAATCAAATCCCGCTGCTCGATCGAAAAAAAATCCTGCTCGGCAAGCGGGATTTGACAAAATTAGTTCACAAATTATATGCAAGAACCATAACAACGAAATCTTTACGCCTAAAAAATTGATTCCCTAGTAACCAATATTTTCGTCCAAAAATTAAATAGCGAAATCACATGCTATATTCTATAACAAAAATTCAAGCCGGAAGTTCTTAAATTCGCCGAAAAATTAAACAATATTCATACTCTAAAATCGACTAATTCATGCTCAGAAAATTCAAACAAAACCATGCTCAAATAATCATAATATTCACACCAAATTAACGGATAAAATTCGAGTGGGAGAATAAAATTCTAGCGGGACTAACCTGATTGGTCATTCTCATATTTTGGTGTTGAAATTTACTCCAAACTTGCGTTTCGAGCGGTCTTGAGAGGGATTTCGGCGACGGGCGAAAGAAATTGGGGAAAAAGATAAGAGAAAGTGACAGATCTGGATATAAATTCCAGATCAGTTCAAATCCCACTCAGTCCCGCTCGTGAATTCCATTTTCAAGCAGGATTTGAGTTTAACTTTGGGTATTTTGTGTAGTAAAGATAAGGTTTGGATAAATTTGAGTTTTGCTATAGGAAAATGGGTATAAGAGAATAATACCATTTCTTATAATGTCAAACACAAAAATACCCAAGACTTAAATTTAACTACACTATATACCCAAGATACCATAAATACCCCTACTTTTTTATCAATATCACTCTTCCCAATCATTTTCAATCATTTGCAGGTGTTTTCTTAAATTTAATGTGCAGAAATGATTGCTTATGTAAGAAAAATAATTAATTTTGAAATATCATATGTGCTAACCAGGTGCCAACCGGTCGACACACTTTCACCGAAAAAAAAAAAGAAATAGGAACAATATGCCGATTAATTTGCACGTGATCAAAACACTTTAATTTGAACAAAGATCACTGCAATTGGGAAATATTGTGCCAATAGGTTGGCACATGGTTGGCTCATCATTATGGCCCAACCACATTTTCAGTGTGCTAACCACCTTTTTGCGGCGTGCCAACCGATTGGCATACTTTTTCTCGACTACAAAATAAAATAACTCTTTCAAACAAGATGTGCTAATAAAAAACCAATCGGTTGGCACACTAAAAAAAGTTGGTTGGCACATTTTCATGTGTATTTGTTGTTTTATGTGATTAAAGCTTCTTTTCATTTGTCTATCAACTTTTATAGTATGCATAAATCAGTGATAGGATACAATTTTTTGTGCATAAATCAAACCAAATTCATCCAAAACATTCAAGCAATTGATTTTTCACTCACTCATTTTACCACCCAAAGATTAAAAAATATGGAAGTTGAATGGAAGTAAATTATTGTTCATTTCGACGGCAATTTCGATAATGATTCAAAATATATTTAGCGGCCTTTTCAACTAGCTCATGTCTATGCTCCTTCCAGTGAACCGCCCAAATACCGATGAAATTTTATACAACAACATGGAGGCAACAAGTAATTGGATGATTCCAATTATACCTCTTGATACATCTGATCCACCATTCGTGACAAACTTGCCTCACATCCTTGATGATGAATTGCATTCCTGATCGATTTTTTCGGCGGAAGATAAATTATATGCTATGGTATCACTTTGGCATATGGAAGAAGGAGTGGATTTCATGTGTCGGCATTTGTGTACAAAGCGATTGGATTACGTCTTCAAGCGCAGTTAAAGCTGTCCATATTTTCTTCGTGCCAGTCGTAGGGCCAAGGAATATTGGAGATCACATATTACAGTCCCGAGCACACCTGCAACCATGACCTGTCGGGCATAGGGTCAAGAGAAATATGCGTGCAAAGGCCGTAGCGGCTTATATTACACGTCGAATGTGTCGTCAGAGCAAAATACTAGAACCAAAAGATATTTAAGCCGATCTTTTAGATAGTTTGGAATCCAAACGAGCTATAGCTTGGCGTTGCGACCACGTAATGCTGTGATATCAATGATTTATGGTGGACATACAGAGTTTTTCAAGATGCTTCCGAGGTACCTATGTTTGCAACACGTACGAAATCTAGGTTCTTTGACTGATCTAGATATCGGGCCCGATGGTGATTTCCGACTTCATTGCGCTTGGTGTTTGTCAAATTCCCTGGTTATTCAACCTTCGAAAGGTCATCGCTGTCGACGGGACGCACCTCAACGGGAAGAATAAAGGGATATTATTTGTAGCTGTTTCCATGGACTGGACGACAATGAGCAAATGTTTCCACTTGCTTTTGGTGTTGGTCTGATTGAGAATGACATTTCGTAGAAGTGGATTCTATCTCGATTGAGAGCAACACTTACCGTCAATGGTGATTTACTAATTATATCAGACCAACACAAAATTATAGCATGTTGGGTTATGAGTCAGTGGTTGATCTTAATGACCACTTAGAGGGTACTTAGTATTATTTTATCAGTAGTTCTTGTAATAGGACTTATCTGTTTATCGGTAATGGGAAAATCATAGTGATTTTATACTATGGCATTGAAGATCCCAAAACCCGTCTTGTATCATTAGTGTAGTGTCGTTAGGACTAGATAATGTTATAGGCTAGACTGTTTGTATTTTCATTATCTGTTTTTGTCTAAGTCCTGTAAGGGGTAAGTGTTGGTCTGAACATCAGTAGGAAGTTACTTTCCAGAACCCCACGTCATCTGTTGTAAGAGCTTGTGTTCTCAGGTCATCAGCTGACTTCACATCAGTAGAAGATCTCTCATCAGCTGACCCACATCAGTAGAAGAACACAAGACAGAGCTCAGTGTCTTCAGAGTCATCAGCTGAATTCGCTCAATAGAAGATCCTTTATCAGCAGACTCAGATGAAGAAGACAGAGAATGTATCAGATCTACTGTATCCGACAGGAAACGACCCGAGCTTTAACATCATTCGAAAGTCAGCAGAAGATCATACGAGGATGAGTGAGAGTCAACTCAAATGAAGACTGATGTCTGACAAGTCTCATCTACCACAAACCTTGACCAATGAGGAGCGGTCTAAGCTCTACCTGTTCTGACCAACTAAAGATGCTCTCATGCACAGTGACCAACTACTCTGCGACAACATTTCGAACATATGACCGTTTTCCTTGGACGTTTGTGACACGTGGCATCGTCCCCTCCAACGGACAAATGTCTGGGTCACAACTATAAATAGAGAAGCCTTTCCGAGCTCCACGCACGGGATATCAAAGGGATTATACGCTCAACCTTTCGAAACACTCTAGCGCTTTCACAAAGATCCAGCAAAAAACTTGCTCATTAGAATATTTCCAGTTCTTTTCTCTAGAGTTTCTTTCTTTAGATCCCTCTTCTCTATCTAAGCTCCATTGTTATATCCATAGCTTAGAACCTTCGAAGGAGTTCACATTTCGTGATTGTTCTTATAGTAAGAACTCATTCATAGT
The DNA here is from genome assembly GCA_028984105.1 of Lavandula angustifolia. NCBI lineage: Eukaryota > Viridiplantae > Streptophyta > Magnoliopsida > Lamiales > Lamiaceae > Lavandula > Lavandula angustifolia. Next base: position 26,699,379 of record CM054803.1, on the reverse strand, counting down.
TGGAGAACATCCCCTCCCCTACAAATCATTTTGGATTGTAAAGTCGCTAAGGACTATGACTTATAAGGGTCTGTCCAATGCACAGATACCTTGCTGAGGCTTGCTCAGATTAATCAACAAAACCTCCTGTTCAGCAGGACCGTGGACGTAGGATCTTGCGTATCCGAACTGAAGGTAATTGATGGTTAGAAACGCTACCTTCCTCATTCGTATGTTGTCGCAGCTTTGATTGTTGATCCTGTGTTAGATCTTCTGATCTGTGTCCCGACCTTTTTCTTCCTATGGGTGGTCAGAGAACTGAAGAAAATAAATTATCGTCTCTCTCTCTTACTCGCGTGCGTGCGTGAGTTTATGAGTGTGTGTAATCTATTTCTGAACAGAATACTAATATATATAGGATTCAAAAGCCAATATAATATTAATATATTTGTATCCCGTTAATTTAATTATATTTCTAATGAGCTTCCACATAACCAAATTCATAATATAATTAATTAATTTACTGGGCTACTAATATTTATCAATTAATTGGTCCAACCAATTAATTCCAGATAAATAACATTATTAAATAATGTAAAAAATACATTAATCCATTAATAATGATTTCTGAGAGACAATAAATAATCAGGCAACTAATTGGGCCAGATCAGGGATCAAATACAAGAATTAAAGCTGGGCCTCAAATTAATTAATTATCTATGCTCAGCCCAGAGCAAAATTAATTAATAAACACAGATTCATTCTACTAGAGAATCCGTGCTGACTTACTCCTTTATCCCAAATTGAGCAATGGCTTGTATTTAAGACTTAATCGATCTCCGTATTTAAGATAGAAATATCCGTTAATTAATTAAGCTCACCGACGACCTTAAATTAATTAACATCTTATATTCTCGAGTAGTACCACTCGACCTTATTAACACACCTGAACTTAATCAACCGGCCGGGTTTAGTGTGCTAATTCTTTCGAGTTCCTCAGGGGATATTATCAACCCATTTTACTAGGATATGGCTACAAGATACAGACAACCAGCCTGAGCCACAAATAACTACTAACACCCAAGATACGTAGATTCGGTCGCGATGACGTTCACCATAGTAGGTCAAAGTGATAGATAGCTAAATGAACTCAGCTGAAGTCTTACCAAGCTTAAGACCAGCTAAGTCACCGAGATCTTGGTTCTCCACTAAGGTCAGTTAGGAAAACACATCTCACTATGATCCGTCAATACACCACCTTAAGTGTACCAGTAAAGACAAGCAGCCTAAGACAAGCCACTTCTTATCTAAATCATGACTTAAACCGACAACTTATCCTTAAGTTGTCTCAGCTGTGATAACTGTTTATATCTTGTCAGTTCAACCAATTTGTGTTGTCTTCGGTGATACCCGACACACCACACGAATCTAATTTTTATACAAGATAAAGGATAACATGTGCAAGTATACATATTTATCAGATAGGAGAATAAAATAGTGGTAAGGACAAAAACACATTGTATACAAGCATAAAAAGTGCTTCCAGTATACAAAATCCCAACAATTCTCCCATTTATACTAAAGCAAACTTTTAGTATACAAAGCATTGCATACATGAGGCTACCGACAGCGGAAGCATATGATACTAGCCTCATACTTTCTATCTCTTCAGGCGTTTTAGGGCACTGACTTTTGGATAGAAAAATGCTATGTCTGAGAGGTACTGAACCTCTCTTGGCTTTTTGCATGCTAAAATGAGCAATAACAGTGTCAATGTAGGATGCGTGTGACAAGCTTAACATCCTTTTATGGCGATCTCAGATAACCTTGATCCCAAGGGTGTAAGCAGCTTCACCTTAGTCCTTCATTTGAAACTTCTCGGATAACCACATCTTTACGTCTGATAACACTTCAACATTGTTGCCAATGAGAAGGATGTCATCTACGTAAAATGCAAGAAACACCATTGATCCGTTAACACAAATACGGTACACACACCTCGTTAGGACATGATACAAATCCATAGGATTTGACTACCTCGTCGAAAACGCTGGTGCCATAACCAGAAAGCTTACTTAAGTCTATGAATAGACTTCTTAAGCTTCCAAACTAGATGCTCTTCGCCCTTCTTCACATAACCATCTGTCTGTTTCTTGTAGATGTCCCTACATTTTTTAAGGTGACCGTTTAGGAATGCGGTTTTGACATACATTTGCCAGATCTCTAGGTTCATGTGAGCTGATATGACAAGGAGAATCCGAATGGACTTGATCATTGCTACAGGCGAGAAGGTCTCTTCGTAATCGATACCTTCTTTCTGGGTAAAACCCTTCGCCACTAGCCTGGCCTTAAACGCCACGATCTCTCCATTCGGTCCTCTCTCTTTCTCTTGTATACCCACTTACTACCAATAGCCTTCCAGCCCTCAGGTAGTTCAGTGATCTCGTATACATCCATATCAATTATGGACTTAAATTCTGAGTCCGTAACGATTCGCTAGGAATCTGCATCTACATCTCCCACTGCTTCGGTGTAAGTCCTGGAATCCATGGTATCTTGTTCATCTGCCGGGAGATGATCAAACATCTCCCCAGTGAACATATACCGATTAGGTGTAAATATCACCCTCTCACTACGTCGAACAGTGTCAGGCGATGTGTTAATAGATTGTGCAATTACTCGTGGAGTACTAACTTGCACAACTGGCAATTCAAGTGGAACTTGACCACCTTGTAATTCCTCAAGGATGATGTCGACTCGAGATTTATGGTTACTAATGTAATCCTCCTCTAAGAACCGAGTGTTGGTGCTAACCACGATCTTCTGTTCTTTAGGATCATAAATATAACCACCCTTCGTTTCCTTCGGATATCCTATGAACAACATAACCTCTGAACGTGAATCCAACTTGGCGGTCTGTTTATTCAACACATAAGCAGGACACCCCCAAATCTTTATGTGGTGCATACTGGGCTTGTGCCCGCTCCACAACTCGATTGGAGTCGTGTTAACCGACTTGGATGGCACACGGTTCAGCAAGTATGCTGCAGTCTCTAGGGCATATCCCCAAAAGGAAACTGGCAAAGTTGCATAACTCATCATGGACCGAACCATCTCTAGGAGAGTTCGGTTCCTTCTCTCTAACACACCATTCTGCTGAGGCGTGTCCGATGCTGTCAGTTGGGATGTAATCCCACATTCTGTCAAGTAGTCCTTGAACTCGTTGGATAGGTATTCCCTACCACGATCAGATCGTAGTGTTTTGATTTCTTTACCTAACTTCTTCTCCACTTCTGCCTTGAATTCTTTAAAGGTTTCAAAGCAATCTGACTTGTGGCGAAGAAGGTAAACATATCCATACCTCGAGTAATCATCAGTAAATATGACGAAATACTCATACCCTCCACGAGCTTGTGTAGACATAGGTCCACACAAGTCAGAATGTATCAAACTTAATGCTTCTGTGGCTCTATAACCATTTGCCTTAAAAGTCCTAGTCACCATCTTACCTTCCAAACATGTTTTGCAAGTTAGAAATGGTTCAACTTGGAGAGACTCCAATAATCCATATTCCACCAACCTTTGAGTACTGTTAAGATTGATGTGACCTAGTCTTAAGTGCCACAGATAAGTTTGATTTACCTTAGAAGACTCTTTCCTCTTCTTAGGATTTGATGATGAGGAAGCAACATTAACAGAACTACACGGTTTAAAAGTAATAGTAAATAAAGATCCGTTTAATGGTCCACTACGGATAAAATCATCGTCTTTCATGATAGAAACTTCACTATCAAAACTTGATTTATAACCATTCATGGTGCAGAGTTTTGAAACAGAAATAATGTTTCGCCTAAACTCAGGCATATATTAAACATCTTTAAGTACTAAAACAGAACCTTCAAAAGATAGATGTAAATCTCCAATGACAATTGCAGGAACTTTCGATCCATTGCCCATTGAGACTACCACCTCGCCATTGCTTAATTGCCTTTTCTGCAAGAAACCTTGTAAGGTGTAACAAACATGATCAGTTACCCCCAAATACACTACCCATTCGTGGGTAGAAAAGGAAACTAGAACAGTTTCAGTTACAAGAGCGATTCGCGTCTCTTTCTGTTTTCCCTTAACATCTGGATTATAATTATTCCAGTGTCCTTTCTTACCACTCTTGAAGAACCTTCCTTTCTCCTTTGACATTTGCATGTCGCCGTAAGGACCGTCTTCTTACTCCCATTTGCTCTTCTTGAATTGACCACCCTTTCTGCTCTTTTTCTGGTTTCCGCCTTTCGGAAGATTCCTTGAACTACTAGGGATATTCAAGACTTGAGCACGCTTGCCCTTTCCTATAACCTCTTTGACCGCTACCAAAGATTTGAGTAACATACTCATAGTAAACTCCTTCTTAGACATAGCGGTCATAAAGCAGAAGTTCTTATAGGACCTTTGCAGAGCTTTTATTGGGAGAGGTAAGATATCTCTTCCACTCTATGAAATTATATAATATTGTTAAACCCGTTAGGGTTTGGTTGGTGAGACTGTTTAGGAACTCGAAAAATAAAATATTGGAACAGACATCTGAAAAATGTAATTTTTAAAAGCATGTATGAAATTAATATTTGCACATAATTCGTAATTAATAATCATTGTAACCTTTTCTAAAAACAATGATATTAAAAACCTCGAACGACTCTAGGAATTCCACTAGCAAGCCACTCAGGTGGACGTTTACTAGCGTAACCCTAAACCAAGCTATTTACCTACCTCTTTAATTCCAATCCACGTCTAGGTTCTTAAGACGAATGGAATTAATAGTTCGATATTCTGGACCATGTCACTATTAAAACACGGGAAGGGACTTCGAGGTAGAGATGACAATTTTGCGGGTCGGGGTCGGGTAGTATAGTACCCGACCCGCCCGCAAGTTCGACTCGAGACCCGGATCCGGACCCAAACTTGTACGGGTCCGAAACTCAAAACCAACCCCGGACCCGCACAGGGCGGATCTACCCACCCCGCATCCGTTGGTGCCGTTTCAATTGCTAATTTTGAATTATTTTATTTTTTAATTATTAATTTTCGTTAGTGAAAACCTTTTTGTTTGGATTTTCTTATAATAGTCGTCATCTATTAATATCTAAAAGTATGAATTGAAGAACAAGAAAATTCAAATAACATAAAGTAAGATTACATAATAAAATTAATAAAAAGAATTAGTAATGCGGGTGCAAAACGGGACTAGGTGGGGGCGGGGCGGGTAGAGAATTGGACCCGAACCCGTCCCTGGACCCACGCGGGTTGGGTCCGGACCCGCCTCGTACTTCTACGGGTCTGGGTATTACCCGCCCCATTGCGGGGCGGGGCAGGTCGGGTCCGACGGGTCCAGTTCCAATTGCCACGTCCACGTCGGCGCGCCACGCGCGCATCGTCTTCAACCTCGCAGTCGCCGCCGCCCCTTTCCGCCACCGGCGGTGGCCCGCCCGACGCGTGCCCGACGTCGGCTGGAGCCCTCGCTGACGCGAACTAGGTACCGCCGGCGGCCCGGAAAGCTACCGGGAATGCGCGCGGCCTCCCGCCGTCGCGCCTCCCGCACGCGCGCAATGCCGCCGCCCGACGCGCGGCCGTTCCGGCCTACCTTCGTCAATCTCCGAAACGCCCAACGTCGTCCGGGCGTACCTGGACTGTGGAAGATTGGCCGAGTTAATTCGGCCGACGGTCGGATTACGCAGCCCTCGCCGCCTTCTCCGCCGCCGTCTTCGCAGATCGATTTTGCCTCTTTCCGATCCGCGATTCACTCAATTGATTTAGGAGAAACGATCCTTGGACGATTTTCGGCCACTAAGAACGGATTCCGGCCGAAATCGTCTGTCAATTTCCCTCAATTTCGAATTAATTCGCCGGATAAACATAAATTAGGGCAAGAAACTTCGGACATCGATTCCGGTCGCATCCGGGATCTGATGATCCCATACGACATATCGACACGAATCTTGTGTGACGAGGAATCTATTGGTTCAAACCGATCGGAAATCAAACCCCGGATCTGCCGGGAATTGCCGCCGAAAGATGCGACGGAACCCTAGAAAACTAGGGTTTTCTCGCCAATTTGGTGATTTCTGGACAGCACGACCACTTCTCCTGTCCGACGCTATTCCGGACAAACCAGAAATTGGAATGGGTCGTGCAACCTATCCAGATGAATCTAACGAAACAACGAACATAACTAACCAAACAGAACGGAAATATTCGTTGACACGCACCCCCACGCGCTGTCGAAAGTCGGCGGTCATGTTGTGCTAGTTTCTAGGGTTTCGCCCTTTTCCGTCCTTCTGTGCATCGTGCCTCGATTTTCGTGCAACTCGGACCAAAATACGATACAAAAACAAATTACAATTACGTAACACATTGGTCCAGTCAACTACTCGTGGATTTTCTCACGAGAAAAACGTTACAACGGGGTCAAAACAGTGGCTCGCAGGCCGCCCCAAACACGAAAATTAACTCGATAACGACGGAATAAAACCTAATCATACATCTAACAGCAACAATCAGAGCCTAAACCAGGCTCCGACACCAATTGAAGGATAATTGATGGTTAGAAACGCTACCTTCCTCATTCGTATGTCGTCGCGGCTTTGATTGTTGCCCTTGTGTTAGATCTTCTGATCTGTGTCCCGGCCTTTTTCTTCCTCTGGTGGTCAGAGAACTGAAGAAAATAAATTATCGTCTCTCTCTCTTACTCCCGTGCGTGCGTGAGTTTATGAGTGTGTAATCTGTTTCTGAACATAATACTAATATATATAGGCTTCAAAAGCCAATATAATATTAATATATTTGTATCCCATTAATTTAATTATATTTCTAATGGGCTTTCACATAACCAGCCCATAATATAATTAATTAATTTACTGGGCTACTAATATTTATCAATTAATTGGTCCAACTAATTAATTTCAGATAAATAACAATATTAAATAATGTAAAAAATACATTAATCCATTAATAATGATTTCTGAGAGACAATAAATAATCAGGCAACTAATTGGGCCAGATCAGGCATCAAATACAAGAATTAAAGCTGGGCCTCAAATTAATTAATTATCTATGCTCAGCCCAGAGCAAAATTAATTAATAAACACAGATTCATTCCATTAGAGAATCCGTGCTGACTTACCCCTTTATCCCAAATTGAGCAAGGACTTGTATTTAAGACTTAATCGATCTCCGTATTTAAGATAGAAATATCCGTTAATTAATTAAGCTCACTGACGGCCTAAATTAATTAACATCTTATATTCCTGAGTAGTACCACTCGACCTTATTAACACACCTGAACTTAATCAACCGGCCGAGTTTAGTGTGCTAATCCGTTCGAGTTCCTCAGGGGATATTATCAACCCATTTTACTAGGATACGGCTGCAAGATACAAACAACCAGCCCGAGCCACAAATAACTACTAACACCCAAGATACGTAGATCCGGTCGCGATGACGTTCACCATAGTAGGTCAAAGTGATAGATAGCCAAATGCACTCAGCTGAAGTCTTACCAAGCTTAACACCTTAAGTCACCGAGATCTTGGTTCTCCACTAAGGTCAGTTAGGAAAACACATCTCACTGTGATCCGTCAATACACCACCTTAAGTGTACCAGTAAAGACAAGCAGCTAAGACAAGCCACTTCTTATCTAAACTGCAGCTTAAACCAACAACTTATCCTTAAGTTGTCTCAGCTGTGATAACTGTTTATATCTTGCCAGTTCAACCAATTTGTGTTGTCTTCTGTGATACCCGACACACCACACAAATCTAACTTTTATACAAGATAAATGATAACATGTGCAAATATACATATTTATCAAATAGAAGAATAAAATAGTGGTAAGGACAAAAACACATTGTATACAAGCATAAAAAGAGCTTCCAGTATACAAAATCCCAACACGAACCACGTTAAAAATCGATTGTGTCATTTACTGTTTATTGCACTGCATTCAAACTATCTTTCAAAACTCATACTTTGCATAAAACGTATTTGAAAGTGCACCAGCCAAAATTATTTGGTTTGCGAAAAACACGTTTTCAAATCGAGACGAAGTCTATCGGGCCCTGCACACTTATCCGCACTAACTCTCCGACTGCGAATCTAATTATGACAGAAGTCAGTAGGAGAAACTCAGTAGTTGAGTCACTCTTACCCGCGATCAGAAGGTTACTATTTGACACTGTTCATCAGTTGCAACCTACAGAACAGCTGTCCTTCGCGTTTGAGAAAAAGAACTTGTACTCAGGTGTATTCACCCCCCCTCCTCTACACCTAACACTCGTCTCCAGACCAACATAGCCAACGCATTCAAAGAAGTTTACCCGGAAGCACATCATGCCCTTTGATATTATCACATCTCAAATAAGATAGCTCAATATGGCAACTTTACCATTAAGATGTGAAGGAATATTTTAGGTTAGGAACGCTACCTTCCTCCTGGTGTGTTGTCGCGGCTTTGATTGTTGCTCCTGTGTTAGACCTTCTGATCTGTATCCCGACCTTTTTCTTCCTCTGGGTGGTGAGAGAACTGAAGAAAATAAATTTTTGTCTCTCCCTTACTCATGGTATGCGTGTGTAATTATGTGTATGTGTGTGTAATCTGTTTCTGAACAGAATACTGATATATATAGGATTCAAAAGCCAATATAATATTAATATATTTGTAACCCATTAATTTAATTATATTTCTAATAGGCTTCCACATAACCAGCCCATAATATAATTAATTAATTTATTGGGCTACTAATATTTATCAATTAATTGGCCCAGCCAATTAATTCAAGATAAATAACATTATTAAATGATGTAAAAATACATTAATCCATTAATAATGATTTCTGAGAGACAATAAATAATCAGGCAACTAATTGGGCCAGATCAGGGATCCAATACAAGAAATAAAGTTGTGCCTCAAATTAATTAATTATCCATGCTCAGCCCAGAGCAAAAATAATTAATAAACACAGATTCATTCCACTAGAGAATCTGTTGGATATGAGTCAGTAGATTGATACTCAGCTGTTCTAGGGTTAAAAGAAATTGGGGGAAATCATAGTAGTACTATGGAATTGAAGATCCCAAAACCGAGCTGATATCAGTAGATTAGTGTGTCGATAGGATTAGCTGATGTATAGGTTAGACTTGATGTAATGCTTATTATTTTGTCTAAGTCCTGTACGGGGTAGTTGTTGAACTGATCTTCTGCTGAAGATACTTTTCAGAACCCCACGTCATCAGTGTAATCGCTTGTATTCTTCGTCGCCACTGATATCAAACTCGGTTAAAGATCCCGCATCGGCCGACCGGACCTCGTAGAAGCATTCTCTACAAGCCGATGGTCATCGAGAGAAGAACCAGGCAAGCAGTATACCTTCGCATCGACCAACCGACTATCGAAGCTCACTTTATCGGTCGAATGACTCACCAAGAAGACAGACTTTCGAGTATCAGTATCCGACGTAAAGCGACCCAAAGACTTAAAGCCCCTTCAAATGTTCAAGAAGACATACGAGGTAGTTTGAACGGTCAACTCGACACTCACCAACTACAAACCTTGACCAATGAGAAGCCGACAACGCTTACCTACTCTACACGGTAAAAGTTGCTCTCATGAACAGTCGCATTAATCGCCTGCTTGCGCAACAAAGTTGAATAGTGGCCGTTTTCTTTGGACGCTTGTGACACGTGGCATCGTCGTCTCCAACGGACATATGCCACAACTCACAACTATAAATAGAGAAGGATTTGAAGATTTTAAAAAGAGGAATATGCGCGAAATCAAGGGAAATCATTCAAGCTCACAACGCTCTAGAACCTTCAAGCTTATCCAGAGACGAACTAGTTTTCATAGAACACCTCTTGTAGTTCATCTCTCTAGAGCACTTTGATCCCTTTCTTCTTTAGACTAAGCTCATTGCTAGATTCATAGCTTAGATCCGAAGGAGTTCACATTTAGTGAATTGTTCTTGTTGTAAGAACTCCCTCTCAGTTGGAGAATATTCCCTCCCTTCTAAACTTAGGTTTGGATTGTAAAGTCGCTAAGGACTATAACTTAGAGGGAACTCCGGCCCAAGCACGAAGATCCCCGCCGAGGCTTGCTCAGAATAATCAAAAGTTCTCCTGCCTTGTTCAGGACCGTGGACGTAGGATCTTGCGTATCCGAACCACGTTAAATCGCTTGTGTTCATTTACTGTTTTATTGCATAGCATTCAACTGACTTGAAAATCATAAGTTTGCATAAAACGTATTTTATAAAGTGCACAGCCAAAAGATTTAACTTGCAAAAACGTGTTTTCAAAAGAGACGACTCCGGCCTAACACTTATCCGCACTACGGTCTCCGACCGAGTTTCGTAATACCGACATCGGTCGCCGCAGAAGAGCTCAAGCCGACTCACTTTGACCCTAGTGATCGAAGGCTTACTTGGCACCGTTCATCGCTTGCAAACATCGCCTTCAATGACCTTCACCGAGAAAAAGAAACAGAGCTCGGTGTATTCACCCCCCCTCTACACACGACTTTTCGTCTCCCGACCAACAATTGGTATCAGAGCACACGGTGTTCAACTGATCGCCGGTTCTGAAATACTGGTCCTCTCGAACTGATCCTGAAAACCGTTTTCACTGTATAAGCATCTTTTCAGCATCCTTATACTCTTACTCTTACAATGTCTGATATGTCAGGTATTTGGATGGTGCCGATGTTCTCAATAGAGAACTACACGGTATGGCGCGTACGTTTGGAGGCACACCTAACGTCACTCCACGACAAGCATGTCGGATGTCCTAGAGTCGGGACCGATCATTCCCATGATCGACAAAGATAGTATTTGCCGCCGGAGGAGGCGTGGGAGCACAAACCGGTGCTAAGGTTCCCAAAGACAAATCTGCCTTCACGCCTGAAGAAAAGAAGTTGCACAACCTTGACCGAGTTGCACGTAATGCCATACTGACTACGCTCAGTGACTCACATCTCGGAAGGGTACAAGATTGCAAAACGGCGAAAGAGCTATGGGACGCCTTGGCTCGTACCGAGCCATGGAACCCCCTCGTATCAAAGAAAACAAGCTCAAGCTAGAGCTTCGAAGTTCGACGCCTTTGCAATGGAGCCTACCGAAACCATTGACGAGCCGAGTGTGAGATTCACCAATCAAGTTAATGTTATCAATGGGCCGGGGAGGTCGTTCACCAACAAGGAGATGAACACCAAGATCTTGAGAGCGTTGCCCCGACGTAAGTGGCTTCCATTTGCTACTTATTTACGTCGCTCGATCTAAATGCTCTAACTCCCGATGTTATATTTTCGTAATTAAAATCGAGGAATTCGAGCATAGCCTTACCCCAAAAGTGCTTAAGCGCTCCAGTCGACACACGGTTCGACCACGCCTTCAAGGCAACAACAAGAATACGGGAGCCAAGCCTATTTCCTCAAGCAAAGCCGTGGCCACATCAAGTAGCAAAGTCTTCCGAGACTTCGTGCCCCGACCGCCTAGCACCGATGGCTCTCAAATATCGTAGGGAAAAGGAGAGAGTCGAAAGCCGAGGAAATACAACCGAGATTCTTCCTCGTAAGAAAGACTATCATAAGAAAGAAGAATCTAATCCTTCTACCGAATGCAGGAAATCGGAGTCTCGCTGCCGGTCCGTCTAAAGACTCACTGGTAAGAGCAGCAGAACATCTACCTGCTACAAGCGCAAGAAGGAGGGACACTATCGATACGATTGTCCCGAACTCTCCGTGCTCAAAGAGCGAAACGGCGAGCCAGGAGAAAGAAATTCGCCGAGAGACGGCGAGCCTATATAGCCGGAGAGATATCCGACAACTCAATTGAGGAGGATACATTCATGTATTCTTCGCAAGATGAAGCCGCGTTCGTCGTAGTTGAGGTCGCAAAGACAGCTCTCGATGAGTCGGCCGAATACCGTCTCGATGGCCGGAGAAGAGGCTGAGGTAAATTCTAAACGCATTATTACCTCTTCTTCACACAGCACACAAGATACGTGCTCGGTCATAGATGATCCTCTAGATGTGGTACAAGCCTACGATGATCTGCTAGAGGAACAGATTCAGCTGAGCAGAGAGTTCAGCAGAACCATCCAGAACTTGAACAGTAAAGGCCGAGAATCGAGACTTTCTTCCGATTGTCGGGTCTCTACTCGAGTCATGGATCTAGTTGCGAGACTCAAGGAAGAGATTGAATCTCTTATGACTAAGTCTCGCTTCAAGAGACTCGGATCTCGGTCGACCAAGGACAATTCCGAGAAAGAGACCGAAATAGCCAAGCTCGATCCGAAGCTCACGGACGTGCGGAATGACTATGACTCACTCGGAAGGAGTGACGAAGTCCGGAGAGGTTTGATGGACGAACAATACCCGGGAGCGAAGGAGAAGCTTGAAAGCATGCTTAGAGCACAACGGTCAACTTCGTGAAAGAAGGCCTTGGCTATACCCACGAAGCTTCTACCTCCAAAAGCTCGGCAACCCCGGGCCGATAGGTTCGTCGAGGAAAGGTGCAAGCCGCCGACACCACACCTCGGGCGAAAAACAAACAGAAAATGATTACACCTCGGCTAGTAGCAACAAGCAACGACCAAAGGTTCCAGCCCCGGGACACCGCGATCAAATTCGGGGGAATCAAGAAGGTCGATGGGCGAACAGTACAAGGAGCCATCAGTATGAGCACCCGGCTCGGTGCGGCTCGTACTACTATGAGCCCGGGGGTCGGGAGAAGCGCTAAGACTCGAAGAAGAAAGCGCCCGAACCCAAAATTATCAGCGTAAAGTCGGTATCTCCAAGTCCTGTGGAGAAGAAAGCCGATAAGGTTCGAAGAAGAAGTCTGGAACTTCTAAGGTCCCGAGACGGATCCGGGTTCCTAAATCACCCACTAACCCGTAAGGACCCAATCGAACCAAAGGGTACCTAAAAATGCCTCCGTTTTGCAGGTGCATAAGGACCCTGGGATAGTGGACACGTCGGCTCGAGACACATGACTTACCGTAAGAGCCTCACGACCAACTACGTACAAGAAGATGGTCCCGGAATGAATTCGGTGACAATTCCAAAGGCTACACAAGGGGATACGGAACGCCGAACATTGGGACTCGCCACGGTTCCAAGAGTAACATATGTTGAAGGACTTCAACATAATCTCCTTCGGTCGATCAATTTCGTGATAATCTTAACGGAATAATCTTTGACGCCGGTTTCGTGATATTGTTGACAAATCTACGGGGAAAACAAGTGTTATCGGGTTCGCGGAGGAAGAACATCTATGTTGCAAACCGGAATACCGCGTAACCCGAGGCTTGCTTGCTCGTACGGACTAAATCGGTGACAAGTCGGCGGCTATGGCACAAAAGACTCAACCACCTTTGAACTTCAAGACCATGAACAAGCTTGTCAAGAACTCTAAAGTCGAGGACCGCCCAACGAATCGTTTATCAAAGACGAAATTGTGAAGCGTGCCCGAAGGGAAAGCAAACAAAGAGTAGCAATCCACCTATTCCGTCACCTTCCACCGATGGAATCCTTCACTGCTTCACATGGACTTATTCGGGCCGTCTCCAGTGACTATAAGAGGTAAGAAGTATGCCCTCGTCGTCATAGACGACTACTCAAGATATACTGGGGTCATCTTCATCGCCAACAAATCGATGTTCGACCGAGTTACCTAATCTCCATCAAGAAACTCGGTGTGGAAAAGAACATCAAGATTAAGAAGATACGCTCGTACGGAGGAACGAGTTTCTAAACTCGGTAGTAAAGACATACTGCGATAAAGAGGGAATTCAAGACGAGACATCAGTGCGCGCACCCCTCAGCCAGAACGGACTTGCTAAACGTAAGAACGAACACTCAAAGAAGCAGGCAAGAACGCTCCTCGCAGATTCTCGGACTACCCTCAAAGTTTTGGGGCGATGCTACCGACACCGCCCGTTACACTCGTAATCGCTCACTACCGACACAACAACACATGAAGACGCCTTACGAACCGTGGAAAGGGAGAATTCCTTCTATTTCTCATTTTCATGTTTTCGGTCCGTCCTTGCTTTATCCACAACAATGGGAAAGATCAGTTGAAGGTCTTTGATAGCAAATCTGATCAAGGAGTATTCTTAGGATACTCCCGAGTCGAGAAAGCCTTCGGAGTTTTTAACTATCGAACTCTTTGCGTGGAGGAAAGCCCTCATGTTGTTTTTGATGAATTTGTTACCGAGAACGGGAAAGATACAAAGTCAAACACGAGAGGATGTCGAGCAGAAGCTACGGGATCTCGAACTAAATGACAAAGTCCGAAAGATCCAAGCATTGTTGGGATGATGAGTCGAAGATGAAGAAATTCGGACTCAACCAACAAGCAATGTAGCTAACCTAGTTGATTCTATCGAACGTAATCAACAACGGGTAACTTCGGTCGATGAGGAAGCCCCGTGGTAACTAAGACCTCTACCGAGAATATAAACTCGGGGGAACGATTAATGTTCCCGAGCTAAATGCCCCCGAACCCGGAAACTCGCAGAGATCCTAACCTTCTTACCGAATTACTACGATCACAAAACAAGACTTACCGAAATGCCTAATTCACCTACCGACCGTGTAAGTAGTATCGAAGAAGAAGCCCGACTCGGGCGTTCGTGGCTCGATGCTCATTCTTCGATCTTATCATTGGAGATCCATCGAAGAACTATAAGGACGAGATCAAGATTAAGTCAAGGAGAAAGCTCACTTTACTCTTGTTTTCTCGTCTACGTAAGAACCTCGGTCGATAGAGGACGCACTAAAAGATGCTGACCGGGTCATTGCTATGCAAGAAGAGCCGAACCGGTTCGTCGAAATGAAGTTTGGGGAGCTTGTCGACGCACCTGGACATCGGCACGTGATTGGAACTAAGTGGGTCTTCAAGAACAAGCGAGATGAAAACAACGTCATTGTCGAAATAAAGCTCGACTAGTTGCTAAAGGATACAAAGGGCAGAGGGAATTGACTTTGATGAAACATTTGCTCCGGGCCGCCGATTGGAAGCCATTCGTCTTTTCCTAGCTTATGCAACACATCGTGGATTTAAGGTATATCGAGATGGATGTGAAGTCAGCTTTTCCGAACGGCGTACTAAAGGAAGAAGTCTACGTGGAACAACCGCCCGGCTTTCGCCAGGGACATCAGTGTAGCAGACTTAGGAAAGCTCGTATGGGTTAAAACAAGCACCCGTGGCTTGGTATGATACCCTATCGACTTTCTACTTGTAAAAGGTTTTCAAAAGGGGACGAGAGATCGCACCCTATTCAAAGCATAAAGTCGAAGATGACATTCTACCGGTGCAAATCTACGTGGACGACATCATTTTCTACGCGTAAAACGAAGTCATATGTCGCCAGTTCGAGAAGATGATAAAGGAGAAATTCGAGATGTCCATGATGGGAGAGATGAATTATTTCCTTGGATTTCAAGTAAAACAATCAGCTGAAGGAATCTTCATCAATCAAGCCAAATACACTCGAGATCTTCTCAAAAGATTCACCGTGATTCCAAAGAAACCAGTCAAGATCCCCATGAACACGAACTTTAAAATCGATCTAGACAAAGAGGGAGCTTCGTTAACTCTACCGATTATAGAGCTATTATTGGTTCTTTACTTTATTTAACAACTAGCCGACTCGACATAACTTATGCCGTAGGTGTATGCGCAAGATTTCAGTGCGAATCCCAAGCGAAGTCATCTTGACTCAACGAAGAAGATTCTCGCGATATCTAAGAGGAACACCTGATGTTGGGTTATGGTATCCCGCCGATGATAATCTAATACTGACAAGTTATTCTCGATGCCGATTATGCAGGATGCGGGATAGATCGAAAATCAACTTCCGAACATGTCGGTTCCTAGGCGAGCAAGTCGATATCGTGGTTTTCAAAGAAACAAAGACTCGGTAGCTACGTCCACTACCGAAGCCGAGTACATGGCCGCAGGAAGTTGTTGTGCCCGCATCCTTTGGCTTCGACAACAACCGAGAGATTATGGTATAACTCGGGATGAAGTGCCCATCTACCGTGACTCCACCAAAGGTCAATAGCTATAACTCGTAACCCAGCTTCTACATCGGGATGGAGAAAATCCATACCGACAAGCAAAGGGCGATATACCGACCAAACCACTAGCCGAGAACAAAGTTCGGAGAACTATCGGTTGAGCTAGGTACCGCTAGATCCTACCGAGACAAGTCGGTAGAAGCCGACTACCGATAATGATATACTTAGCAACAATTGGTATCGGTATGGAATCAGCACGACAGTCGAAAAACTTAGTACAGATGACTCGGTTGGGAGATGCACACTGTACACGGCAAGGGGGAACATGGTCGTCGGCACAACCATCCTCCCGATAAATGATGGTAACCAATGATAAGTTCAACGAAGAGGTTTGCGTAGTATCGTTACTTAATTTGTTCGAAGCATGCCGCATTTAATGCATCGGGCCGCTTACATTCGGTTGCTAAGGAACATTTATTCCTTACCATTTATTATGTTTAAGGTTTGAGGAAAGGTCAGCAGGACTCCTCGCCTGCGTAATTAATGCTCTCTGTCGCGCATTTAATGCATGTCTTCTCCATTTGCTTTATTACGTATATCTATATTTTTGGCGGCTATTGTAATCATTCCTTTATAACATTTAATCTTAGCCGCCCCTTGATTTTGAAAGATTAAATTTGAACCGTGTGATTCAAACTGAAGATCAAACTTAATATACAAAATCTTTCATCTTCTATCAACTCCTCATTTTTCGCCATTCTTCATATTCTCAAGAGCTTATCTCGCAACTTTGTTTTCTTATCCAAATCTCTTAAACAACTTTGCTTTCGCATCTCTTAAAGCTCTTATACACGGTAATGTATCAGATGTCTGCTAGCAACTACTAACTTACTCTATTTTCAAGTGCTAATATGTTGTTTTGCAGATTTCAATGGCGAACGTTCAAACTCCAGACAACATTGAGGAGATTGTAGCCTCCAGGATTCTGTTTGAACCTACTTTGGCCTTCCGCCAAGTGGAGATCTCTTTCCTTGAACCCGTGTTTGACGCTTTGGAGCGTTCAGGGTTGGAGATGCTGGTTTCGAAGCACCCCCGTGCTTATCTCCCTCGGCAGTGTCGCCGAAGTTTATTTCAACCGGAAATCTCTAGCGTCGGGAGGAGAGGAATCGTCCTTCTCTTATCAGAAGGAAGTCGATCAAGATGAGTGGGAGTCAGCTGTTCTTACCTTCGATATTCAAGATGCTCTAGCTCTTTCATTCGATCTTCCCAACTCCGGCATTTCTCCGATTGGATACAAGGAGAAGGAGATCAACGCATATGTGCAGAAATTCTGTGGACGAAAGGATGTCGCGTTCAAAACAGCTTTACCGAGGAATATGTTGCTACCTCAGTACAGAGGTCTAGCTTACGTGGTATCGCACATTCTGACAAGTTCAGCTGGATCACATGATCAACTGTCCAAACCAAGGATTCAGCTGATGATGGCAATAGACGATGGGGTTGAAGTGAACTGGGCCGAGTATTATACTACTAAGATGAAGGCACAGGCTCAGAAGTTCACCACATTACCCACTGGCGAGAGGAGGATAGCCAGTGTTGTAACGCCCCGACCCCCACGAAGGATCACAGAGGTCGAGTCGCTACGGAAGAACAATTTAAAATACATTTTCATACATTTAATCGAAATTCTGGAAAGTCTTTCATCTTAAAAGCAACTTGTTATAATTTACTCGCAGAAGATCGGTTTGGTTTTGAAGCATTTAACATAAATACGGAAGCGTACTGAGTCTTAAGTAAAACTAAAGCATAAATATCTTTTAAAAGTATTTCAAAAATTTCGAGAGGATAGTTTCGAGCGTGACAAAAGCGGGGATTAAACCATTTTTCCAAAATTACAAAAGATCATATCATCAACCCCTCCTCGGCCCGTCTCCGTCGTCCTCGCGCTCAACCTCGAAAACATTTTTAAAATAATTTGGGGGCTGAGTACTAATGTACCCAAATGGTAAAGCGGTTTGAAACACGTTTAAAAACAAGCTTTATCCATGCATGAGGTATGACTTGGAGGGTTTTAAAAAGGAAACTGCTCCAAGCATACAAAACATATTAGGTGTGCACATCTGTGTCACATTTCCTGTTACTTCTACCATATCATTCATAAATTGGGCCTTGGCCCTCGAGTCGAAACTCGAGGGGTCCCTCATAAATTGGGCCTTGCCCCCGAGTCGAAACTCGAGGGGTCCCTCATAACATGTTAGCATCCGGTACAAAAAGGGGATCGACCATCGTGTGTTACTAACATCATACATGTACGTACTTTCTTGATAACCCTCATCTAGCGTGTTAGGCCAGATGAGAGCCTCGATCGATCTATCACCTAGAAGCATTAAACAGGTAAATGCACAAAAACTTTCATGGATAAACATAGTTCATAGAGCTCAATAACTCAAGAAAATTTTTAGGAAAATATTACCCACCTCGAAAATCACCGATTTGAGTTATTCGAAATCCTGACACTGGGGCTATAGCTCTTCCACAAAGGTTCCTACAATCATATTCTAAGTATTAACGTCCGGAACTAACAGAAAATGTACAACTCGTGATCTATAGGCGACACCTAGTCGGCATTTGGTTAGACTAGGTCATGGTTCTACTCCGTCAAATTTGGTGCAAAAAGGTCCTATTTGCATGAATTATACAAATCATGTTATCGCACCATAATTTCCAATACTTTACATGAATCTTCCTTCATGAGTTTAGTTTATTTAGAAATTGGTTTCACGACAAAATAACAAGCCGTTTAGGATTTATTATCTAAACATCGTTCGCTGTTCAAATTGGGGCAGATTCTGCCTCGCTATAGTCTAGCCGACGAATGAGGGGTCAAACATGCTCCAAAAATTATGAAACTTCACGAAAGTTAAGGGGACATGCATGCAGATATCATATTAAAATTTCACTCAAGCTTGATAAGTGACGGATTCAGAAAAGACAGAGAAATTTCCACCTAAATCCTCGGTGTCAAAAACACGTTTCCAATTGACAAGTGAATGTTTAAAATAAACTGATTTTATATGCATGGTTGAAAAATACAAAATAATTATTTTCAAAAGTCCCTACGTGTATAGGACACTTAGAAAAAGGAATCAAGTCAAAATCATTTTTTTGGAGTGAGATAAAAATAATTTACTAAACCTTATCCTGCATGCAAAATCCTTCGGCCGTGAGAAATAATAAATTTATTTAAAATATGAAAACATGTCCAAAAATTACCAAATTTTACAGAGATATTACCAACATCCTAAAGTTTGTCTCTATAATTTGTATTGAATTTTTCAAGTAACAAAAGATCGAGTAATTTGCCTGGAAAGTCTCGGCAGGAAAAGAGAAATTTCGATTTAGACATGCAATCTCCTAACTATGTTCCTCCCTTGGATCTCGACATGCAATTACCTATCTAGGTTCCTCCCTTCGCACTATCTCCTCCAATTCGTTCTTCTAGGAAAATAAAGGTCTAGCAAACTACCGTCATGATACATGCAAGATGGGAAATGATTCGAGAGTAAGAAATCGTACTTTGGTTCGCGAATCTCTTCTTCGACTAAGAGGTAGGCGGTCGAGTGCTTCAAAAGGTCTTATGAACCAACTGTTATCGAGAGGTGAAGAGCAGAGCAGAGTTACGAGGGCGAGAAAGAGAACGTAAGATTTGGTAGAATCTTGCGGCACCAAATAGGATGGATGATCTTGCTAGTATGTAACAAAAGAGACTATCTTACCTTGAATTTCCTCGGGTGTAAGGATGGTTCTGGAGCTAAATCTGAAGTCCTAATGGCTATTGAATACTGGAGTGTGAAGAGCTTCTAAGGTTTAAAACCGAGAGGGTGGTGGTGGTGTAATATATATATATATATATAAGATGAAGTTTTTGCATGCCCGAGTCAATCGAGCTCTTTCTTCGGTTTAGGTGGAGACTTTAGCTCTCCAAGTGTAAGATTTGTGTCTCCAGGTGGCCGTCTCCCTCCTTTCCAAGAAAAAGTTTCATGATGCATCTCCTTTACTCCTTCACGTGGCCTAAGGAGTAGTAGTTAGAAAGCTTACAACCACTATCCCCCATAATATCTCAAATGAATACTAACTCCAAGAATAAGTTGTTTAATGGTTGACACGGAAATTCGTCCCTTAATATAGCCGAGAGTTGATGATCTAAATGTGGACTAGCTTGCCCTATAATTTCGATTTGTTTAAGGGTGAAATTAAGATGTATAGAATTTCGAAATAAAATTATCTACGTTAAACGGACTAAGTATTCACTATAATATTAATAATAATAATTATTATTATTATAATAATAATAATACTCATAAATCATCCTGAGGTAGAGATACGAAAATACGGGTTATTACAAGTGTGGGTAAACTTCTATTCGGAACAAAGATGTCTGTTCTGATAGAATGCATAGTTCAGAGAAACTCAGCTGTTGAGAACTCAGCCTTTGAGGACTCCAAGTACTTTGACAAGAAATCTATCAAATTCCAGACGAAGGCTGGAGCTGAGAAATCCATAGGCAAGGGGCCGCCCGAGCCTAAGAGAGCGGCGTCGCCCCGCCCCCATCGCATACAAGTGCCAAAGAAGAGGAGATTGGCCAAGACTCGACCTGCTGAGGTCACAGTGGCTCAGCCACTTACCATTATTGAGCCAGCTCCTCCTTCTACTCAAGAGGAGCAACTACTCGATTCAGATACTGGAATCGAGGGAGCGACGATCAAGGACAAGGTCCAAGTGATCAGCTCTGAGGAAACAGAGTCCGACAAGAGGGAACCGTCACCCGAACCTATCGCTGAGTGGACAACAACCGACACCACTCGATCAAGTGCCGCACCGAGATTCAAGAAAAGATACCGTAAATTGCCGAGCACGCAGATCCGGTTGAAATAGCAAGAAGGACAAGAGCTCGATGCTCTTAAGGTTTCTCGCAATGGGACATTCTTATTGACTTTGCCAAATCCCAAAGTCACCGGATGAGCTACCGATAGAGGAGCAAGAGCTCCAAGCCAAGATTGGATTCGTGAGAGCCACCGATGTGGCGTCCTTCGAAGATTTGAGAGCCGCAATGCTCTATTTACCGAGCTTGAGAGCTCCGACCGAAACAGCTCCGCCCCCATCTCCACCTTCTGATAAAGGCGATAATGATGATCAAGATGAGGAGATGGATGGCAAACCCAAGGAAGCAGACCAGGGAGAATCTGCAGAGGGACAAACTCCCCAAGAGAAGAGCCCAACACCACCCATAGTCACATCAGGTGAGGCTACAACCGCTCCGGAGTACGAGAGGGAGCAGCTTGATCTCGTTCTCCGAGCGAGAGGCTCGGAACCGGCTCTTATCGATACAACCCATCGGTTCCGTGTCCTCACGTTCGTCAACGTGGCTATCAAACGCCAAGGTGAGAAAAATCGACTCCTAGCCAAAGATGTTCATTTCAAATGGGAGAAGTACACCAAGGCTCGTAACGAAGCTCTAAGTAAGTTGGCCGCCGACATCTCAACTCCTAAAGAGGCTTCTCACCGATTTCAAGGAGATAGTTGAGCAGGCCCTAAGTGCTCAAAAGGCCGATTTAATAGCACGAGTCGGCAGCTACTTGCCGCTCAAGATAAAACTTTCTCGGAGCAATGACTCGTGCCATGAAAACGGTTCAAGGCTTCATAGATGAGAGAAACAAGATAGCAACCAGCTTCTCTTCAAACGGCCTATCAAGCAACGAATGCCGAGGCCTTAAAAGCCATTCGTAAAGAAATGACGAGAATCCAATGATCAAGCTCGCCGAAACTCCGTCAGGAGTCACCGCCGCTTGAAGAAATCTAGAGCCGATCAGAGAAAGACTGGGAAAACTACCGCAACTTGGTCGCTGATTTTGATGACACGCTTACCCGCATCAAAGATTCTCGCGCACAACTGGAGCAGGACGTAAAAGCTATCCGCACCTCCCCCGGCAAATATTGGCCGATGCCAAAAAGGGGGAAGATATTGTAAAAGATGAACCCGATACGGATACGCTGACGTCCGTATCCTTGAGGGACAAGCTCGGGAGGCAGGACCCTCCTCGGCCCAGCCAGAGCCCTCACCGCAGAGATTCAGGGGGAACAGGCTCCGGAGGCGTGACCATCTACTCGTAAAGGTACATCTACCGAGGTCCTTCTCCTTGATTTCCCACTACAAGCCACCCCCATCTCCTCTTCGCCTGCGCACATAGACGAAATCGCTCAATTCCTTGAAGAGCCAGTGAAGAAGAAGAGTCTCAACAGTGCCGCAGAGGTCGGGGAAGGAAATCGCTACCGAATCCACTACTCCTTCCTCCTCGGTCAAGAAGTTTAAATCAAAAGCGGAGCAAGAGGCATTCGACCTCGGAATAGCCCAAGAGTCTGCAAGACAAGCCGGACCAGGAGCGTCGGCCTAGAGGAGGCAATGAAGGCAAATAAAAAGCCTAAGGGCAAAGCCGTCGGGGGCAAAGGAAAGAGAAAGGTCATTAATACGATCGAAGAGCAAAAGAAGAAAGCCCAAGAAGATTTTGCTAAGGCTCTTCCGATCGAAATCAAAGCTACCGCTCGTAGTATTCCCATATCTACTCTTACACCCGAGCAGATAGCGTAAGATCAAGCGACCCGGGAGGCGACGCCGCAAGGACGGAGTCTCGTGACGAGGAGACACTAGAGCAGCCGCTCTCCGTGAGAAGAAAAGGATGGCCGACTGGCAAGAATGAAAAGCCTATCTCGATAAACCAAAGAATGATCCGAGAAGGCGGATCCCGAGAGGATCTAAGTTCATCGGGGGCCCCCACATCAAGCAACAACCGATTCAAGCATGTGGATAAGTGGGTGCCGGCTGATATGAATGAACATTGGGAGAGATTGAAAGAAGTTTTTATCAAAGGCTACTACGTATGGCGCATTTACCCACTCGATCGCTCACCGATCAGCTCTTTGAGGAGTTGATTACGAGATTTGATGTTGAATTCAGTGAACGGCTGAAGCAAGTCATGGAATCACGTAATATAACCTTCCGTGCCCCAGCCCTTTCCGACGTATTCCACCGCCGAGACTTGCTAATGGACTCGCCGAGCACTAAGGACATAGAAAGAGAAGTGGAGGAAGCCGCCTACAGTCTGAGCCTGCTCCCTTAAAGGGCAGATGATAACTTGGAGATCCAGGAGATTCGAGCTAGAGTGTATAAATACTATTACCTGGATCCTCCCGAGGAGAAATCCACTAACTTCAAGAAGAAGACGCAGAAGTTCAAGAAGCAGCAGCAGTGATTTTCTCCTTCTCATCTTTTGTAATAGCATTAGGAACTCTGTAATTCTTGATATATATATCAGTTCCTCTCGCTTGCTAGACAATTACTCATTGTCTTTCGGCTTTTTACTTTGTGTTTACACAACCGATCACTAAGTGATCCGACACACACTCACATCGCTCTCGATCTTCGCCTTTCTCTCACCTGCGAAGTTCGTTTATGATTATCAGTTTTTCCTCAGACGTTTGAAGGGGGAAATTGTTGTCAGTAGGACAGTATATTTGATAGATATTAGAGTATAGAGGTTTTGGCATCATCAATTAGGGGGAAATTGTTGGATATGAGTCGGTAGATTGATACTCACTGTTCTAGTGGTTAAAAGAAATTGGGGAAATCATAGTAGTACTATGGAATTGAAGATCCCAAAACCGAGCCGATATCGCAGATTAGTGTGTCGATAGGATTAGCCGATGTATAGGTTAGACTTGATGTAATGCTTATTATTTTGTCTAAGTCCCGTACGGGGTAGTTGTTGAACCGATCTTCTCGCCGAAGATACTTTTCGAACCCCACGTCATCGGTGTAATCGCTTGCATTCTTCGTCGCCAGCTGATATCAAACTCGCTTAAAGATCCCGCATCACCGACCGGACCTCGCTAGAAGCATTCTCTACAAGCCGATGGTCATCGGTAGAAGAACCAAGCAAGCAAGATACCTTCGCAGCCGACCAACCGACTATCGAAGCTCACTTTATCGGGCCGACGACTCAACCGAAGAAGACAGACTTTCGAGTATCAGTATCCGACGTAAAGCGACCCAAAGACTTAAAGCCCCTTCAAATGTTTAGCGTAAGACATACGAGGTAGTTTGAACGGCCAACTCGACACTCACCAACTACAAACCTCGACCAATGAGAAGCCGACAACGCTTACCTACTCTACACAAGCAAAGCTGCTCTCATGAACAGCCGCATTAACCGCCCGCCGCAACAAAGTTGAATAGTGGCCGTTTTCTTTGGACGCTTGTGACACGTGGCATCGTCGTCTCCAACGGACATATGCCACAACTCACAACTATAAATAGAGAAGGATTTGAAGATTTCAAAAAGAGGAATATGCGCGAAATCAAGGGAAATCATTCAAGCTCACAACGCTCTAGAACCTTCAAGCTTATCCAGAGACGAACTAGTTTTCATAGAACACCTCTTGTAGTTCATCTCTCTAGAGCACTTTGATCCCTTTCTTCTTTAGACTAAGCTCATTGCTAGATTCATAGCTTAGATCCGAAGGAGTTCACATTTAGTGAATTGTTCTTGTTGTAAGAACTCCCTCTCGCTTGGAGAATATTCCCTCCCTTCTAAACTTAGGTTTGGATTGTAAAGTCGCTAAGGACTATAACTTAGAGGGAACCCGTCCAGGCACAGATCCCCCCGCCGAGGCTTGCTCGAATAATCAACAAGTTCTCCCGCCTTGTTCAGACCGTGGACGTAGGATCTTGCGTATCCGAACCACGTTAAATCGCCTGTGTTCATTTATCGTTTTATTGCATAGCATTCAACCGACTTGAAAATCATAAGTTTGCATAAAACGTATTTTATAAAGTGCACGACCAAAAGATTTAACTTGCAAAAACGTGTTTTCAAAAGAGACGACTCCGGCCTAACACTTATCCGCACTACGCCTCCGACCGAGTTTCGTAATACCGACATCGGCCGTAGAAGAGCTCTAAGCCGACTCACTTTGACCCTAGTGATCGAAGGCTTACTTGGCACCGTTCATCGGCTTGCAAACATCGCCTTCACCGACCTTCACCGAGAAAAAGAAACGAGCTCGGTGTATTCACCCCCCCCCCTCTACACTCCGACTTTTCGTCTCCGGACCAATAGAATCCGTGCCGACTTACCCCTTTATCCCAATTTGAGCAAGGGCTTGCATTTTAGACTTAATCGATCTCCGTATTTAAGATAGAAATATCCGTTAATTAATTAAGCTCACCGATAGCTTAAATTAATTAACATCTTATATTCCCCGAGTAGTACCACTCGACCTTATTAACACACCCGAACTTAATCAACCGGCCGGGTTTAGTGTGCTAATCCTTTCGAGTTCCTCGTGGGATATTATCAACCCATTTTACTAGGATACGGCCGCAAGATACGGACAACCAAACTCGAGCCACAAATAACTACTAACACCCAAGATACGTAGATCCTGGTCGCGATGACGTTCACCATAGTAGGTCAAAGTGATAGATAGCCAAATGCACTCACCGAAGTCTTACCAAGCTTAAGACGAGCAAAGTCACCGAGATCTTGGGTTTTCCACTAAGGTCGCTTAGGAAAACACATCTCACCGTGATCCGTTAATACAACACCTTAAGTGTACCAAGAAAGACAAGCGAACCTAAGACAAGCCACTTCTTATCTGGATCGTAGCTTAAACCGACAACTTATCCTTAAGTTGTCTCACCGTGATAACCGTTTATATCTTGTCGCTTCAACCAATTTATGTTGTCTTCTCGTGAACCCGACACACCACACAAATCTAACTTTTATACAAGATAAAGGATAACATGTGCAAATATACATATTTTATCGATAGGAGAATAAAATAGTGGTAAGGACGAAAACACATTGTATACAAGCATAAAAAGTGCTTCCAAAGATACAAAATCCCAACAAGATGTTCCACGAGGCGGCTTACGCGTATCGGACATCTAACTACAATCGCGCCTTAAACGCGATACGCGAGGCTGAACTATTAGCATACGAGAAGTTAATGGAAATCGGACCAGAGAAGTGAATCAGATTGTAGTGTCCTATCCGGCATTACAGATCTGTTAACATCCAATCCGGGAATCTATCAACTCTCGACTTTTGCAAGTGAGGTGTCTGCTAATATGTGCTATGTGCTAGAGGCTATCCGACATATGCTCGAAAAGTGGTTTAATGTACGTTGATAATTTACTTACTACATTGTTGTGACTCAAACCCTAACCCAACTTGATGTTTCCCAACTCTATATCTACAGTATCCACCTCATGGGCTGGAGGGGATGTTTCCTTCTCCCACTCAACAACGACATGCGAGGCAGGCTCGTTCCATGAGGGTCAATGCATGGCCCTCTCGTGCCAGCTACAACCGACTTGATACTCGTGCTCCAATCCTCCAAAGGTAATCGTAATCATTAACATTAGTGCTTCGGGGGGAATTAGAAGCTGAAGTTGACTGTCTGGACCTCCTGGTATTCGGACGCATCTGGTTGAACGTGCTGACCAGCTCCTCATTCAATCTCTTCATCAAATCCTCAGAAAACATATTGAATTTCTCATCAATAGTCTTACTGATCATGGCCTTAATCCTCGAATCTAGACTAATAGATGTCTCACCAACTGCTGATAGTGATTTATCAATATATTGGTGATTATCAATTAGAAAAGTAGTTTTAAATTGGAATAATACTTACTAGATGTCTGGTGCTCCTCGTCATGCTCTTCCTCATCTTGGATGCGACTGGTTAGGGTACGTCTGACACGTGAACCCTCAGGGTGCTTAAATAGGATATGTTGCCCTTGTTGATCAAATTACGTGGGTGGTAGGAGGTTCACTGGGAACAGAAAGTGGATCTCAAAGCAATTACTACCAATCGCGCCCGCAAATACGTAGTCGCCTCCTCTAAATCGGTAGGCTCAAGTACTTCGAACAATAAAGAGTCTATCTTCTGAAAACACAAATTATTGATACATTCAATATTAATAAAAATAAACATTAATATTAGATTAAATTAATAAAAACAAACTGTTACCTGCCACCTGAAAACTGTACAATCTGACGTTGATCGGCGTCATTAAACGACCATTATATAAAACGAGGCAAAGTATCTCGATTTGGCCGGAATGCACATCGAGCTCCTAGAGACGGAATGGCCTCAATTGCCCACACCTACTCTACAACATAAATATATTGCTTTGTTTAAGTATACTAAAATTACTAAATAATTAAAAATTAATTTGTTAACAAATATTGTACCTGTAATGCCCATATCGGTACAAAGAGATTATATTTTGACCTGCAGACCTCTGGCGAATTTGTTACGTACGTGAGATAGTGTAACAAGGCCTCGTATGTAAAATCACCCCATGGAAACACGTTCCACATATCAATATCATTAGCTAAAACCCATATCCAAATATCAATCTTCTTCTTCTCCGAATGAGCATAGAACCAGAAGAATAGGGCCAAAATATTACACAATTTAATGAGATCATCATCTGAAACACTACCGGATCGATAACTATCGAACCAATTAAGCAGATTCTTTGCTTCGATCACTGCCCCACTATTGAACTTGTCATATACCTCAGACTGACTAGGCTGATAAGATGCCCCCATGTCAAAACTACAATCGCCAAACATCATTCCAGTGACCAATGCATAGGATGAGCAAAACGAATGTTCCGACCAAAAATATTAAACCAAATATCTACTGGCCGAACTGAGACTTCATGACATAATAGCTGGTGAAGAGACATGAAGCATTCTTACCATCGGACCAACCCAACATGGCCCCGGTACGACCACGACTAAATCGGTGTACCAAGTCCCCCCCCCACCCCACCTTTTCGGACCATTTCCCTTTAATTGTTGGCCCCAAATTAAATTTGTAATACATGATGATCCTCGGGGATAACTCTCGGAAGAAGTGAATGATGTGGGTTTGAGATATGATAAAATTGGAATGAAATTTTTTTTTTACAAATGATGTATATATATAGTTATTTTTAAAAACGTAACATAGCCGTTACAAGTGCTTTTTTTTCCAAAATGATATCATAGCTATAATTTATCTCGGTAACATGAACGAACAAAAGAACGGATATATTGGACAGGAAATGAAATTCATCAAAACCAATTTCTCTCTCATCACTTAACAATAAATGACTCCACCAAAAAGCTGAGCTACACGTTTCCTCTACTTTTAGCTCAATGGCCCCACTTCACATCATTTTTCTCTCCATTTAGATTATTATACACAAGTTACTCTCTTTCCATTTAACTCATTCTTGCAACGCAAACTCAATTTAACCCTTGTATTTAAATTACTTTAAATAGCCACATTGTGGATCCTCTTCTAGAGGAAAAAAAAGAGGTGGTTTGACATCAGGGGAGATTAATGAGGTGGGAATACCCACTGTTAGCCAAAACGAAAAAAAAACACAAATATGGCTTATAACTAAAACAAAATACAAAAGTAGTCATTTTGTCTTTATCCGGCGGAAGGCCGATGGGAGGGCCGATGGGGGGCCGATGGGGGGAGTCCATCGGCCCTCCATCGATAGAGGGCTGATGGGAGGGCCGATGGCCGATGTTGTTCAGCAGGGACTATGGCCCTCCATTAGGCCGATGGCCGATGTTGTTCATTCAGCAGGGACTATGGCCGATGGCCTTTAAAATTTTTCAGGGACTATGGCCGATGGTCGATGTTGTTCAGCATGCCAACATTTGATAATTTTTTTTTTTTACACTTGGGGGCCGATGCCCTTTTAACCACTTTTTTTTTCTTTTTTAACTTCAGGGCCATCGGCCCTGTTTAATTTAATTTTATTTATTTATTTATTTATATATATTACACTTGAGGCGATAGCTTGTTTCATTTTTTTCTTTTTTTTTTTAAATTTGAGGGCCCTCTTTAACCTTTTTTTTTTCAGGGCTGATGGAGGGCCTATGGACTCCACCGGTCCTCCATCGGCCCCCCATCTGGCCTTGCGCCGTATAAAAAGACAAAACGACTATATTTCGGTTTTGCTTTTAGTGGTGACTATAAATATATATATATTTCTACTGTTTGACTACTGTTAAAAATGTCTCATTAATGAGAAGGGTAAAGTAGAGAGGTATCACGGGAGAAGGCGAGAGACGGGAAGTAGCATATAGATAGTCTATATCCCATGAGATGTAGGCAACTATTGACGAGATGAGCATTTTGAACAGGGGGAAACGCATTGGCCTTTATTATTTAATAGATAGGACTTCTTGTAAGGATTTATGAAGATAAACACCACTTTTAACAAGATCCTAATTAATAAAGTAAATAAAAAAGCAGTAAATCAAGAAGTCACCGCAACAACTTCAAGTCATTCCCTAGACAAAGTCTTATTCCAAATGATTTTTCGTATCAAAGATAAATTATTACAATAAGATTGGCCTTTATAAATAGAGGCCAAGACTGGCATTGGAAACTATGTAACATAATAAATGCAAGGGACATAACAAATCGGCTTAAGGACAATGCAATCCCACAAAGGACCATGCAAATCTTCCAAAAGGAAAACACAAATCCCCTATTTACTATTCTAGATTTCCGAAGTACATAACCATATCTAGGCATATCTCCCCAAATCCCCCAAGATTTCCCCCAAATATTATTTCATAACAATACATCCAGCCTGAAAACAACCTTTCCTCAAGGCTGGGTGGTCGGGGATAGGGGAAGTTGTTGTCGGCTTATTCTGAATATTGAGCGCAACCATTTTGGGCAACCAACCGTGGTTGTCTTTCTCTTCCCGTGTGGGACGCATAAGGTGGTGGTGCAGCTGGGAGCAATTCTCCCATATAGGTTTATCCCGTAGAGAAGGCCCTCCTAGTGGGGATCCCTGAGCAGCTTGGGGGCCTTGCGGGAAACGGGGATCCAAGAAAATAAATGGGTAACTTGAGCAGAGAAAAATATTCCCGAGCTTCTTACGAGTATTGAATACCACCACCTCCGGCAACCAACAATGTTGGAGCCGTGGGGTTGCCTTGGCATGTGATGTTTTCTCCCAAGGTAGGAGTCGGGGGGCGACTAGGATGATGGGATGATTGGGGGTAGTTCCCCCACATAGCGTTGGCCCATGGGGCAGACCCCTAAAATGGGGGTGGGAGAGTGCTTGGGGGGATTGCGGGGAATAGGGATCTGATACAAATGAGATCTGAAGGGGGGCTACCTAGCTTCTCTAGCAGCGCCGCAGGTTGCATTAGGGAGAACAAGAGCAAGGGGCTGCAACAATGCCTCCTTTTTGCTTGGTGGTGCTTCGAGCTGTGCAATTTGTTCTTGGTTTGGCAGCTCTTCACGTGGTGGAAGTGAGGCTGGAGTATACAAAGCTAAGATCGTAAATATCTTCTTCATCTTCACGTGACTGTGGTGAAGAGTATTCTCCATCCGATTGCAACATTTGACCATCTCCTGAACAAGGAGCAACATCACTTTGGCTTGGTTGTGGTTGATACTTGTATTGGCTTTTGCTGGTTTTCTGGTGCTAGAACTTTTACCTCCATCATTAATCCAGCAGGTTGGACCAATTGATAAAAGTGGTTCTTAGACATTTAGGAAATAGAACTTCTTTGAGGGGTTTATGAAGATGAACACAACTCTTAACAAGATCCTAATTAATAAAGCAAATAAAGAAAGCAGTAAATTAAGAAGTCATCGCAACAACTTCAAGACAAAGTCTTGTTCCAAATGATATTTCATATCAAAGATAAGATTGGCCTCTATAAATAGAGGCCAAGAGTTGTCCATTACGTAACATAATAAATGCAAGGGGCATAACAAATCCTCTTAAGGACAATGCAATCCCACAAAGGACAATACAAATCTCCCAAAAGGACAGCACAAATCCCCCATTTACTATTCTAGATTTCCTAAGTATATAACTATATATAGGCATATCCCCCAAGATTCCCCTAGATATTCTTTTATTATTATTTTCTTGTCATTTTAATGTTTCAAAGCAGCACTTTACATCTCCGAAAGTACACATTAATTCCTATAAAAGCCAGCTATACATCAGAAACTTATTATATGTTTACTCATGGAGGAATCATATACGCTGCTTGTTATGTTTAGTTGCTCTAGTTTGTCAAATTGACCATTTTAAATGAAGTGATTTTTATTGATAATGGAACTCTGCAGGTCGGGAGTAATAGACTTGTTGATTCTTCGGGAACTAGTATTGGAGTAAGGGCATGAGTTGTGGAGAAGAAAAGCAGCCGCGGAGCGTGTTTGATGGTTTTAAGACTATTAACTCTGCCATTGCTGCTCTCGAGTATGCTCGTGCTTCAAACACTAATAAAAAACTGGCCTCTTCTTATGATGAAGCTGACAGAGCCGGATTGGCATCCATGGCTGCAGGGAGGCCGTCATCTCATTGAACATCCCAACAAGTATTCTAACTGATTCTACCATACTTTACTTTTCTATCTGCTTTTTGACTTTGGTAAGATAGTTGTTCATGAGATCTCTGTCTGCTTTGTTAACTTTGGCTTCACCCCAAAGACTCAAGTGTCAAGAAAATGGATTACGGTGAGGGGCCAGTGTCATTGAAAAGACACATAATCAGACAAGAGAATTACACATACATTCATCATATACACATATATATATACACACACAAACACTACAAACAATCTAACACTTCCATTCAGTATGTTTGTTCAAAATCCTTCTATCAGAAGTAAATTTCATTCTTCTTCTTCTTCTTCTTCCTTCAAAGATACATTTTCCAAGTGTCCTCTTTGTCTTGGAAGACACTCAGTTTCGAGCTCGGAAGCTGGAGAAGCAGCCACTGATTTTGATGAAGAAGATGAAGTACGTACATCATCTCTGCTGCTCTATATTTTCTTCTTGCTAACTTCTGAATTGTGTGCAAAACCTTGATGCAGGTATTCATTTCAGAAATCATGAGCAGGTACATGGATTCCAAATGCAGACGCAAGTCTGCCTTTCGGACAGATACCAACGGATGGGCTCTATCTCCACAACACTTCTTGCTTGCACCAAAAGCAACACGAAGCTCGGGAGGAAGTGGAGAGGAGCCTTCTTCTGCAGGTAGTCGGCTATCCAGATGCTCTAGTGCCACAAGCTACGATGCATTTTTCTCTGTCAAGACACGCTTTTCGCGATCCTCAAGCGCCAACAAGATTGATTTTCAAGTACTCAGCAAGCAATCTGCTCTCATTCCAGAGCTTCTCCGCTATGAAGGATGGCCATTTGGGTTATGCAAGAAAGCCTTTTTGCTGCCTCCTCTGCCGAAATCGCCGTCTGATTCTTGGTCGTGGAGCAAGAGCGGAAGAATAGCCAAGATGCATGGCTGACTAATAAACAATAAATTGTGTTTTGATTCTACCAAAAATGATTGAGATTTATAATTCATTCAATGCTGATAAGTGAACAATTCAACAGATGCAGATACCATAGTTTGGTATTGATAAAAATGAGGACGGGTACATTGAAGTAAAAATATAAAACCATTTTAGAGATCCTTGTTTCCTCACTGGAGACCAGAGTCTATACCATGGTGTGATAATCGAGTACTCCACATGTTCTAAACAACAAAATCTAGAAAACAACCGTGTCCAACATGGTTCCCAATGTCTGAACAATGTTTGAAGACATCAAGTTTGAGACATGCTCCTCCAGGTGCTTCTTTGCATCCTGCTTTCCCACGTTAGCAATTGCTAGTTTTTCGGGTGGCAGCTCGTCCTCATCCTGAACCGCTTTGTTATACTTGATTGCTAGACTTAGCATCTCCTGCATTAGTAGACGATGGAGGAAATCAAAATGCATGACACATCATATGTTAAGCATTCATATAATTCCATATCATATATTAGCCTTGATCTCTTCAGAAGCGTATAATGTCAATAAAGAATCCGATCAAGTAATTTGGTCATTTGATGCAACACCCATAAATAGACCCCTAGGTGTAACTGTTTCTAAAGCAACCTTTTTTAGCCGTCATGCATTTTTTAGTTTTTTGCAGTAGACGATTGTTATTCCATTTTGAGAATAATAAGAAAACCAACAGCAAGAATTGAAAGTAAAGGGAAAACCCGAGCCGGAAGTACCTGGACGGTCTGCTCATTTGTTTTCGAGTGGTCGTCAAACCGCTGGAGGGTTAATCCATCTGTCCATTTCTTTTTGTGAAGATTCAGGAGCATCTTCTCCTCAAGTTCATTCTTCCGGTAATTTATGGCTATGGAGTAATAATGCCTGTTCAGCCCATGAATCAAAGCCTTCAAAGAAACAAATTTCCAAAATTAGAAACTGACTGTAGTGGTGATGGAAGTCACCGAGCTTCAAAATTCAATCAATACCTGGATAGATGGTTTGTTAAGGTGCCCGACGTTAGAAGTTGTTTGCCGTGGTTCTTGACCTAGCATCATGGTTTGAGGGTTAATGAGACGGAAGGCATCAATTACCACCTTTCCCTTAACACTCTGAATTGGATCTACAACCACAGCTACTGCTCTCTGATTTAAAGCTTCAAAACTCTGCATGATAAACACCAGTAATTCAGCTTGATGGCATGCAAATTTAATGATTCATCAGTCATGCTAACCAAGAAGTGGAAACAACTCATGATTCAAAATAAATAGAAGGCATGATCCTTTTGCTAACATTACTATCTCTCCCATACAGTAACATTCGCTAAAAGTATGAGGGAGAGACACTTTTCCTAGAACAAGAATAAAAGGTGCAGCAATCATTTAAGATTGGGTGAATTGAACAATAAAACTAGACCAAATAAATAGCAACGGAAACCACATACGAAAAGGCAAACAATAAAAATCAAAAGCCTCACCAATTTAGAAACGATGACATTGCCAAAGATACAGCAATTTTCATGGGGAATTTAATCAACATACTTTGAGTAACATAAAAATTGTATATGGAAGAGTAATGACCTGCTGAGTGTTGATGTCAACACCAGAAAGCCAGCATCCAAAACCAGGATGTGAGTGGTACCAACCAACCACCATCTCAGGTCTGCAACATAGAAAACGGGAATATGCTTAGGTATTGAGAGAAGAAAATGGGATAACCAGAAATAAGATTTCTTTTAAAAGTGCAAAGGACTAGAGGCAAAGCATAATGGATGCATTGTAATGACCTACTCATAGTCATGAAGAATATTACAAAGACCAAAAATGATAACAAATACAGAGGAACAAATTAGAAAAGATTCCTTCCTTCTCATACCAAATTACTACATATTTCGAGGCAATTGGTTGCTCTGATATCTAAACTCCTATTAGAAAATGGAAAACACAGAATATGCATCAAAACTCATCAATATAGACCACATATCTTCCAAATTTTGTAGCAATAAATTCTGAAAGCCAGAGTTCTAAATTCAAGATAACAACACAGAAACAAAAAGCGACACTGCAGTTGAAGAAAGCCGATCTGAAAGCTTAACAATTAAAACTATTCTTCAATATTCCTTCTAGATCATGAATAATTAGTACCTGCCGGTTTGCTTGAGCATGTCAAGCATATTAGTCTGGAAAACGTGATCTACGGCCTCGACACTGACACCGGTTCCACTCTGTGGCATCGCGAAGACGTCCACCACACGCACCGTGTATTCGTCCACGAACTCCCCCAGCATCAGCCCCATCACCTCCATGGGCACCCCCGCTCTACCTTTAACATTCGAAACCACACAACACCAAAAACCCTAATTGAGTCAGCGAACACATAGAAAACTCTAGGAATTCAATTAATAGGAGAACCTAATGAAAACTCTAGATCTACCATGTTTAAGCATTTTGAGAAGGGCGAGAGACGAGATGTAGACTTGTTCGGAGGAGTCTAGGGTTGGGGAGTCAGGTGGCGGGTGTCCGAGGGCACCGCCGGCGCCGGCGAACATCCGGTGAAGTCTTTCCATGCCTGCCATTTGCTTCAAATTGTTTCTTCGTTTTTCAGTTCCAAAGATTTGAGCTAAACTTGAGGGTTCAAGTAAATAGTTTTCTTTGGAAACAAGATTTTTGGTTTGCAATTCTGCCCTTATATTTATCTAATTCTCATTCATGACCAAGAAATCTTCTGATTTTTTAATTATCTCGTTAAATATATATACTGTGATTATTTTAAATATAAAAGTACATTTTATTGAGTGTGTATCACATGGAAATAGAAGTAATTGAGCCTTAGATCTAAGGTTAATATTCCAAGTCTATTAAATGTGTCCTCCTATTTTAATTGGGTTGTTTTTCTATTAAAAATTTCATCTTTATAAAAAAACAAATAATATGTACTTAAAAATCAAACAATATACACAATACTATTTGTTTAATTTTCGTTCAACGCTTCAATTCATCTTTATTTTCTAATTTTTAATATGTTTAATTATAATAAGGGCAAAATAGGTATAGATCTACATTCTTCTAATATTCAAATTTCAAAACTACAGAAAATTAGAATTCCCTTTCCAGATTTTGTGAAGCCTCCCTTGTGTCTCTCTCTATCCAATTTTTCGCAAATTCTCTCTCTACAAATCAGTGACTCTCTCTCGTCAACAAGCTTCACTTATTCCAATTCAGCGTTTCTCTGATAAAAGGTTAGTTTAGTTCGTCAAAATTAGTTTATGCAACAAATTGAACCCTAATTCTACTATTTGTGATTAGTAAAACATTCATCTCATTTTTTGTGATTTACAAACCTTTAATATAAATTCCGAAATAAAGAGTATTACACAAATGCACAGCTATGATTTTTTTTAGCTTGAGGCCTCGTGACATATCAATTTGTTGTGTGCATGGTATGCATCATTTAGTTGGATGATATGCTTTATGATGTATCATATGGACATTGAGTAAAAACGATCACTAAGACAACATACATAATATGAATAATTTAGTTCGAATATATGCATCAAACATAGTTATGTAATGCATAAATTGACACTAAGCCAATATGTGTATTGCATAATATGCATAATTTAGTTCTAATATAAGCATGAAAGAGTATTGTGATAATATTTCTTGTCAAATGCATACACTACAAAATTCGTAAGTTTTTACGCATATTGGGGGGGACTTAAGTATTGATTAACCAGTTTGTATACAGGACTTGGATTAGAATCATTCTGAGTCTATATAGGTAGACTGAGTACAATCAAGTTGGATTCAACTCAAACTGAAGACATGAACTCACTGTTCAAGAACCAGTTCAGTTTTAGTGAGTTGACTGAAGTGCGAGGTATAAGGCGAGATCCATAAGATGATGGTCAAAGAGGACATCCAATTATCAAGATCAGTCTCGACCAATCCCGTAATGCTAGCTAAGCCCTTATCTGTAAAGGCGCTTGTTGTACCTCATGAACTGTTGAAAGAACTCTGCATAAAGCGAATGGTTTTAATTCAAATTAAGGAATTGACCGTTGTCAAATCATAGCCAATGAGATGTGATCTATGTCTAACAGATCTCTTCTCCACGACTCGTTATGAATACGGAAAAGCCTTTAACTCTAAAGAGGTTACGGGATCTTTAGATGTTGAATTTTTCATACTCTAAATTCTTCTGAACAGATTCCTTCTATCTATTCTAAGCAAGCTCGATTCTCATATGATAAACTTGGAATTAAGAGTGTTTTTGTTAGTTTGACAAAATCAGAAAAGCTACTCATACTCAGTTAGATTTGGAGAGGTAGATTGATTGTTGACTGTAAACAATGAAGTTAGTGAATATCTGCAGAGGCGGAGAGTGGATGTAGGAGTTTGTATATCTGAACCACTATAAGTCCTTGCGTACTTACTTTCTTGCACTACTTATTTTAACTATCAGCTTGCATAAAAGTCAACGTTTTCTATCACTTTGAGTATTCAGCCTGAACATTAGTGCATAGGCTAATACTATTTAGAAAAGGAAAAGTTTTATAAGACGTATTTTAAATGCTCACTGTTCTGCACAACTGACTAATTAAACCCATTCAGTCTCACTCTTGAAAATAGAGGATTTAGAAAGTTTATTTAGGACTTAGGTCCAAACTCAGTCTAAGACTGACTTCCTTAATCATCTTTTGAGAAAATTGTATCGTGTATTTCCCCCTCCATACACTTGAATATATACCTCGGGCCAACGCTTTGTGCTCCCGAACTCAAAGTCGCCAAAAAGTCGGATCTCCAAGTTCAAATGGAGAAGAAAACTGACAATAAGGTTCGGAAGAAGAAAGTGTCCCGAGACCCCCAAGGTCATCGTAGGCATTTGGGGTCGCGAAACCATCGACTAATGCTTAAGGACCCAAACTGAACCAAAGGGTACCTAAAAATATTTCTGTTTTGCAGGTGCATAAGGACCCTTGGATCATGGACAACGGCTGCTCGAGACACATGACCTATCAAAAGAGCTTGCTGACCAATTATGTACAAGAAGAAGGTCCTGCACCGAGTTTGGTGACAACTCAAAAGGCTAAACAAGGGGGATATGGAACACCGAACATTGGGATCGCTTGGCCTCCAAGAGTAACATATGTTGAAGGACTTTAACATAATCTCCTTTTTGTCGGCCAATTCCCGTGGATAACCTTAACAGAGTTACCTTTGACGTTGGTTTCTGTGATGTTATTGATAAATCTACAAGAAAAATAGTGTTATCATAATCGCGGAAGAAGAACATCTACGTTGCAAACTGGAACACCGCCGAACCTGAAGCTTGCTTGCTTGCTTGCCTAGACGAAATCAAGTGATAAAACGGGATGGCTGTGGCATAAGAGGCTCACTCACCAGAACTTCAAGGCAATGAACAAGCTGGCTAGGGACTCAAGAGTCAGAGGACTGCCCAATGAAGCATTCATTAAAGACAAAAACTATGAAGCATGCTTGAAGGGAAAGCAGACTAAGAAAAGCAATCCACCAATTCCTTCACCTTCCACTGATGGAATCCTTCAACTGCTTTACATGGACTTGTTTGGGCCACTGACTATAAGAGGCAAGAAGTATGCCCTCGTCGTTATTGACGATTATTCAAGATCTACGCTGGTCATCTTCATAGCCAACAAATCGATGTCAAGACTAAGTTGTTGATACTACTAAAGAAACTTAGTGTGGAAAAAGACATCAAGATTCGTAGAATTCGCCGTACGCATGCAGGGACTAAATTTCTTAACTCAATCATAAAGGAGTACTGCGACACTGAGGGGATTCAACACGAGACTTCAGCAGCTTGCACACCCCAACCGAACGGTCTTGCTGAATGAAAGAACATAACATTAAAAGAAGCAGCAAGAACGCTCCTAGCAGAGTCTAGATTACCCTCAAAGTTCTGGGATGATGCTACTGACACCGCCTGTTATACTCATAACCGCTCACTACTTACAAAGCTACACATGAAGACACCATACGAACTATGGAAAGGGAGAATTCCTTCGATTTCTCATTTTCAAATCTTTGGTTGTCCTTGCTTTATCCACAACAAGGGAAATGATCAGTTAAAGGTCTTTGATAGCAAATCTGATCAAGGAGTGTTCTTAGGATACTTTCGAGTCACTAAAGCCTTCAGGGTCTTTAACTACCGGACCCTTTGCGTGGAAGAAAGCCCTCATGTTATTTTTGATGAGTTCATTACTGAAGACAGGAAACCAATAATACAAATACTGAAGATGTCAGCAACAAGCTACAAGATCTCAGGCTAAATGACAAAACTGAAAAGATCCGGCATTGTTAGGATGATGAGTCAGACAAAGAAGAAACTCAGATCCATCCCTCAGGCAATGTAGCTGACCTGGTTGATTCTAGTGAAGAGAATCAACATCAAGTAACAATGGTCGATGAGGAAGCCCCAGTGGTAACTGAGACCTCTATTGAGAATATCAACTCAGGGGGAACGAATAATGTTCCCGAGCGAAATGCCCCTAAACCTGGGAACTCAGTAGATCCTAACTTTCTTACTGAATTGCTTCAGTCACAGAATAGCACAACTGAAATGCATAACACTCATGTTGACTGTACAGAAGTGATCTCAGAAGAAGAAGCCAAACTTACACGATCATAGCAGGACGCTCACTCTTATGATCTCATCATTAGAGATCTATCAACAACGAGAAAAAGACAAGATCCAGATTACGTCAAGGAGAAAGTGCGTTATACTCCCCGCTTCTTGTATACCAAGAACCTCGGGCCGATAGAGGATGCACTCAACGATGCCGATTGGATTATTGTCATGCAAGAGGAGCCGAACCAGCTTGTCGAAACGAAGTTTGGGAGCTTGTTGACGCACCCAGATACCAACACGTAATAGGTACCAAGTGGGTCTTCAAGAACAAGCGTGATGAAAACGTCATAGTAAGAAACAAAGCTCGACTTGCTGGGAAGGGATACTGTCAAGCAGAGGGAATAGATATTGATGAAACATTCGCTCCAAGCCGCCGGATTGGAAGCCATTCGTCTATTCCCCGGCCTATGCAACACATCAAAAATTCAAAGTATATCGATGGATGTAAAGTCGTGTTTCGAATGGCGTGTCAAGGAAGAAGTCTATATGGAACAACCGCCCGACTTTCAAGCAGGGACATCGCTTTATGGACTCGTAAAAGATTCTCAGATGGGTTAAAGCAAGCACCTAGTGGCTTGGTATGATACTCTATCGTACTTTCTTCTTCGTAAAGGTTTTCGTAAGGGGACAAGAGATCACACTCGATCAGCATTAAGTCACCGATGACATTCTACTAGTGCAAATTTACATGGACGACATCATTTTTGGTTGCGTGAACATGACTATATGTCAACAATTCGAGAAAATGATGAAGGAAAAGTTCGAGATGTCTATGATGGGAGAGATGAACTACTTCCTCGGTTTTCAAGTAAAACAGTCAACTGAAGGAATATTCATCAGCCAAGCCAAATAAACTCGAGACCTCCTAAAGAGATTTGGTTGTGACTCAAGCAAGCCAGTCAAGATTCCCATGAATACAAATTTTAAAATCGATCTACACGAAGAGGGAGCTTCTGTTAACTCTACTGATTATAGAGCTATTATTGGTTCTTTATTATATTTAACAACAAGCAGACCTGACATAACTTATGTTGTAGGTGTGTGTGCAAGATTTCAGGCGAATCCCAAGCGAAGTCATCTAGACTCAGCAAAGAAGATAATCTTGCTGAAGGGATACCTGAAGGGAACACCTGACACTGGGTTGTGGTATCCTGCTGATGATAATCTTGTTTTAACTGGATATTCTGATGCTGATTATGCATGATGCAGAGATAGATCTAAAGTCAACTTCAGGAACGTGTCAGTTCCTAGGTAGTAAACTGATATCGTGTCAAAGAAACAACATTCAGTAGCGACGTCCACTACTGAAGCTGAGTATATGGCTGCCGAAAGTTGTTGTGCCCAAATCCTTTGGCTTCGAAAACAACTGCGTAATTATGGTATCACTCAAGATGAAGTGCCCATCTACTATGACTCCACCGGTGCCATTGCAATAACTCATAACCCAGTTCTTCATACGAGGTGCAAATACATGGACATCCGACACCACTTCATCCGAGACCATGTCGAAAAAAAGGATATCAAGATGGAGAAAATCCATACTGATAGACAAAGGGCCGACATACTGACCAAGCCGCTAGCTGAGAACAGATTCAGAGAACTCTCAGTCGAGCTAGGTCTACTGGATCCTACTGACTCGAATCAGTAAAAATATTCAGTATGACAATTCAAGAAGTCAAACTCGCAGCTTGATTCAAGAGGGTGAATCGTACAAGCATACGCAAGGGGGGAACGTGAGACAAAACCGATCACTTCGCATCACGAAGATTCTCCCCGATTTGCAAATGGTAAACAAAGCTGACCACTAGGTTTAGCCAAGAGGATTGAGTATTATATTTAGTATTTTACTCAATGGCATGCTTGCATTTAATAGTCCAAGAGCCTACATTCAATGCATGCAACACATTTATTTCCCGCCATAAATTCTTAAGGATATACTCAGCAGAAACCGTTTTCATTTAAAGTAAGTTATCCTAAGAACTGAATGCAACGAATTTAATGCATGTCATCTCAACTTACTCTATCTATGCAAATCATACGTGGGTCTAGATTAGCGGTGATTTAGTAATCATTTCGTTTATAATATTAAATCCTAACCGTCGAGGAAATAGGGAGATCTAATCCTAACCATCACATCTGAAAACCCCTTAGAATTCAAATCTTATAAAATCTCTCGCCTTCCTTCCAAACTCACTTTTCGCCATTAACGATTAAGAGAGCTTCGACTATATCTTCTCAACTGCACTCATTCTCTCAAGCACTCTTACATTCGGTAAATTTTTTTCTAAATCTGCAACTAACTTACTCTATTT
The DNA here is from genome assembly GCA_028984105.1 of Lavandula angustifolia. Taxonomy (NCBI): domain Eukaryota; kingdom Viridiplantae; phylum Streptophyta; class Magnoliopsida; order Lamiales; family Lamiaceae; genus Lavandula; species Lavandula angustifolia. The sequence continues at coordinate 26,657,921 of CM054803.1, read as the reverse complement.
TCAAGTGCTAACATCGTTCTGGTAGATTTTCGTTGAAAATGGCATCGCATTCGAGCATTGTTCAGACTCCTGCGAACACTAATGAGATTATTAAGAGCAGGGTCATGTTTGAACCTACTATGGAGTTCCATCTCTCGGAACTGCCATACCTGGATGCGGTTTTCTCTACTCTTGAGGCTTCGGGCCTGAAGAAGCTTCTGATGAAGCATCCTTGTTGGGAGATGATTCAGTCGCTCCTCAACTCATTGGGAGATAACTCAGCAGCCCAGTACTTTGAATATTTGCTGAATATTTAAAGATCCCAAAACCCTACTTTGAACTGGTGAACCATTCAGGTGTAATGTGTTGTTCTGTCTCTGAGGTTTCAGACTCAGTAGACACTCTTCATTTGGTTCGTGCTCGCAGATTACCCGCCTCAGCACTTCGTAAGAAGAAGACTCAAATGATCTGACTCAAGCAGAGCAAGATATCGAAAGGAGTCAGTGGAACTGAACTCAGCAGGAGTAGTTCACTGAACTCAGAGTTGATCTTCAGTAAAGCCGACTCAGCAGGAGCATGCTACTGAATATAGATCAGATTCAGCAACGGCTGGACAATCCTCTAACTGTCAGGATTTACTAACTCAAGTCAACAGAGTCATACGAGGAAGAGAGAAGTCAGCTTCATATCTACCTTGAAGTCTGTTCTGTCTCACCTACTTTCTTTAACCTCGACCAATGACGAGCAGCCATCTGTCAACTTTCTGATTAAAGCTGCAAGTCAACAACTTTCCATAAATAGAGCAAAAGTACTCTGCCACAATTCTTTGAAAGAGTTGTTAGCTACCCAAAAGAGAGAGATACAAGGATCGTCGTCTCCAACGGATCTATCCTTATCTCTACTCTATAAATAGAGGGATACAATTCAAATTGAAGCTAACGAGAGAACAATCGAACGAACACAACACAGAGCATTCACGAGCAACTCAAAACGACCTAAGTCTTCCGCAAGAAATTCGAAGAGTAATCTCCGGCGAAAGATGACATACTAGCTCATAGGGAACCAAGCTGAACCAGAGTTATAAAGCCTCTAGTATCCAAGCGACTGAACACGAACCCAAGTCTATACTTAACCGTTCGTCGCTCTAGAAGTCACTTTCTCGTTCCCTATCCCTCTAACCTAAGCTCAACAGATCATTTCCATAGCTTAGACGAAGGAGTTCATATCTGAACTGATCCTTATGGTAAAGGACTCCTTCATAGTTGGAGAGTTTGTCAAACGTTTTAGTTTGATCCTTTGTAAACTGAGACTTGCTCAGTATAAATCTCAAGACCAGTGTTTGTCCAGTGTACAAACCGACTGAGACTATCTCGCATAATACATAGCTTCCTCGATCTTTCGGGACAAAGGGACGTAGGATTGTTGGATCCGAACCACTTTAAAAACTGCAGGTGTTCTGTGTTTGGTTTTCTCTTTAACTGTTGCATTGATTACTGTTCATAGTGAAAGTATTTTCCAAAATCATTCAACTGAGTTTCAAAGAAAGCTTAATCGATCGCACTAACATACCGAAACCGCTTTTATTAAAAATGTTTTCTAAACTTAACTCGAATTTGGGCCTACACATTTCCGCACTATACCGAACTCCAAATGAACGGTACCGAATTCCGACTCAAGTCGCCTAGCAGTGCCTCAAAGGAAGTCGCCCACTCGCCACACGATCCGGAATAGCTTATTTGGTCTACCGAACTCGCTCAAGCACGGCACTCTCCCGAAAAGGACTGTTCGTGTTTGAAGCTGAGAAATTGTTTTCAAGTGATTCACCCCCCTCTACACTTGAACGTTTAATCTCGGGACCAACAATCATCATGCTTGTCTTCCGAGACAAGTGGTCGAGTTCTACTTCAACATGCATCCGGTGGAGGATACAGACGCTGGAGTTACTGTCGTGAAGTATATGAGTGAGGTTTCGCCTCAGTCATGGGAGGAGAGACGCCGACATCAGCGTGCTTGAAGGGCTAAAAATATTATTTGACCTTCCTGACCATGGCATATCTCCTATTGGCTACAAAGACACAGAGCTCAACACTTATATCAGGCGTTTCTGCGGGAGGGACGACATTTCCTTCAAGGCTGCTTTTCCGAATAGCCAGCTCCTGCTAGAATTCAGAGGCCTGGCGTACGTCATTACTCATATACTCACGAGCACTGCTGGATCTTTCGACCAGCTTTCCAAACTGAGACTCCAAATTATGGTAGCCATTATGGATGGAGTCAAGGTCAACTGAGCTCAGTTCTTCCTCTCCGAACTGAAAGCTCAGTCGCAGAAGTTTGTTGCCGGAGACACTGGAGAGAGGAGACTAATTAGTGTGGGCAAACTTCTATACGAGACTAAGGTTTCAGCACTGATCAAAGCTTCAGTATCATCGCATACGTCTTTTGGCGACATGAAATATTTCGACAAGAAACTGATCAAGTTCAGGTCGAAGACATCTGTTGAAAAGTCCATCGGTCGTGGAGCTGATCAAGTCAGGGGCTTCTAAGGTTATTTCTCCACCTCCCCCACAGGTGGAAGACTTACTTGATGCGTACACTGGCATTGAAGGTGTCACTCTCAAGGATAAGGTCCAACGAGTAAGTACTGAAGAAACTCAGCTGGAAGACGAAGATGAACCAGCTGCTGAAGTTTCCTCAGAGCTACCTTCTACAGTTCAGCAGATCAGACTTAGGGCTGAATCTGAAGTCACTGAATAGATTCCTGAGATTGCCAAGTATCAGGATCTAGTAGATGTAGCCATTAAGGCAAGGACTCAGATGCTGCTGAGGTTCCTTAACTGGGACATTCTTGCTGATCTTGTTCAGCAGCATTCTGTTGACTCACTTCTGGCAGAGGAGAAGCACATACAGTATGTGATAGGTTTTAGCGAACCCGCAGACATTGCTTCTTTCAAGGACTTAAGATCTGCGCTACGCTCTATCTTCTGGAGCTTAAGTCCTCCTCCGCCTCTGAGCAAAGGATCGGTACATCTTCCTACCAGATCAAACCCATTAGTACCGTATCCTCGAGGACTGTCAACCGGGTTATAAGGAAGCAAGGAGACAAAAATCATCTCCTAGCTAAGGATGTGCACCTGAAATGGTCACAGTACACCAAGGCTCAAACTGAGCGGGTTAACGTCCTCACCGGAGAAGTCAAGAAGATCTCAGAAGCTCCTCCTCCAAATTTCAAGGAGATCATCGAGACTAGGGGTGTAACGGTTTAGTTCGGTTCGACTTTTTATGTATTTTAGGAACCGAACCACACATAGAAATGGTTCGGTTCGGTTCGGTTTGATGGATTTTTCAATATCGAAACCGAATCGAACCGAACCGCTTATCAATGGTTCGGTTCGGTTCGGTTCATCGATTCACTTTTTTATTTTTTATTTATTTTTTAAATCTTAAATAATGCAAGAATAATAGTTTATAAGATGTCACTCATTCCGAACTCATAAGTATAGAGTTGTTACTCCTTTCTCTTCATTTGTATAGAATAGAATTGATCTAAACTTAAATCTAATATCTAAATCCAACAATATTCTCATATAAGAAAGATAAATATTAAATTAAAAAAATAAAAAAATAGGATATTAGTTCGGTTCGGTTCGAACCGTTCAAAAATTCTTGAAACTGCGAACCAAACCGAATGTAAACGGTTTCTAAAAAAATAAACCGAACCAAACTGCAAAACCGAACCGAACCACATTTTTCGGTTTGGTTCGGTTCGGTCCGACCGGTTTCGTGGTTCGGAGCGGAACCACTTACACCCCTAATCGAGACTGCTCTGGCCGCTCAGAAGATGGACTTGGCCACTCAGTGCCAGCAGTTGCTAGAAGCTCAGTCGAAACTATTCTCAAAGGAACTGACTGCAGTACTGGCCAATGTTCAGAAGACTATGGATGAAAGGAACAGACTTGCCATCTCCAGCATTACAAAAGCTCTTCAAACTCAAGCGGCAGCTCTGAAGATCATCCAGACATAAATGAAAGACTCTCTCGATGCATCTCTTCTGCAGTAGAGGAATCAAACTGACGCCCATATCAAACAGATTCAGAAAGGTCAAGAAGATGAATGGTTACACTACTGCGATGCGGTCGGGGACTTAAACACCACTTCTGAGCAGATAAAGACGTCTGTCTACACCCTCCAGAAGGACGTAGCAGCTATCAAAGCATTACTGACCTCGGCAGATGATGCCAAAAAGGGGGAAAGTAAAGGGAAGGAAGTGTTGAAGGAGTCAGAAGAAAATAAAGGGGGGACAGTCTAAGGGGGAAGGATTGTCACACGTAGAAATCAGTTCTCTCCCCCTCCCCTCAGTACAAGAAGAGGCTAAGGCAAAAGGCTCAGCTGAAGGGCCTGCAGAGCCGCAGCTGATAGTGCAGGCTGGAGGATCAGGAGATGAATCCTCAGCCCAGGCACACATTGGCGACGTAGCCGATTTCGTCGAGGGATCAGAAGAGGACGTAGAACCTCAGCCTCAGCCGCCGAAGAGGCCTGACAAGGAGATTTCCACTGAGAGCACTCCCCCTCTGTCGCCTAAGTTTAAAAGCAAGAAAGAACAAGAGGCGCACGACGAACTCGTGGCTCAGCAGCTGCAAGCTCGGCTGGATCATGAAGCTCGACTTTAGGAAGAGGCTCTACTGAAGAGAAAGCCAAAGGTCCCAAAGGCAAGGGCGTCAAGAAGACAGGCTCAACTGATTATGGCTCAACAGAAGCAATCAACTATGAAACCAGCTTCTGAGCCTACTGAGGACTCCGATATTGATAACCTGCCACTTGCAGAAAGGCTGAAGAAAACTCCTAAACTTACAGCAGAGCAAGAAGCTGAGGAGAAAGCTACATGGGACGCGGTAGAGAATGGCCTCAACCTCAGAACAAGGGACAGGCGATCAACTGAAGCTAGAGAGAAATTAAGACAGGCTAATCTGGCTAAGATCATCAAGCTAACTGAGAAAGCAAACAAGGAGCCCGCCTCAAACAAGAGCGCATGCATCCCTAGAACCTCAAAATTCTATAGTTACGGTGGTCAGAAGTCACATCTGAAGAGAACTCCATACCGCCGCATAGACAAGTGGATTCCGTGGAACTTGAACGAGGAATGGGAAGAGCTGAAGGAAGAAATTATCAAGGCGTATTATGTATGGCACTGTTACCCGAGTGGAGTTCCGGCGGTCGAACTGTTTGATCAATTCTTATACAACCCCAACTTCAGAGCACAGATTAAACTGCTGTTATTCAAGGAAAATTTGCCTTTCACTACCCTTGCATACCGCCAGCTGAACCCTCCCAGAACTCTTCAAGGTGTCATCTGCATGAAGGAGATAGAGGAAGAAGTGGAGACAGCCGCTCGACGCAACGATCTTGATATTCAATCACCAGCCGACCTTCTACCCATCAAGGTGCTAAGGAAACATACCACCAGCTGAACCCTCCCAGAACTCTTCAAGGTGTCATCTGCATGAAGGAGATAGAGGAAGAAGTGGAGACAGCCGCTCGACGCAACGATCTTGATATTCAATCACCAGCCGACCTTCTACCCATCAAGGTGCTAATGAAAGCTATCTACGTATCGGATGGGCTCGATCCTCCTACTCGCGTATCCGCCGACTTCAAGGCCAAGATTTAGAAATTCATATCTCGAGTAGTAGTCTCGCCTTATTCTCTCTTCTCTTCTCTTTGTAATGATGTACTGAATTTACTTTTTTGCCATATATAAAAATCAGTATTTCTGTTGGCCAGACAACCACTCATTGTCTTATGGATGTGTTATTCTTTTTTCACTATCTGATCACTGAAGTGATCTAACACACACTTACATGTCCTGATTTCTTCTGATGTGCCTATCTTTTGTAAGCTGTTAACCTTACTCTCATTGTTCAGCTGATATTAACTGAGTCGTTTAGGGTTTAGTAGTTTAGTACTTAGTGGTTTTGGCATCATCAATTAGGGGGAAATTGTAGGGATATGAGTTAGTGGTCTTGTAGATCAGTGTTAGGGGGTACTTAGAGCTTGACTCAGTAGTTGCGTTGGAACTAAGGTCAGTAGTTCGTGTACTTAGGACGACATTATAATATTTGCTATTGGGGGAAATTGTAGTGATGCTGAATTATATTACTATAGAATTGAAGATCCCAAAACCCGTCCTGAACCCTATATGTGTTTGAACCCTTATGATGTAATAGGCTAGACTTGTCTTTATCATCATAGATTATTTTGTCCGGGTCCCGTATGTGGGTATTGTTGACCGAACTTCGTAGAGAAGTTAAATTCCGTAACCCCAAGTCATCGGTTCGTAGAGCTCGTAGTCTTCGTAGTCATCACCGACGCTTCAATAGAAGATTCCCTTCGCAGACTTCTGAAGAAGACTCAAGACGATCCTTGATCTACCGAACGTGTGAAGAGCTCTTGCCTTTGGAGTCACCAACCGACTACCTTTAGTAGAAGATCCTTATCGCCCGACTCGATGAAGAATCGCATGATCCGCCTGCATCTACCGAATGCATGTAACTCAGTTGCAAGTCCAGACAAGGAAAAACGACTACCCAACTCATATCGATCGAATGTCAGCAGAGATCATTCAATATACGAGGTTCAGAGAATCAACTCAAATAGAAGACTGATGTTTGACAAGTCTCACCTACCGCAAACCTCGACCAATGAGAAGCAACCTAAGCTTACCTGCTTTGACATTAAAGCTGCTCTCATGTACAGAAAGCCAACCACTTTGCGGCGCATTTCGAAAATATATGGCCGTTTTCCTTTGAAGTTTGTGACATGTGGCGTCATCCTCTCCAACGAATACATATCTGGGTCACGACTATAAATAGAGAAGAGTCTCAAAGTTCAACACACGGGACAACAAGGGAACACAAGCTTACAAGCATACAACTCTCTAGCGCACTTAAAGCCAATCCAGCGATGAACTTGCTTAGTTGAAAATCCTTAGTTCTTCTCTCTTAGAGATTCTTTAGTTCCCCCCTCTCTATCTAAGCTCCATTGTTATATCTTTAGCTTAGAACATTCGAACGAGTTCACTTTCTCGTGAATTGTTCTTATTGTAAGAACTCCCTTCATTGTTGCGCATCATCCCCTCCCCTTCAAACTTCGGCTTGATTTGTAAAAGTTGCTAAGGACTATAACTTAGGAAGCGGTCCGTCCAAGCAGACAAATTCCTTGTTGAGGCTTGCTCGCATTAATCAACAAGAACTCCCGTTCTCGCAGACCGTGGACGTAGGATCTTGCGTATCCGAACCACGTTAAAAATTGTTTGTGTTGTTTACTGTTTTATTGCATTGTGCTCAAAACTATTTACAAACTCATCCTTTGCATAAAACGAACTTAAAAAGTGCACCAACCAAAACGATTTTGGTTTACATAAACACGTTTTCAAAGAGACAAAGTCTAACGGGCCCCACACTTATCCGCACAATATTCTTCAACTGAAATCCTCATACTGACTCAAGTCAGTAGAACAGACTCAGTTGCTGAATCACTCTGATCCGCGATCTGAAGGTTTATATCTGACACCCGTTAATCCAAGAGCAAAACTCAACTCACCGACCTTCGCATTTGAGGAAAAACTTGCAATCGTGTGTATTCACCCCCCCTACACCCCGATACTGCCTCCTGACCAACAATTCTTAAACTCGTTCTCGGCTTCATAAATTGTTTGTGTTTTAAACATATATAAATAACTACTTAGAACAATTTATTGGATCTAAGGAGAAAAATATTAAACTAACCATCATTATTACTCGTATTGTTATAGTGGTGCATAATTTGAATATTTTGCAAGTGGATGTCTAATATCTGTTGATCCAATTTTAAAAGTTAATCTTTAAAAAAATATAGATGTTTAATAAGCTTTCATTTTGATTGAACTATAATTTTAATCGAATATTACATATAACAAATTGTAATTCACCAATCAAACCGATGCGTTGCCAAATATTCAAGCTTCGATAGATTGGTCATAAAAGAATAATTAAAATATTTATTGCACCGCACCGAAATACTTACCAATAAATACACTATAATTTTTTCTTTAAAATTTAATAGCTAAAACTATGATATTATTTATGCATTCTACGTACTCCCTCTATCCCGATATTCTTGTCTTGCAAGGTGCACGTGGAGCTTTAAAAAAAGTGGGTCGAGGTGTATTAAAGTGGTAGAAAGTGTGTTAAATTGGTGAGGCTCATTGTTTAAATAAATGTGGTCCACAAGTTTTTTTTTTTTTTTTTGAAGACACAATAATAAATAAACAAATGTAAAAAAGGTAAACCAAGCATAATAATAATGAACAAATGGAGTGTATAATTTAAATGAATAATGATAACAATAAATACTACCTAAGAGAATAATTATATTACCTACAATCATTAATATGATGCACCATTAGCATCTTGCAAGTAACTGTCTAAAGCATCCTCTTCCACAAGGTTAAAACTCATTTGAAATTCCACATAATAAATTATATTTAATAATATCTACTATTGAACTCATTATGTTAAAAAGAATAAAGAATATACTACAATGCCTGAACTACTTCTCCATAAATTAAGGCAGATAAGCCCCGAGCTAAGAAACCGAAGGCAAACAAGCCTGTGACCAGGTCTGCAGAGAAGGCTATGAAACCTCTTAAGCCAACTGAATAGAAAATTTAGCCCAAACAAGTTGTTGGGCAAAAGAGAAAAAGGGCTCAGCCTGAGCTAGCTCAGCCACCGCCGAAGAGACATTGAAGAAACCTACGAATGAGCCGTTCCTTCGTCTCGCTGAAGGATCCACTAAGGAGGAGGACTCTTCTCTCTGTCTCTCCAAGAAACCCAAAATCGTGGATCTTTCTACATCGCAACCTTTACAATCAGTGGTGCACCATTGGTCCACATACTAAACTTTGGTGCACCACTAGAGACGGCTTCCCTTGCTAAGCTTGAGTCTCATTAAGAAGGAATTACCAAGGACGTAGTTCAAACTACTGAGCCCCCAGAACAATCGGAAGGTCCGTCTGGACCCGAGTCCACTGAGATGGACGTGGCACAAATAGAAAAAATTGTTCACTCAGAATTTCTTCAGCCTGAAGGGCTTATTCCTTCAGCTTCTGATGCTGAGGTTGCTGAACCAACTATTGCATCAGCCTCTCCTCCACCGGCTCAAAACTTGGAGGTGATTGAAGTTCCAAGCTCATCGAACCTCTAAATGAAAAGGCCGTTGGCAAGCGCCCAATCACCGAGGAGCCTCCTCCCACTGCTGAGAGTCTATCAGATTCTGATAATGAGCTTGACCTTGATTTGTTTGACTCACTCCCGTACCGCTCAGCTAATCTTCCCTCTCTCATTATCCCAGAATTCCATCAACTCACGGTTGTTCACCCAGTAAATGATATGCTGGAAGAACCCTCTAACGCTGAAGATGTACCATCAGAGATCGAGGAAGACACTCAAAACCTTAGGGTCAAGCTGCTGACCCAGGTTCAGAATGTGGTGTATGATCAGGTTCTAGCCTTGATAGCTAAACTTCTGAACACAAGGAGGTGTTAGGACATACTTGCTCGCGCGCAAATGATGATCAATCTATGATTCCTCTGGATTGAAGAGCAGCATGCTATATTTAGATCTTACTCAGCAGAAGGGTTCATCAAGGAAGAACGACTACTTCAGTTTCTTCTCCTATTCAGTTCTCCTGATGACATTCGCAATGAGGAACACTTCAAATCTATTATCTAGATTCTGATATCTAGGTAGTAAGCAAATACCTCTGTTATTGCAGCTGCTCAAGATTATATAGATCCTGATGATTTCGTAGACGATGATTTTCAGCGCTCACCTCTAGCAGTCGTTGCATCAGGTTCCGCGCCAACCTCTTCAGCACCGACCTCTTTCGCTCAAGCGTCTACGATTCCTGACCTTACTCTTCATCAAATCGAATCAACTCATAAGAGAATGAAGAGGTTAGAAGTGCTCAAACTTCATAAAAACATATCTGACGTCAACATCGCAATGAAGCAAATGGAGTTTGCCATGGGACAATGTCATGATGACCTGACCAACATGCAGACTGTTGCCTCAAATAATACCCAAGCCACTGATCAGCACTTCATAAATCTCATCAGTGCAGTAAACCAAAGTGCCTCAAACCTCAGTCATTATATCAGACAAGGCAACTTAGAAGCAACTCAATGTCCAATTTGATCAATACCACACCCTAGTAAGGGATGGGTTAACTGAGAAGAATGTTGAGGGATCGATCAACGCTACCCTCCAATCATTAAATACAGATGCTGAGATGATTTTCTGAGACTCAACTTGCTCAACTCTTCGAACAACAAGCTCAGATTGACGCTTAAAACAAACTTATCTCAAAGCAACAGGAAATGTTTAAGGCTCAATTTGACAAACTTATGTCCCTCCCTATCCGTATTGTTGATGCCAAAAAGGGGGAAGAAGTCAACATTGTCAAAATTGAGAACAGACTTAGACTATTCCATCTCCTGATGAATGCATGGAGACACAAGCTGAGGGGGAACAATAGTTGGAGAAGGAGAAGGAAGACAGTCTCAGTCTGCAGGGCATAGAAACAAAAATTATTGACGCTGTCGAACAGATGAAATAGGTTGACGGTGAGGCTCGTCTAAAAGAAGAGGAAGAAGCAACCCGACTAAAAGGAGAAGCGGAGAAAATTGAAAAGGCTGATACTGAAAGAACTAAGATTCAGCTTGAAACCTTCATGGAAGAAATCTTTAGTGCTATTAATAACAATCTCAACAAGATGAAGCTGAGAGACTCCAAATAATTAAAGAGTTAGAGAAAAAGAAAGCTTATGAAGCCCGTCTGAAGCAGATCGAAGAAGACAGTTTGAAGGCAAAGTTGCTTTAGAAACATCTTGACGTTGCTGAAGAAGAAAAAAGGAAAAGACTCAGGCTCATGATTACCCCTGAGCAAGAGCAAGCTCAAATAGAAGAAATTTGAAAGCTCTGGGAGTACATTGACTACTCTGCTCAGAAGGAAATTGATGATGAGATGAAGAAGAGAGAAGAACAACTACGAATGAGCTGAAACGAAATCATATCGTACTCAAAGAAGATGATGAAAGGCTAGATCGCTTGGCAAACAACATGAAAAGGACTCGGATGATCTCAGATAAGAAGAAAATGAAGTCCAATGTGCTTAGAGCCATAGCTGCCGAGAGGAAGCCCAAGGTCGAGTCTAAGAACGACCTTCTCTATCCTTGCTGCGATAGATGGTCCTCTTGAGCTATCGATGACTGGCAACAGATCAAAGTGGACTTCATCAAGCGCTTCTATTTCTGGTAATTATGGGGTATATATATGAGAATAAAAAATTAGGATGAGATCTTCACTGAGTTTTTCAGACAACGATCATTCAAGATATACCTTCTGATCAAAGATCTCGATGAGAAAACAAATCAGGTCATCAAATGTCCAGAGCCCAGATTCATGAAGCAATCAATCGCCTAACAGAATCTAGAATTCAGGGTTGACTATTCGAAGATTGAGATGAGTTTCTGAAAGCATGTAATGAGAGGAAATACATCGATGTCGCAACAAACTATGAGAAGAGAATCAGACTGAGAAGACTCATATATTATTCATACGAGCTGAAACTCGATGATGTATCGGATGAGAAGTTCAAGAAGATCATGCTGGAGCTGAAGAAAACTCATCTTACCCATGAAGAATTTGAGAGGAAACACCGTGTCAAGGTTGAGCCCGTGTAGTCTTCAGGTAATCTTTTAATATAATACTTTAACTTTGTACTTAACCGATATTATTAATGAAGTTGATACTACATCTTTTAACCTGATGGCAATAACTCTTTGTCTGGACTCTCTATTATTTTCTTATCTGAATTTCATTAATCCTTTAAATTTCTTATCCCAACTTATGTTGAATGAACTTAGCCTGAGTCTGTTTTCAGGTTAGAATAGGGTTTTGACATCATCAAAACTGCAGAAAATTGTTGGGAAATAATATAAGTTTTGAATGATCACAAACCCCTATTTGATTGATGAACCAATCTGATGTGACTTAATAGGATTATTTCAGCACGTGTCTGTATAGTCAAGATGAATGTTTAGTTCTCAGATTAGGATATTCAGATTGAGATAGGTCAGCCTGTGGAGCCAACTAAGTTTAGCTTTTAAGCTGACACCTTTCCGGTTGAACCACCCTCAGATCAGGTATCTTCACAAGACCAGATTGAAGATTCTGATGTGAAGATTGTACAAGATACAAGGCGCAATATTCCAATATATGGTTAACGGAGGAAGACGACAATATCCGAATCAACATCGACCAATCTCTGCCGCTATGCGCACCTCTAGTCAAAGGGAGACAGTAACAATACTTCATACATAATCCGTAGGGCCTAGCAGAGCGCTGCACGTGTCCATGCATTCAATGCGTGAGACCGTTGTCAACACGGAGCCAATGGGAGATCGATCTTGTTCAACAGATCTGTCCCCTGGCTCGCTTATAAATAGCATAAGACCTCTCTCAAAGAGGTTACATAATTTCAAAGAAGCTCAAGTATACTCAAGCAAAAGAACAAGTCCTTACTCTGTTTAATTCAAAGTTCTATTGCCAGAAATTCCATGTTCATACTCTAAGTGTTCATAACTTATCATAAGCTTGGAGTAGAGAGTGTTTCATATTCTCGTTGTTGAACAAAACTCAAACCCCACTCAATATCCTGTTAAATAGAAGCTAATAGATTGTTCGGTAGTTTGTTAGTTCCTTTGATAGATTGATAGTTTGTATTGATTTGTACTCGTCGCCCACGAGTATCTAGTAGTGGATTCCTCGCTAAGAAAGTAGAAGAGTAGATGTAGAATTTTGTGAATCTGAACCACTATAAAATATGTGTCTCATATTGTTTTATTGCATTCAGAAAAAAAACATAATTCTAAAAGGGTATAACATATTTTCCGCATATTCTCTGACTGACTCACTACCAGTCAGCCTCTCTAATATGAAAAAGTAATGTTTGACGTCAGGTATATCCCCCCCAGTACACCTGAAATCGTACCGGGACCAACACATATAAACTTAAAGATAACTATAATTTAATAACTAAACAACATAAGAGTCAAGAACCTCTATCTTCATTGATCCTTGCTTCATGAACACAATTTGCTCGAAAACTAATTAATCAATTTTGACAAGAAAAATTGTAAATATGTCAAATTAAACGCATAAATTCTAGGCATTCAAGGAAGCAAAATCTATGTTGAAGAAGCAAGAAAACTATAGAGAACTCCAACACCATGGCTTCCTTGAAACGCATCATTTCTTTATAACGATGGCTTCTAAGAGAAGAAGATGAAATGTTGATTAAAGAAATGATAATCATTTCTCTTAGAAGCCATCGTTTAATTAAAGAAAGATGAAATTTCTCTTAGAAAACTATAGAGAACTCAAACATAGAAATGCATCATTTCTCTTAGAAGCCATCGTTTAATCAACATTTCCTTGAAACGCATCATTTCTCTAATAAGCAAGAAAACTATAGAGAACTCAAACGATGGCTTCTAAGAGAAGAAGATGAAATGTTGATTAAAGAAATGATAATCTCCAATTATAACGATGAAACTCAAACTTAGAAGCTAAATTTGCTTTGATATGTAGAAAGAGAAGGAAGAATGAAATAAAAAATTGAAGATTAAGAAAATCACGTAAATAGGGTACAATAAAAGAAAAAAATTGAACACAAATATCCTTAATAATATCTAAATCAATAATAAAATAATAAAAAATATATAAATTTAAAATAATAATAACCATATATTAAATAAAATGAAGGGCTAAGATTCCCTTTTATTTCCAATACTAGGCCTCCTTCCTATATGAATATATGATCCATTCCCATTATTAACACTAAACTAAATGTGCAAAATCCATCAGCACACTTTTTTGTATTTTCTTTGACAAAAATATAATTGATCAGTGGCTTCACCACGGTGTACAAGTTACTGTATTATAATTTCATATAATCAATTAAATCTGAGTAAGAAGAATTGATCTGTTTTTATTTACGTTAAAGTAAGGCGTGAGTAATAGCGAACAACGCATCCTTGTTTTCCAGACAAAGTCAATTGTCAATTTGTCATTCGTCAAATTCTGCACATGATAAAAATAAAATAAACTTTGAACAACAACAAAAACTCCGCACTTCTTTTTATTTATTATCCCCTCTAAAAATAGTGGCAATTTGCCAGACAGCTTTCTTCAATTTATCCCCTCCATTAGATTCAGCGGAATGCACAATACTCGATTTTTTTCAGAACCCAACTACGACGGGATCTGCGTTGCTTGATGACTGCAACGCTACAACGGTTTTTCCATCATTTGTGCGTTCAATTTCAACTTTTATTCGTGTATTTGCGATTCCTCCGATCCACATTGCTGTATTTTCATTAATCTCGAACTGTGGATGATTCTTATGTTGTCTGTATTGGGTTCTCCGTACGCGATGTTTTCGATTGCGCCAAAATTATTTTCCTTTTTTTTTTTTTTTTTTTTTTCCTTTGATCACTGAAGTTTGGGATGTAGATTTGTTTCCGTTTTTTTCCTTTTCCTTCTGAGTTTTTGTTTTGTGTATAGGGTTTATTTGGATTTTTGTTGATTATAACAAGAAAAGGGAGGTTTTGTTTTGTGGATTTATCAAAAAAGAAAAGGAAGGAAATGTCAAAGAGTGGCGAGAATCAGACAGTCCCTTTATCAGTGTTGTTGAAAGGGGAATTGGCGAATGAGAAGATTGAGAGACCGGAGATCACGCATGGGCAGGCCGGCCAGAGCAAGAAAGGGGAGGACTTGACATTTATCAAGACCGAATGTCAGCGAGCACTGGGCGGGGATGGAGTCACCACATATTCTGTTTTTGCGGTATAACCATGCCTTCTATTTATCAATTTTCTTCTTATCTAGTCTTCCTTATAATGATTCAGTTCCTTTTTTGTAATATTTTCAATACTCATAGAAGAAATATAAGTTCATTGTTGTGGAGGATTTTTCCGAATGCGTTTCCTTTTTCACTTATGGTAGTCATCATATTTTCATCAATGCCCCTTCTTGTAAAAAGTTGAAGAGTCCGGAGATTGGTGTGTGCTAATCACACTTATCATTAGTGATCATCCCTCCCGCAGTTCTCGGAATTAAAGAACTTAAACATTAACACGCGTTTATGTTGCTTCCTTTGTTTCTTTTCCTTTTACCGGTATTCCTTTCCTAATTCTTCTTTGCAGTTATTTGATGGTCATAATGGATCTGCAGCTGCTATATATTCCAAGGAGAATCTCTTGAATAATGTCTTGAATGCTATTCCACAAGATCTTAACAGTGAAGAGTGGGTATCCGCATTGCCCAGGGCTTTGGTTGCAGGATTCGTGAAGACCGACAAAGATTTCCAGGAAAGAGGTATAAGTTTTTCCCTAAAGAATTGTACATTGTAGGATGCCCTATTTACATTTGACCTGTCGTAAGTGAAGCTGGACATATACCACATTAATTGCCAATATAAAAAAGGTTTATTGGCTTTTGGAATCAATAAATTGAAAGCTTTTGGAGCACCGTTACAAATGTTCGCTGCAGGGATCCATATAAATGGGAAAGATTAACAAATCCAGCTTTTAGATAATACTTTTAAAGATGAACTTGACATTGTATTACTACTTATCAATTGGAGACTTCATGAGGTATTCTCATGTTAATTTGCAAAGAAAACTGCCTCATCCATTAGAAATCACAAGTTTGAGAGAACTATGAAATTCATTTCTGACGCAGTTCACCAAGGATTTGTAAGGATGATTAGATATTTTGATTAGCACGCCGTAATTTTTTAAAATGATTGTGTTACCTTTCGAGCCCTTTTGCACATTTTATTCAAAAAATGTTCTAGATGTCACAGATCAAGAAAATGGCTAAAGTTAACCTTTTTTTGGTCTATAATGGTCACAACATGTGGGGTCTTTCCAGTTATCTGCTGTCTTTCCAGTTATCTGCTGAACCTCATTTTGCATGTAGATCAAGTTGCTGGAGCCTAGATCTATTCCAAGTATATAATGTCAAATAAAGAATATTATTGATAACACTTTTAATAACGTAACTTGTTTCCTAGTTGCCACGATATGAACTTTCTCTCTCAGATTCATTTGCAATAGATGTCCTCTGTGTGTGTGTGTGTCTTAATGGTCACTAATTTCTTGCTTTTATTTCTCAGCTCAAACTTCAGGAACAACAGTAACCTTTGTAATAATTGAGGGATGGGTGTTAACTGTTGCTTCAGTTGGTGATTCTCATGGTGTACTTGAATCAGCTGAAGGGACAATATATTATCTCTCAGCAGATCATAGACTTGAATGCAGTGAAGAAGAGTGAGCACTTTACTCTATCAATTAATTTGTTATATTGATACTTCTTTTTCAATAAATTCCAGTTCTCTGATTATTGATGGAACAGGAGGGAACGAATAACATCAAGCGGTGGTGAAGTTGGACGCCTTAATACAGGAGGTGGCACAGAGGTAATCTTCTTTTCGCTCCTGATAGAAATGTTCCTTTCTATTTAGACGTGGTTTTTAATGCTACGGATGCTTTGCTTCTATTTAGATTGGTCCATTGAGATGTTGGCCCGGTGGCTTGTGTCTTTCAAGATCCATCGGTGACATGGATGTTGGGGAGTACATAGTTCCTATACCTCATGTGAAGCAAGTGAAGGTTTGTTTGTATCATGATGCTCTTGCTTCTTAACCTAGGCCCTTTTTCTACTAGTAGTAACTTAACATATTCTTCTTCTCTGGTATCCCAACTTTTTGGTGAAACATTTAAACCAAGTGGATGTGACTGCTTTTTGGAAACAATTAGACTTTTGAGTTGTACCATCACGAGCTTCTCTTTTAAGACAACATTTGGAAATAGAAATATTAGGGAAGTGGGGATCAATTAGATATTCCTTACAAAGAGCCAAGAATGCAATTATATATGTGTTTGACCACCTATGAGCTTATATTTGAACAGTATGGCGAAATAATTTGTCAGATGGTTCATGAAACATGTACACTCACTGATCACTGGTCATTTTTTAACACTATATGTGAGTTAAGGCTAGTCGAATCAGATGTTGCATGTGGTAAGGAAATAAAAACATTGATTTTCTTAAATTTCAAGATCGTAGCTTCACTGAATAATCAGATGTTGTTGATGGACGGCTGATTACTTTTTGGTAAAACCAAACCAATATGGGGTTGTGCTAAATAACTTCATTTGTCGCATGCAGCTGTCATCGAACGGAGGAAGGCTTATTATCTCAAGCGATGGTGTTTGGGATGCTGTATCTGCAGAAGTAGCTTTTGACTGTTGTAGAGGAATGCAACCAGATGCTTCAGCTTCACAGATTGTCAAAGTAATTTTTTATACATTTCATATTTCACACAGTCAATATTTCTTTTATCTGATATCCCCCTTATCATACGTTCAGGAAGCCGTACAAGTAAAAGGTCTTCGAGATGATACGACCTGTATTGTAGTGGACATACAACCTCCAGAGAAAAACGATCCTCCGAAAGCACCTCCAAAGAAGCAAGGGAAGAGAGGCATTAAGTCTATGTTTCGGAAAAAGTCTTCAGAGTCATCTTCTCAGCCTGACAAGGAAGAACATATCGAACCAGATGTGGTGGAGGAAATGTTTGAGGAAGGATCAGCTTTACTATCGGAAAGGTCTCAAGGATTATAATATATATTTCAGAGACTGAACTAACTAACGAGATTGGGATGATTTACTTTGTTCATTGTGCTACAGGTTGGACTCAAAGTACCCGATCTGCAACATGTTTAAGCTGTTCGTATGTGCAGTTTGCCAAGCAGAAATAAAACCCGGAGAAGGTATTTCAATACACTCTGGAAATGCCAACGTGAGAAAATTAAGGCCATGGGACGGTCCTTTCCTTTGCTCGAGCTGCCAAGACAAGAAAGAGGCCATGGAAGGAAAAAGACATGGAGGTACTCTACTTACTCCATGGAAAACTTACGCATTTTTGCAACATATTCACATATTCTCCTCTTCACTATGTTTTACCAGCTTCAAGATACAGTAGTGGAAGTGACTAGCTAGTCGATCCAATGCCTGTGTTTCAATCGGACCATAAACAAGAAGGCCTTTGCAAGACACGATCATGTACTATCTATTGGGATCCCTATTGTGAAGACTGTGTTTTTGCTTTTTTCGGGTTTGGACATGAAGATGAAGATCTACGCATTGTAACCCTCGGTGATAATGGACAAGATTGCCGATATGTCTCTCGAGTAAGTCTCCTCCTCATGTACAATTACCTTAGACTAGAACAGAGATAACTTACTTTTTGATCAAGTTCATTATTTACCCACAGAGCTAACAAGTGAAAGATGCCAGCGTTGTAACATTGTCTCATAGAATCTTTGACTTAAGGGTCTTGGACAACATTATTTCTCCATGTAACATTGTTTTAATATTCTTTTGTGATTAGGGAAACCAAAATATTCATAATAGAAAATTCCTATCTTTTGTGTTAAGACAGCGTCCGTTTATTACCTTTTTTTTACTTGATTTTGAAAGTGACATAGTAGACGAGTGATGCACTAAACATATTCTTGGGATTCAGTAACCGGGTCAACTCTGTTATTAGCATTTTAGAGTAATTTTTTTATACTTTATTAAAAATATAGACGTTGAGATCAAACCCCTTCCCTATAGCAACCTTCTCCATACCCAAACCATTCGGCCAAACCCGTCTTTAGTTAACTCCAGGTCAACCCAACGGTTCATACTTTCCGGGTCGATTATCGGGACGGTTATGAAAACATAGCCTGGGACAGAAGAGAAGTCTTATGTAGACGTGAAATAAGAGAAGAAACTTTGCAGTCTATAATCTTTTCTGATTCGAATCCAAATGGTTATTGACTGGTGGTTCCTCCCAAATAAATAATGCATCCATGATTGAGATATCGACTTGACAAAGTTTTTCTACGACAAGATTAGACTCCCTAA
The DNA here is from genome assembly GCA_028984105.1 of Lavandula angustifolia. Lineage (NCBI taxonomy): Eukaryota > Viridiplantae > Streptophyta > Magnoliopsida > Lamiales > Lamiaceae > Lavandula > Lavandula angustifolia. The sequence goes on along the minus strand of CM054803.1, from coordinate 26,638,867 downwards.
ATTTGTTATTTCGCTCTTTTTAATTCTTCAACCCTACGTGACTAGATATTGATGTTCAACTATTTGTAGTCTACGCACTACTGAGAAAAGGTGATAGTTACCATTTTGCCCCCCACAAGTTGGAGGAAGATTTTTAGAAGTCATAGTTTGAAAGTTAGTGATGCATGTTTACGGTGGGGACAGAGAATCATTTGCATTTATTCCTGCACATTAGTTGGTACAATATCCATTGCAATCTTTGTATATAAACACTTAAAACTCAGCCACCAAACACTTTTTTCTTCAATATGAATGATATCATTCAACATATTTAGTAAAGTTAGATATCAAGCTTTTTCATGGTTTTATCTGTTCTAGTCATATCCTTATAGTGTAGAGATGGACTAGGATGCATCATGCCAGCATTACGCAAAATGATCGAACGCCCAATTTGAATCCGAATTTGACTCGGTTCAATATTTAAAAAAAAAAATATTAAATCACACTCCCCTCCCAATTATCCCTTTCTCTCTCGTATCTCACCTCTCTCTCTTTCTCCACTCCCCCCCTCTCTCTCTCTCCATCGTCCTCCTTGTCTCCGCCGCCGTCACTCCTCTCCGTCTCCCTCCTCCGTCGCCGTCGCTCCTCCGCCTTCGTCGGCGCCGCTCCTCGCGTCTCCACCTTCGTCGCTCTGGTGGCCGGATCAACCTCCGTGTGATCCTCCGCTCCATTCAGATTTCTATGTGCCTCCCTCTCTCTCCTCTCCCTTGGCCGCCCACGCCGCTGCTGCCACAGCTGCAGCCGCATTTATTTTGTTTTGCATCGTATTGTTCGTATCAACTTATCTAATAAATTGATCTGCCAGAATCTGACATCGTGACCACATCCGCGGCGGATGCGCTTTCCAAACTTTCCATCGATGATTTGACATCCGTCGCACCGAATCTGCACAAGAATCTCTCCATCGTCTCGCCTGAGCATGTAGTGTCGGATTTGTTTAAATGTTTGAACTCTATTAATCTTCGATATGCGTGGTGTATAGATGTGTTTCGTGTATGTATTTATAGGTGGATTTGGGTTTAGCTTTTTGATTCATCCCCAATGCAGGAGATCAGATTTCATCCTTATGAGTACTTTCAATAATTAGCATCACTCATTTTGTTTCTTTATTAAAACTGAAGATTCGTACTCTGGTTCATCATTTTCTTTCACATTGTCCGGTAATTATTTGTTTTGTCGCGACCACTCTTATAACTATTTTTTTCTATTGTTGTAAGTCGAAGTTTAATTTGATTTTATTTGGAGTATTGAGATCCTTGCTTTTGCTACGGGCTTATTGAGTTAACTAATTTATTGAAGTGTCATTTCTTATATTATAAGTATCATTTGTTGTGAACAATTGTGTCATTTGTTTAAAACAACTCATATTTAAAAAATGAAAAATATACTTTATTCAAAATAATTGACATTTTTTTTTGTAAATAAATGACACATTTATTTATTGCAAGACACTTTGAGTAACATTTCTAACACTCGCTCTCTACTATGAATTATGTCTTAAACAACCATTTTGTTCATCATCGACACGTTCTTTTATCATGATTGACACGAACAACAAATACAATTGACACTCTCATCTCTACTATGAATTATGGCTTAAACGGACACACTCGCTCATCACCGACACGTTTTTTTTGTCATGATTGACACGCACAATAGAGACAATTGACACTCGCTTCTCTTACCGTGAATTACGGCTTAACAAGATTTCTCGCTCATCATCGGGCAACAGAGAGACAATTGACCACTCTACTCTCTATTGTGAATTATGGCTTAAACAAACACTTATCTCATCATCGACATGTTCTTTTGTCATGATTGACACGCACAACAGAGACAATTGACACTCTGCTCTCTTACTGTGAATTATGGCTTAACCAGACACTCTGCTCATCATTGACACGTTCTTTTGTCATGAATGACACGCACAACAGAGACAATTGATACTCGCTCTCTATTATGAATTATGGCATAAACGGACACTCGCTCATCATCGACACGTTCTTTTGTCATGATCGACACAAACAATATGGACAATTGACATTGTTTTCATAAACAAATGACACTTTATTTTCGAAACAAATCGCATTTTTCTTCAAAAATAATTTATAGTCAATAAATGATACAAATGATCAAATTTCTAATTTTGACCCTCTTTGACCTGCATTTGACCCGCCGACGTCAGCATGACGTCATTATTTGTTTTTTAATTTTTTTTATAACTTTTAATTTTTTTTTTTCATTTTTTTCTCCATTATTGTAAGAACAGGCTTGTCACTCTGTGAATAAAAGTGTCGTTTTTTTTAAACAAATTTTTTTTTAATCTTTTCTGATTTTTTTTAATAAGGGAAGGCATGTCATTTGTAATGATTAAATGTGTCATTTGTTATTTATATCAAAATGTCAATCGTAACAAAAAAATATCATTTGTATTTGAAGAAACTGTTATTTGTATCATTTATTGATTATCAATTATTTTTGAAAAAAAATACTATTTGTTTAAAAAAATGCCATTTGTTTATGAAAAAAGTGCAAATTGCAACAAACGAAAGTATCATTTATCTCAAAGTGTCAATCAAACTGAAGTAAAGTGTCACTAAAATTTAAGGAATGTGTCACTTTAATCTAGAAATCAATATGAACCATAGTAACTAGAAATGTTACCCATAGTGTCGATTGTAATAAACAAAAGTGTCAATTATCTCGAAGGGGAGAGTGTTACATTATCATAATGTGTCAATTACAACAATCAAATGTGTCATTTATCTCAGAGTGTCAATCACAGTGAAGTAAAATATTAATTATAACTAAGAAAAGTGTCAATTCAATCCAGTAATCACATAATAATATATCAAGCAAAATAACCAGAAACGTTACCCAAAGTGTCAATCGTAATAGACAAAAGTGTCAATTGTCTCGAAAGAGAGTGTCACATTCTCTTAATGTGTCAATTGTAACAAACAAAAGTGTCATTTATCTCAGAGTGTCAATCATAGTTAAGTAAAGTGTGAATTATAATTAAGGAACGTGTCACTATTATCTAATAATCACACAATAAAATATGAAGCATAATAACCAGAATGTTACCAAAAGTGTCAATTGTAATAAATAAAAGTGTCAATTGTTTTAAATGAGAGTGTGGCATTCTCATAATGTGTCAATTGCAACAAACAAATGTGTCATTTATCTCAGAGTGTCTATCACAATGAAGTAAATTGTCAATTATCACTAAGAAACGTGTCACTTTTTTCTGAATACGTTACATCAAGAACTCTAACACCCATCCCACTCTCGAATACGTTACATCAAGAACGACAATAGCCGGAAAAAAGTAACATCTATATTGAATATTGATACAGTACAACATCTAGTAACTTATTATTCAAATATAATTGCTTGGCGATTACCAATCAATCAATCAATCAATCATCAATATACATGCTGTGGAGTGAGTATACGAACCAGAAATTCCCTTTCCTAAAAAATATTTGAGATCTGCTGCGAGGGTTTAGTAGACGATCGCTTAGGTGCAAAGAATTTGGAGGCGAAGTACCAGAACACAGCTATCCAAATTACTCCAGTCAGCATCTACCTGGCGCCACTGGAATTCGAGAATTTGTTAGGGGTAATTTCGTAATTTCCAATTAATTATAAAATTTATTAATATATTTAATATTCTAAATATGTTTTTCAATTTAAAATTTTTTGGGTGGCCCAACTGCACCCATTATGAATAACAACAGACCAACATCACATAATAAAATGTTTCCTATCTATATGCATGAGGCCTCGACGGCTGGACAGAGCTACCAAACTGTGAACACCCCTACCAAACTGTACAGAGCTAGCTGACCTGGACGGCTGGACGCCTCGAGGGTTCAATAAACGACCGGAAGCAGTAATATTGTGATTCATAAATCATAATACTTTTCGTGGCTCCATACAGTAGATATTATTATTCTTCATAATTTCCTCTTAACTAAATTTAGAGTGATGTCAAAATAGGATTGTGTATTATGTTTTTCGAATAAATATAAAAAATATATGAGTTATTCATGAAAGAAGAATATAATCCTTAAATAAGCCATAAAGAGTAAGTATAATTAGATATAAGTAGAAAAATGTGCTAAATTTTTTTTCGGGGCTCCGCCCCCAAACCCCCGTCCAAAGAAAACTCAAACCCGATAAATTTTGCCCCCACTAGCTCGATTTCCTAGCTACGCCACTGTACCCAATCCCTTGCTATTGTTGCTACACCGACCTTCCTTCGCCCCCTCTGGCCGCTACTACTTGTGTTGCCGTGACTCCATTTCGCTTCGCGCTTACTGCGAAATTGAACCATGTTGGTCCGGAGACAAATATCGTGTGAGAGGGGGGGGGTGAATACACCTGAGTACAGTTTCTTTTTCTCGATGAAGGTCACCAAGTCGTTAGTGGCTGCAACCGATGAACAATGGCCAAATACAACCTTCGATCGCGGGTCAGTGGGTCGCCCATCGAGCTCTCCTACCGACTTTTGTCAAGATTTCGAAACTCGCTTGAAGACTTTAGCGTGCGGATAAGTGTGGGGCCCTGAGTTTGTCTCTTTTTTGAAAATGTGTTTTCGCAAATTAAGTTCTTTTGGGTCGGTGCGACTTTTTGAAATACGTTTTATGCAAACTTATGATTTTCAAAGGTTTGTATGCAATAAAACAAGAAAGAACACAGCAATATAACGTGGTTCGGATACGCAAGATCCTACGTCCACGGTCCCGAACAAGGGCAGATAACTTGTTGATTAATCTCGAGCAAGTCTCAAGCAAGGAAACCGTGCACGTGATGCATCCTTCTAAGTTATAGTCCTTAGCGACTTTACAATTCAAACCTAAGTTCGAAAGGGAGCGAAACAATCTCCAACTAAGAAGGAGTTCTTTCAATAAGAACAATTCACTAAGTGTGAACTCCTTCGAATCTAAGCTATAAATATGGCAATGAGCTTAGGTAGAGAAGAAAGGGATTTAAAGACTCTAGAGAGAAGAACCACAAAATATTCTAATAAATGCAGATTCTTCGCTGGATGTTCTGATGAGTTTGCTAGAGTGTTTGAGAGCTTGAGCGATTTTCCCTTTTGAATTTCGTTGTTCCATGTTTCGTGTTTGGTCTTGTGTGTTTCGCTTGTGTGGAACTTCAAATTCTTCTCTATTTATAGCTGTGAGCTATGGCATATGTCCGTTGGAGACGACGATGCCACGTGTCACAAGCTTCCAAAGAAAACGGCCATAAATTCGAACTTGTTGCAGCAGGGCAGTTAATTACTGTACATGAGAGCAGCTTTACTGCAGGGAGCGGGTAAGGCGTTGTCGGCTTCTCATTGGTCGAGGTTTGTGGTTGGTGAGAATGTCATAGTTGACCGTTCAAACAACCTCGTATGATCTTCTGCTGAACTTTCGAAAAGACGTAAGTAGCTGGGTCGCTTTCTGTCGGATACAATAGACTGCAAAGTCTCTGTCTTCTTCGACTGAGTCGGCTGACAAGGAATATAGCTTCTGAGTAGGTCAGCTGGTGACTGCGAAGGTACTGGGCTTGCATGAGTTCTTCTACTGATGACTTATCACCGGGGTTGGCCTCTACCGAGGTCTACTCAGCTGATGCGCTGTCTTCTACTGAGGTCTAGTCAGCTGCTGACTGAAGAATGCAAGCGATTACACTGATGACATGGGGTTCCGAAAAGTTTCTTTGACAGAAGATCAGTTCGACAATTACCCCTTACAGGACTTAGACAAAAATATTAAAAACGATTACATCAAGTCTAACCTATACATCAGCTAATCCTAACTACACACTATACTACTGATATCAGCTCGGTTTTGGGATCTTCAATTCCATAGTACTACTATGATTTCCCCCAATTTTCTTTTTAACCACGAACAACCGAGTATCATCTACCGACTCATATCCAACAATTTCCCCCCCTAATTGACGGAAGGCCAAAGTCGGTTCAAACCGAATCCTTGAGGACATAATCTCCTCAATGTTCTCGTGGAGTCCGAACTGCCGCCATTGAAATCTCGCAAAACAACTTGTTAGCACTTGAAAATAGAGTAAGTTAGTAAGTATTAAGTAGGTTTCAATACATTACCGAATACTAAAGAGCTTGAGAAGAATGCAAATGCGAGGCGCTTTGAGAAGATTTTGAGAAAACCGAAACGCTCGAAGATAGCTCTTAAGTTGTAAATGGCGAAAAGTGAGGAAAGGATAGAAGATGAAAGATTTTATATATAACGTCCGATTATAAGTTTTGATCCTACGATCCAATTTTAATCTTTCAATTCTTATGGATGGCCGAGATTGAGTGTTATAAAAGGAATGATTACCAAAGCCGCCTCTAACATGTACTTACGTAATAAAGGTAAGTGAGAAGACATGCATTAAATGCGCGACATACATCATTAATTACTCGCTTATTCGAATGAGAAGGTTTCCTACCGACCTTTCCTTAAACTATTAATGGCGGGAAATAAATGCACATTAACCGCCGACTTCGTGCGATCAGTTATAGTAAATGCAAACATGCTTCGAAAAGAAATTAAGTATATGATACTACGCAAACCTCTTCAACCGAACTTTCGATCACCGGTTACCGTTATATCGCAGAGGATGGTTGAAGTACTGATAAGCGTGTTCCCCCTCGCTGTGTACAGTGTGATTCACTGTACGGAATCTACTGATCTGTCGTACTGGTTCCATCTACTGATACCAAATGTTGCCAATTGTCTCTATAAGCTGCTTTCAGTAGTTGCCTTCTACTGATGCATTTCAGTAGGATCCAGTAGACCTAGCTCAACTGATAATTCTCCGAACCGCTTCTCGCCTAGTGGTTTGGTCGCATGTCCGCCCCTTTGCTTGTCACTATGGATTTTCTCCATTCTGATATCCTTCTTCTCGACATGGTCTCTGATGAAGTGGTGTCGGATATCCACGTGCTTGCATCTCGTATGTAGAACTGGGTTCTGAGTTATGGGAATAGCACTTGTGGAGTCACAGTAGATGGGCACTTCATTCCGAGTGATACCATAATCTCTCGCTTGTTGTCGAAGCCAAAGGATTTGGGCACAAAGAACTTCCAAGCAGCCCATGTACTCGCCTTCGGGAGTGGACGTTGCTACCGAGTGCCGTTTCTTTGAGAACCAAGATATCGGCTTGCTCGCCTAGGAACCGACACGTTCCTAAGTTGACTTATGATCTATCCCGCATCCCGCATAATCGCATCGAATAACCTCGTCGCATTAGATTATCATCGCCAGGATACCATAACCCAAAGATCGGTGTTCCTTGTAGATATCACGTAATCTTCTTTGCCGAGTCTAAATGACTTCGCTAGGGATCCGCTTGAAATCTTGCGCATACACCTACAACATAAGTTATATCAGTCGGCTAGTCAGTTAAATATAACAAAGAACCAATAATAGCTCTATAATCGGTAGAGTTAACGTAAGCTCCCTCTTTGTCTAGATCGATTTTAAAATTCGTGTTCATGGGGATTTTGACTGGCTTGCTGGAGTCGCAGCCGAATCTCTTGAGAAGATCTCGAGTGTATTTGGCTTGATTAATGAACATTCCTTCGTGTGATTGCTTCACTTGAAATCCAAGGAAATAATTCATCTCTCCCATCATGGACATCTCGAATTTCTCTTTCATCATCTTCTCGAACTGCTGACATATGATCTCATTTCGGCAGCCGAAAATGATGTCGTCCACGTAGATTTGCACCAGTAGGATGTCATCTCCTGACTTTATGTTGAATAGGGTGCGATCTATTGTCCCCTTCCGAAAACCTTTCAAGTAGAAAGTCCCGATAGGTATCATACCAAGCCCCGGGTCCTTGTTTTAACCCATACGAGGCTTTCCTAAGTCTCGTACACACGATGTCCCCGCCGAAAGCCGGGCGGTTGTTCCACGTAGACTTCTTCCTTCGCACGCCGTTCGTAAAAGCCGACTTTACATCCATCCCGATAGACTTTGAAGCCTTGATGTGTTGCATAAGCTAGGAATAGACGAATGGCTTCCAATCTAGCGACTGGAGCGAATGTTTCATCAAAATCAATTCCTTCTGCCTGAATGTATCCCTTTGCAACTAGTCGTGCTTTATTTCTGATAATGACGTTGTTTTCATCTCGCTTGTTTTTGAAGACCCACTTAGTACCAATCACGTGCCGATGTCCAGTTCCGTCTACAAGCTCCCAAACTTCGTTTCGGACGAACCGGTTCAGCTCTTCTTGCATGGCGATGATCCAGCAAGCATCATTAAGTGCGTCCTCTATCGATTGAGGTTCTTCTGTAGACAAGAAACAAGAATATAGTGAGCTTTTGCCTTGATTTAATCTCGATCTTGTTCTTATCGTCGCTGACGGATCTCCTATTATGAGATCTCGAAGAGTGAGCATCTAGCCAAGATCGTCTCGAGTCCGGCTTCTTCTTCCGATACAACTTCGCACCGGTAGGGAGTGTTAGGCATTTGAGTAGTACCGTTCCGAGATTGCAGTATTTCGAGAAGAAGATTAGGATCTACTAAGTTTCCGTGTTCAGGGGCATTTAGGTCGTGAACATTAATCGTTCCCCCCGAGTTTATATTCTCGCAGAGGTCTCAATTACCACGGGGCTTCCTCATCGACCGATATTACCCGTTGTTGATTCCGTTCGGTAGGAATCAACTAGGTCGCCTATATCGACCGTTGGTCGAGTCCGGGTTTGTTCATCGTCCGACTCATCAACCCAACAATGCCGGATCTTTTCAACTTTATCGCAAGTCCGAGATCCCGTAGCTTCGTGCCGCCGACATTCTCGAGATTTGTCTCTCGTATCTTTCCCGTTCTCGCAACAAATTCATCAAAAACAACATGAGGGCTTTCCTCCACACAAAGAGTCCGATAGTTAAAGATTCCCAAGGCTTTACCGACTCGAGAGTATCCTAAGAAAACTCCTTGATCATATTTGCTATCAAAGACCTTCACCTGATCTTTCCCGTTATTGTGGATAAAGCAATGACGACCAAAAATATGGAAATGAGATATAGAAGGAATTCTCCCTTTCCATAATTCATATAGTGTCTTCATGTGTTGCCGAGTGAGTAGTGAGCGGTTCCTCGAGTATAGCAAAGCGGTGTCGGTAGCATCAGCCCCCGTAACTTCGAGGGTAGTCCGTAGTCTCGCGAGGAGCGTTCTTGCCTGCTTCTTTAAGTGTTCTCGTTCTTTCGTTCAGCAAGTCCGTTCGCCGAGGGGTGCGCGCGGCCGATGTCTCATGCTTAATTCCCTCTTTATCGCAAAGACATCCTAACTACCGAGTTTAGAAACTCGTTCCTCCTCGTCCGAGCGAATTTTTTGAATCTTGATGTCCTTTTCCACACTGAGCTTCTTCAGCAGATTGGGCAACTCAGTTTGAACATCTGACTTATTGGCGATGAAGATAACCCAAGTATATCTCGAATAGTCGTCAATAACAATGAGGGCATACTTCTTGCCTCTTATAGTCACTGGAGAGACTGGCCCGAATAGGTCCATGTGCAAGGACGGTGAAGGATTCCATCAGTGGAAGGTGACGGAATAGGTGGATTGCTATTCTTTGTTTGCTTTCCCTTCAGACATGCTTCACAGTTTCTATCTTTGATAAACGATTCATTGGGCAGTCCGCTGACTTTGGAGTTCTTTGCTAGCTTGTTCATGGTCTTGAAGTTCAGGTGGCTGAGTCTTTTGTGCCATAGCTATCCTGACTTGTCACCAGATTTTGTCTGTGCGAGTAAGCAAGCCTCGTGTTCTCGCGGTTTTCCAGTTGCAACATAGATGTTCTTCCTTCGTGAACCTGATAACACTGTTTTCCCTGTAGATTTGTCAACAACATCACGTGGCCGGCACAAAGATAACTCGTTAAGATTATCACGAAAGGAGATTATGTTGAAGTCCTTCAACATATGTTACTCTTAGGCCGAAGCAGTCCCAATGTTCGGTGTTCCGTATCCCCTTGTGTAGCCTTTTGAGTTGTCACCAAACTCACTCTCGGGACCATCTTCTTGTATGTAGTTGGTCGGCAGGCTCTTCCCGATAAGTCATGTGTCTTGAGCAGGCCGTCCACTATCCATGGGTCCTTATGCACTCCGCAAAAAGAAGCATCTTTAGGTACCCTTTGGTTCGGTTGGGTCCTTCCTGGTTAGTGGGTGATTTCGAACCCAAATCTGTCTCGGGACCTTAGAAGTCCGAGACTTCTTCTTCCGAACCTTGTCGCCTTTCTTCTCCACAGGACTTGGAGATACCTGAATTCTGCCGATGATTTTGGGTTCAGCGCTTTCTTCTTCCGAGTCTTTGCGCTTCTCCCCGACCCCCGGGCTCATAATAGTACAAGCCGTACTCGAGCCGGGTGCTCATACAATGGCTCCTTTGTACCGTTCGCCCATCCGACATTCTTGGTTCCCCCCCGAGTTTGATCTCGGTGTCCTCGGGCCGGAACCTTTGGTCGGTTGTTTGTTGCTGCTTGGGCCGAGGTGCGATTACTTTCTGTTTGTTCTTCGCCTGAGGTGTGGTGTCAGCAACTTGCACCTTTCCTCTGACGAACCTATCAGTCAGCGTTGCTGAGCTTTCGTGAGTATAGCCAAGGCCTTCTTTCACAGCAGTTGGCCGTTGTGCTCTGAGCATGCTTTCTAGCTTCTCCTTAGCTCCTGTGTATTGTTCGGTCATCGCCCTCTCCGCACCTCATCACTTCTCCCCGAGAGAATCATAGTCCTTCTGTACGTCTGAGAGTTTCTGACTGAGTTGGGCTATTTCAGTCTCTTTCTCCGAATTGTCCTTGGTCAGGACTGAGATCTGAGTCTCTTGAAGCTGAGACTTAGTCACAAGAGATTCGATCTCTTCGTTGAGTCTTGCAACTAGATCCACTGACTCAGTAGAGACCCGACAATCGAAGAAAGTCTCCGATTCTCGCCCTTTACCTGTTCAAGTTCCCCGGATGGTTCTCGCCGAACTCTCCGCTCACCGAATTTGTTCCTCTAGCAGTCGTCATATGCTTGTACTACGTCCAGAGGATCATCCGAGACGGAGCAAGTATCGTGTGTGTTGTGTGAAGAGGAGGTTATATTAAGTTTAGAATTTACCTCAGCCTCTTCTCCGACCATCAGACAGTGTTCAGCTGATTCCTCAGGAACCGTTTCTCTGACTTCAACAGCTACGAATGCAGCTTCGTCCTCAAAAGAGTACATGAATGTATCCTCTTCAATTGAGTTGTCGGATATCTCTCCGGCTATATAGGCCTGCCTCTTCCGGGGCAAATTTATCTCTTCGGCTCGCCGTTCGCTCTTTGAGCAGGTCGAGAGTTCGGGACGGTCTGACCGATAGTGTCCCTCCTTCTTGCAATTGTAGCATGTTGATGCTCTGCTTGCTCGCTTTTCCCAAATGAGTCTTTTGATGGACTAGCAGCAGGTTCTGTTTTCCTGCATTCAGTAGAAGGATTAGACTCTTCCCTTCTCTGATAATCTTTCTTACCTGAGGGAGAATCTCTGTGGTATTTCTTCAGCTTTCTGACTCTCTCCTTTTCTCTTTGGTATTTGAGAGCCATCGGTGCGAGTTGGTCGAGAGCGCATATTTCGTAGGTCTTTGTATCTGCAGCAGCCCACGCCTTGCCGGGAAGAAATATTTTTGCCTCCGCTTTGCCTTGACGTTGCCTTGAAGGCCCGATCAAACCGTGTGTCACCGGAGCACTAGAGCACTTTTGAGGTAGACTATGCTCAAATTCCTCCGTCTTTAATTCTGAAAATATAACATCAGGAGTTAGAGCATTAAGATCAGAGCGACGTAAATAAGTAGCAAAAGGAAGCCACTTCTGTCGAGGTAGCGCTCTTATGATCTTTGTGTTCATCTCTTTGTTTGAGAACACTTTTCCCAGCCCGTTTATCACATTGACTTGATTCGTAAATCTAACGCTCACCGTCAATGGTTTCACTGGGCTCCATCGCAAAGGCTTCGAACTTCTGAAGCTCTAATTCGAGCTTGTTTTCTTTGATCTGAGGAGTTCCTTGGCTTAGTACAGCCAGGGGGTCCCAAAGTTCCTTCGCCATTTTGCAATCCTGCACCCTCCTGAGATGTGAGTCACTGAGCGTTGTCAGTATAGCATTTCGTGCGACTCGGTCGAGGTTATGCAGTTTTTTCTCTTCAAGCGTGAAGGCAGATTTGTCCTTGGGAATCTTCGGACCGATTCGAGCTCCTTCACCTTCCACATCAGCGAACTGAACGCTGTCTATCATTGGAATGATGGGTCCCATCTCCAGTATGTCAGTCATGCTGTTGTGCAGCGACGTAAGGTGTGCCTCCATTCTTACACGCCATACCGTGAAGTTCTCTATCGAGAACATCGACACCATCCTGATACTTGACATGTCAGACATTATGCGTAAGAGTATAAGGATGAATGAAGAGATGCCTTGTGCAGAGAAAACGTTTTCAGGATCTGTTCGAGAAGACCGAGAATACGTAACAGGTGATCGTGAGAACACCGTGTGCTCCGATACCAATTGTTGGTTCGGAGACAAATATCGTGTGTAGAGGGGGGGGTGGGTGAATACACCTGAGTACAGTTTCTTTTTCTCGATGAAGGTCAGCTGAAGCTGTTAGTTGCAATTGATGAACAGTGCCAAATACAACCTTCGATCGCGGGTCAGTGTGTCGGCCCATCGAGCTGTTCTATCGACTTTTGTCAAGATTTCCCAAAACTCGACGAAGACTTTAGCGTGCGGATAAGTGTGGGGCCCGGAGTTAGTCTCATTTTGAAAATGTGTTTTCGCAAATTAAGTTCTTTTGGCTGTGCGACTTTTGAAATACATTTTATGCAAACTTATGATTTTCAAAGGTTTGTATGCAATAAAACAAGAAAGAACACATGCAATATAATGTGGTTCGGATACGCAAGATCCTACGTCCACGGCTTCGAACAAGGCGGGATAACTTGTTGATTAATCCGAGCAAGTCTCGGCAAGAAGGAAACCGCGCACACGACGCATCCTTCTAAGTTAGAGTCCTTAGCGACTTTACAATTCAAACCTAAGTTCGAAAGGGAGCGAAACAATCTCCAACTAAGAAGGAGTTCTTTCAATAAGAACAATTCACTAAGTGTGAACTCCTTCGAATCTAAGCTATAAATATGGCAATGAGCTTAGGTAGAGAAGAAAGGGATTTAAAGACTCTAGAGAGAAGAACCACAAAATATTCTAATAAATGCGAGATTCTTCATTGGATGTTCCGATGAGTTTGCTAGAGTGTTTGCGAGCTTCGAGCGATTTTCCCTTTTGAATTTCGTTGTTCCGTATTTCGTGTTTGGTCTTGTGTGTTTCGCTTGTGTGGAACTTCAAATTCTTCTCTATTTATAGCTGTGAGCTATGGCATATGTCCGTTGGAGACGACGATGCCACGTGTCACAAGCTTCCAAAGAAAACGGCCATAAATTCGAACTTGTTGCAGCGAGGCGCTTAATTATCGTACATGAGAGCAGCTTTACTGCAGGGAGCGAGGTAAGGCGTTGTCGGCTTCTCATTGGGTCGAGGTTTGTGGTTGGTGAGAATGTCGGAGTTGACCGTTCAAACAACCTCGTATGATCTTCTCGCCGAACTTTCGAAAAGACTTAAGTAGCCGGGTCACTTTCTATCTGGATACGAGGACCGCAAAGTCTCTCGTCTTCTTCGACGAGTCGGGCCGACAAGGAATGTAGCTTCCGAGTAGGTCACTGGTGATCGCGAAGGTACCGGGCTTGCATGAGTTCTTCTACCGATGACTTATCACTGTTGGGTTGGCCTCTCACCGAGGTCTACTCACCGATGCGCCGTCTTCTACTCGAGGTCTAGTCACCGTCTGATCAAGAACGCAAGCGATTACACCGATGACGTGGGGTTCTCAAAAGTTTATTCGACAGAAGATCAGTTCGACAATTACCCCTTACAGGACTTAGACAAAAATATTAAAAACGATTACATCAAGTCTAACCTATACATCAGCTAATCCTAACTACACACTATACTACTGATATCAGCTCGGTTTTGGGATCTTCAATTCCATAGTACTACTATGATTTCCCCCAATTTTCTTTTAACTACGAACAGCTGAGTATCATCTACTGACTCATATCCAACAAACCACCTTCAATTGGACTTCCAATTTGACTACATCGCCAGTATAAGTATGGCCGCCAGAGCTAGAGTTCCAGTCAGAATCTAATGATGAAATTCGATCCAGAGGTGGAGAGGCGGAGAGCCAAGCGGAGGCAGAGCACAGAGAGGGAGAGTCGATAGAGGAAGAGACATAAATGAAGAAGCAGAGGTAAAAGGTATGAGGAGCGATGGCGACAGAGAGGAGCAACGGCGACGAAGACGGAGGTGGAAACATTGAGGACGGTGGGAGAGAGAGAGAGAGGGGAGAGAAAAAGAGAGAGAGAGAGAGGAGTGGAGAAAGAGGTAGGCGACTATGGGAAGAGAGATTTTTAATTTTTTTTTTAAATCCTAATTAAATCGGGTCAAAATTAAAAATTGAATTATGTTGTATGTATAACATGATGCACACAAGTTTTTGTTTATAGTATATGTTTACTTTTCACAAGTTATTTCTCTCTTCTATGAGACAGAGTCTTGTCACATATTGTTATTGTTTTAAAAAAAATTAAATATGAGATAAAATAAAACGTTATGTTAAAATATATTTGGCTACTATCATATATCCTCTAGTATATCTAATTTCCATGGTCAGAAATTCCATCAACTCTTTAGCCAAAAATATATTTTGTTCCTAGTTACAAAAAGACAAGTGAAAAAAGAGCATGGTTACATGGTTGTCAACAATCAGACAATGATGTGTCCTAACACAAAACAAAAAAAATGGTATCACCAGTTGTTACGTCTATAGAGCTTATAAGCTATCTAGGCAATTTTGCTTGTCAAATAACCTCTCTATATCCCCCCTTATAAAATAATGTAAAATGTTTTCTTAAATACTTAAATACCTAAAGCAAAAGTTAAATTACTCAATTTTCATATTTGCTACACAAGATACTTAATTTAACTTAAATATTCTCACCTTTTAGTTGTATCAGCTTGAAGCCGATGATTAGTTCGCTATTTTTCATCGTTTTGTGAGAAAATGATTGAATCAACACAAGTCCAATCGAAATTGGAGTCCCGCTCGAGTCCCGTTCGTCCGTCAGAGTCCCGTTCAACTTTTCTCATCATGCGGAGTGCAAAATCTTGCCCGTGTCCCGCTCTTTAAATAATAATATTAATAATAGTTACATCACTTCAGTTTTAGGAGTCCCGCTCAAATCCTTCTAGGTCCAGCTCACGACCGAGCGAGATTTTACCAGCTTTTATACATGCCAAAAATTGACCGATCAATGAAATTTATTGTCTAGCTCGATTAATACTGCTGATTTGCAAAGCATTGAATACGCTGCATCCTCTTTCATCCTCAATTATAAAATCATTTAGTAGATTTTTTCATACATTCTCAAGAAAATGGAAAATTGGTATAAAATTATTGTTTGGTTTAACGGGCAATTTAATAATTTGTCTGAGTATATATGCAGTGAAGTAAGAGTTGTCTCGCATTCTAGCCAACAATGTTTATCTCCCTATTTCACGACAGCTTCATTTACTACAATCTTAATCCGTTTTCACTTACATACGACTATGAGATTTGTTATATCTATATTTCTCTTCATGGTATTACTATTAGGTTCATTTTCGCCACCGATATGGATCTCCTTCATCTTTGTACAACACAAATAGAGCCGACTTTATTCTTTGTGCACTCAATGTTCACTCTTACCATACACTTGATGTTGTTGAACAGTTCGATTCGATGTATGGTATTCAAGAGCAAGGGGTGGTAGCAATCAGATTGAGAATGTTTGCGAATAGGAAACCCATGTCTTGTCTAACATAATGAGGTGCCAGAGACATTAGCTGACCGACTTTGCTGCATGGATTTGACGAGAAGGTGGTGTGATAAACTGAAAGTCTCATAGACGAACCAAGGCCCATAAAAAAATAAATTAGTAAACATATCCACTAATTAAAAAATAAATAAAATAAATTAATAATACGGTACCCGATAAACCGTATCCACTGAGAATGTATCAAAAAAATATAGTCACGGGGATTGAGTGGGATCCATGACCACTGGGTTAACTTACGATGTACCCACGTCGACGTGGTATGATGATGCTGTTGGGATTTTGTATACTGGAAGCAAATTTTATGCTTGTATATAATGTGTTTTGTCCCTACCACTATTTTATTCTTCTATCTAATTAATTTATATATTTGCACATGTTATCATTTATCTTGTATAAAAGTTAGATTTGTGTGGTGTGTCAAGTATCACAGAAGACAACACAAATTGGTTGAACTGACAAGATATAAACAGTTATCACAGCTGAGACAACTTCAGGATGATTTGTTGGTTTAAGCTGCAGTTTAGATAAGAAGTGGCTTGTCTTAGCTGCTTGTCTTTACTGGTACACTGAAGGTGGTGTATTGATGGATCACAGTGAGATGTGTTCTCCTAACTGACCTTAGTTGAGAACCAAGATCACGGTGACTTAGCTGGTCTTAAACTTGGTAAGACTTCAGCTGAGTGTATTTGACTATCTATCACTTTGACCTACTATGGTGAACGTCATCGCGACCGGATCTACGTATCTTGGGTGTTAGTAGTTATTTGTGGCTCAGGCTGGTTGTCAGTATCTTGCAACCGTATCCTAGTAAAATGGGTTGATAATATCCCCTAAGGAACTCGAAAGGATTAGCACACTAAACCCGACCGGTTGATTAAGTTCAGGTGTGTTAATAAGGACGAGTGGTACTACTTAGGAATATAAGATGTTAATTAATTTAAGCTGTCAATGAGCTTAATTAATTAACGGATATTTGTGTCTTAAATACGGAGATCGATTAAGTCTAATATACAAGCCCTTGCTCAATTTGGGATAAAGGGGTAAGTCAGCACGGATTCTGTAGTGGAATGAATCTGTGTTTATTAATTAATTTTGCTCTGGGCTGAGCATAGATAATTAATTAATTTGAGGCCCAGCTTTATTTCTTGTATTAGATCACTGATCTGGCCCAATTAGTTGCCTTGTTATTTATTGTCTCTCAAAAATCATTATTAATATATTAATGTAATTTTTATATTATTTAATAAATGTTATTTACCTAGAATTAATTGGCTGGGCCAATTAATTGATAAATATTAGTAGCCCAGTGGATTAATTAATTATATTAAGGCTAATTATGTGGAAGCTCATTAGGAATATAATTAAATTAATGAGCTACAAATATATTAATGTTATATTGGTTTTTGAAGCCTATATATATTAGTATTCTGTTCAGAAATAGAACACACACATTCACAAGATTACACACGCACACGTGAGTAAAGTGAGAGACAAAAAATTTTATTTTCTTCAGCTCTCTGACCACCCAGAGGAAGAAAAAGGCCGGGACACAGATCAGAAAATCTGATACACGAGCAACAATCAGAGCTACAACAACATACGAAGGAGGAAGGTAATCATTCCTAACCTAATATTTCCTTCAGATGCATGATCCTAATTTAGATCAAGGAACTGATGCCAGTTAAAATCATCCGATATATATAGAAGTTGGTGCATTCGATGTGCTCTGTATGACCAACTCTGTCGGGGCGGGTAATCTCCGTGAATAGGGGGATAACGATCGTACATGTTGTGGGGCTACTCATACAGGTTGTGTCCACGCTCCTACACGTTGTGTCATCCCTATATTGGTGCAATAATGGCAGTATCTGGATCATCAATGTCTATACGCTCTGGGGACACATCCTCCTACTCCGAGTCCTCCTACATAATCTCGGGGATGTAGACTGAGGGCTTACGATCCTCAACTAGGGGAGAGTTATCCCCCATCTCCTCATGAAACGGTCTCTCACGATTGTGGCCATTGACACTGACTCACTCCTCGTAGGGTCCTGACGACTACTCCCGCGTGAGAGGAATGTTGGGAGATGATTTATTATAAGATTTGAAGATCCCAAAAATCCTAGCTGAGTGATGAATTCAGCTAGGATTTTCAGTTAAACTGTTAAGAATAGCACAAGCACAAACTAAAACTATTTTTTCAAGTAACAAACGGTGTTTAGAAGAGACGATTAAGATCGGGCCTATACTATTCCACATAATTTCTTGTATTGAGTCGCTCGTCTACTAATTTCAGTCAGTGAACAATGTTCAGTAGCTTGAACCACTCTGATCATGCGATCATAAAATTTACTTGGCGAGTTGAATCCTTCAGCATACAAATTCAGTATAAAAGTGTATCTCGCGTTTGAGTTAGGATTTGGACTCAGGTGTATTCAACCCCCTCCCCTCCCCCATCTACATCCGAGGACTCGTCTCCGGATCAACAAGGAAGTAGACGCTAATCTTTGGCTCCTTGATCGACCAAAATTCCCAATGAAGAGATTCTTCCCATCCTAAATATCGCCTTCTGAAGGCTCTGTTGTTCTTCGTAACCTCTCTAACGTCTTCCTTAGTCAAATATTGCTCGTGACCCCACTCCGTCCGTCCCCCGTTCGTTCGCACTCGATTATCGCCTTCGCTTGCACGACACCGCCTCGTTCCATTCCACTTGAACTAGAAGGACGCCGTGTCTATTATTCAAATCGATATAGCTCACGTTCCCCTTTGCCCCCTAATCGCTGGGTTGTAACAGATTCTCAACCGAAACGTATATCCGGGGTCCATGTACAAGACACCGCATCGAGTTTCGTGTTTCAAGACTTTTGGGTACGGGACCAAACGGGACATCATGATGCAGTTTCTATATAAAATAAAATATTTTAAAACAACTTAAAATATTTATCCGAGCCTACGAAAAAAGTGTTAAGTCTATGTGGTTGACCTCCACCGAGGAACCATTTCCTCGAACGAGGTATGACAGTTTGAAACACCCTTTTTGTAGATATAGCCCTCAAATCTGGAAAAGTCTCGTAAGACCAAATTTGCAGTTATTTAAAAATAAAATCGATTAGTATACGATAATTGCTTAGAAATTCAAATGGATTAATTAAAAAAAATAATTCAACAAATTGCACACCTGAAGTGCCTAGACGAATTCATAGAAAATGATATTTCTTCTTAATTTGTTCCGGTGTCAATATTGTGTAGAAAATATAAGATTTAGGAAAATTTACTTTTTGATTTAAGGCAATGGATATATACCACAATTTATATTGCGCAATTAGCAATTATATATAAATCATGTTTTTATTTTTATATGTTGGCCCTTGGAACATAAATCACAAGCACTTGAAGTGCGAGCATATATTAGATTTCTTGATGTTTTCTGATTAATATCGGAGCATTACGTTTCGTTAAAGTTGGTTAACGCTTCAAAATCAGTAAATATTAATAGTTGTTAGTTTCACCATGAATAAGCTGCTTCCATTCTTAACCCACCACATGCCCCCTTGCCAAAACATGTCAAGCTTATATAATTGGAACACTTCATGCAAACCCACAGTTTGGCCAAAACACTTTATAGAGAAGAGAAGACAAATTCCACTTGTTGCAAATTATCCTTATCTCCCACAAAAACTTGGCAGCCTTGAAATAAAACTAATCATGGAGGCAGGGAAGTTCAAAGGTGATAGAGATGTACAACAAACAAAGCAGCATCTACAGCTCAATTCGGCCTCATCAGCTTCGTCGTCTCCTTCGCATGAATTCTCTTTCACCATCTCCCTCCATCCACCCAACACTGAAACCAAAAACTTTCCTCCTCCTCCATTCGCCGCCGCCATTGATTTATCTCCGGCGGATGAAATATTCTTCCACGGCCACTTACTCCCCCTCCACCTCCTCTCCCACCTCTCGTCGCGCTGCTCCACCAATTCCCAGGACAGCTTCACTCTCATCGACAACAGTATTACTAACGGCGGTGACGGCGATCATGACAACCATCGCCACCACCTTGGCCGCCGCCATGAGCTGGAAGGAAAAGGGAGAGGAAAATCAAAATCCTTCTCCCTCTTTGCCATGCCGTGGCGGCGAAAAGGCGGTTGCGACGATCTAGACAAAGACGATGATGATCAACATAAACAAAAATCGAGATTCGATCTTCTCAAGAGGTACTTGAGATTTATGAAACCGTTCCTCTCGATGAGAAACCGGAGGCCGGGGAACTCCGGCGAGCTCCTCCCGAAGCAGCAGTATTCTTACTCGGCGAATTTAAGAGTGAAGAACAAGAAGAATTTGATGAGAGGGCAGAGAGGCGTGCTATCGGCGCCAGCGTCGATGAGAACTTCGCCGGCGAATAGCGGGGTGTTGGTGGCCAGCGGAACGTCAACTCCGACGACCAAAAGTGATAGCACCATGGAAGAATTGCAGGCGGCGATTCAAGCGGCCATTGCTCATTGCAAGAACTCTATTGCACCTGAAGATCAAATCAAGCTGCCGCCATAATCTATTAACTTTTTTTTTTTTTTTTGTTAATGGTGGAAATAGGAATTGCATTGAGTATCACTGAAATTTTAATGGTTTTTGCATCTGTATGAAATGTTCCATAACAAAATAAGATAATATATTGGCAGATACGGTGTATAGTACTACTACGAACTTTGGGTGAAAATTTTAGTCACGGACAAATTTAAGAACTTTTAATTTGGGAAGATTTATTTTTATTTGTGGATTCATTAATTTAGCAAAATTATGTTGGGTTAGTCTGAGCAAGGAATTAAATTGGACGACAAAAGTTTGTGTTTACCACTTTTGTATACCCTTGTGTGTACCACACCACAAAGGTATTGACATGTGTTAAATATGACCCACTTGATTTAATGATAAATGCCACATGTCAATACCCTTGTGGTGGTGTGGTACACACAAGGGTATACTAAAGTAGTACATACAAGACGCTCCGAAATTGGACAGATGCTAATCCGGGAATCAGAAATTAACATTCTTTAGCTCATAGCTCCGCCGCTCATTATGGTGTCATTTTTTATTTAATGGGTTTCATCAATGATATTATGACATACAAACAAAAAAGTTGCTATTAACTGAGTCATGGTGATCGGATAACATTTTCGCATTTCTTATATAATTGATGTCCTGAATAGTACTACGTCGTTTTGGACCTAAGATTGTCTTCAATCAAATAAAGAGTCAATAGTTTTGAATCCAAAATGATGCAGTTTAATTTGAGATACCGATTAAATAGAGATTTGAGAACATTTGATCCAATCTAAGAATCATGACTTATAAATTTTATTCTTTTATTCTTTAATCGAATTCTCGATGTTAGTATTCGAGATGGTCATCCATATACCACAGTAACAATATAAATTGAAATACAGTATATATATGGTTTTAACATCAAGAAATAAATGTAATCATTCTATTTATTTTCCTTCGAATGGGGCCGCACACGTGAACTTATTTAACTTGTTATAGGTCATACTCATATCACAATTTTGACTATGCAAATTGTATGTCGCGATTGTAATGTTACTTTCGAACAACTCCGTTTACGTACGCGTGTGAATATTGATGAGGTTCAGTAACTTTTGGGCTTCAATTGGGTGGATATTTCTATTCTAATCAAATATTTTGCTTGTGTTGACCGTACTCTTCATTCTTCCATGCATTATTTTTATATTCCATTAATTTCAACATACTGAACGCAAACGAATACAACTTTTGTCTTAAGTGATTGGCCGTTGCCATTAAAAGTAGACAAAAAATATCTCGATTTATTACATAGGAGTGGGGTTATATATACAAAGTGCATATTAGCTAGCTTCTACATTTCATACAGTTACACTCACATACAATGAACGGGGAGATCAATTATACACAGTAAAAATTATGCAGGAAGAAGAAAATTGCTTACTGAAATACATTTATATTTTCCTCCGCGAAATATCTAAAAACGTTAAATGTGACAAAAAGTAGTGGAGGGAGGAGGAGCAAGTTCGTTATGCTACTCTTGTGAGTAGAAATGTACAAAAATAATCAATGATAACAATAATGCAATTTGCTACTTTGGCTCCTTTCTTGTAATTTTGGTTTTCATTTGTCTAATCATCATTTATTAATAATTATGAGAATAACTGTGAAGAAATCAATCATTGATGATCGGAGACATGAAAACTTGCACTAGAAGACGACGAGTATTTAATTGGGGAGATTTTTTTATATTGAATGAATTGAAAAGCTTGATTATACGTGTGTTTTCTTCTACTTATATACTACCAGATAACAATTAATCAGAATAATTAAGCTAACTTGCTTGGCTAACAGAAAAACCCTAATTGCTCAAACGCCACCTTTGTGCATGTAATCGTCCAACAAAAGTGAATGCATGAATGGCTAACGTGGAATGATTCGCTTCTTGTGATCAAGAATTATGCGCAACACCCCGCTCAAGGTGAGACTACATATTATGTATTCTCAACTTGGACAATAAGAAAGAAAATCGAGACCGGCTGAGAATCTTTGTAACAATGTCCATTAATTGATGCGCGATCGGGACGTACAATGTATGAATGACACCTGATTGAATCGAACCACGTATTAAGAAAGACGATTTCCACATGCTTATTACCCTCGTGGTGTATGGGATTAGTATGAAGAGCTAGCTACCGCAGACTTACTGTTAGAAAAGATCGTGCCTTGCTTAATAGGGTGACCTAAATCTTAAAAGAGCTGAATTACTAAAGTAATTCTACAGTAGTATAGTTAAACATCTCTAAATTAATTTAGTCGAGACCATGAGATTTTATTACTTTAGGGAGATATTAATTAATTCATAAATTAATATTAGTAATTTAAATGAGAGGTTCGGAAATTCGACGAAATTGAATTTTAATTAAATTTATAATAAGATTTGAAGATACCAAAACATCTAGCTGAGTGATGAATCCTTATACTGTAACACCTTAGTTGAATTCAAAGATGTTAGGAACCGAGTAAACTAGATAGAGTTCAATAGCTAATAAGCTCGCATCGTATCTTGTTTCAAATTGGATGGACTCAACATTGAAGACTCGAGATGGTTGTTCGTAACGTACTAAATGTGTAGTTGGACATTAGTACAAAGGAATCGGTTTACAAGCTCGAAGAATGTTAGTAGATGACAACTTAGTCAAGGTGTCTAAGGAATCATAGGAAGTCAACTCAACATAAGTCAACTCAACATCTACCTTGGAGTTTGAACAAGCCTCATCTACAATTCAACCTCGACCGATAAGGAGCTACCAACACTGTATTTGCACTGACACAAAACTGCCATTAAGATTGAAAAATAGAGAATCTCTAAAGTAGCATTCAAATTCTAGATGACCATTTTCCTTGTCGTTTTTGACACATGGCTAGGTCTCCTCCAAAGCATCTTTCCATGGGTCAAGAATAAAAATAGAGAATGATCTTCAAGCATTGGAGAGAACACCAATGGGAACACAAAGCATTCAAGCACTCAAAGCTCAAGCACACTAAAAGCATCTATAGCGAGGAACTCACTACTCAGATAGAATCTTTTACAGTTCTTCACTCTAGAGACATTCTATTCCCGTTCTCTATTCTATGCTAACAATGTTAGATCATACGCTTAGAAATTGAAAGAGTTTAGTTATTGAACTGTTCTTATTGTAAGAACTCCTTATTAGTTGGAGAAACTCAAACCTTGTGTTCGAAACCTTGTAAAGCCACAACGACTATAACTAGTGTTGGTCCCGAGAGCACGTTCAGGTGTAGAGGGAGGGGGGGTGAATACACCTGAAATCGATTTTCTCAACTTAAACACGAACAGTCCTTTTCAGGATAGTGTCGTACTGAAAGAATTCAGCAGACCAGATAGCTGTTCTGAATCGTGTTGGCAGAGTGACTGACTCTACTGAGATCTCGCTAGGCGACCGAGCATCGAATTCAAGACGCGCGATAGAGTTCGGTGGTGCGGAATAGTGTAGGCCCAATTCGGTTGAGTTGAAAAACGTTTTTAATAAAACAGCTTTCAAGAGATTAGTGCACCGCTAAGTTTGTTGAAACCGAGTTGAATGATTTTAAAGGATAGTTTTCGGTATGAACAGCTTAAAATCAATGCAACAAGAAGAGAACACAAATAAGAGACACAGAGATTTTTAAAGTGGTTCGGACACAAAAATCCTACGTCCACTGTCCCGAAAGATCGGGAGGCTATGTATTATACCGAGTTAGTCTCGCCGCCTTGTACACTCGGACAAAGCTGCGTCTTGGAATTTATACTCGAGCAAGTCTCGGTTACACGGTTATCAAACCGAAGTGTTTCGACAAACTCTCCAACTATGAAGGAGTCCTTTTACAATAAGGATTAAGTTCAAATATGAACTCCTTCGTCTAAGCTATGGATATGTTCTATTGAGCTTAGGTTAGAGGGATAGGGAACAAGAAGGTAGCTTCTAGAACGACGAACAATGAGTGTAGCTATGGGTTCGTGTAACGTCATTTGGATACTAGAGGCTTGTATGTAACGATTTAAGCTGGGTTCCCTAAGAGCTAGAATGTAGTCTTTCGCCGGAGATATATTCTTCGAACTTCTTGGGGAAGACTTGGGCTTTTCGGATTAGCTCGTTTGAATGCTCTGTGTGTGTCGTTCGTTTTCTCATTAGTCTCGTGTGCTTCAAATCTTGATTTATCCCTCTATTTATAGAGAAGAGATTAGGAAAGATCCGTTGGAGACGATGATCCCTTTATCTCTCTCTTTTGGTAGTTAACGACTCTTTTGAAGTAGAGTGACAGTGTCCTTTCCCTCCTTTTTCGGAAAGTTGTTGGCTTGCAGCTTTAGTAGGTGTAGGACAGGTGTCTGCTTGTCATTTGCCAAGGTTTGGAAAGTGGTTGAGACGGAACAGACTTCGAGGAGATCTGAAGCTGACTTCTCTTATCCTCGTATTTGACTATACTGATTGACTTTCAAAAGATCTGACAGTTCAGAAGACTGTCTGGCCGTTGCTGAGTCTGATCGCTGATTCAGTAGTGAACATGCTGAGTTGGCTCTACTGAAGATCAGCTCTGAGTACAGTGAACTACTCCTGCTGAGTTCAGTTCCACTGACTCCTTTCGCATATCTTGCTCTCGCTGAGTCCAAGATTGCTTGAGTCTTCTACTTCTGGTGCTGAGGCTGATAAGCTACTGAACGCCTGAACAAGAGCAGAGTGTCTACTGAGTCTGAAACCTCAGAGACAAAAACAAATACAAAGTAATGGTTCACCGATCAAGATAGGGTTTTGGGATCTTCAAATCTTCATAGACACGTTCAGAGCACAAGACTACTGAGTATATGTCAGTACGGAAGACATAATCATTTCCCACTATATGCAACAGTGCTGAGGATAGAATCATCACCCAACAATTTCCCCCTATTTGATGATGCCAAAACCTAACAACATCTATGCAAACTAACACTAAACTTGTCAGAAACAGAGCTCCTTACAATATTACAAGTAGGATCAGTGGAGTTGTTCTTCAAGTTCTAGACTACTGAAGGGAGCAGGGCAGAGAGACATAATATAGAGACTAAGCATTTCTCCCTGTCTTAACAATTTCCCCCTTCAAGGAAACAACTAGTCTATCAGAATCAAAGCGGCTACTGAGAAAAAATTAGTGAGTGTGTGAGTCAGTAATCACTTTAGTGATTTTGAGTGTTAAGCATAAGACAAACACGGCTTATTTAGACAATAAGATATTGTCAAAGCCAAACAGAGATATCATATATATAAATAAGGAAATCAGTACATATACATCTATGCTAGACTAAAACATACATGAAATAAAGAACCTGAACATCACTTAAAGTGACTAATCCTGTCCTTGAATTCTTGAGCTGAATCTTCGGGAAGGGGCACTCCATACATCCGATAAGTGTTCTTCCGCAGCTTCATTATCTCAGCAAAGTCCGCTGGCTCATCTTCATTAAGGAGTTTTGCTTCAGCAGCGTACTTCACTTCTTTCTCAATTACGCCGAAATGAATAGATCCATCCAGTCTTCGTGGGGGTGGCAGAATTCTAGGATCTGGGACTCTGACTTTGACATTTTCTTTTACAGCTTTCTGCAATCTAGCGTACATGTCTAAGTCAGCGATCATTATGTATTCAGTATATGCTTCTGCCTTGCGCTTATCTGACCAGAAATTCCACAAGTAGTTTCTTTTGATGAATTCAATCTTCAGCACTTCCCATCTTTGCGTGAATTCTACTGGAATCCATTCGTCTGTTCTCGGCCATATGTAGGTCTTCAGATCCGAAGGCTTTCTGAACTTCCTGTATCTGTAGGGAATGTTAGCCTTAGACGGGATCCTCTGACTTGCTTCTTTCTCTGTTCTCAGCCTTAGGGCTTCAAGATCTGGCATATGAATCCTTTCTCTGGTAGCTTCAATCTGTCTAGCCTCTTCGCCTCTGTATAAATATCTGTCCAGCTGAGCCTAAATTTCTTCCATCTCTCTATCTTGAGCTTCGGAAGTAGTGTAAGAAGGCTTATGTGATTGCTCTTGTTCTGAGTCAGCAGGCGTAGTAGATTTTTCTATTGATTTGCCGTGCTGCTCAGTGGACTTCTTCTGTTGCTTCTCCTTTTCTCTAACTTCATCATCTCCAATTTTCAGCTTCCTAGGAGGCAACCTAGCAGTTGTTGGTTTCTTTCCGCCGCGTGCTGGAGCCTTTGTTTTTTCTTTAGCAGTCTTTGCTTTTGGCTTGTTGGTTGCTTCAGCTTCGGCTATCTCCCCTAGCCAGCTTCTCATCAGCGGCTATCTGAGCCTCCTCCTCCTTAGTGATATATCTCATAGATTTCTTGGAGGGAGGGGTCGGGAGCTTCAGGATCTTCTTTCCTTTGCCTTTTACTGGAGGTGGGAGAGGAGCATCTTCCTCTTCTGAGTCCTCCAAGTCAGCATACTCAACAACCTCTTTGATTATATCCAAAGGAGTTTTGGGTTGCCCGAGTTGCTACTTCTATGGGTCTCGAGCCGCTTGGGCCGGGCCTCGGTTGATGCTGCAGCTGCAGCTGAGACACCCTGGGCCTCGCCAGTTGTAATGAGTTTAGTAGGAGCAGATGTTTGAGCTGAGCTTGCTCCTGCTACTGACCTTGTCTTCTTGGGAGACTTCAGTACCTGCTCCTTGGTGGTGGCTTCCCCCTTAGTTGATTTCTCAGTTTTAGCAGGGGTCTGATTAGCCATCCTTTCCACCTTTATATCCTTTTCCCTTTGGGCCTCCTTTTCCCCCTTTTTGGCATCAGCAATTATAATAGGGGTTGGAGCGGATACCTTGTTGTTCAGGCTGGTGTACGAGGCTGACAATTCATCGAGCTTGTTATGTATCTTGGTCAGCGCCTCGTGCAACTCGTTCTTCTCACTGATCATTTCTTCTATGTAGCGCTTGTAAGAATGATCGGCTGCTGCCTTGAACTCTTTCAGCTGTGCATCAACCTTATCTTCCATGGCCTGCTGGATAGAAGTGATTCTGAGCTCATTGGCCTGGGATATGGTTGTGACTGACTCAGTGTGGGAAGACTGAGAGGCTTTAAAATTTTTAGGTAGCTTGGCATGTCCTTCCTGGATCAGTCTTAGCTGAGCTTCGAAGTCAGCTTTCTGCTTTGCCAGCGCTTCAGATACGATGATGGAGATGTCAGGGGTGGCTGATTCTGACAATGTAGTTCTCAGCCCCTGAATCTCTGCGCTTGTGGCTTGAGCAGTCTGCTTCCACACTTTGTGGATTGCTGTGGCAAGTGCACGGTTCTGAGTGCCCTGGCTTTTGAGAGCCTTTGCCACTGACTTCGATTGTCGGCCTTTGGGACTGGGCGCTACTTCAAATGCTGACTCAAGTAAGAGCCGAGCAGGTTCTGCATAGGTTGAAGTACCACCCGCTGACTTCTCAGGAGCAAGGATACTGAGAGGTAATTTAGTAGGAGTGGGAGTATCCTTGTCCTATTGAGTTCCCTCATCAGGCTTCTCAGGGCCTGAATCACGGGGTGGGTCCTGACCATCGGGGTCAGACCCATCTGAGGGAGCTGAGCCGGAAGCCTGCTGTCGATCATACAGCAGGGCCAGCATGGCTGCCCTCAAATCTTCAAGGGTTCCGAGGTCAGCAGGCTCGGAGTAGCCTATCTACTGCCTGATCCTTAGTTCCTCTTCATGTAATTGTTCGCTGGAGTGATGGATTATAAGGCGTTGAAGGTTGTGCCACTCCTGGAACCCAGTAGGATATGGAATCTGGCCTGCTTGGCAATGAGCACTAGATCTGGGTGGCCAGCAATCTCCGGGATATGCTCTGTGATCTCTCAGGATGCTCGAGATTAGATAGCTGAGGCTTCCATCCCGACAGATTCTTCTTCAGACGCCGTCTCCGAATCTTCTATGCCTATCGTTGATGTCTGTTTCTCAGCAGATGGAAGACTGCTGAGTGGGGGGACATCAAAGGGACTGTCCAGGGCTTGAAGGTCTCCACCCTGGACTTCTTCGATTTGAACCCCTTGGTCCAGTTCTTCTGCTTGTTCAGTGAAGACGGCTTTCTCTACTGACTGAGTCTTTTCAGAAGACTCTGATTCATCTCTCAGCTGCTGCGTCTGCTCAGTCTGTTTAGCAGTTGCCTCAGGTTCTGCCTCTACTTCAGTAGGTACGACGGGAATAGTCTTTTTCAGTCGCTTTGCCGGTGCCTTAGCTTGAGGAGACCGCTTCTTGGATGGCGTAGTCTTCTGAGGTGTAGTTTGCTGAGCTGAGGGACCTGACCCGATTTGCTGAAGGGTTGCTGCCCTGTTGTGAAATCTTATCTTTTTCACGTTAAAGTATTGCTTGTCGTTGTACGTGATCTGGTCAGATGCACAGAAGTCCTGAATCATCACAGATAGCTTTAGTCCGTAAAGGAGCTTTCCTTTTGCGCTCAGTCTGTATGATGCTTTGTCTAATTTGGCTGCTTGAACCATGAATTCGCGGAGAAAGAACTCCGTCCAGTTAATTTTCGCTCTATCATAGATAGCCATCATCAGTTGCAGCTTGGGCCTGGATACTTGATCGAAAGATCCGGCTTGACTCGTCGGCAGCCAAGTCCACTATGTACGCCGTGAGCCCGATATCTGCGGTAGCATCGTGTTCTTCGGGAATGCGGCTCTGAAGACTGTAGGGTTCCCGCAGAAGATGGAGAGGTAGTTATCCATCATATCATCGTTATATCCCACGGTGTTGACTCCCTCGGAGGGTAGATCGAAGCTTCTTCGAAGAGCTTCCTTGATTGACATTTCCTTCACCTCCATAGCAGCATCACCGATGTTGTGTACAATGAATCTTCCATGAATATCGCCGGCTACTGAGTCTGAGTTGAGGTAGACTTCAGCAACCTGCCTCGGGAGAAAGAAGGTGGGCTTCCTCGTCAGAAAACTTTCAAGGCCGGTAATGCGGAGAGCTTCGAAGATCTCATCCATGAACTCCAGATCGCAGGCATCAAACTCCGTGACTGGCTCGCACCAGACATGATCTTTCTCAAGGATTTCCTGCATATTCTCTGGAGCTGTTACCGTAAGGCCTGCCATTATATCTGTAACAAGCAAGTAGAATTATCAGTATCGAGTTTGATGTTATAATCATTATAGCGATGCTGAATAATGAAACAAGTTAAAGACAATCTAATACCATACCACTGAAAATCTGAGAGTTTTAAGAAGATTAAATGAAGTTTGCAAGTAAGGTTTGCAGGAAGTGGATCTCAAAATTTTCGGAGTAAAAAGATTTGAAAGATTGCTAATAGCGGTTTTGAAGATATTATCGCAGATATATATCTAAGTGAAGATGAACGGTTAACGATCAACGACTAAGTTTAAATATGCTTTATGAGATGGACGGTCAAGATTAAGTGATATATTATAGGTAATGATCATGTTGCCGCCTAAGTCAAAAGCCAGTTGTAACTTGCCTAAGTAGTAACTGTGATACGACGTGCATTAAATGTGTGGCAGAGTTCAGAATACTTATGCATAGAATGTCGTGCATTAAATGTAAACCGTTAATATTAAATGACATTTTATAAGGCATTAAATACGATGCTGAAACTGAAGTGAATCTGAGTCGTAGATGCATAGTAATGTTCCATTGGCTACTACTGAGTAGAGATACGCAAACCTGTCAGCTAAACATTGTAGTCAGCTGATACCTCGTGTAGATGGTTGCAGAGTCTCTTCATACCGATTTTACTCGCATCGAGAGTGAACATTCCCCCCATCGAATGCTCATCTCCTCGAATCCTCTTACCGACTTGAGTCGGGCCGGGTCCAGCAGACCTAGCTCTACTGAAAGTTCTCTGAATCTTGCTTCAGCTAGAGGCTTGGTCAGTATATCAGCCCTTTGACGGTCAGTATGGATCTTTTCCATCCTGATATCCTTCTTTTCGACATGGTCACGAATGAAGTGATGTCTGATGTCCACATGCTTGCATCTTGTGTGAAGTACAGGGTTCTGAGTGATTGCAATGGCACTGGTACTGTCACAGAAGATTGGCACTTCATTCTGAATGACGTCATAGTCGCGTAGGCTGCCTGTCTCGGCCCAAAGGATTTGGGCGCAAAGCAACTTCCGGCAGCCATGTATTCGCCTTCGTAGTTAATGTGGCTACCGAGTGCCGCTTCTTTGAGAACCATGAGATTAGCTTACTTGCCAAGGAACCGACAGGTTCCCGAAGTTGACTTTCGACCAATTCTACACCCCGCATAGTCCGCATCGAATAACCTCGTTAGTTCTATATTATCATCACCTGGATACCACAAACCCATGTCAGGTGTTCTTTTGAGATAGCGGAGAATCTTCTTTGCTGAGTCCATGTGGCTCTGCTTTGGATTCGCCTGAAATCGAGCACAGACACCTACAGCATAAGTTATGTCAGGACAAGTAGCTGTTAAGTATAATAAAGAACCAATTATAGCACGAAATTCAGTTTGGTCTACTGAGACTCCCTCTTTATCAAGATCAATCTTCATGTTCGTGTTCATCGGGATCTTGATAGGTTTGCCGGATGTGCAATCGAATCTTTTGATGAGGTCTCGAGTATTTGCCTTGATTAATGAACGTTCCCTTCTCAGATTGTTTGACTTGAAAACCGAGGAAATAGTTCATTTCTCCCATCATTAACATCTCGAATTTATCCTTCATCATTCTCTCGAATTGTTGACATATGATGACATTCTTTGAGACGAAGATGATGTCATCTACGCAGATCTGCACGAGTAATAGGACGTCTTCTAGTCGAATGCTGAAAAGAGTGCGGTCTACTGTGCCTTTCTGAAAACCTTTCTGAAGAAGAAACTCAGATAGGGTATCATACCAAGCCCTGAGTGCTTGTTTTAACCCATACAGAGGCTTCGTGAGTCTGTAAACTTGATGTCCCTACTGAAAGTCGGGCGGTTGTTCTACATAGACTTCTTCTTTCGACGCCCGTTCGGAAAGCGAGACTTCACATCCATTTGATAAACTCTGAATCTTTGATTTGTTGCGTAGGCCAGGAATAGTCTGATTGCCTCCAATCTTGCAACTGGGGCGAATGTTTCGTCAAAATCTATTCCTTCAGCTTGACAGTAGCCTTTTGCCACGAGCCTTGCTTTATTCCTTACTATGACGTTGTTTTCGTCTGGCTTGTTCTTGAAGACCCATTTTGTTCCAATCACATGTTGATGCCGGGGTCTGTCAATAAGCTCCCAAACTTCATTTCTCGTGAACTGATTCAGCTTCTCCTGCATGGCTATGATCCGGGCCAAGATCTTTTAATGCGTCCTCAATTGTCTCGAGGTTCGTCAGCAGACAAGAAGCAGGAATATAAGGCGCTTTCTCCCTGACAGAATCTGGATCTTGTCTTTACTCTTGCTGAAGGATCTCCGATAATCAGATCAGAAGTGTGAGCATCCAGCCACGATCTACGATGTTTCACCTCTTCATCTGAAATTTGTTCAACACAGATAGTAGGTGAGTTAGGCATTTTAGTTGTACTATTCTGAGTTTGAAGCATTTTAGTAATGAGAGTGTGATCTACTGAGTCACCAGGTTCAGGGGCATTCAGCCCAGGAACATAAATAGTTGTTCCCCCTGAGTTATTATTCTCAGTAGTGGTCTTAGTTACCTCTGGGGTTTCTTCATCGACCTGAGTTACCTGGGATTGACTCTGTTCAGGAGAGTCAATCGGCTCAGCTACTTTTGCTGCTGGTTGAGATTCAGTAGATTTGTCTTCAGTTTCCTCATCTGAATCATCATCCCAACATAGCTGGATCTTTTCGACTTTGTCTTTTAAGCTTAGATCTTGTAGCTACTTACTGATGTCCTCAGATTCAAAGTTAGAGTTATTGCTCCTGTCTTCAGTAGCAAACTCCTTAAAAACAACATGAGGGCTTTCCTCCACGCAAAGGGTTTGATAGTTGAATACTCTGAAGGCTTTGCTGACCCGAGAGTATCCTAAGAACACTCCATGATCTGACTTGCTATCAAAAGTTTTCAGCTGATCTTTCCCATTATTGTGGATAAAGCACGAGCACCCAAAAATATAGAAATAAGATAGAGAAGGTTTCCTGCCGTTCCATAGTTCATATGGTGTCTTCTTCTGTTGCTTTGTCAGTAAAGATCGGTCCTGAGTGTAACAAGCAGTATCAGTAGATTCTGCCCAGAATTTGGTTGGGAGTCCTGAGTCTGCGAGTAGAGTCCTTGCTGCCTCTTTCAGAGTTCTGTTCTTTCGTTCAGCAACTCCATTCTACTGAGGTGTGCGAGCAGCAGATGTCTCGTGCTCTATTCCTTCTGCCTTGCAGAACTCCTCTACCATGAAATTAAGGAACTCAGTTCCTCTGTCTGAACGTATTTTGATAATCCTGGTGTTCTTTTCAACACTGAGCCTTTTCGGAAGCCTTGGTAACTCTATTTTGACGTCAGACTTGTTGGCAATGAATATGACCCAAGTATAGTACGAGTAGTCATCAATGACCACTAAAGCATATTTCTTGCCTCTGATCGTCACTGGAGAGACTGGACCGAACAAATCCATATGTAGCAGCTGAAGGATTCCATCAGTGGAAGGAGATGGAACATGTGGATTTTGACTCCTTGTTTGCTTTCCCTTCAGACATGCTTCACACTGAGTGTCTTTGCTGAATACTTCATTCGGCAGTCCTCTTGCTAGAGTGTTCTTGCTAATTTGTTGAGCGTTTTGAAGTTGAGATGGCTGAGTCTTCTATGCCATAGCCACCCCGTTCGGTTGTCATTCTTTGCCAACAGACAAGCTTCAGGTTCAGCTGAGTTCCAGTCAGCCACATATATATTTTTCTTGCGCGAACCTGATAACACTGTTTTCCCTGTGGATTTATCAATAACATCACAGAAACCAGTGTCAAATATCACTCTATTCGAGTTATCACAGAATTGACTAACAGAGAGAAGGTTATGCTGAAGTCCTTCAACATATGATACTCTTGGAACTTTGGCAGTTCCAATGCTGAGTGTTCCGTATCCTCTGGTGTAGCCTTTTGCATTGTCTCCAAACTCGATTCGGGGTCCTTCTTTAGGGATATAATTCTTCAACAGACTCTTTTGGTACGTCATGTGTCGTAAGCATCCGCTGTCCACATACCATGGGTCTTTGTGCACCTACAAAACAGAAATATATTCAGGTACCCTTTATTTTGATTTTGGGTCCTTAGATGTTAGTTTTGGTAACCCATATCTGTCTAACGACCCTGGTGGTCTCAGACAGTTTCTTTCCACTTGAGTCAACATATTTGACCACTGGACTGGTCACTGCTGACTTCTGAGGCTTTTCAGGTTCTGCAGTCCGGATCTTCTGAGCTGGTGGACTGCTGACCTTTGCCTTCTGCATGGCTTTCTTCTTTTTCTGACTCTTGGGTCCTCTTCTGACTATGGGGTCATAATAATATGAACCATATTGAGCTGGGTGTGTCAGCTGAAGAGGTCCATACTGATCAGCCCACTTGGATTTGCTGGTTCCCCCTTGACTGAACTGGGGTGTTTTGGTGCTGATCTTCTTGTCAGTATGCTGATGTGTAGGATGAGGTGCCTTCATCTTTTGTTTGTTCTTTGCTAGGGGGTTCATAATGTCTGCATTGATTGTCTCCCCTCGAACAAACCTATCAGCAAGCCGGTCTTCTGAGTGTACTGGGGCAGATAAGGAGGTACCCTGGCTGAAACCAAGTCCTTCCTTACAATGCTTGGGCTTTTTGCTTGCTAGCATAGCCTCTAGCTTCTTTTCAGCGCCCATGTACCGCTCAGTCATCAGGTTTCTCCAGACATCATCACTTTTCTTCAGTGTATCATGCTCGGTGCGAAGTCCCGACGCGTTCTTGCTTCAGCAGACTCAATTCAGTATCTTTCTGAGTTAAGTCATTGGTCAAAACTGAGATCTGATCTTCTTGATGCTGAGACTTGGCCATCAGAGAGTTTATCTCCACCCTGAGTCTCAACACAAGTCCTTCTGACTTAGTAGTAACCTGACTTTTCTGAGAAAGTCTCTGATTCTCCATTTTCAGGGTATCCAACTCCTGAAGAGTCTTGCTGAGCTGCATACTCATCTGAATCTGTTCGTCTAGGAGTTCTTCATATGCAGAAGCGACGTCCAGATTCTAGTCTGCTCCTGAAAGAGTGTCGTCTGCTCCTGAATCAGTATGGACCGCCACAACTAACACATCCAGCTCAGTATAGGTCATACAGTAGTCGACCAACTCAAAAGATCAGGACTCCTGAACCTATGAAGGCTCATAAGTAAACTTCACCTAGCCCAGCGGTGAAATACGTTGACAAAAGTGGAAAGAAATTGCCTGAGACCACCAGGGTCGTTAGAAAAAATTAGGTTTCAAAAACTAACGCTTAAGGACCTAAAATAAAAAATAAGGGGTACCTGAATATAATTCTATTTTGCAAGTACACAAGGACCCATGGTACTAGAGGAGTCTACTGAAGGATTATATCATAGAAGAAGGACCCCGAATCGAGTTTGGAGACAACGAAAAAGGCTATATCAGAGGCTATGGAACTCTTAGTAGTGGATCTGCCACAGTTCCAAGAGTATTATATGTTGAAGGACTTCAACATAATCTTCTCTCTGTTAGTTAATTTTGTGATAACTCGTATAGAGTGATTTTTGACACTAGTTTCTGTGATGTTCTTGATAAATCTATATGGAAAACAGTATTATCAGGTTCGCGCATAAAGAATATATACATTGCAGACTGGAGCTCAGCAGAACCTGAAGCATGCTTACTAGCGAAGAATGACAACAGAACGGGGTGGCTCTGGTACAGAAACTGATGTGAATGTATATCTCTCTTCCACTGCCTTTTGGACTCGACCTGAGTGTATGTGGTTGCGGGCTATAGAGCTCTTCATGCAATCATAGCACATTACCATCGTATGGTTCAAGAGGGCTGCCAAAAATCACTCTTCCCAGTCAAGATGGATTTCTTTTGGTCTGGGATGAAGTCAATGGTGGCTAACATCGTCAGAAAGTGCGATACTTGCCTACAGTTTAAGGTCGACCAACTTCGACCTGCAGCCTTATTACAGCCACTCACCTTTCCAACTCGGGTTTGGACTGATGCTTCTACGGATTTTATTGAGGAGTTGCCTAATTTTGGAGGGAAGTTCGTAATCATTGTGGTTGTTGATCATTTTTCTAAATACAACCATTTTGTTCCGTTGACCCATCCATATCCAACACAATCTATTGCAATGCTCTACTCTGACGAGATACTCAAGTTACATAGGTTGCTGGCTATGGTGGTAACTGATAGGGATGTCAGTTTCACTTGTTCTATTTGGACAAAAATCTTCTCGTTGAGTGGACGAAGCTGCTATTCAGCACCACGTATCATGCACAAACGGATGGACATACAGAGGTCATCAATCATACTCTGTAAGTCCATTTGCGGTGTTCACCGGGACTAATCCGAAAAAGTGGAGCCAGTGATTGACATGGGTAGAATACTACTTAAATACTAGCTATCATTCTACACTTCGTGACACTCCTTATGAAGTAGTTTATGGATATCCACCCCTTAGGCTTAAGAACTACATTGTTGGTTCTTCTGGACTCGGGGCAGTAGATAAGGAATTAATAGCACGGGATGAGATCTTGAGCAACTTGCTCCTGTTGGGATTTTGTATACTAGAAGCAAATTTTATGCTTGTATACAATGTGTTTTGTCCCTACCACTATTTTATTCTCCTATCTGATAAATAAATATATTTGCACGTGTTATCCTTTATCTTGTATAAAAGTTAGATTTGTGTGGTGTGTCGGGTATCACAGAATACAACACAAATTGGTTGAAGTACCATATGCTTCCGCTGTCGGTAGCCTCATGTATGCGATGCTTTGTACGAAAGCAGATATCTCATATGCTGTAGGCATGGTCTCAAGATATCAGTCTAACCCTGGAAAGGAACACTGGACTGCGGTCAAGCATATTCTCAAGTACCTTAAACGGACTAGAGATTATAGGCTTGTTTATCAGTCAGACAGTCTCGTGTCTTTGGGTTATACAGAATAGGATTTCCAGGCTAATAGAGACGAGAAGAAGTCTACCTCGGGTTATGTGTTTACCTTGGGAGGTGGAGCCATTTCATGGAGGAGTGCAAAGCGAAAATGCATTGCGGACACAACCATGGAAGCAGAGTATGTGGCTGCTTTAGAAGCTTCGAAAGAGGCAGTTTAGCTCAAGAATTTCCTCCTGGATCTTGATATTGTTCAGAATTCGCCTAAGGCGATCACGATTTATTGTGATAATGCGGGTGCAGTGACAAATTCTAAGGAACCTAGATCTCACAAGGCGTCTAAACACATAGACAAGAAGTACCATATTATACGAGTATTCGTAAATCGAGGTGACGTGGTGATTGACAAAATTGGAACTGAAGTCAACCTAGCTAATTGTTTCACAAAGAGCTTAGCACTCTCGCTTACGAGAAGCATGTTCGTGGCTTAGGAGTGGTAGAGATGCCCCCCACTTAGGACTCCAGAAACTTTTGTATAGGTGGGAGAAGATGCAGTGATAGATAGGATATATAGCTGAGACATAGCTGAGTACTAGTTTGTACCTAGAACTGACACATTGTATACTAAAAGTTTACTTTAGTATAAGTGGGATAATTATTGGGGTTTTGTATACTGGAAGCAAATTTTATGCTTGTATACAATATGTTTTATCCCTACCACTATTTTATTCTCCTATGTGATAAATAAATATATTTACACATGTTATCCTTTATCTTGTATAAAAGTTAGATTCGTGTGGTATGTCGGGTATCACAGAAGACAACACAAATTAGTTGAACTGACAAGATATTAACAGTTATCACAGCTGAGACAACTTAATGATAAGTTGTCGGTTTAAGCTGCTGTTTAGATAAGAAGTGGTTTGTCTTAGCTGCTTTTCTTTACTGGTACACTTAAGGTGGTGTATTGATGGATCACAGTGAGATGTGTTCTCCTAACAGACCTTAGTGGAGAACTAAGATCTCGGTGACTTAGCTGGTCTTAAGCTTGGTAAGACTTCAGCTGAGTGTATTTGGCTATCTATCACTTTGACCTACTATGGTGAACGTCATCGCGACCGGATCTACGTATCTTGGGTGTTAGTAGTTATTTGTGGCTCAGGCTGGTTGTCTGTATCTTGCAACCGTATCCTAGTAAAATGGGTTGATAATATCCCCTATGGAACTCGAAAGGATTAGCACACTAAACTCGGCCGGTTGATTAAGTTCAGGTGTGTTAATAAGGTCGAGTGGTACTACTCAAGAATATATAAGATGCTAATTAATTTAAGCTGTCAGTGAGCTTAATTAATTAACGAATATTTC
Source organism: Lavandula angustifolia (assembly GCA_028984105.1). Classification (NCBI taxonomy): domain Eukaryota; kingdom Viridiplantae; phylum Streptophyta; class Magnoliopsida; order Lamiales; family Lamiaceae; genus Lavandula; species Lavandula angustifolia. The sequence continues at coordinate 26,600,951 of CM054803.1, read as the reverse complement.
TATCTTAAATACGAAGATCGATTAAGTCTAAAATATAAGCCCTTGCTCAATTTGGGATAAAGGGGTAAGTCAGCACGGATTCTCTAGTGGAATGAATCTGTGTTTATTAATTAATTTTCGTATTGATGGGAGCATAGATAATTAATTAATTTGAGGCCCTACTTTATTTGTTGTATTAGATCCCTGATCTGGCCCAATTAGTTGCCTAGTTATTTATTGTCTCTCATAAATCAATATTAATGGATTAATGTATTTTTACATTATTTAATAATATTATTTATCTGGAATTAATTGGTTGGACCAATTAATTGATAAATATTAGTAGCCCAGTGGATTAATTAATTATATTATGGGCTAATTATGTGGAAGCCCATTAGAAATATAATTAAATTAATGAGCTACAAATATATTAATATTATATTGGCTTTTGAAGCCTATATATATTAGTATTCCGTTCAGAAACAGAACACACACATACACGAAATATTGACGCACGACGTTGATGTGTAGGGAGAGACAAAAATCTTATTTTCTCCAGTTCTCTGACCTCCCAGAGGGAGGAAAAGGCCGGGACACAAATCAGAAGATATGACACACGAGCAACAATCAGAGCTGCAACAACATACGAAGAAGGAAGGTAATCGATTCCTAGCCTAATATTTCCTTTAGCACCAACGTTTATTCGACGGGCCAGGGGTTAAGAAGAAGATGGCTGATAAGCATCACAGGGATGTCTCCGATCAATTAGGAGAATGAGTGTTACTCAAGATACAGCCTTATCGACAAATTTCGGTGGCGGCTCGACAGAACAAGCTTGCACCTTAGTTTCATTGACTATTCCAGATCCTAGACCGAGTTACGTAAATGCCTATGAGTTGGATTTGCCCAATCCTGGGAAGATTTATAACATTGTCAATGTAGACAAACTCATACCCTACAATGGAATTCCACCAAAGGAGCCTCATCAGCTCCCAAATATATCTTGGGGAAGTCGTTCCCATACTAGGCATTATTTTGGATCATAGGCGTGTTCGGCAGAAATATCAAATTCTGGTACAATGGAATACATTACCTCCAGAAGAAGATTTGTGGGAAGAGGCCGACTTCTTAGCTATGAAATTTCCAATGGTGGCAACCTAGGTCGGTCGTCTCATTGCTGCGGGGAGTACTGTTGTATGCCTAATAAATCCAATAAGGACATATTCAAGGAAACCTTTCCCTAGGACTTATACATGGTGCCGGAAGGAAGATCAAGGGCTCAACTTATTCAAGGAAGTGATATGGATGCCGAGAGTTTTGTGGGAATTCAACCTACACATAGAGTGGAGGAAGGCGAGAATGTCATGGAAGGACGAACCAGGCAGTTAGGGATATTCTACATACATGGCTAGTGGTGAGGGAAAGAACTAGTCAATGTCTTGGGATGAGTTGTAGTTTGTTTGAATAATTTTAATTTCCAGTAGCTCATAGAGTCGGCTTATCTGGTTTTGGTTAAGTTTGTTTCTAGAATAAAGTATATAAATAGAGTCTGCATGAATGAAGAAAGGCATTCCAACTTTTATTTCAATTATATACATATCTTATGCTACTACTATAAGCAGTTATATCTCTATTATTCATTACACTCCAAATCAACCGTAGTTAATTTCTAGATTCCATTCAAAAATAGGTGGATCAAGTCCTCCGCTATTCAATTCTTGGAGCATAGTTGTTCCTCTTCTCCATTAGGGTTCAAACACGATGTTTGAGATTCTCCAACTAAGATGAAGTTTTTACAATAAGAACAGCTCAAGATATGAACTTCTTCGATATCTAAGCTTATGATCTGTTAGTGTTTGCTTAGATTAGAGAATGGGAACTAAGATACTCTCGAGTGAAGAACTGTTTAGAATATCTATCTATTCAGATAGTTCTTCACTGGGTTTGCTTTGAGATTGCTAGAGCTTTGAATGCTTGAAAGTTTGGTGTTCCTGGTGTCTTCAATGCTTCAAGATCAATCTCTATCTATAGTCTTGACTCATCAAAATCTTCGTTGGAAGTGACCTAGCCACGTCAAAAACGACAGGAAAAACGACCACCTCAAATTTTGTCAGGACAGGTAGAGTGCTGGCAGCTCCTTATTGGTCAAGGTAGATTGGTAGGTGAGGCTTGTTCAAACTCCAATATTGATGCTGAGTTGACTTCCTCTGACGCTTTAACTGAGTTGTCCTCTATTAACATTCTTCTCGGAGAGCTTGTAGGCCAATTCCTTCTGTATTGATGTTAACACACATTCAGTTGTTTCGATATAATCCTATTGAGTCTTCAATCAAAAAGTCCATCCAATAGCTGAGAATAATAATCTACTGAGCCTATCAGCTACAAAACTCTATCTAGCCTATTGAGTTCCTAACATGCAGAACATAACTAAGCTAACATTATATTACTTCATCACTCCGCTAGGGGTTTTGGAATCTTCAAATCTTATACTGAATCATCGCCTAACAATTTTTCCCTATTTGATGATGCCAAGACCATTACAGTTCAAATGGTGAATCTGAAGACATCACAAATATGATAAACAATAAACCAATGTGAGTGTATGTTGATCACTTAGGTGGTCAGTAGTGTTAAGAAAAATAGTAGCTATTGTTACAATGAGTAGTTGTCTTGGCCGAAAGTGATAATTATTTCATTAATTATGAGACTTACAGGTGCAAGAAATCATACTATCACTACAAAAGCTATGCTACGAAAAGTCAGTTACTCCTTTTGGATATGAACTTCTGAAGCCTCACTTTGAAGTCAATCGATTTTTGTCTCTGGCGATTCTAGATTGTAACCCTAGAAGATGTCGGACCTGAGATGTTTAATCTTCGCTTGATCTTCCTTGCTTTTCAGGTGGAGTGATCCTCTGCCCATAGCAATTCTGATTTCCTATTTTATTTCCTTCATGCAAATGTTGCCTTCAAGAGTCATTGGAGGAGATAAGATTCTGAATTGTGGCGCTTTCAGAGGTAAGTTCGCTTTCCACAGTAGCACCTAAACTTCAACATACAGATTGGGGTAAGTGATGGATATGATCTCTTCGAACATCTGATCTGCATATGCATTTTTCCATGTTTTCCAAATGTAGAAGCTCTTGATGAATTCAACTTTGATTGCTTCACATTTATGATTCATCTTCCATATAATCCAGACATCAGTACGAGGGTATATGATATTTTTCAAGTGATTCTTCTGAGCTCCTCGTCTGAAGAATTTTGATATGGGAGGGATTTCTCGACTCTTCTCCGGAATGTTTTCTCTGACTTCGTTTTCAGTTTTTTCGATTTGAGCCTTGAGTTCAGCTTTCGTTAGCCTCTCTATTGCTTTTCTGATCTATCTTGCTTTAGTAGGTAGATCTAGTAGTCCTCTGTCACATGCATCCCATAAGGCTTTAGCCTCTATTTCTTGTTCCTTAGACATCTTAATTGTAGGGCTTGTTTGTTCAGATGGACTCTCAGCTTCAGCTTTTGAGTCATTAGCATCCGATTCAGTCTTCTTAGATTTTTAAGAGACCTTAGCTTTTCCAACTTTCCCTTTAGAAGCCTTGGCTCTTGTCTGCCACAGTATGATTGTCCTCGATTTCTTCAGCAAAGTCATTTTAACCATGATACTGAGCCTTGAGCTTTGCGGCAAATTCCTCTACCTCTTGAATTTGTTTAGCTATTTTTTCATCATATTGCATCTATTCCTCTGCACTTCATAATTTCTTTAGCAACGATAAAGGTGCAGTAGGAGGAGAGCTGCTAAGGACTAGAGCGTTGCCCTTAGCATCTAAATGAATGACCAATTGTGGCTCATCAACAAACTGAGCTATTTATTCTATAGTGGCCTGAGCTGAGGATCCTTCTCCTGATCCTCCAGCTGTAGAAAGTATAATGACAGTCTTGTTTCCTTCACTTCCTTTCTCTCCTTCATCCTTATTCTCCTTAGAGAGACCAGTAATGATCGTGACTTTCTCTTCTTTGATCTCTTCAGTTCCCTCTCCTTTTCCATTCCCTTCCTCCTTTTTGGCATCATCAGCCTTAGATAATAGGATGTTAAGGGTAGTGCCTAGACGAGTGAGACTTTCAACTTGATTCTGTATAATGTTAACCCGAGCCTCAACGTCATTTATAGCGTCAGAGTAGGATTCCCAATCCTTCTTATGATCATCTTCTGATGACTTTTAGAGGCGTAACTGTATTGCTTTGTGCCTCATGAGAGAGTTAGTCAGTAGTCTGGAAGATTCTTCACGAATTAGCTTTAGTTCTGTTGCTTGTCAATGAGCGCCTGAGAAACACTTGTAGTCGTAAACTTGTTTCTCTCTTCAGTGATCTTCAATAGACCCTTCATGATTGCATACATTTTATCATTAAAGGTTTTGGCTTGATCCTCTAGTGATTTCTGGAACGCAGCTATGAGAGCATTCATCGTTTTAGTCTCTGCCTTAGTATACTGAGACCACTTTATGTGAGCGTCCTTAGCGAGAACTCTATTCTTACCTCCTTGTTGTTTTTTATTAATACGTTTCTCAGAAATGTAAGTTAATGGCCTAGCCTGATAACAGTAATTGTTGAGTCTTGCTTAGTTGTAGTTATTGGCTGCAAATCAGAAGAAGTATTTACAGCGACGACGACACTAGATGGAAGTAGTGCGGGTGCATCATCATAATCACTGGAAGATTTATTCTCAACAGATTTTCCCTGATCTGCATCCTTAGGTGTTGAGTCCTTGTCAGTTGAATCCTTATCATCATTGGCTTATGGCTGAGTAGAGGATTCAGTTCCTTCTTTTAAGCTTAGCAAAACCAGCATTGCAGACCTCAGATCGTCTGTAGATACAATGTCAGTTGGCTCGCCAAAGCATATCTCTGACCTCTGTTGCTGTTCTTCTGCCATTAATGTAGGCACAAACCTTGGTTCGACGGTCTCATCAAGAATATCCCAGTCTCAGAACCGAAGATGCATCTGATCTCTGGCCCTACATACAATGTCTACCAAGTTCGAGTGATCTAGAATTTTTTGTATCAGTTCAGGAATCTACTCTTCAGCTCTATTTTTTGCTGACTGAACTGCGGCTTGTAGATTTTCTGAGACTTCAGTCATATGAGTGACCTCTGTTCTAATCAGTTGGTCAGACTGAGTGTCTTCTGAATCAATTTTTTTCACCTTATCTTTCAGAGTGGCCTCTTCTTTGCCAGACTCTGAATCCTGAATATCGATCTGCTCAATGATAATCCCAGGAATATCAGTCTTCTTGAAAAGTTTCCTCTTCTTTGAGGGTTCATGTCATGGTGCCTGAGAGATAGTGGCTGAACATTTAGTTGCTGCACCATGGCATATTGATTTTTCTGTTGTAGCTCTAGTCTGAAACTTGACTAATTTGTAATTAAAATATTAAAAGTCAGCATACTTGACTTTTCTTGAGCACAAGTCTTTGATCATAAGCGAGACTCTGCTTCCATATAATAATTTCTCGACTGGTGTGAGTCTAAGAACTCCATTTGTATCTTCAATGAACTTCTGAGCTAGAGAGTTTAGTTCATTTGTAAAGAAGCTCACCTAGATGACTTCAACTTGGTCGGCGATAGCCATCATAATCTCAAGTTTAGGCTTTGTTGGTCTAAAGACGAGTCTTCAACTGTTGGAGGGGGGGGGTTAATACACTTTAGTAGAAGTTTCGACTCAAACGCGAAATTCAGCATATTACTGAATGTGCTCGCTAAAGGATTCTGCTCGGCAAGTTAGCTTTCTGATCATATGGGCAAAGTGGATGGACTTACTAAATCCTGTCTACTGACTTCATTCAGTCCATAGTAAACTCAGTACACGGAAGTGTAGGCCTGAATTTTATCGTCTCTTGTTTGAAAAACATTTTTAGAAATCACTTCAAGTCGTGTTTGTGCGTCGGTTCAGCTTTACTGAAAATCTGAGTTATGCTTTTGTAAATCAGTTAAAACACAGTGAATAGTAAGCAATAAAACAGTAAATACACATGTGATTTTTAAAATTGTTTGGATACACAAGATCCGACGTCCACTGTCCTGATTACCAGGAGGTCATGAGTTTACTACATTGAGCAAGTCTCAATCGATCTGTACACTAGACATATACTCTAGTTATAGTCTTAGTTACTTTACAGGGTTCAAACACAAAGTTTGAGTTTCTCCAACTATGAATGAGTTCTTACAATAAGAACAATTCAACAATATGAACTTCTACTATTTTTCTAAGTGTATAATCTAACAAGGTTAGCTTACAATAGAGAAAGGGAACAAATATATCTTTAAAGAGAAGAACTACGAGAATTTCTATCTGGATAGTGATTTCTTCGCTGAGTGAGCTTAAAGTTTTGACTCATGGAAAAGTCCGTTCGAAGAGACCTAGCCATGTGTCAAATACGATAGGGAAAATCGCCATCTTGAATTTGAACGGTATTCTAGAGATTTTGTTGGGAGATGATTCAGCAGTAGACTGTTTAGAAGATTTGGCTGATCCCAAAACCCTAGGTTGACTGGTGAATCATTCCTGTGTATTTGTAACACCTTGGTCTCTGAGAGTTTCAGACTAAGTAGACTTGCTATCAGCATGGTCCCAGGCTCAAAAGTTCTGTCTGCTGAACCTCAGTAGACTTTCCTCCTCAGTACCATGGAGTGAAGATTCAGTAGTGCTAGACTCAGCAGGACCAGAATACTGAAAGGTGTTCAGGAATCAGTAGTGCTGGACTCAGCAGGAGCAACATACTGAAAGGTGTTCAGGAGTCAGTAGAACTGGACTCAGCAGGAGCAGTTTACTGAACTCAGAATCTTGACCCTCAGTAGAGTTGAACTCAGCAGGAGTATACTAATAAACCCCTGGTCAGACTCAACAACGGCCTAATAGTTGCCTTAACTGTCAGTGGTCTTGAAAGAATAAATCAGTGCAGTTGTTCAAGGTCGTACACATCAGAGAAGTCAGCTTCAGTATCTACCTTGAAGTCTGAATGTCTCAACAACTTTAAGCACTTTGACCAATGACAAGCAGCCAGCTGGAAAAGTCTCTGATACAAAAGCTGAAAGTCAACCAGTTTCCTGAAAAGTTAGTGGACTCTGCGGAAATTCAAAAGAGTCGTTATCTACCCATAGAGTGACACGTGGACAGTTCGTCTCTAACGGATCTATCCACAGTACACATCTATAAATAGAGGGAAAATCAAAATGAAGATATACAAGCAGATATACAAGCAGATACACAAACAAGAACACAAGCTTTCCGCGACGAATTGCAAAGAAAACAACAAACTGTGAAAATAACTCAGACTGTTCTAGGGAACCCAAGCTTTCAAAGAATCAAAGCCTCTAGCATCCAAGTGAAGAACACAAACCCAGAGAGATTATTCCTCATTGTTCTTCACTCTAGAAGTCTTTCTTGTTCCCTTTCCCTCTAACCTAAGCTAAACTGTATCTATCTATAGCTTAGAACTGAAGGAGTTCATCTCTTGAACTGTTCTTATTGTTAAGAACTCCTTCATCGTTGGAGAAACATTCAAACATATTTCTGTTTGACTCTGTAAACTGAGACTTGCTCACTATAATCACAAGGTTGTGTTTGTCCTGTGTACAAACCGACTAAGACTAACTCAGTATAATAAAATAGCCTCCTGCCTTTTTTCAGGACAGTGGACGTAGGATTTTGGATATCCGAACCACTTTAAAAAGTTGTTGTGTCATTTTATTGTTGCATTGATTTACTGTTCATTCAGAAAACTATTTACAAAATAATTCAACAGAGTTTCAGTAAAAAGCGTAACTGAGTGCACTAATCTACTGAAACAGTTTTCATAAATAAAATTTTTTAAACCAAACTAAATCGGGCCTACACAATTTCGCACGCTACTGAACTTCTACTACACGGTACTGAATTCTGACATCAGTCAGCTAGCAAACCTCAGTAAAGTCAGTCACTGTTGGGTGATGATTCTATCCTCAGCACTGTTTCACTCAGTGGGAAATGATTCTATCTTCTATACTGAACCAAGCTCAGTAGCCTATGTACTCTGAACTGTTGAGAAGATTTGAAGATCCCAAAACCCAGTCTGATTGGTGAACCATTCCGTTGTATATGTTGTTTGTCTCTGAGGTTTCAGACTCAGTAGACACTCTGCTCTGGTCAAGGCGCTCAGTAGCTTATTTGCCTCAGCACCAGTGTAGAAGACTCAGTGATACTGGACTCAGCAGGAGCAGTATACTGAGAGAGTCAGTCGAACTGAACTCAGCAGGAGTAGTTCACTGGACTCAGAGCTGATCTTCAGTAGACTTATCTCAGCTGTCTATCTACTGAATACAAGGTCAAACTCAGCATCGGCAGATAGTCTTCAGGACTGTCAGAATCTTTTGAAAGACAATCAGCATTGTTATATACGAGGATAAGAGAAGTCAGCTTCAGCTTGTCTCGAAGTCTGTGCTGTCTCAACCGCTCTATCCGCCTCGACAAATGACAAACATACACGTGTCATCCTACCTACTAAAGCTGCAAGTCAACACTTTCCGAAAAAGGAGGAAAAGGCACTGTTACCTACGCCAAAAGAGCCGTTTGCTACCAAAAAGAGAGAGAGAGAAGAAGATCGTCTCCAATGGATCTTTCTCAATCTCTTCTCTATAAATAGAGGGATCATTCAAGATTTGAAGTACACGAGTTCACGAGCTAACGAAGAAACGAACACACACACGAACATTCAAACGAGCGAATTCCAAAAGCCTAAGTCTTCCGCAAGAATCGAAAGAGTAATATCTGGCGAAAGACTACCTTTAAGCTCATAAGGGAACCAAGCTGAACCGTCAACAAAGCATCTAGTATCCAAGCGATGTGACACGAACTTAAAGCTAAACCTCAGCCGTTCGTCGCTCTAGAAGCTACATTCTTGTTCCCCATCCCTCTAACCCTAAGCTCAACCGATATATCCATAGCTTAGACGAAGGAGTTCACCTTTGAACCCAATCCTTATTGTATAAGGACTCCTTCACTGTTGGAGAAGTTTATCAAACACTTTAAGTTTGATAGTATTGTAAACTGGGACTTGCTCAGTATAATCCCCAAGCCACGGCTTTGTCCTGTGCACAAGCTGACTGAGACTAACTCAGTATAAATAATAGCCTCATCGGGACAGTGGACGTAGGATTGTTGATATCCGAACCACTTTAAAAATCTCTGTGTCGTTTACTTACTGTTACTTTGATTTTACTGTGCATACTGAACATCATATTTAAAATCAATTAACTGTCTCAGTATACTGAACTTCTTATCTACTGAACTGAGACTTAAAACGTTTTCTCATAAAAACTGATTTGGGCCTACACTATTCCGCGCACTGAACTCTTGCTGATCGATACTGAATTCTGACCTAGTCAGTTAGCAGATCTCAGCCAAGTCAGACTTTTAGCCTTTAACACTATTCGGTTATGCTGTCCTGGTCCAAATCATTTCAAGACGGCATCTTCCCCGAATAGGACTGTTCGTGTTCGAAGTTGAGAAATTTGGATTCGTGTGTATTCACCCCCCCCTCTACACCCGAACTCACTCTCGGGACCAACAATTGGTATCGGAAGCAGGAGTTCCTTAAGACTCTTGTCACTTTGAGACTGGTCTATTCGAACGGATCCGGAGGAAAATGTTTTTCACTGCATATCACTCTACATTCATATCATTATTCTTCATGGCTGATATGTCAGGTATAAGAATGGTACCCATGTTCTCGGTGGAGAATTATGGAGTGTGGCGAGTCGAATGGAAGCACATCTCGACATCCCTCCATGACAAGATGATCGAAGTGCTTGAAGATGGACCTATCGTTCCCATGATCGATAGTGTTGTAACTCAAGCTGAAGGAGGAGGAATGGTGACTGGGAAGAAGATCCCTAAAGACAGAAGTCTCTTCACTCCTGAAGAGAAGAAGCTTCACAATCTAGACCGAGTCACCAGGAATGCCATACTAACCACTCTTAGCGATTCTTATCTTGGCAGGGTTTCGGAATGCAAAACCGCTAAAGAACTCTGGGATGCTCTAGCGCTACTGAGTTGAGGGACTCAGAAGATTAAAGCGAATAAACTAGTGCTAGAACTCCAAAAGCTGGAAAGCTTGTCTCTCATGCCTGGTGACAAAATCGAAGATCTGAACGTCAGATTTACCAATCTGATGAACTCAATCAACGGGCTGGGAAAGACATTCAGCAACCGAGAAATGAATCTAAAGATACTGAGGGCACTGCCGGACGGACACTGGACACCTTTTGCCACTCTATTGCGACATTTTGATTTAGATGTTGTCTCTCCTGACCATATCTTTTCAGAATTATAGGTAGAGGAGTTTGAGTTCGACAGACCTCAAAGAAAGCTGAGAGCTGAAGCTGACACAAAGATCGACCATGCTTTCAAAGCAACAAAGACAAAGATCTCCCGTGACAAGCAAGACGACGAGTAAGACTGAGCCTTCACTCAATGATCTACAAGAAGGAAGTCTCGCTCAGAAGTATGCGCTGCTCGCTGTAAAGTATCAGAAGGAGAAAGAGAGGCGTAGAAGGCTGACTAAAGCGTACCGAGACACAAAAGGTAAGTCAGAATATACACCAAAACGCTCTCCTGACTCACAATCTTCTGAATGCAGAAAGAAAGATGACTCAGCACCCTCAAGGGATAGTGCAACCAAAGAAGAAAAAGTCATCACTTGCTACAACTGCAAAAAGCCGGGACATTATCAATATGATTGTCCTGAGCTCGATAGTGCTTGAACGCGCAAAGACATAAGGTAAGGAGAGAGAAATTCGCCCAGAAAAGACAATCCTACATAGCTGGCGAAATCTCAGACGACTCAGAAGAGGTCGACTCCTTTATGGATTCATCTCACGATGAAGCAGCCTTCATGGCCTTAGAGCATGAAGCAGATGAATAGACTGAAATGTGCATGATGGCAGGCGAAGAGGATGAGGTGCGCAGAGACCCATGGTATGTGGACAGCGGATGCTCAACACATATGACATACTAAAGGAGTCTACTGAAGAATTATATCACTGAAGAAGGACCCAGAATTGAGTTCGGAGACAATGCAAAAGGCTATACTAGAGGTTATGGAACACTCAGCATTGGAACTGCCAAAGTTCCAAGAGTATCATATGTTGAAGGACTTCAACATAACCTTCTCTCTGTTAGTCAATTTTGTGATAACTCAAATAGAGTGGTATTTGACGCTGGTTTCTGTGATGTTATTGATAAATCTACAGGGAAAACAAGTGTTATCGAGTTCGCGCAGAAAAGAACATATATGTTGGCCGATCGGAACTCAGCGGAACACGAAGCTTGTCCGTTGGCGAAGAACGATAATCGAACGGGGTGGCTATGGCATAGAAGACTCAGCCATCTCAACTTCAAGACGTTCAACAAACTAGCAAGAGACACTCTAGCAAGGGGACTCGCCGAATGAAATATTCAAGCAAAGACACTCGATGTGAAGCATGTCCGAAGGGAAAGCAAACAAAGAATCAAAATCCAACAGCTTCCATCTCCTTCCACCGATGGAATCCTTCAAATGCTACATATGGATTTGTTCGGTCCAGTCTCCCCAGTGACGATCAGAGGCAGGAAATATGCATTAGTGGTCATAGATGACTACTCGCGCTACACATGGGTCATATTCATTGCCAACAAGTCTGACGTCAAAACAGAGTTACCAACGCTTCTGAAAAGGCTCAGTGTCGAGAAGAACACCAAGATCGAAAAATACGTTCGCACAGGAACCGAGTTCCTTAATTCCATGGTAGAGGAGTTACGCGGCGTAAGGAATAGAGCATGAGACATCGGCCGCCCGCACACCTCAAAGAAAATGGAGTTGCTGAACGAAAGAACAGAACTCTCAAAGAAGCAGCTAGAACTCTACTCGCAGATTCAGGACTCCCATCCAAATTCTGGGCAGAAGCAACGGATACTGCGTGTTACACTCAGAATAGATCTCTACTGACAAAGCAGCATAAGAGGACACCATATGAACTATGGAACGGCAGGAAGCCTTCTCTATCTTATTTCCATATCTTTGGTTGTTCATGCTTTATCCACAATAATGGGAAAGATCACCGAAGACTTTTGATAGCAAGTCGATCGGGGAGTATTCTTAGGATACTCTCGGGTCAAGCAAAGCTTTCGTGAGTATTCAATTATCGGACTCTTTGCGTGGAGGAAAGCCCTCATTTTGTTTTTAACGAGTTTGCTATCGAAGACAGGAGCAATAACTCAAATTCCGAATCCGAGGACATCGGTAGACGCCTACGGGATCTAAGCTTAAAGGACAAACCCGAAAAGATCCAGACTATGTTGGGATGATGATTCGGACGAAGAAACCGAAGACAAATCTACCGAATCTCAACCAACAGAGCAAGTAGCCGAGCGATTGATTCTCCCGAACGTAATCAATCCCGTGTAACTCAGGTCGATGAAGAAACCCAAGAGGTAACAGAGACCACTACCGAGAATAACAACTCGTGGGGGAACATCTAGTAATGTTCCCGAGCCGAATGCCCCCGAACCTCGGTGACTCGAAGAGACCATACTCTTATCACCGAAATTCTTCAATCTCGAATAGTACAACCGAAATGCCTAACTCACCTACTATCCGTGTTGAACAAATTTCGGATGAAGAGCTGAAACTTCGTAGATCGTGGCTCGATGCTCACACCGCCGATCTAATCATTGGAGATCCCTCGCCTAATGTCAAGACAAGATCCAGATTCTGTCAAGGAGAAAGCGCATTATTTTCCTGCTTCTTGTCTACTGAAGTGCCTCAGACCATTGAGGATGCATTAAAGGATGCTGACTGGATCATAGCTATGTAGGAGGAGCTGAATCGGTTTACGAGAAACGAAGTGTGGGAGCTTGTAGACGGACCCCGACATCAACATGTCATTGGGAACCAAATGGGTCTTCAAAAACAAGCGAGATGAAAACAACGTTATAGTAAGGAACAAAGCAAGGCTCGTAGCTAAAGGCTACCGTCAAGTCAAGGAATAGATTTCGATGAAACTTTCACTCCAGGTTGCAAGATTGGAGGCAATTAGACTATTTCTAGCCCTAGGCAACACATTAAAGATTCGTAGTTTATCAAATGGATGTGAAGTCTCGCGTTCCGGAATGGCGTGCTTTGAAAGAAGAAGTCTATGTGGAACAACCGCCCGGCTTTCGCGAGGGACATCAAGTATATAGACTCGTAAAGGCTCGTACGGGTTAAAACAAGCACCCGTGGCTTGGTACGATCCCCCGTCTGAGTTTCTTCTTCAGAAAGGTTTTCAGAAAGGCACAGTAGACCGCACTCTATTCAGCATTCGATTGGAAGAAGACTTATTACTTGTGCAGATCTACGTGGATGACATCATATTCGGATCAAAGAATGTCATCATGTGTCAACAATTTGAAAAGATGATGAAGGATAAGTTCGAGATGTCAATGATGGGAGAAATGAACTACTTCCTTGGTTTTCAAGTCAAGCAATCAAAAGGGAACGTTCATCAACCAAGGCAAATACACTCGAGACCTCATCAAAAGATTCGGCTGCACATCCGGCAAATCTATCAAGATCCCGATGAATACGAATATGAAGATAGATCTTGATAAAGAGGGAGTATCAGTAGACCAAACCGAATATCATGCTATAATTAGTTCATTATTATATTTAACAGCTACTCGTCCTGACATAACTTATGCTGTAGGTGTCTGTGCTCAATTTCAGGCGAATCCGAAGTAGAGCCATATGGACTCAGCAAAGAAGATTCTCCGCTATCTCCGAGGAACACTCGACACGGGTTTATGGTATCCACTGATGATAATATTGAACTAACCGGCTATTCTCGATGCCGACTATGCAGGATGTAGAATTGACCGAAAATCAACTTCGGGAACATGTCGGTTCCTTGGCGAGCAAGTCGATCTCATGGTTTTCAAAGAAACAACACTCGCAGCTACGTCGACTACCGAAGCCGAATACATGGCTGCCGGAAGTTGTTGCGCCCAAATCCTTTGGCCGAGATAGCACGGTGAGAGACTATGACGTCATTCGTAATGAAGTGCCGATCTTCTCGCGATAGTACCGGTGCCATTGCAATCACTCGTAATCCCGTACTACACACGAGATGCAAGCACGTGGACATCGAACATCACTTCATTCGTGACCATGTCGAAAAGAAGGATATCAGGATGGAAAAGATCCATACTGACAAGCAACGGGCTGACATACTGACCAAGCCTCTAGCTGAATCCAGATTCAGAGAACTTTCAGTAGAGCTAGGTCTGCTGGACCCTACTGACCCGATCGGCAAAAGGTTTCGGGGAGAGGACCATTTCGAAGTAGGGGGAATGTTCACTTTCGCATCGAATGTATTCGCACATAGAGATTCGAAACCATCTACACGAGGTATCACCGACTACTATGTTCAGTGACAGGTTTGCGTATCTCTACTCAGTAGTAATTTATATTACAGAATCTTGCATTTATGGCAAAGATTCTGCATGATATTAATATCTCTTGGTTTGTCTTTATTATTAATGAATCTCATTTAATGCACGACATTCCATACATAAGCTTGCTGAACTCTGCGCGCATTTAATGCATGTCTTTTCACAGTTACTACTTAGGTTATTTTTACAACTGGCTTTGACTTAGGCGGCATATGCGATCATTACCTATAATATATCTTCTAATCTTGACCGTCCATTCTATAAAGCAGTTTAAACTCAACCTTTGATCAAATAACTGTTCATCTTCCCGTTTGATATATATATTTGATCATATCTTCTCAAATCGCCATTAGCATACTTCAAATCTTTCAAGTCCGAAAAATCCGAGATTTGCAAAAGCAATCCTTACTTACAACTTCATCTTCATATCTTATCTCGATTTTATTGGTATGCTTATTAGAACTCATTCTCGTATTCTCTCGTTTCTTCGTATCAATATATATAAACTGTTGTATCTAAAACTGATACTAAATAAGATTCTTATGTAACAGGTACTATGGCGAACATAACTGTAGATGCCCCTCATAACATGGAGGACATTCTTGCAAAAGGCCGTGTCTGGTGCGAACCAGTCATGGAATTCGATGCGTGCGACCTAGACTACATGGATGAGATCTTCGCATCTCTACGGGAGTCCGGTCTGGAGAAGTTTCTATCGAGGAAGCCAACGTTCTTCCTTCCTCGACAGGTGGCTGAAATATACCTCAATTCAGACTCCATCTCTGGAGACATCATTGGGAGGTTCAGAACTTACTCCATCAACAATGCTTCCCAATCGCCGAAACGTATATCTATCAAGGAAGCACCGAAGAACAGACTTTGACTTGCCATCTGAAGGAATCAGCACCGTAGGCTACAATGACGACTCAGTAGACGAGTTCCTATCCATATTCCGCGGAAAGCCAACAACCTTCAGAGCTACTTTTCCCAAGAACGCCATGCTACCACAATATAGAGCCTTGGCTTACATTGTCACTCAGCTGCTGACAAGCCAAGCTGGCTCATTCGATCAGGTCTCCCGACCTAAGATCTAATTAATGATGGCGATATACGATGGCGCTAAGATCAACTGGACAGATTTCTTCATCCGACAATTCATGATCCAAGCGGCCAAGTTTGACAAGTCAACACGCATCCTGAGCGCGAAGGGGAAATTACTGTATGGGCTGAAGCTCTCGCAATGATTGAAGACCACCGTGGTTCGATCAAGTCACCTTTGATGATAAAGAGTACTTCAATGTGAAAAAGGTGCGCTTCCATAACCAGCTTTGTCGCCCTTCGCCAGATAGATGGTCAGTCCCCAAGCTCAACTGACTAAGCCTCAGCAGGCTGCACCTTCAAAGAAGAGAACACCTCCAGCAAAAATATATAAGGCACTGGCTAAGAAACTGAAGAAAGCCATCCCGCACGTGCTCGCCGAATCCGAGGTATCTCCCGAAACTCCTCGCTGAACGGGCTACTCAAAGAACCTATTCAGCCTTTGCGGCTAATAGATGAGCCAGAGTCTTCTGAGAAGACTCAATCAGTGGAGAAGGGAGTCTCCACTGAAGAACCAATAGAGATGGAACAAGGGGAGGCTACTGAAGCTCACAGTGAAGAAATTCAACGCCTAGACAGCCCCCTCACAGTTCCTCCACTCAGCGAGATGCCACCGCTGAACATCAGACGTCTCAATCGACTTGGAATCTGAGACGGCGTCTGAAGAAGAAACAATCAGGATGGAAGCGTCAGTGATTCTATCCAGAGCATCCCGAGAAATTCTTCAACTGATTCCGGAGCTTGCTGACTACTCCGATCTGATGCTTATTGCCAAATCAGCAAGACTCCACATGTTGCTGCGACATCAGGAGTGGCCTCGTCTACAACGCCTAGTTCTCCACTTTTCCTGTCAGCAGCTTCATGAAGAAGAACTGAGATTGAGGGAACAAATAGGCTATTCGAGCCCGAAGACCTCACCAATAGAAAATTTGAGGGCCGCAATGCTGGCAATGGTACATGATCGACAACTTGCCTCAGGCCCAGCACCCTCAGATGGGTCAGACCATGACGACCCACCCAGTGATTCAGGCCCTGGAAAGCCTGATGAGGGAAATCCCCAGGACAAGGATAAACATACTGAAGAAGCTCGGCGTTCGCTCGCATCCTTGGACTCGCGAAGTCGACGGCCGGTACCTCAAGCATCCACGAGCCCGCTCGGCTCTTGTTGGAGTCCGCATTCGAGGTAGTGCCCGGCCCGCATCGTCGACGTTCCAAGTATGTGGCGAGGGCTATTAAAAGCCAAGGCACTCGAACCGTGCCCTCGCCAAGGCGGGCCCACAACGTGTGGAAGAAGACTGCCGAAGCCACCGCTACCGAGCTCCAGGGCCGAAATCCTCTATGTCCCAATCAGCCGCCCCTGATGTCTCTGCCATTGTCACTCAAGCCCTGGCTCAGCAGCAGACAAAATTTGATGATCAGCTCAGGATCTTCCAGGAAGGACAAGCTAAGCTTCTTGCAGAGTTCAAGGCATCTTTGTCTACTCATTCTGAGTCCTTCGCTGAACAAGCCCGTGCCACCGATATCGATTAGACAACATTCGGTTGGTCGTGGAAGATAAGATCTCCGACAAGCCGAAAGAGTTCAAGGAAGCGGCTGACCTCTCACACCAGGGGTAGCATAAGGAAGATCTTGCCACTAAGAGGAACAAGCCGCATGAGGCTCGACTAAGATCAATAATCGTCTTGATGATCCGTCAACCTCTTACAAAAGTCCGGAAAGGTCAGGTACTCATCCCAACCCCCGGCCGCAATTGATGATGCCAAAAAGGGGGAAGGAAAAGAGAAGGAAAGAAAAGAGGAGAGTACCGGAAAGAAGAGTACTGAGAAGCTGACCCCCACCAAAACCGAAAAATCTAAGGGAACAACAACTCGAAGAAGACTCGATCGAAATGGGTGAGGCCCGTGGGTGTCCCACTGCGAGCACAACCGAGACCGGCCCAAGTGGCTCGGGAACCCAAGCTGCTCATGCGACTCGACTCCCACCGATATCATTAAGGAAGTCGCAGAGTATGGCGAGGAGGCTGCTGAAGATTCGGGATGAAGAGGAAACACCTCTCCCTCCACCTGTTCAGGGCAAAGGCAAAAAGATACTGAAACTCCCGACCCCTCCAGCAAAGAAAACGAAACGATACATCTCAGCTGAAGAGGAGGCTCAGATTGCCGCTGATGAAAAGCTGGCAAGGGAGATTGCTGAAGCAGAAGCTGCAAACAAGCCTAAGCCTAAGCCTGTGAAAAGAAAATCTAAAGCTCCAAGCAGAGGAGGAAGAAAGCCTGCCAGGCTACCTCCAAGGAAGCTCAGGATCGAAGACGATGAGGACAGGGAAAAGGAGAAGGAGCGAGAAAGCAGAGAACCGAGAAGCGTGGTACATCGAAAGAAAAATCAAGTACCCTCGCCGACTCGAAGATGCCTCCCGAAACCTAAAGAGCTAGATGATGAGACTGAAGCCATATTCGCCCAGATGGACAGGTACTTATATAGAGGCGAAGAGGCGAGACAGATCGAGGCTACGAGAAACAGAATCCACTTAGCTGATCTGGAAGCTCTAAGGAAGCGTACTGAGGAAGAAGCCAGGCACAGAACTCCTGCTAAAGCTGACATTCCCTATCGTTACAGGAAGTTCAGAAAGAAGGCCACTGATCTGAAATCTCACAGATGGCCGAGAACAGACGAGTGGATGCCGGCTCAATTCACTCGTGAGATGGGAAAATTCAAGATTGAGTTCATCAAACGCTATTATTTCCGGAGATTCGGCCGAACAAGTCTAGAGCCGAAGCTTATGCTTCGAATGGATGATGCTTACCGAAGCGGATCTCTACATCCACTTGTATAATGCCATTTCGTAAGGGAAAAAGATTCGATTCCCGGACCCCGGAATCATTCCACCTCCAAGAAGAATGGATGACTCAATTCATGTTGCGACTATTGAAGTCGAAGTGAAGGACGCCGCCGATCAAAGATTCTTACAAGATGATAACCCAATGACTTCGCGGAATACTTGAAGCTGAGAAAGACCACGTACCGAATGTATGGTGTGCCACTGCCTGAGACACAATCGCAAGGATTCATGGACCGGATTCAGCAGTTTAGGCGCCCATAGTCTTAGTATTCTCTCTTCATAGTCTAGCAAGATTTGTAATGTACTAAACTGAATCACTCTTATATATACAAATCTTCTTTTGGCTCTGACAACAACTTGTTGTCTAAATAGCCGTGTTTGCCTTATGCTTTAACACTAAGAATCACTAAAGTGATTACTAACACACACTCACTTTCTTTATTACTTGTCAGTTTATTGCTTTGTTAGATTCTGCTAGTATTGCTTCTATGAAATGGGGGAAATTATTTTTGCCCTGTTTTTCAGTAGTCTAGAACTGATGGAACATCTCCTTTGATCTTACTTGTAAAATTGTAAGGAGATTTGTTTCTGTCTGTTTAGTGTTAGCATAGATGATAGGTTTTGGCATCATCAAATAGGGGGAAATTGTTGGGTGATGATTCTATCCTCAGCACTGTTTCACTCAGTGGGAAATGATTCTATCTTCTATACTGAACCAAGCTCAATAGCCTATGTACTCTGAACTGTTGAGAAGATTTGAAGATCCCAAAACCCTATCTGATTGGTGAACCATTCCGTTGTATATGTTGTTTGTCTCTGAGGTTTCAGACTCAGTAGACACTCTGCTCCGGTCAAGGCGCTCGCAGCTTATTTGCCTCAAAGACTAGTGTAGAAGACTCGGTGATACTTGGACTCGCGAGGAGCAAGATATGCGAGAGAGTCAGTCGAACTGAACTCAGCAGGAGTAGTTCACTGGACTCAGAGCTGATCTTCAATAGACTTATCTCAGCTGTCTATCTACTGAATACAAGGTCGACTCAAGATCGGCGGATAGTCTTCGGGATGTCGAGAATCTTTTGAAAGACAATCAGCATTGTCATATACGAGGATGAGAGAAGTCAGCTTCAGCTTGTCTCGAAGTCTGTGCTGTCTCAACCGTTCTATCCGCCTCGACAAATGACAAACATACACGTGTCATCCTACCTACTAAAGCTGCAAGTCAACACTTTCCGAAAAAGGAGGAAAAGGCACTGTTACCTACGCCAAAAGAGCCGTTTGCTACCAAAAAGAGAGAGAGAGAAGAAGATCGTCTCCAACGGATCTTTCTCAATCTCTTCTCTATAAATAGAGGGATCATTCAAGATTTGAAGTACACGAGTTCACGAGCTAACGAAGAAACGAACACACACACGAACATTCAAACGAGCGAATTCCAAAAGCCTAAGTCTTCTGCAAGAATCGAAAGAGTAATATCCAGCGAAAGACTACCTTTAAGCTCATAAGGGAACCAAGCTGAACCGTCAACAAAGCATCGAGTATCCAAGCGACGTGACACGAACTTAAAGCTAAACCTCAGCCGTTCGTCGCTCTAGAAGCTACATTCTTGTTCCCCATCCCTCTAACCCTAAGCTCAACCGATATATCCATAGCTTAGACGAAGGAGTTCACCTATGAACCCAATCCTTATTGTATAAGGACTCCTTCACTGTTGGAGAAGTTTATCAAACACTTTAAGTTTGATAGTATTGTAAACTGGGACTTGCTCCGTATAATCCCCAAGCCACGGCTTTGTCCTGTGCACAAGCTGAATGAGACTAACTCAGTATAAATAATAGCCTCCTGATCTATCGGGACAGTGGACGTAGGATTGTTGATATCCGAACCACTTTAAAAATCTCGTGTCGTTTACTTACTCGTTACATTGATTTTACCGTGCATACCGAACATCGTATTTAAAATCAATTAACCGTCTCACGATATCTTGAACTTCTTATCTACTGAACTGAGACTTAAAACGTTTTCTCATAAAAACTGATTTGGGCCTACACTATTCCGCGCACTGAACTCTTGCTGATCGATACTGAATTCTGACCTAGTCAGTTAGCAGATCTCAGCCAAGTCAGACTTTTAGCCTTTAACACGATTCAGAACAGTTGTGCGGTTCTCTGAATCATTTCGACGGCATCTTCCTGAATAGGACTGTTCGTGTTCGAAGTTGAGAAATTTGGATTCAGGTGTATTCACCCCCCCCCCTCTACACCTGAACTCACTCTCGGGACCAACAGTCACTCTGTCCACGCAATCTAGAATAGCTTGTCTGGTCTACTGAATTCATTCAGTAGGCAATCTCCGTAAATCGGACGTTCACGTTCAAGTTTGAGAAAAAGGTTTTCAGGTGTATTTACCCCCCCCTCTACACCTGAATGTTTGAATTAGGACCAACAATTGGTATCAGAGCGGGAGTTCTTTAGGAGTTTCATTAGCTGAAACTGGTCGACTCGAACGGATCCTTGAAAACGTTTTCACTTCATAACATTCTTTATTAATATCAATATCTAACATGTCTGATATGTCGGAATCAAAATGGTACCCATGTTCTCAGTAGAGAACTGTGGGATATGGCGGGTTAGAATGGAGGCACATCTGACCTCCCTCCACGATAGCATGATAGAGGTCTTGGAAGACAAACCTATCGTCCATATGGTTGATAGTGTTGACTTTCAGGAACCAGCTCAAGGAGGAGCGGTGACTGGGAAGAATGTGCCAAAAGACAGAAGCCTCTTCACTCCAGAAGAGAAGAAGCTTCATAACCTTGACCGGGTAGCTAGAAACTTCATTTTAACCACGTTGAGCAACTTGTATCTCGGTAGAGTTCAGGACTGCAAGTCAGCAAAAGAACTTTGGGATGCTGTAGCGCTACTGAGTTGGGGAACTCAGAAGATCAAAGAAAACAAGATATTGAGAGCTCTGCCTGATGGACCGTGGACTCCATTTGCAACACTTTTAAGACATTCTGACCTTAATTCTGTGTTTCCTGATCATATATTTTCATAATTAAAGACAGAAGAGTTCGAGTTCGGTCTGCCGCAGAGGAAGCAGAGAGCTGAAGCTGACACTCAAATAGACATGCCTTTAAACCATCAGTCAGCACAACAGCTCCAACGTCAAGCAAAGCTGAACCTTCATGAAGTGAATTACAAGAAGGGATCCTAGCTAAACGATACACGTTGCTTGCGATCAAGTATGAGAAGGAGAAGGAGCGGCGCATGAAACTGTCTAGAGTCATCAGAGACTCAAAGAGTAAGTCTGACTTCTCACCAAAGCGCAATCTTGACTCACACACTTCTGAATACAGGAAATAGGAGGATTATACACAGTCGGAAGCCACTGAGAATAGAGAAAGCAGAGTCACCTCCTGCTACAACTGCAAAAAAGCCAGGACACTATCACTACGATTCTCCTGAGCTTACTACAATTGAAAGAGCTGCAAGAAAATCTCGAAGGGAGAAGTTCATCAAGAAGCGACAAGCCTATATTGCCAGTGAACTCTCAGAAGACTCAGAAGAAGTCGAAGCCTTCATGGATTCATCTGATGATGAAGCTTCCTTCATGGTTAAAGAGCTTGAAGAAGATACTTAGAAGTGTACGATGGCAGGAGAAGATGATGAGGTAAACTCTTCAGAACCATTTATCTCTTCTTCACACTGCACACAAGATATTATTTCAGGTGCAGACGAGAATCTGGATGTTGCGATCACCTACGAAGAATTATTAGACGAACAAATTCAGATGAGTCTGCAGCTCAGCAAGACTCTTCAGGAGTTGGACGCCCTGAAAGCAGAAAATCAGAGACTTTCTCATGAGAGTCGGGTTGTTACTAAGTAGGAAGGACTTATTGTGAGACTAAGGGAGGAGATTAACTCTCTGATCATCAAGTCTCAGCAGCAAGAAGGTCTGATTTCAGTACTGACCAAAGACTTTACTCAGAAAGATACTTAATTGAGTCTGCTGAAGTAGAAGTTCTTAGGACTTCAGACCGAGCACGAAACTCTGAAAAAGAGTGATGATCTTTGGAGAAACCTGATGACAGAGCGGTACATAGGAGCTGAGAAAAAGCTTGAGGCAATGCTAGTCAACAACAAGCCTAAGAACTGCAAGGAAGGACTCGGGTTCAGCCACGAAGCCTCCACATCTGCTTCCACATGCTTAGAGAATCGGCTAATTGATAGGTTTGTTCAAGGGGAGACAATCAATGCTGAACCACTGAACCACTCAGCAAAGAACAAGAAAAAGACGAAAGCACCTCATCCTATCTATCAAAAATCTGACCAGAAGTTCATCTCAAAATCACCTAGCATAAGCAAGGGGGAATCAGCAGAGTAAAATGGGCGGATCTGTATGGACCGCCACAACTGACACATCCAGCTCAGTATGGGTCATATTACTATGATCTTAATATCAGAAGGGGTCCTAAAGGTCAGAAGAAGAAAAAGCCCGTTCAAAAGGATAAAGTCAGCAGGCCACCAACTCAGAAGATCAGGACTCCTGAACCTATGAAGCCTCATAAGTCAACTTCACCTAGCCCAGCGGTGAAATACGTTGATAAAAGTGGAAAGAAATTGTCCGAGACCACCAGGGTCGTTAGAAAAAATTAGGTTTCCGAAACTAACGCTTAAGGACCCAAAATCAAAAATAAGGGGTACCTGAATATAATTCTATTTTGCAGGTGCACAAGGACCCATGGTACTAGAGGAGTCTACTGAAGGATTATAGTATGGAAGAAGGACCCCGAATCGAGTTTGGAGACAACAAAAAAGGCTATTCTAGAGGCTATGGAACTCTTAGTATTGGATCTGCCACAGTTCCAAGAGTATCATACGTTGAAGGACTTCAACATAATCTTCTCTCTGTTAGTGAATTTTGTGATAACTCGTATAGAGTGATTTTTGACACTAGTTTCTGTGATGTTATTGATAAATCTATAGGGAAAATAGTGTTATCAGGTTCGCGCATAAAGAATATATACATTGCAGACTGGAACTCAGGATAACTTGAAGCATGCTTACTAGCGAAGAATGACAACAGAACAAGGTGGCTCTGGCACAGAAACAACTGTGAAAGCATATCTCTCTTCCACTGCCTTTTGGACTCGACCTATTACAGTCGCCACTTTTTCTGATAAAGATTTGGCCTGCGACTGTAGAATAGTTTGAAATTGTGCCGTCTGGTCAGTCTTCTGCGCTGCAAGTGCCTTGGCGAGGATCTCTTCAGTGTTGATACAGATGGTGTGCTGATCCTCTGCACTTCAGTCGTAAGGTTGTTCAGCGTCTTAGTTTGTGCCTCAGTGAACTTGCTCCATTTCGTGTTCACATCATCGGCAAGGTTGCAATTCTTACGTGCCTGATGCTTAATCACCTTGTTGATGAACTCCGTAGAGAATTCCTTGATCTCAGCACTCTGGTACCAACGTTTTAGTATCTACTTGGGCTGAGTCGTGGAAGGAGTCTGAATGATCTGGCCAGATGAGGGAGGTGGGGGTGGCTGATCATTCATGGGAGTTTGGCCTTTAGCAGATCCTCCCTGGTCTACATCCTTAGGCGATCCATCGTAAGGAGGAGATGGTGGGGGACAAGGAGGAGGCTGAGTGGAAGAAGGCTCAGCTCATTGCACTCTGTCACTGAGCAGCATCAGCATCACTACTCTCAGATCCTCCAGAGAAGATATATCGGACGGCTCCTCATAGCATATCTCCTCTTTGAGCTTCTGCTCTTCTTCTAGCAAAGTGGACAGAGACCTGAGCCTGATGGTCTCTTCAAGCAAATCCCACTCCAAAAATCGGATGCGCATCTGGGCACGAGCGCGGATTGCTATGTCTACGAGATCAGCATGGGTGCTGATCTCCGGGATCTCAGCTGCGACTTCATCAGTCGCCTTCAGCCGTGTATTAAGTACTGAGATCGAAATGGAGGAAATCTCAGCTGTCTGAGCTTCAGCGGGGATTTTCGGTTGAGTTC
The DNA here is from genome assembly GCA_028984105.1 of Lavandula angustifolia. Lineage (NCBI taxonomy): Eukaryota > Viridiplantae > Streptophyta > Magnoliopsida > Lamiales > Lamiaceae > Lavandula > Lavandula angustifolia. Next base: position 26,576,529 of record CM054803.1, on the reverse strand, counting down.
CTCTGAATGTACACTCTTTACCTTCTCTTTCAAAGTCACATCATGCTATCCAAACCCTGAATCCTCAACTGAGATTGGTGAGGGAGGTGGGACGATTGAATTAGGGTTCTTCAGCGTCTTCTGTTTCTTTGCCTGAGTGGGAAGGGGATCATGAGTGATCTCCAGAGAGCACTCTACTTACGGTCCCTTCCCGATACATTTCTCAGCTGAAGCTGAGTTTATGAACTTCATCAGCTTTGAGTCAAAGTAGGAGGCGTCATCCAATGAAACCTTTTCTGGGAGGTCGTCTTCTATCATTTTCGACACCTTTGTCCCATACAGAAGCTTTCCCTTAGGAATGAGCTTCATCCCTTCTTCAGCGTCGACAAACTTTTGTGACTGAGCCTTGAACTCGGCTCTGAAGAATGCATTCAAGTTGATGGGCGTTGCATATACGATGGCCATCATGATCTGAATGCGTATGCGGGATAGCTGATCATACGATCCCGCGGAGCTTGTGAGGATGTGATTGACAACGTATGCCAAGCCCCTGTATTCAGACAGCAGCTGATTCTTGGGAAAAGCTACCTTGAATACGCAGTCCTGCTGACTGCTGAATCTACACAAGGACTTGTCTATCTCAGACTCTTTGTACTTGGCGATGGGTGGCCCTTCGTCTTCCAAACCAAAGCTGACACGGATACGTTTGGAGATGGCCATCTGCATGGTCATGTCCTCCCACTGACTGGGATGGACCTCACGCCTCGAGATGACATTAGAGATGTCATTCGAATCATCATCTTGGCGGAAGTTCAAGAAGAACTCCGCTACCAGACATGGAAGAAGATGACGCAGGGAACGGGAGAGAATCGGTAGGAGGCCCGATCTCTCAAGAGCATTATATACTGGCGTCATGCATTCAACTCAGCAAGTTCTGACAGATAGAACGGGCTCAAACAACACCCGCTTCCCAGAAAGAATGTCCTCCATATCCTCAGGTATAGTCACGTCGCTAAGCGGAACAACGTGTGCCATTTGTATAACTGAAATTTGCAGAAAATAGGGGGTTAGCACTCAAAAATAGAGTGAGTTAGTAGCAGACTTAGTTTAGGAAATTCTTATCGAAGAAATTGTGCAAAAGATGCAGTAGATGTCTGATGCAATTTAGTGAGCAAATCCAATGCACAATTCTTCGTTAATGGCGGATAAAAGTGAGGTAGTTTAGATATAAAAGCGTATATATATTTTGATTTGAATATGAGGCGATTTTTAAGCATTCGGTTGAGATTAATCAGGTTTTAATAAGTGAGCGGCTCAGATTGAATGTTATAATAGGTTATGATTACTGTGCCGCCTATAATCTCACCTACTTATCTCTATCGCCTAAATGGTAAGGTGAAATGACATGCATTTAATGCGCCGCAATCAGTTTTACGAAATGTCGTGAGTTAATGAAAACGATATACTTAATGTCATATGATGAACATTAAAGGCGGGAAATAAATGCTATGACATGCTGAATCACCAAAAGATGAATTTAATACTCATAACCTGTCAGCTAAACATCGTAGTCTGCTGATACTACGTTTGACGAATCTGAGTATTCAGCTGTACTGAAAGTAAGTTCCCCCTTACTCAGTACTTACCGGATCATTTACTAAATCATATTAGTAGGATCCAAAAGACCTAGTTCTATTAAGAGATCGTTGAATCTGGTCTCAGCTAGAGGTTTGGTCAGGATATCAGCTCTTTGCTTATCAGGGTGGATCTTCTCCATTCTGATACCCTTTTTCTCGACATGATCTCTGATGAAGTGATGACGAATGTCCACATGCTTTCACCATGTATGTAGAATTGAGTTCTGAGTGATTGCAATAGCACTGGTACTGTCGCAGTAGATCGGCACTTCATCTTGATGGATGTCGTAGTCTCTCAGTTGTTGTCGAAGCTACCGTATCTGTGCGCAACAGCTTTCGGCAGCCATATATTCAGCTTCAGTAGTGGACGTTTCCACTTAATGCTGTTTCTTTGAAAACCACTATATGAGCTTGCTACTGAGGAACTGACAAGTTCCTCAGGTTGACTTTCTATCGATTCGGCAACCTGCATAATCAGCATCAGAATAACCAGTTAGTTCAAGGTTATCATCAGCTGGATACCATAATCCAACATCAGGTGTTCCCTTCAGGTAACAAAGAATTCTCTTCGCTGAACCGATATGAATCTTCTTGGGATTCGCCTGAAATCTCGCGCATACACCTACAAGCATAAGTTATATCAGATCTGCTTAATGTAAGATATAATAAAGAACCAATAATAGCACGATAGTCAGTTGAGTTAACAGATACTCCCTCTTTGTCAAGATCAATCTTGAGATTTATGTTCATGGGTATCTTTACTGACTTGCTGGATTCGTAGCCGAACTTCTTGATGAGATCTCTTGTGTATTTCTCTTGAATAATGAATATTCCCTTCGTTGATTGTTTGACTTGAAGTCCAAGGAAATAATTCATCACTCCCATCATCGATATTTCAAATTTTTCTTTCATCATCTGCTCGAATTTTTGACACATAGTCAGATTCCTTGATCCAAAGATGATGTCGTCCACGTAGATCTGCAATAGTAAGATGTCTTCGCCTGACTTGATATTGAACAGGGTGCGATCCATTGTTCCTTTCTAAAAACATTTCTGAAGTAGAAAGTTTGAGAGGGTATCGTACCAAGCCCTGGTTGCTTGTTTTAACCCGTACAAAGCTTTCTTAAGTCTGTAAACCTGATGCCCCTGCTAAGAGCCGGGCGGTTGTTCAACGTAGACTTCTTCCTTCAGTACGCCGATCAGGAAAGCTGACTTCACATCCATCAGATAGACTGTGAACTGCTGATGTGTTGCATAAGCTAGGAATAGACGAATAGCTTCCAACCTTGCGACTGGGGTGAATGTTTCGTCAAAATCTATTCCCTTTGATTGACAATATCCTTTGGCAACAAGTCGAGCTTTTTTCCTGACGATAACATTGTTTACATCGCGCTTGTTCTTGAAGACCCACTTCGTTCCTATCACGTGTTGCTGTCTAGGTCTGTCAACAAGCTCCCATACGTCATTTCGCGTGAATTGATTTAGCTCTTCTTGCATGGCGATGGTCCAATCAGCATCATTCACCGCATCCTGTATCGTCTGAGGTTCTTCAGTCGACAAGAAGCATGAATATAATGCACTTTCTCCTTGACATAATTTGGATCTTGTCTTGAAGCTAGCTGAAGGATCTCCAATGATAAGATCTGAAGAGTGAGCATCTAACCACGAGTGACGGCGTCTTGTTACTTCATCTGGAATTGTTTCAACACAAACAGTAGGAGTATTAGGAATTTCAGTAGTACTGTTCTGTATCTGAAGTAATTTAGTAACAAGGGTTGGGTCTACTGATTCACTAGGTTCAGGGGCATTTAGCTCAGGAACATTAGTAGTTCCCCTTGTGTTGTTATTCTCAGTAGAGGTCTCAGTTACCATATCGGTTTCCCCATCGACCAAAATTACCTGGGATTGATTCTATTTGGTAGAATCAATCTCCTCAACTAATATGCTTGTTGGATTCTGAAAATCATCATCTGAATCATTATCCCAACAATGCTGGATCTTTTCAGTGTTGTCTTTTAAGCTTAGATCAAGTAGCTTGCTCTTGAGCTCTTCAGCTTCCGGCTGAGAGTTTGACTTCCTGGACTTAGAAATAAATTTATCAAATACATCATGGGGGCTTTCCTCCACGCAAAGAGTCTAGTAGTTAAAGACCCTGAAAGCTTTGCTGACCCTGGAGTATCCTAAGAAAACTCCTTGGTCTGAATTACTTTCAAACACCTTCAACTGGTCCTTTCCATTATTGTGCATAAAGCATGGACAACCAAAGATATGGAAATGCGAAATAGAACGAATTCTCCCTTTTCATAGTTCATAAGGCATCTTCATGTGCATCTGAGTTAGTAGGGATCGGTTCTGAGTGTAGCAGGCAGTGTCAGTAGCTTCTGCCCAGAACTTCAATGGAAGACTTGAATCCGCAAGTAACGTCATTGCTGCTTCTTTAAGCGTTCTGTTCTTTCGTTCAGCAAGTCCGTTCTGCTGAGGCATACGTGCCGCTGAGGTTTCGTGTTCAATGTCTTCAGCCTCACGAAGTCTCTTACCATCGAATTCAGAAACTCACTTCCATGATCTGAGCATATACTTTGGATCTTGATATCTTTCTCGACGCTCAGCCGCTTCGGTAGTTTCGTCAACTCAAGTTTGACGTCAGATTTGTTGGTAATGAATATCACACAAGTATATCTTGAATAGTCATCAACGACTACAAGAGCATATTTCTTTCCTCTGATCGCCATTGGATTGACTAGCCCAAATAGGTCCATGTGCAGCAGTTGAAGGATTCCATCAGTGGAAGGTGAAGAAATGGACGGATTGCTTGACTTTCTTTGCTTCCCCTTCCGACATGCTTCATAATTTTTATGCCTTTTGAACACTTTGTTAGGCAGTCCTTTGACTTTAGCATCACGTGCTAGCTTGTTCATTATTTTGAAGTTCAGATGACTGAGTCGTCTATGCCACAGCTATGTTGTTTTGTCATCTAACCCCGTGTGTGCTAGCAGGCAAGCTTCAGGTTCGGCGGTATTCCATTCAGCATAAAATATGTTCCTTCGCCGCGACCCTGATAACACAGTTTTTCCTGTAGATTTATCAAGAACATCACAAAAATCTGCGTCAAAAGTCACTTTATTGGATTTATCACAGAATTGACTGACAGAAAGGAGATTATGTTGAAGTCCTTCAACATAAGATACCCTAGGAACGATTGCAGTTCCTATTTTAAGTGTGTCGTATCCCCTTGTGTAGCCTTTGGAGTTGTCACCAAACTCAATTATGGCTCAATCTTGCTGAATGTAGTCGGTCAATAGGCTCTTCTGATGTGTCATGTGTCTTGAGCATCCACTGTCGACAATCCAAGGGCCCTGTAGCACCTGCAAAGCAAAAATAGATTCAGGTACCCTTTGGGTTCAGCTTGGGTCCTTAATGGTTAGATTTTAGGATACAAACTTGTCTGATAGCCTTGGTGGCTTCAGACTTCATCTTTCCCTTGTTGTCAGTAGTCTGCTCTACTGAACGTGGAGTAGCTGACTTCTTAGACTTTTGTGGTTCAACTTTCTTCTTCTTCTGAACCTTAGGGCTTTTGACACTTGGCTCATAGTGTTCAGCCCACCTGACCTTCTTAGTTCCCCCTGAGTTTGCTCTTGGTGTCTTGGGGTTGGAACCTTGGGTCACTTTCCTGTTGCTAGACTAAGGTACTTGAATCTTTTGCTTATTCTTTGTCTGAGGGGGTGTAAATTCTACATGTTGAGTTACCCCCTGGACAAACCTATCAGTCAGCTTGTTGGAGCTCTTCTATCCTGAAGTGGAGACTTCACTTGTGTAACTAAGTCCTTCTTTGGTGGCATGTGGTCTCTGTGCTTGTTGTAGCATCTCCAACTTCTCCTTTGCTCTAATGTATTACTCTGTCATCAAGGTTCTCCACACTTCATCACTTTTCCTTAGAGCTTCATACTCTATTTTGGCATGTGCGAGACTTTCCTTGAGATTAGCAATTTCAGTCTCTTTCTCAGAGATGTCTTTAGACAGTACTGAGATCTGTGCTTCTTGGTCATAAGATTTAGTCATCAGAGAATTAATCTCTTCCTTCAGTCTCAGAACAAGTCCTTCAGATTCTGTAGAGTCCAGACTTCTCTTTGAAAGTCTCTGATTTTGTGCTTTCAGGATGTCCATCTCCTGAATCGTCTTGCTGAACTGCTGGCTTATCTGGATTTGCTCTTCAGCAGATCTTCGTATGCAAGAACCTCATGTGTGCAGGGTAATGAGGGGCATATACTCGGTTCAAAATTTACCTCAGCCTCTTCTTCGGCCATTAGATACGGTTCAGCATCTTCCATCTCGATTGCCATGAATGCGGCTTCGTCGTCAGACGATTCCATGAACAGTTCTTCATCACTTGAGCAATCGGAAAACTCTCCAGCTATGTAGGCTAGCCTCTTCTTCACGAACTTGTCGTGTCGGGCCTGCCTTTCAGCTCTTTTAGCTGCTGAGAGTTCAAGACATTCGTATTGATAGTGTCCTGGCTTTTTGCAGTTGTAGCATACTGAGATCTGCCATCCCTCCTAGAAGTTTCTTTTTGTTCCACGGGGGCAGCTTCAATACTCCTGCAATTAGGTAAAGATTTAGATTCACTTTTCGTGCGATGATTATCTCTCTTACCTTGATATTTTTGGGAAGCCTTTTTCATCTTCCATCTGAACATATCCTTCTCCTTCTCGTATTTCATAGCGAGGAGAGCATACTTCTCAACCAATTTTTTAGCTGTAGGTATGGTCACTGAGCTTCCAGTTGACTGGCTTGTTGCTGAGGGACTTGCTCCGGGAGTGCTAGTTGATGCCTTGTAAGCATGATCCATTGGCACTTCAGCTTTAGCACCGAGGGTGTGTGGAAGGTTGAACTCGAACTCCTCAGATTTAAGTTCTGAAAATATATAATCAGGAGTAACAGAATTCAGGTCAGTTCTCCGCATACACGTAGTAAAAGAATACCACTTGGGCCTGTTGAGAGCCCTTAGAATTTTGGTGTTGGTCTCCTTATTGCTTAACGTCTTCCCCTGTCCGTTGACGATGTTGATCTGATTCATGAATCGAGCGCTGAAATCATCTATGGACTCCCCAGGAAGCATAGCGAATGCCTCGAGTTTCTATAGCTCTAACTCCAGTTTGTTTTCTTTGATCTGGGAGTTCCTTGGCTCAGCACCATGAGAGCATCTCATAGCTCCTTCGCAGTCTTGCAGTCATGCACTCTTCCGAGATAAGAGTCACTGAGTGTCATCAGTATAGCATTACGAGGTTTTTGTCCTTCACGACTTTTGGTCCGGTTCGGGCACCTTCTACTCCATCCAATACAAGTACGACTAAGTCGACCATCGAAACAATGGGGCCTTTCTCCAGAATATCGGTCATGCTGTCATGCAGTGAGGTTAAATGTGCCTCCATCCTTACGCGCCATACCGCATAGTTTTCAGTTGAGAACATTGGCACGGTCCTAATTCCTAAAATATCCGCCATTGAAAGACAGGATATAGGACGTAATGAAGAGATGCAAGATGCAGTGAAAATGGGTGTTGGTCCCGAGAGCATGTTCAGGTGTAGAGGGGGGGGGTGAATACACCTGAAACTCGATTCCTCAACTTAAATACGAACAGTCCTTTTCAGGATGATGTCGTACTGAACAAATTCAGCAGAAAAGATAAGTTGTTCTGAATCTTGTTGGCAGAGTGACTGACTCTACTGAGATCTGCTAGCTGACTGAGAGTCAGAATTCAGTATCTTGCAGATAGAGTTTAGTGGTGCGGAAAAATGTAGGCCCAAATTCAGTTGAGTGAGAAAAACGTTTTTATCAAAACAGTTTTAGTAGATTAGTGCAGTCTGTTAAGTTCGCTGAAACTCAGTTGAATGATTTAAAGAATATTTTCAGTATGAACAGTTAAATCAATGCAACAGTGAAAAGAAACAAAACACCAGACACAGAGATTTTTAAAGTGGTTCGGACACAAAAATCCTACGTCCACTGTCCCGAAAGATCAGGAAGCTATTTATTATACTGAGGTAGTCTCAGTTGGTTTGTACGCTGGCCAAACACTGGTCTTAAGATTTATACTGAGCAAGTCTCAGTTTACAAGGTTATCAAACTGAAGCGTTTGAAAAACTCTCCAACTGTGAAGGAGTCCTTTACAATAAGGATTAGTTCAAAGATGAACTCTTTCATCTAAACTATGGATATATGATATTGAGCTTAGGTTAGAGGGATAGGGAACAAGAAGGTGGCTTCTAGAACGACGAACAGCTGAGTATAGCTATGGGTTCGTGTATCGTCGTTTGGTTACTAGAGGTTGTATTTATCAGTTCAACTTGGTTCCCTAAGAGCTTGAATGTAGTTCTTCGCCGGAGATAAATTCTTCGAACTTCTTGCGGAGAAAATGGGCTTTTCGAATTAGCTCGTTTGAATGCTCTGTGTGTTCTCTCGTGTTCTTCCCGTGAGCTTCAAATTTAATTTATCCCTTTATTTATAGAGAAGAGATTAGGATAGATCCGTTGGAGACGATGATCCTTTGTCTCTCTCTTTTGGGTAGCTAACGGCTCTTTTGTAGCATGGTGGCAGTGTCCCTTCCCTCCATTTCTGGAAAGTTGTTGACTTGCAGCTTTAGTAGGTGTAGGACACATGTCTGCTTGTCATTGGCCGAGGTTCAGAAGGTGGTTGAGACAGAACAGACTTCAAGGAGATTTGAAGCTGACTTCTCTTTTCCTCGTACTTGACTATGCTGATTGTCTTTTAAATTCTGATAGTTCAGAAGACTGTCTGGCCGTTGCTGAGTCTGATCTCTGATTCAGTAGTGAACTCTTGTTGAGTCGGCTTTACTGAAGATCGACTCTGAGTGCAGTGAACTACTCCTGCTGAGTTCAGTTCAACTGACTTTCGCATATCTTTGCTCTCGCCGAGTCCAAGATATCGAATCTTCTACTTCTGGTGCTGAGGCGGATAAGCTACTGAATGCTGAGCCAGAGCAGAGGGTCTGCTGAGTCTGAAACCTCAGAGACAAAAAACAGATTACAACATAAAGGTTCACCAATCAATATAGGATTTTGGGATCTTCAAATCTTTAAACTATTTCAGAGCACAAGGCTACTAAGTAAATGTCAACACAGAAGACTGAGTCATTTCCCACTATATCTAATACCGCTGAGGATAGAATCATCACCCAACATTTTCCCCCTATTTGATGATGCCAAAACCTAAACTATCATCTAAATGACCTAACATAATGACTTATCAGAAACAGAGCTCCTTACAAAATATTACAAGTAGGATCAGTGGAGTTGTTCTTCAAGTCCTAGATTACAGAGGGGATTAGGGCAGAAAGTCAGAACATATACAGAGACTAAACATTTTCCCCCTATCTTAACAACATTTTCCCCCGAAAACACAGCAAGTCTATCAGAATCTAGCTAAGCAGCAACTGACAATAAGTAATCAGACAGTGAGTGTGTGAGTCAGTAATCACTTCAGTGATTCTGATTGTTAAGCATAAATAAACACGGCTATTCAGACAATAAGGAATTGTCAAAGCCAAACAGAGATATTATATATGTAAGAAAATCAGTACAATTACATCTCTGCTAGGCTATGAAAGAAAGATACACTGAGAAATTAGAAGCAGAAGCTATTTAAATTGTCTAATCCTGTCTTTGAAATTCTGAGATTGAGATTCTGGAAGGGGCACTCCATACATCCGATATGTGATCTTCCTCAGCTTCAGAATCTCTGCAAAGTCTGCTGGTTCTTCTTCATCAAGAAACTTAGCTTCAGCAGCATCCTTCACTTCTTTCTCTATCACACCGTAGTAGATGGATCCATCAAGTCTTTGTGGGGGAGGCAGAATTCTAGGGTCTGGAACTCTTACTTCAACATTCTCATTAATGGCTTTCTGCAGTCTGGCATACATCTCTAAGTCAGCTCGAATAATCCATTCAGTATATGTCATTGCCTTGGGCTTTTTAGACCAGAATCTCCAGAAGTAGTTCCTTTTGATGAATTCAGCTTTCAGATTTTCCCATCTCTGAGTCTGTTCCCACGGGATCTAATCGTCCACTTTAGGCCATCTGTGAGTCTTCAGATTTGTAAGCTTCCTGAATTTTCTGTATTTGTATGGGATGTCATCCTTGGCAGGAATCCTCTGACTCGCTTCTTTTTCAGTTCACAGTCTGAGAGCTTCAAGATCAGCTTTCCATATCCTCTCTCTGGCTGCTTCTATTTGCTTGGCCTCTTCACCTCTGTATAAGTATCTGTCTAACTGAGCCCAGATTTCCTCCATCTCTTGATCCTGTGCCTTAGAGGTAGTGTAGGAGGGCTTGTGAGGTGGTTGGTCGTCTGATTCAGCAAGGGTTGAAGATTTTTCTTTGGTGTTTTCCTGCTGCCTAGTTGACTGTTGTTGTTGCTGCTCCTTCTCCTTTTCTTTATCATCCTCGTCACTGAGTATGAGCTTTCTCGGAGGCAGCCTTGCTGATTTTTTGCTTCCAGCCGGAGCCTTGGTCTTGCCTTTAGCAGGCTTCTTCTTTGGCTTACTCGCAGCTTCAGCTTCAGCAATCTCCCTAGCAAGCTTTTCATCACCGTTATCTCGAGCCTCCTCCTCCGGAGTAACATATCTCCTGGATCCTTTCTTATTGGGAGGGGTTGGGAGTTTCAGTGCCTTTTTACCTTTTCCGGCAACTGGAGGTGGAAGAGGAGCTTCTTCCTCTTCTGAGTCCTCCTCGTCAGCATACTCGGGAACTTCCTTAATAATGTCAAGAGGAGTCTGTGTTGCCTGAGTAGTGACTTCTCTGGCTCCTGAGCCACTTGGGCCTGTCTCTGTTGATGCTGCAGCTGCAGCTGAGACACCCTGGGCCTCGCCAGTTTCAGTAGGTGCAGTAGGGGCGGATGTCTGAGTTGTTGCCCTTGCTACTGACCTTGCTCTCTTCGGAGCCTTCAGTATTGTCTCCTTGGCAGCTTCCCCCTTAGTTGATTTTTCTATTAGACTTTCCCCCTTGGCCATACTTTCCCCCTTTTGGGCATCAGCAAGTAGGGTTGGGGTTGGAGCAGATACCTTCTTGTTCAAGCTTTTGTAGGAGGCTGACAGATCATCCAGCGTCGTCTGCAGCTTTGTCAGGGCCTCATGCAGCTCGTTTCTCTCATTGATCAGTTGATCGTTGTATAGCTTATGTGAGAGATCAGCCGCAGCCTTGAATTCCTTCAGTTGCTTCTCCACACTATCTTCTATGGCCTTCTGTATAGTTTCCATCCTGAGCTCATTGGCCTGAGAGATTGTGTTGACGGATTCAGTGTGGGTGGTTTGGGCGGCCTTGAAATCATTAAGCAATTTAGCTTGGCCTTTCTGAATCGTTCGAAGTTGAGCGTCGAAGTCAGCTCTCTGAGTGGCTAGCGCTTTGGTTAAGATATTGGAGAAGTCAGGGGTAGATGATTCTGAAAGAGTGGTTCTGAGCTCCTGAATATCTGCGCTGGTGGCCTGGGTGGACTGTCGCCAAGTTTTCTGGATGGCACAGGCATGAAGGCGATTCTGTGTTCCTTGATCCTTTAGTGCCCTGGCCACTGTTTTTGAGCGTCGGATCTTTGGGCTGGGCGCTACTTCGAAAGCAGATTGGAGAAGAAGCTGAGCAGGATCAGCTCCCTTCGAAGTACCAGCCACCGTCTGTCCATGACTAAGAATGCTGAGTGGAGGGTCAGCAGTAGATGCAGTGGCATCCTTGTCCTGTTGAGTTCCCTCATCAGGCTTCTCAGGGTTGAATCATGAGGTGGGTCCTGACCATCGGGGTCAGACCCATCTGAGGGTGCGGGTGCTGAGACGGGTTATCTCTCATTCAGAAAAGCGAGCATAGCCGCCCTCAGATCCTCGAGCGTGCCGAGGTCAGATGGCTCTGAGTAGCCAATCTTCCCTCTTATCAGCAGCTCTTGTTCAGGTAGCTGTTCACATGAGTGATGGCTAATTAGTCTTTTCAGGTTGTGCCACTCCTGGAACCTGATAAGCATATGGAGCCTCGCCTGCCTTGCAATTATAACAAGGTCGCTATGGCCGGCGATCTCGGGAATATGCTCCATAATCTCTCAGGATGCTCTGGATTAGAGAGCTGAAGCTTCCATCCTGATCGATTCTTCTTCTGAGGCGGTCTCAGATTCCTCTATCTCGATTGGAGACGCTTGTTCCTCTGCAGAAGGAAGACTCCTGAGAGGTGGGATATCCAAGGGGCTTTCCAGGGGCTGAACGTCCTCACCCTGGATATCTTCAGCTGGGACCCCTTGGTCAACTGCTTCATCACGTTCAGTGGAGAAAGCTTGCTCCACTGACTCAGTCTTCTCAGAAGACTCTGGCTCGTCCCTGAGCTGCAAAGGCTGTTCAACAACTACTGCCTCTGGCTCTGCCATGGTTTCAGTAGGCACGACTGTGCTGACCTTCCTCAGTCGCTTGGCTGGTGCCTCAGGTGTTAGAATTTGAGGGGACCTCTTCTTCGTTGGAGTGGTCTTCTGAGACGTGGTTTTAGGAGCGGCAGGCCCGGAGCCGATCTGCTGAAGGGCCGCTGCCCTATTCTGAAATCTGACCTTTTTCACATTGAAATACTGCTTATCTAAGAAGGTGATTTGGTCAGAAGTGCAGAAGTCTTCGATCATGACTGAGATCTTCAGTCCGTATAATAGCTTTCCTTTGGCGCTCAGCCTATTGGATGCTTTGTCGAATTTCGCGGACTGCATCATAAATACCCTTAATCTGTCCAGTTGATCTTGGCCCTGTCATAGTTGGCCATCATAAGTTGCAGCTTTGGTGTGGACACCTGATCGAAGGAGCCTGCTTGACTCGTCAGTAGCTGAGTTACAATGTATGCTAAGGCTCTATACTGAGGGAGCATGGTGTTCTTGGGAAACGCGGCTCTGAAGACTGTTGGCTTCCCGCAGAAAATGGACAAGTAATCATCCATCAGATCATCGTTGTACCCAACTGTAGTGACGCCTTCGCTTGGCAAATCGAAGCTTCTATGAAGAGCTTCTCGGATTGATATCTGCTTAACTTCTATGTCCGTGCGTGAGGGATCGCCTACTGTGTGGACGACGAATCTCCCTCTGACATCTCCATCTACTGATTCGGCGTTCAGATAGATTTCAGCAATCTGACGCGGGAGGAAGAAGGTGGGCTTCCTCTTCATAAATCCTTCAAGTCCGGTTTCGCGGAGAGCTGAGAATATCTCATTCATGAAATCGAGATCGCAGACTTCGAACTCCATGACTGGCTCGCACCAGACACGGTCTTTCTCCAAAATCTCTTGCATATTCTCTGGACCACGAACAACATTTCCTGACATTTTGATAATCTGCATATATCGTATAAGTCAGTACCGATTAAGGATATAAAAAGATAAAGATATACAATACTTAAATATCATTTAAGAATTACCGAAAGATTTCCTAAAGATTTGAAAAGAGTTTAGATAGAAGATCAAGAATATTTCAGAAAATCTTGGGTACTTAGAATAATTGCAGATACGAAATGGCGGTTTTCAAGGATTTGAACACATATATATATATCTTAGAGAAGATAAACACTTAAATATCGATGGTTCAGTTTGAACGCGCTTTTCAGATGGACGGCTAGGATTGAGTTTTATATAATAGGTAATGGTCATGTTAGCCGCCTAAGTCAAAAGCCAGTTGTAACTAGCCTAAGTAGTAACTTGATACGACATGAATTAAATGTGTGGCAGAGTTCAGCATGCTTCTACATAGAATGTCGTGTATTAAATGTGATCCGTTAGAATTTAATGACATTTCTTAAGGCATTGAATACGATGCTGAATCTGATCATAAATGCACAGAATCGTTCTATAGGCTACTGAGTAGAGATACGCAAACCTGTCAGCTGAACATCGTAGTCAGCTGATACCTCGTGTAGATGGTTGCTGAGTCTCTACGCACTGATTTTACTCAGTACTGAGAGTGAACATTCCCCCTTACTGAATGCTCCTCTCCTGAATCCTCTTTTTGACTGGTGTCAGTAGGGTCCAGCAGACCTAGCTCTACCTAAAGTTCTCTGAATCTGGCTTCAGCTAGAGGCTTGGTCAGTATATCAGCCCTTTGATGGTCAGTATGGATCTTCTCCATCCTGATATCCTTCTTCTCGACATGGTCACGAATGAAGTGGTGTCTGATGTCCACATGCTTGCATCTTGTATGAAGTACAGGATTCTGAGTAATTGCAATGGCACTGGTACTATCGCAGAAGATCGGCACTTCATTCTGAATGACATCATAGTCGCGTAGCTGCTGTCTCAAGCAAATGATTTGGGCGCAGCAACTTCCGGCAGCCATGTATTCAGCTTCAGTAGTTGACGTGGCTACTGAGTGTTGTTTCTTTGAGAACCATGAAATTAGCTTACTGCCAAGGAACTGACACGTTCCTGAAGTTGATTTTTGGTCAATTCTACATCCTGCATAGTCAGCATCAGAATAACCAGTTAGTTCAATGTTATCATCAGCTAGATACCATAAACCCATCTCAGGTGTTCCTCGTAGATAGCAGAGAATCTTCTTTGCTGAGTCCATGTGACTTTGCTTTGGATTCGCCTGAAATCGAGCACAGACACCTACAGCATAAGTTATGTGTCAGGACGAGTAGCTGTTAAGTATAATAAAGAACCAATTATAGCACGAAATTCAGTTTGGTCTACTAATACTCCCTCTTTATCAAGATCGATCTTCATATTTATGTTTATCGGGACCTTGATTGTTTGCCGGATGTGCAACCAAATCTCTTGATGAGGTCTCGAGTATATTTCCCTTGATTGATGAACATCCCCTTCTCAGATTGTTTGACTTGAAAGCTGAGGAAATAGTTCATCTCTCCCATCATTGACATCTCGAACTTATCCTTCATCATTTTCTCAAACTGCTGACACATGATGACGTTCTTCGAGCCGAAGATGATGTCATCTACGTAGATCTGCACAAGTAATAGGTCGTCTTCCAGTCGAATGCTGAATAAAGTGCGGTCTACTGTGCCTTTCTGAAAACCTTTCTGAAGAAGAAACTCAGATAGGGTATCGTACCAAGCCCTAGGTGCATGTTTTAACCCATACAGAGCCTTTCTGAATCTATATACTTGATATCCCTGCTGAAAGCCGGGAGGCTGTTCCACATAGACTTCTTCTTTCAGCACGCCGTTCAGGAAAGCAGACTTCACATCCATTTGATAAACTCTGAATCTTTGATGTGTTGCGTAGGCTAGGAATAGTCTGATTGCCTCCAATCTTGCAACTGGAGCGAAAGTCTCGTCGAAATCCATCCCTTTAGCTTGACAGTAGCCTTTTGCAATGAGTTTTGCTTTATTCCTTACTATGACGTTGTTTTCATCACGCTTGTTCTTGAAGACCCATTCTGTTCCAATCACATGTTGATGCCGGGGTCTATCAACATGCTCCCAAACTTCGTTTCTCGTGAATTGATTGAGCTCCTCCTGCATGGCTATGATCCAGTCAGCGTCTTTTAGTGCGTCCTCAACTGATTGAGGTTCTTCAGTAGACAAGAAGCAAGAATATAAGGCGCTTTCTCCCTGACAGAATCTGGATCTTGTCTTTATGCTTGCTGAAGGATCTCCAATAATTAGGTCAGAAGTATGAGCATCCAACCACGATCTACAATATCTCAACTCTTCATCTGAAATTCGTTCAACACAGATAGTAGGTGAGTTAGGCATTTCAGTTGTACTATTCTGAGATTGAAGCAATTCAGTTACAAGAGTGTGATCTACTGAGTCACCAGGTTCAGGGGCATTTAGCTCAGGAACTTCAGTTGTTCCCCCTGAGTTGTTATTCTCAGTAGTGGTCTCAGTTACCTCTTGGGTTTCTTCATCTACCTGAGTTACCTGGGATTCAGGAGAGTCAATCTGTTCAGCTACTTCTGCTGCTGGTTGAGATTCAGTAGACTTGTCTTCGGTCTCTTCATCTGAATCATCATCCCAACATAGCTGGATCTTTTCGACTTTGTCTTTCAAGCTCAGATCCTGTAGCTGTTCACTGATGTCCTCAGATTCAGATTTAGAGTTATTGCTCCTGTCTTCAGTAGCAAATTCATTAAAAACAACATGAGGGCTTTCCTCCACGCAAAGAGTCCGATAGCTGAATACTCTGAAAGCTTTACTGACCTGGGAGTATCCTAAGAATACTCCCTGATCTGACTTGCTATCGAAAGTCTTCAGCTGATCTTTCCCATTATTGTGAATAAAGCACCAGCACCCAAAAATATGGAAATAAGATAGAGAAGGCTTCCTGCCGTTCCATAGTTCATATGGTGTCTTCTTATGCTGTTTTGTCAGTAGAGATCAGTTCTGAGTGTAACATGCAGTGTCAGTAGCTTCTGCCCAGAATTTTGTTAGGAGTCCTGAGTCCGCGAGCAGGGTTCTTGCTGCTTCTTTGAGTGTTCTGTTCTTTCGTTCAGCAACCCCATTCTGCTGAGGTGTGCGCGCAGCAGATGTCTCATGCTCTATTCCTTCTGCTTTGCAGAACTCCTCCACCATGAAATTAAGGAACTCAGTTCCTCTGTCAGAACGTATTTTGACAATCTTGGTGTTCTTCTCGACACTGAGCCTTTTCAGAAGCGTTGGTAACTCTATTTTGACGTCAGACTTGTTGGCAATAAATATGACCCATGTGTAGCGCGAGTAGTCATCAATGACCACTAATGCATACTTCTTGCCTCTGATGTAGCAGCTGAAGGATTCCATCAGTGGAAGGAGATGGAACTGGCGGATTTTGATTCCTTGTTTGCTTTCCCTTCAGGCATGCTTCACACTGAGTGTCTTTGGTGAATACATCATTCAGCAGTCCTCTTGCTAGAGTGTTTCTAGCCAATTTGTTGAGCGTTTTGAAGTTGAGATGGCTGAGTCTTCAGTGCCAAAGCCATCCCGTTCTGTTGTCATTTTTTGCCAACAAACAGGCTTCAGGTTCAGCTGAGTTCTAGTCAGCTACATAAATATTCTTCTTGCGCGAACCTGATAACACTCTTTTCCCTGTAGATTTATCAATAACATCACTGAAACCAGCGAAAAAAATCACTCTATTCGGGTTATCACAAAATTGAACAGAGAGAAGGTTATGCTGAAGTCCTTCAACATATGATACTCTTGGAACTGTTGCAGTTCCAATGCTGAGTGTTACATAGCCTCTGGTGTAGCCTTTAGCATTGTCTCCAAACTCGATTCGGGGTCCTTCTTTAGTAGTATAATTCTTCAGCAAGTCCTTTTGGTACGTCATATGTCTTGAGCATCCGTTGTCCACATATCAAGGGTCCTTGTGCACCTGCAAAACAGAATTATATTTAGGTACCCTTTATTTTTGATTTTAGGTCCTTAGATGTTAGTTTTGGTAACCCATATATGTCTCACGACCCTAGTGGTCTCAAACAGTTTCTTTCCACTTGTGTCAACATATTTAACCACTGGACTTGTTACTGCTGACTTCTGAGGCTTTTCAGGTTCAGGAGTCCGGATCTTCTGAGTGGGTGGACTGCTGACCTTTGCCTTCTGCACGGCTTTCTTCTTTTTTCTCTGACTTTTGGATCCTCTTCTGACTATTGGATCATAGTAATATGATCCATACTGAGCTGGATGTGTCAGCCGAGGAGATCCATACTGATCAGCCCACTTTGCTTTGTTGGTTCCCCCTTGATAGAACTGGGGTGATCTGGTGCTGATCTTCTTGTCAGATTCCTGATGAGTAGGATGAGGTGCCTTCATCTTTTGTTTGTTCTTGGCTAGGGGGTTTACTATATCTGCATTGATGCTCTCCCCTCGAACAAACCTATCAGCTAGCCGGGTTTCTAAGCATGCGGGGGCAGATGAGGAAGTTCCCTGGCTGAATCCAAGTCCTTCCTTACAATGCTTGGGCTTGTTGCTTGCTAGCATAGCTTCCAGCTTCTTTTCAGCGCCCATGTATAGCTCTGTCATCAGGTTCCTCCAGACATCATCACTTTTCTTCAGCGTTTCATGCTCGGTCTGAAGTCCTGACAGCTCTTGCTTCAGTAAACTCAGTTCAGTATCTTTCTGAGTTAAGTCATTGGTCAAAACTGAAATCCGATCTTCTTGATGCTGAAACTTGGTCGTCCGAGAGTTTATCTCCTCCCTGAGTCTCAACACAAGTCCTTCTGACTCAGTAGCAACCTGACTCTTCTGAGAAAGTCTCTGATTCTCCACTTTCAGGGTATCCAATTCCTGAAGAGTCTTACTGAGCTGCAGACTCATATAAATCTGTTCGTCGAGTAGTTCTTCATATGCGATCGCAACGTCCAAATTCTCATCTGCACCTGAAAGGGTGTCGTGTGTGCAGTGTGAAGAGGAGTTAAATGGTTCATGAGAGTTTACCACATCCTCTTCTCCTGCCATGAGACACTTTTCAGTATTTTCTTCATCTTCAAGCTCTAAGGCCATGAAGGCTGCTTCATCATCCGATGAATCCATTGAAGAATCAACTTCATCTGAGTCATCTGAGAGTTCACCAGCAATGTATGCTTGTCTCTTCTTGATGAACTTCTCCCTTCGAGCTTTGCGTGGTGCTCGTTCAGCAGTACTGAGCTCAGGACAGTCATACTGATAGTGTCCTGGCTACTTGCAGTTATAGCAGGTCGTGACTCTCTCATCTTTTTTTTCAATGTCTTTCGACTGAGCTGAGTCATCTTGTTTCCTGCATTCAGAAGTTTGTGAGTTAGGAGTGCGCTTAGGTGTATATTCGTTCTTACCCTTAGAGTCTCTGACAACTCTTGAGAGCTTTCTGCGCCTCTCTTTCTCCTTCTGGTATTTCACGGCAAGCAGTGCGTATTTCTTGGCTAGATTTCCTTCTTGTATATCACTGAGTGAAGGTTCAGCCTTGTTGGACGTTGGAGCTGCTGTGTTGACTGATGCATTGAAAGCATGGTCGATTTTGGTGTCAGTTTTAGCTCGCTGCTTCCATTGAGGTAAGCCAAACTCGAATTCTTCTGCTTTAGGTTCTGAAAAGATATGGTTAGGAGTAACAATATCTAAATCAGAATGACGTAATAAGGTAGCAAAAGGAGTCCAGTGACCGTCTGGCAGTGCCCTCAAAATCTTGAGATTTATGTCTCGGTTTGAGAATATCTTTCCCAGCCCGTTGATAGAGTTCATCAGATCTGTGAATCTGACGTTGAGATCTTCAATGGTGTCACCAGGGATGAGCGACAATCTCTCTAGCTTTTGGAGTTCAAGCGCAAGTTTATTTGCTTTGATCTTCTGAGTCCCCCGACTCAGTAGCACTAGAGCGTTCTAGAGTTCCTTCGCGGACTTGCAGTCCCGAACTCTTCCGAGGTACGAGTCATTCAGAGTGGTCAATATGGCGTTTCTGGCGACGCGGTCGAGGTTGTGAAGCTTCTTCTCCTCCTGGGTGAAGAGACTTCTGTCTTTAGGAATCTTGTCACCAGTCACCATCCCTCCTCCTTGTTCTGATGTCTGGGTTATGACGCTATCAATCATAGGAACGATAGGTCCGTCTTCCAGAACTTCCGTCATGCTGTCGTGGAGGGAGGTCAGATGTGCCTCCATTCTGACCCGCCATATGCCATAGTTCTCTACTGAGAACATGGGTACCATTCTGATCCCTGACATATCAGACATATTTAATAATGATGTGAATGAAGAATGATATGCAGTGAAAACGTTTTTCAGATCCGTTCAAGTAGACCAGTTTCAGAATAACAAGAGTCTTGGAGAACTCCTGCTCTGATACCAATTATTGGTCCCGATAGCACGTTCAGGTGTAGGGGGGGCTGAATACACCTAAAACTTAATTTCTAAACTTAAACACGAACAGTCCTTTTTAGGATGATGTCGTACTAAACAAATTCAGCAGACCAGATAAGTTGTTCTGAATCCTGTTGGCAGAGTGACTGACTCTACTGAGATCTGCTAGCTGACTGAGAGTCTGAATTCAGTATCTTGCGAGATAGAGTTCAGTGGTGCGGAATAATGTAGGCCCAAATTCAGTTGAGTGAGAAAAACGTTTTTATCAAAACAGTTTCAGTAGATTAGTATAGTCTGTTAAGTTCGCTGAAACTCAGTTGAATGATTTAAAGAATATTTTCAGTATGAACAGTTAAATCAATGCAACAGTGAAAAGAAACAGAACACAAGACACAGAGATTTTTAAAGTGGTTCGGACACAAAAATCCTACGTCCACTGTCCCGAAAGATCAGGAAGCTATTTATTATACTGAGGTAGTCTCAGTTGGTTTGTGCGCTGGACAAACACTGGTCTTGAGATTTATACTGAGCAAGTCTCAGTTTACAAGGTTATCAAACTGAAGCGTTTGAAAAACTCTCCAACTGTGAAGGAGTCCTTTACAATAAGGATTAGTTCAAAGATGAACTCCTTCGTCTAAGCTATGGATATATGCTATTAAGCTTAGGTTACACGGATAGGGAACAAGAAGGTGGCTTCTAGAACGACGAACAACTGAGTATAGCTATGGGTTCGTGTATCGTTGTTTGGATACTAGAGGTTGTATTTATCAGTTCAGCTTGGTTCCCTAAGAGCTAGAATGTAGTTCTTCGCCGGAGATGAATTCTTCGAACTTCTTGCGGAGAACTTGGGCTTTTCAAATTAGCTCGTTTGAATTCTCTGTGTGTTATCTCGTGTTCTTCCCGTGAGCTTCAAATTTGATTTATCCCTCTATTTATAGAGAAGAGATTAGGATAGATCCGTTGGAGACGATGATCCTTTGTCTCTCTCTTTTGGGTAGCTAACGGCTCTTTTGTAGCATGGTGGCAGTGTCCTTTCCCTCCATTTCTGGAAAGTTGTTGACTTGCAGCTTTAGTAGGTGTAGGACAGGTGTCTGCTTGTCATTGGCCGAGGTTCAGAAGGTGGTTGAGACAGAACAGACTTCAAGGAGATTTGAAGTTGGCTTCTCTTTTCCTCGTACTTGACTATGATGATTGTTTCTTAAAGATCCGACAGTTCAGAATACTGTTTGGCCGTTGTTGAGTCTGATCTCTGATTCAGTAGTGAACTCCTACTGAGTCGGCTCTACTGAAGATCAACTCTGAGTGCAGTGAACTACTCCTGCTGAGTTCAGTTCAACTGACTTTCGCATATCTTGCTCTGCCGAGTCCAAGATACTGCGAATCTTCTACTTCTGGTGCTGAGGTGGATAAGCTACTGAATGCCTGAGCCAGAGCAGAGGGTCTGCTGAGTCGAAAACCTCAGAGACAAAAAACATATTACAACATAAAGGTTCACTAATCAATATAGGATTTTGGGATCTTCAAATCTTCAAACTATTTCAGAGCACAAGGCTACTGAGTAAATGTCAACACAGAAGACTGAGTCATTTCCCACTATATCTAATATCGCTGAGGATAGAATCATCACCAACAACGGGTTTTCTAGGATCTTTGTTCGAGATAGACCAGTTTCAGAGAACAATGATCAGTTAAGAACATTGTGCTCTGATACCAATTGTTGGTCCTGAGACGTGGTTCAGGTGTGGGGGGGGGGGTTAATACACCTGAATACAAATTTCCTTCTCAAACACGAAGTCAGCTTTAGCTGAGTTTGCTACTGAACTGAGTCAGACAACCAGATATGCTTCAGATCGCGTGGGCAAGAAAAACTTCTACTGAGTTCAGCTCTACTGACTTTAGTCAGTCGAACAGTCGTTCAGTATTAGAGTATGTGCGGAAGTGTAGGCCCTATCAAACGTCTCGATTAGAAAACACCGATTTTTTACTCAGTTTGATGAAATACTGTTTTTAATGCAGTATGATCAGTTAGAGAAAACAGTAAATCAATACAGCAAAATTTTAAAGTGGTTCGGACACACTGGGTCATACATCCACTGTCTTGACCAACGCAGGATACTTGTTATATTTATACTGAGCAAGTCTCAATTGGTCTGTTCACTGGACAGACACAAACTTTAAGCTTATAGTGAGCAAGTTCTCAGTGATCTGTGCACTGGATAGATTCTCTACTTATAGTCGTAGTGACTTTACAAGGGTTTCAAACTTTAAGAGTTTGAGTCTTCTCCAACTAAGAGGAAGTTCTTACAAATAAGAACAGTTTCACATGGATGTGAACTTCCTCGAGGTTTCTAAGCTAAAGATATTACAATGAGGCTCACTTAGATAAGAGAAGGGGAACAAATATAACTCTAAGTGATGAACTAAATAGGTTCTTCAATGGATGCTAGTTCTTCACTGGATTCTTCGATGAGAGTGTTAAGAGTTTGCGCGTAGATAGCTTGGGTTCCCGGTAATGTCTCTGCATGAAGACTTCTCTTACATAGTCGTCGATGGTGAATAGATCCGTTGGAGGGAGGTCTAGCCACATGTCAAAACGACAAGGAAAACGGCTCCTTTATTTTGAACGTTGGTGATTAGGTGCACTGTAGAGATTCTCCTCTTTTTCAGTCTGGGAGCAGCTTTTATCAGAAAAAATAGGTCGTTGTCGGCTCCTTATTGGTCGAGGTAGATTGGTAGGTGAGACTTGTCAAACATCAAGGCTGACTTCCTCTGAATCCTTGGACCTTCAACTAAAGTGACTTCCTACTGACGTTCTTCTGAGCATTCAGTGCATTGGCACGAATTCCTATGCAAATTCAGTTGGTGGTTGGTTGACCAACTAACTTCTTCGTTCCTGGGTACAACAGCTAAGTTCGAGATCTTCTACTGAACTAAGCAGCTACTGAACTCTAGCCTACTGAGTTCTAACAACTGAACTCGACTAAGCTATACAGATACGAAGGTACAATATCCAGCTAGGGTTTTGGGATCTATCAAATCTATCTATTCATCTACTGAATCCTTGTCCCAACAATTTCTGAATCAATAAAGACCTGACAATCAGAAGAAAGTCTCTGATTTTTAGCTTTTACCTGTTCCAACCCCTAACCTGTTCTACTGAACTCCCTGCTCAATTGAATTTGCTCATATGGCAAATCTTCATATGCTTGAACCACATCTAGAGGTTCTCCTACAGCTGAGCAAGTGTCGTGTGTGCTCTGTGAAGAGGAGGTTATATTTAGTTTAGAGTTTACATCACCCTCTTCTCCAGCCATTAATATATCAGGATTTGATTCTCCGACCTCAACAGCTACGAATGCAGCTTCATCTTCAGAAGAGTACATGAATGTATCATCCTCTATTGAGTCTTTGGATAGCTCTCCGGCAATGTAGGCCTACCTCTTCTGGGCAAATTTCTCTCTTCTGGCCTGCCGTTCAGCTCGTTGGGCAGTTGAGAGCTCCGGACAATCGTACTGATAGTGTCCGTTTTTCTTGAAGTTGTACTACACAGAGGTCCTGCCACCCTTTTCAGATGTGTCATTGGATGGACTGGCAGTAGGCTTCGTATTCCTACATTCAGGAGAAGGTTTAGATTCTTCTTTCTTTTTATGATGTTCTTTCTTACCTGAAGAAGAATCATTGTGGTATTTCTTCAGCTTTCTGAGTCTTTCCTTCTCCCTTTGATACTTCAGAGCCAAAAGCACGTGTCGTTCAGCAAGAGTAGTCTCAGTGGATTTTGGTACTGAGTTTGCAACTGACTAGCTTGCTGAACTGGGGCTAGCTCCAGATGTGATGACAGTTGCTTTAAAAGCATGGTCGATTGGAGTGTCAGCTAGAGCGCTTCTGCACCGTTGGGGTAGACTGTGCTCGAACTTCTCTATCTTAGTTCTAAAAATAAAACATCAGGAGTTAAAGTATTAAGATCAAAGCGAGGTAATTAAGTAGTAAAAGGAAGCCACTTCAGTCGAGGCAGCGCTCTGAAGATCTTGGTGTTCATCTCTTTGTTAGTGAACGTCTTCCCCAGCCTGTTGATCACATTGATCTGATTTGTGAATCTGACGCTAAACTCTTCAATGGACTCACTGGGCTGCATGATGAATGTTTCGAACATTTGAAGCTCCAACTCGAGCTTATTTTCTTCGATCTGTGTACAGCCAGGGCATCCGAAAGTTCTTTCGTTGTCTTACAGTCTTGCACTCTCCCGATGTGTGAATCAATGAGCGTAGTCAGGATTGCATTCCACGCAACTCGGTCCAGGTTGTGCAATTTTTTCTCTTCAGGCGTGAAGGCGACTTTATCTTTAGGAACCTTCGCCCTAGTCTATGCTCCTACACCTCCCACAGTAGCAAATCCAACACTGTCGATCATGGGAATGATTGTTCATGTCTCCAAGACATCAGTCATGCTGTCATGCAGCGATGTAAGATGCGCCTCCATTCTGACGCGCCATACTGCATAGTACCCTACAGAGAACATAGGTACCATCTGAATACTTGACATATCAAACATTTTAAGCAGATAATATAAGGATGAATGAAGAGATGCTCGTACGGTAAAATTTTTTTTCAGGATCTATTCGAGTAGACAAATAAGTTTTCAAAATGATGATTAAAAGAACACTGCTCTGATACCAATTGTTGGTCCAGAGACGAGTATCAGGTGTAGAGGGGGGGGGATGAATACACCTGATTCCAAGTTTCTTTTCTCAAACGCGAAGGTCAGTCCTGTACTGAGTTATTCTACTGAATGGGTTCAGTGCCAGTTAAGCTTTCTGATCGCGGGGAAGAGTGTTTCAACAACTGAACTCTTTCTACTAACTAAGGTCAGTACTGAGAAATTCAGTAGGAGAATATTGTGTGAAATAGTGTAGGCCCGATTTCATTTCCTCTCTTTGAAAAACATTTTATGCAAACCAAAACAGTTTTGGCTAGTGCAGTTTCAAGTCTGTTTTATTGTAGGTATGATTTTGCAAACAGTTTAAACACAGATGCAATAAAACAGTTAATGACACGAGCAACTTTTAACGTGGTTCGGATACACAAGATCCTACATCCACGGTCTAGCAGAACAGGAGGTCTTGTTTATTTATCTGAACAAGCCTCAACAAGGTTTCTGTGCACTGGACATAACCTTCTAAGTTATAGTCCTTAGCGACTTTACAGATTCAAACCGGAGTTTGAAGATTTTCTCCAACAATGAAGGAGTTCTTACAATAAGAACGTTTCACTAAAAGTGAACTCCTTCGAAGGATCTAAGCTTAACATATAACAATGAAGACTTAGAAAAGAGATCGGGGAACAACTCTAAAGAGAAGAACTACAAAGATATTTCTAAGAATTCTAGTTCTTCGTTGGATATAGCAGTGAGCTTGCTAGAGTGCAATAAGAATCTGTTCTTGAGTTCTAGCTTTTCTACTCCTCGTTGGTCTGTTGTGTTGTAGACATTTTGTTGTTGTGGACGATTACTTTAAATAGTTGTGACCTAGGCATAGATCCGTTGGAGTGAACGATGCCACATGTCACAAGACTTCAAGGAAAACGGTCATATAATTTTGAATGTCACCACAGAGTGGTTCGCTTTCTGTGCATGAGAGCAGCTTTTGTGTCAAGCAGGTAAGCTTCGCTTGCTTCTCACTGGTCGAGGTGTGGCGATAATTGAGACTTGTTAGACTTCAGTCTTCTAGCTGAGTTGACTTTCTCTAAACCTCGGACACTAACTATTTTTCTGCTGATATCCGACTGATAAAGGTCAGCTGTCAATTTTTCTTATACAGTCTGCAACTGAGTTGCACCTCCTTCAGTAGATCGAGACTGATCGTACTTAGTCTTCTTTCTGAGTCAGCTGAAGAGTGATCTTCTACTGAGTGCTTTCAGCTTCTGACTCGAAGACAATCAACTGAGCTCTTCTCTCATTCAGTAGATCAAGGATGATCGTACTGAGCATTCTCCCTGAGTCTGCTGAAGGGTGATCTTCTGCTGAGTGCCTCCAGCAACTGACTCTGAAGACTACTGAGCTCTATTGAACCGATGACTTAGGGTTCTGGAACTTTAACTTCTCTACTGAAATTTAGTCTAATATTTTACCCCTTAATGACTTAAGATAAAATAATCTATGAAGTTCAATGCAGGTCTAGCCTATTACATCAGTCACTCCATCACACACATAGGTTAGGATAGGGGTTTTGGGATCTACAATTCCTCATAACAATATAGTTCAGTATCCCTACAATTTCCCCCATAATCCTGACTCATATTATAAAATATTCCTCTGTCAGTAGTCTCTACATATTTTACAATTCCATCTATTAGATGAGTTATGTAGAAACATCTATTGAGTCATGTTTATGTATCCCCCTAACAATGGTCTACTTGACCACTGACTCATATCCCTACAACAGTTAACCAATAAAATAGTAAAGGCACATGAAGCTTTTAATGTGGTTCGGATACGCAAGATCCTACGTCTACTATCCTGAATTACCCAGAGGTCTTGAGTTTATTAAAGTGAGCAAGTCTAAGTCGATTCGTGCACTGGACAGATCACTAGTTATAGTCCTATCGACTTTACAAATGGGTCAAACACAAGGTTTGAGATTCTCCAACTGAGAATGATTTCTTACAATAAGAAGATATCAACATATGAACTCCTTCGATGTCTAAACGTATGATCTAGCAAGGTTAGCTTAGAATAGAGAATGGGAACTAGAACTCTAGCGCGAAGAACTGTTTAGGGTGTCTATCTATGAAGAAAGTTCTTCATTGAATTCTCTTTGAGAATGCTAGACCTTTCAAAGCTTGAATGCTTGATGTTCCAGGTGTCTTCAATGCTTGAAGATCGATCTCTATTTATAGTCTTGACTCATGAAAAGATCTATTGGAAGAAACCTAGTAACGTGTCAAAAACAACAGGTAAAACGACCATCTTGAATTTGAATGTTATTGTGGAGATTCTCACTTTTTCAGTCTTGATGATAGCTTTATGTCTGTGCAAGTACAGTGCTGGCAGCTCCTCATTTGTCGAGGTTGAATTGTAGGTGCGGTTTGTTCAAACTTCAAGACTGATGCTGAGTTGATTTCCTCTGATACCTCAGACACTTTAACTGAGTTGTCCTCTACTGACATTCTTCTGAGAAATTCAAATCGTAGAGCGATTCTTTTGTAATCATGGTCAACACATGTTCAGTAGGTTCTGAACAACCATACTGAATCTTCAATGCTGAGTCTTCAGTGTTGAGTCCAACTAGCTGAAAAAGATACGCTAGTGAGCCTATCAGCTACTAAACTCTATCTAACCCACTGAGTTCTTAACACAACTGAACTCAACTAAGTTATTGCATTATATAGGTTCATCACTCAACTAGGGGTTTTGGGATCTTCAAATCTTATCAATTCTTCTACTAAATTATATTCCCAACAAAACCTCATGACTTTTCCTCAGTGCTTCGTAGTCAGCTCTGACTTCTGAAAGCTTCTAACTCAGACTTGCAATTTGAGCATCTTTCTGAGAGATTTCCTTAGTCAGTAGTGAGATCTTGAGTTTCTTATTGCTGAGACTTGGTTAATAGAGAATTAGGTAGTGTTTGGAACAACTTTAATAAGCTGCTTTAGGGCTTTTTGACCGCAAAAGCACATTTTTTAATGTTGGTATTAAGTGCTTCTACTTTTTTGTGCTTAAAATAAGCTAGAATAAGTAGAAGCACATAAGCTGGTCATGGGGTGCTTTTTAAAAGCAAAAGCCAAAAGAAACTGAAAAATAGCTTATAACAGTGTTTGCAAAGCTGCTTTTTCTAAAATTAAGTTGTTTTTTTTTTCTACTATTCCAAACACTAACTGTAAGCAACTTTAAGCATAAGCAACTAAAAGCTGCTTATAAAAGCTCTTACAAACACTACCTTAATCTATTCCTTTTATCTCAAGACAAGTCCTTCTGACTCAGTAAATACTTGACTTATCAAGGAAAGTCTCTGATTTTCAACTCTTTGGAGTTCCAGCTCCTGGATTGTTCTATTGAACTAAGTGATCATCTGAATATGTTCTTCAAGGAGATCTTCATACGCTAGTACCACATCTAGCGGTTCTCGTGTAACTAACCAAGTGTCATGTGTGCGTGATGAAGAGGAGTTAATAATTAATTGAGAGTTTCCTCAGCCTTTTCTCCAGCCACGAGACATTGTTCAGTCTCTTCTACTTCAATTTCCATGAATTCGGCTTCATCATCTCTGATGAGTCCATGAAGGCATTTTCTTCACTCGAGCAATCGGACAACCCTCCAGCGACATAGGCCTACCTCTTCTTGGCAAATTTGTCTCGTTTGGCCTACCGTTCAACTCATACTGCAATTGAGAACTTAGGACATTCATACTGATAGTGTCCAATTCTCTTACAGTAATAAAACAATGATGTCATGCCTCCTCCTTTGGATGTATCTTGAGTTGGAGGGGCAGTCGTCTCCTTGTTCCTGCACTTAGATTGAGATTTAGACTCTTAGCAACTCTCTTCATTTTTCTAACTTTGTCTTTCTCCTTCTGGTACTTTACAGCTAGTAGAGCATAGCCTTCAACAAGATTTTTAGTAGTAGGAATTGACATTGTGCTTGTTGTTGATTGGCTTGCTCCTGAAGTGCTGACTGTTGCATTATGAGCATGATCCGTTGGCATGTCAGCACGACCACTGTAACTTTGTTGTGGAAGGTTGTGCTCAAAATCTTCAGCCTTCACTTCTGAAAATATAAAATCAGGAGAGACAATAAATCATCTCAAATAGGTAGCAAATGGGCACCACTTAGGTCTAGGTAAAGGTTTTTAGGATCTTGGTGTTCATCTTTTTGTTGGTGAACGTATTTCCCACCCCGTTGATGATGTTGATCTGATTTATGAATTAGATGTTGAGATCATCGATTGATTCCCCAAGCATGAAACATGGTGGAAACAGAGTGTAGGATGAATGAAAGAAATAAAAGTGCAATGAAAAGCATTTTTCAGGATATGTTCGAGTAAACTACTAAGTCTCAAAAAACGGTGATCAGAACGTTTTGATACCAATTGTTGGTTCAGAGACGAGTCTTCAGGTGTAGAGAGGGGGGGGGGGAGAAGAATACACCTGAGTCAAAGTTCAAATTCAAACGCGAAAGTCAGTCTTTTACTGAATGTGTTTATTGAATAAATCAGTTCGCCAAATATGTTTTTTGACCGCATGGGCAGAGTGGTTCAAGATTGTGAATACTGTTTACTGACTTAAGTCCGACCACAATAAACTCAGTACAAGAAGTTGCGGAAAATGTAGGCCCCTTTTTATTCGTCTCTTTTGAAAAATGTTTTTACTAAAAACTAGTTTAGTTATACTTGTGCGTGTATTAAGGTTTGATTGAAAATTCACACTTATGATTTTGAAAGTCAATTTCATGCAGAATGAATAGTATCCTATAAAACATTAAATGCAACATGCAGATTTTAAAGTTTTTCGGATACGCAAGATCATAAGTCCACTGTCCTGAATTACCAAGAGGTCTTAAATTAATTATAATGAGCAAGTCTGAGTCGATTGGCACACTGGACACACTCTAGTTATAGTCTTAGTGACTTTACAAGGGTTCAAATACGAGGTTTGAGATTCTCCAACTAACATGGAGTTTTTACAAGAACACAGTTCAAGATATGAACTCCTTAGATATCTAAGCTTACGATCTATCAGTGTTTGTTTACATTAGAGAATGGTAACTAAGACACTATGGATTGAAGAACTATTTAGAATGTCTATCTATGTAGAGAGTTCTTCGCTGGGTTTGCTTTGAGATTACTAAAAGCTTTGAATGCTTGGTGTTCCCGGTGTCTTCAACGCTTGAAGATCAATCTCTATTTATAGTCTTGACTCATGAAAATATCCATTGGGTGGGACCTAGCCACATGTCCAAAACGACAGGAAAAATGACCATCTCAAATTTTGAATGCCACTGTAGAGATTCTCTATTTTTCAGCTAGGAGCAGCTTTATTTCAAGGCAGGTACAGTGGTGGCAGCTTCTTATTGGTTGAGGTAGATTGGTAGGTGAGGTTTGTTCAAACTCAAATACTGATGCTGAGTTGACTTCCTCTGATACCTCGGACACTTTAACTGAGTTGTCCTCTACTGAAAATCTTCTGATAGATTCAGCCTGTAGGTCGATTCCTTCTGTACTGATATCAACACACATTCAGTGGATTCGACAAAACCCTACTGAGTCTTCAATCACTAAGTCCATCCAACAGCTGAGAATAATAATCTACTGAGCCTATCAACTTGTGAACTCTATCTAGCCTATTGAGTTCCTAACATGTTGAACTTAACTCAACTATTATATTATATTGGTTCATATCTTCAAATCTTATACTGAATCATCGCCCAACGGTCGGTTCTACCGCAACCGTGGAAAATACCGTCCAGCCCAATAAATCCACTACCTGGACTTCAATTTGATTATTTGAATTTGGGGGCCCAAAAGTAATTAGCGACTTAGCAGTTTGGTCTTAAAATGCATGTGCTGGACTTGAAAGAAAAACACCCCTTCAATGCAGAAATCGGACCCAAGTCAACCCCGATTGTCCTCACTCAGTCACTCCGGCGCTCGTTCAAGGTTCTGTGTCTCCACTCTCCGGCTTCACCCTACCCACACCTTCAATTGAACCAATTTGAAGCAGAGCCATTCACGCATTTATTGTCGCATGGTCTCAGGGAAGAAAGGAACTCAGGAAGTATTTGAATTTCGAAGGAACAAGGAAGGGAGGGAGCAAGTCAATGGACGTCGTTTAAGGTTGAAGAGTTGAAGTCAATTAGGCAAATAACTAAGCAAAGTTTATTTTCGCTTGAGCTTCAAACGGGTCGGTATTGATGGAGGAAGTCCATATTGCACTACATAACTAAAAGCATATGGAACTCTTCCTCCTTCCTCTCTAAGGATTACAGTTAACCGGAATTACCGCCGGTTTTACCGCTATGGCACCGCCGACAAAAAATGAAAACAACTGTCGGACGATTACCACTTTTGGCGCGGTAACGATTTTTTCCGAAATCGTCGTTAATTATTCCCACCCGTAAATAAAAGCGTCATTTATTTTTAACCAAAGTATCATTTATTGAGTATCATTCCTTCGGAAAAACTGTCATTTATTTTGAGCAAAAGTGTCATTTGTTGTTAACAAATGTGTCATTTATTTTGAACAAAAATTTCATTTAGTGAATATCAATTGTTTTGAAAAAAAAGTGTCATTTTTTTAGAACAAAAGTATCATTTGAAATTACAGAAAATACGTGCAAATCAAAAATCAAAATTATAGTCTCTTCAATTTGCAGAATAAATTAGAAGCATAAACCAATACCAAAATAGATGTAATTCAGCAAAGAAAAACACAATAAGCAATAGGAACAACGAGAACACCAATATTTACATGGAAAACCCCCTTCAATGTGAATAGGTAAAAACCATGAGCCCTTAGGTCTAGCCAAATCCAGTATAACAAAGTAGAGAGTACAATCGAGCAAGTACAATATGATATATAGCTCTTAACAACAACTACGAAGGCACTGGAATCACAAACCCAAAAATAAGGACATAAAATGTCTACAAAACCAGCAACAAAATTCTAAAAAATATAACTCAAAATCTAACCATTAGAATTTCAATCTCTTCTATCATAACGTAGAACGGCGTGTTTACTTGCACTATTTAAGATTTCCGACGAATCGGACGACGTATGAGTCTCAGATTATCGAACACTCATAAATTGTACACGCCTGCGAACTCTTCGGCGACTTGGCAGTAGTGATGGAAAAACGAAGGCGGAACAATCGCGGCGGCAGTCATGGATGAACGGATAAGCAAAGAGAAAGTGATCAATTTTTGTGTTGGGATGCAGAGAGAGAGACGACGTGCCAGGAGAAGTGAAGAAATAGAGAACTTGAACTTTATATATATATATATATATATATATATATATATATATATGGATCTTGGGAAGACCTGATTGCATGTGCTACCTTTTGCACCAAAATAAAACTATTAGAAATAATTTAAAATTACATCAAAATGGATAAATAATTTACATGAAAAAACTGCTCTAGAAAATGACAAAGGTGGCAGAATTGGCCAGTCGGCAAATCCGTAACTTCCCCAAATTGTCGCCCTACTTCCCACTGCAGCATTGCCTCCTATGCTTTTTTCTTTTTCATGATTATTTATTATTTTATTTTCAGTTATCCCCATGAATCGGGATCATATTTTATTCAAATATTTATTCTTATATTAATATACATAGCGGCCTATTTTCAGATACTTAAATAAAATTTGAATCCGAGCATTGACTTTGGGCCACTAAATTATTTTGTGGGATCAAGATGCTTGAATTCGAATAACGATAAAGTTATAATTACAACTACATTATTTTCCTGGTTCCGCTGGTTCTTGCGTAGACGTAACTACCTTCTCAATCGACCCTACTTTTCTCCTCTTTTAATCGCCCAATCTTAACAAGTTTTATGTGCTTCATATCCACCTCCAGACCTGGTCCTCCAGTATCAAACTTTGCTTAAATTCGAATGTTTAGTTAAAATATAAAGATTGTGACCCATAACTAGCTCATATTTTGTTAAATCCAAACGACACAATTACCGTTGTGCCCTTTTAGTAATTATTCTAATTAGAAAACTACAATAAATAACTAAAAAATTATATTTGTTGACGGATATGATTGGTTCCTATTTCTCATCAAATCCTTTGGTTCTTATATGATCCAAATCCTATATATATATAGAGAGAGAGATGAGAGATCATATGAGAACACCCTTACAGTGAGAACTAAGAACATTTCACATCCGTTGGATTGAGATTATTGACGCTCCAGATTTTAGTTTCATTAAAGTAACTGTTTTGCAACTTTAAGGTTAATAATTTGCATAAAGGACTTTTTGGTAAACTTAAAATATATAATTTATTTCTCACCTACTCATTTATACAAAACCGTTTCTACAATAATTAAAAATTATATATTAAATTCCAAATTGATTAGTTTTATTATTTATATTAATTTCTATCATTTCGTTTTTTTTTAATTTTAATTCCAGATTCATTAAGCTTTCATTTTTTTATGATTTTCGATTTATGTATGTTTAAAGATAAAATTACACATTGTTCCACAAAATAATATGTACTATTATACAAAATAATATGCACGATTATTTCCTGGTTTTCTTACCGACATATGAGTAAGTCTTGCGAAATAGAACGAAATCATCTAAGAAGCTAGTAT
The DNA here is from genome assembly GCA_028984105.1 of Lavandula angustifolia. Lineage (NCBI taxonomy): Eukaryota > Viridiplantae > Streptophyta > Magnoliopsida > Lamiales > Lamiaceae > Lavandula > Lavandula angustifolia. The sequence goes on along the minus strand of CM054803.1, from coordinate 26,543,827 downwards.
TTCCCGGAATGCTAGTGTCTTCGAATATTATTTTTTATAATGCGTCAAATCAATAGTTTTAAACTAACAAAATTGTTGATGTAGCAACCTCAAAAAAACATTGGTTCATAAACATCATCAATTTATAGCCTAATATTAAGAACTTAATCAATATAATCCAAAAATCCAACATACTATTCAATTTTTCAGACCAAACGACCAACTAATCTCAATATTTGTTTTATTGGTTATCTGCATTTCTGGCATCCACATTCTTTAGTGTATATATATATATAACATTGTTTGGCTCGAAAATTATCAACAATGATAAAAATATATAAATTGAATGGAATGATCTAACTGAATGATGATGATTGAAAAAATCATTTGTCAAAGTTTAATTTCTCATCCTAATTTGCCATTTACAACATAATGGTAGTTCTTGGTCAAAATAACATTCTTAAATAACTAATTGTTAAATTAACACAAATTTGCCAACTAATATAAGATGCCTGGTTATCTCACTCTCTCTTTCCTTTTTTTAATCTCATTTGTATATTAAGAATTTATTTCACATTTGATAATTTCTTACGCATTAAGAATTTTTTACAAATTAATTTCTAATATTTAAAAACTAACATCTATTTTATTCTTAATTATTTGGTTTGCTTAATGTTTTCCAGTACATATTCACAACTAGGTAACGTGTTATAAACTTAAACTACAAAATTTTCGCTAATTACCGACGGATTTACCGACGGACAAAACACGGGCGGCATTTACCGACGGATTACCGACGGAAATTCAAAATTTAAGTGTACCGACGGATTACCGACGGAATTTTCCGTCGTTAAATACCGACGGAAAATTCCGTCGCTATTTCATCTGTTACCGACGGATTACCGACATAATTTTCCGTCGGTATTTAGCGACGGAAAATTCCGTCGGTAATCCGTCGGTACTCTTAAAATTCTGCATCTCACATCGAATTTTTGACAAACTTTTTCCACCTTTATATATCAAACTACTTCCTAAGCTATTAAGATTCTTGCTATACATGTGCGCACGCGCGCGCACAAGCCTCCACCACCGGCCACCATCAGCGTCCGATCTCCGCCGGCCAGTGCCTCCACCTGATCGCCGCCGACTACCAACTCCGATAGCCGGCGGGTCAATTGTCGGTTTAATTTCAAAAAATCAAGTGTTCCGACGGATTACCGACGGAATTTTCCGTCGGTAAATACCGACGGACCTCAATTCCGTCGGTAAAATTTACCGACAAGCTCTATAACGACGGATTATTTTCCGTCGGTAATCCGTCGGTAAACCATTTTTCGACGGATTTTTTAATGTTTACCGACGGATTTTTCCGTCGGTAAAAGACAGATTTTTTGTAGTGTTAATTTAATAATTTTATTTTTAAAATTAAAAACAAAATCCAACATGAGAGAAATTATAGTTTTATTAAGCTCGTTCAATCTTCTTAACAATGAAATAATTATAACTCGATTTTTTTTCACATACTCGAGAGACAAAAGATATCATATAGGTTAAAAATGTAGAATTTAAAAATAAATTCCGATTTCGTAAAATTCAACATATAAAATGTAACAACAAAAGAATTAAGTGAGGACTACATGCACATAATAGGTAAACCTTTGCGCTATCAACAATTTCATTGAGAGTCTGAAACAAAATTAATAAATAGCCGCATGTTCAAATAAAAATGTTATAAACCTCAAGATTTTTTCTTGAACTCAGATTTTAAATCATCAAATATGCACCAACTTATCCCTACTCAAGATTAGGGGTGGGCGCGGGACGGGTACCCGCGCTGCGGGTACCCGTTTGCGGATACTCGCGCTTGCGGGTAATTGATTTTAATATCCATTTTCGTTCCCGCATAGAACGGGTACCCGCATGTGGGTACCCGTGCGGATACGGTACGGGTACGGGTTTACCCGCAAATATTACCACCTATTTATAATATATTTAAATTCATAAATAAAAATTAAAAAAAATACCAATAAATGAAATATTGAAATTGTGGAGTTGGGTCATTGGTGTGTGCGTCGATGCGCCGGCGAGTGTGCGTTGCCAAATGTCAATTGCCATTTTATTTCTAGTAATTTAATTTATTTCTTATTTTCCTTAGCCCTACTTCTTATTGGTATAAAATTAAAAAGAGTTTAACTACACTTACACACTTAAGGGCTAAGACTAAGAGGCTCAAACCTCATGTAAAAAAGAAAATTGTATATTAGTGCGGGCACCCGTTTGGGAACGGGTATCTAAGAATAAAACACGTTCCCGTTCCCGACCAGCTTGATTTTTTGCGGGTACCCGCGTAACGAGTACTCGTGCCCATTTTTCCCGATCGAAACGGGAAATACCCGAACGGGATAGATACGGGTGCGGGAACCCGAATTGTTTGCCCACCCCTACTCAAGATACCATGATTACCTATTGATCTCCACTGTTGCAATCAGTGACTCACGTAGGGGTTGGGGCAGTGGGGGGCCAGTGCCCCCTCTGAAATTATACAATTCTTTAATATAGTTTATTTTTACTAACTGTCCAACTAGTACAGCAATAGAAGTTCTGTGTATTTCTCCAAGAGGTGTTGCGTTTAAACTCATTTGGACGTCAAATTCAACTTTTTTCATCATCCCTTTCTTCCTTTAGCTTTAGTTTCTTTCTTTCATTGTTTTTTGTTTCTTCATCGTGCTTCCTTCCGTCTTTTTTCCCTCTTCTTTTTTAGTAAAAAAATTCTAAAACATATTTTTTTCCATCAAACGCCTAAATTAAATAACAGTTAAAGATTAAGCAATTATTTAATACTTACTTTAAAATTGCTAAAATAAATTTTATTCATATCACTACTAACTATTGCAGTAGATCTCGATGAAATCGTATTAAATGGCCCTCATTGAACAAAATGTCTGCTACGGCAGTGATTGCAATTTCTCATTATCATACTCAAAATGTATCACAGCGCCTGAAAAAGATTGTTGAAAGTATACATAATTGTTAATTTTATTTTAAATGCATTCCGAGAAAAGAACAAGAAAAGAATGACTTAGGAGTGTTTGCAATCACTTAAATTTTTTAACTTATGACTTAATTTAAGGAAAAGTTGATTTTGAGTGTTTTCAACAACTTAAATTCTTCAAAATTCTCTACATTTAAGTTGAATAAGTTGAAGTAGGTTAAGTTGGTTTTAACCAACTTCTCCAACTTAATGGCATATTTTTAATTTCGGACTTCTAAATCTCAAAATAAGCTACTACAGTATAAATTTTGCAAACACTATTTTTTCAATTTTTTTTTCTTTTAAGTAGTTTTTGCAAACACACCTCAAATTCTCTAATAAGCCACTTTTACCAACTTCTCCTTAATTTAATCACTTAAAAAAAGTTTAAGCTATTGCAAACACCCCTTATTCAATGCCAAAATTCATCAACTCTAAAAAGATTATATATGACAACAAGACCCAGGTAAATGGAAATACCTTGATTAATTAATGATTTGGACTATCTGATGGGATGTAATTCAGTACTTGATTTGACTTATCCCAAAACTTTATATTGATTGGTGAACCATTCCATTGTAAAAGTTACACATTTGTCTCTGAGTGTTTCAGGCTCAGTAGACTAGCCTTCAGCATGGTTCCGGCTCAGAAGTTCTGTCTGCTGTCCCTCAGTAGACTATCTGCCGCTGCATCATGGAGTGAAGATTCGATAGTGCTGGACTCAGCAGGAGCAGCATACTGAAAGGTTTTCAGGAGTCAGTAGAACTGGACTCAGCAGGAGCCGTTTACTGAACTCAGAGTCTTGACCTTCAGTAGAGTTGAACTGAGCAGGAATATACTACTGAACCTATGGGTCAGACTCAGAGGACTCCAATGTCATTTCAGTAGAATGGTCTGAGGTCGTACAACTGAGAGAAGTCGGCTTCAGTATCAACCTTGAAGTCTGCAAGTGTCACAACCACTCTTCGTACCTCGACCAATGACAAGCAGCCAGCTGTTAAAGTAACTTGTAAAAGCTGCAAGTCAACCACTTTCCTGAAAAAGATAGTGGACTCTGCGGAAATTCAAAAGAGCCGTTAGCTACCCAAATAGAGTGACACGTAGACAGTTCATCTCCAACGGATCTATCCATAGCTCACGTCTATAAATAGAGGGAAAATCAAATTGTTGAATAAGAGATACACAACACAAGAAATACAACAACGAACAGAGCATCAAGCAACAAGAACACAAGCTATTCGCGACGATGTTTAGAGATATATCTTAGCATGAAAAACATACAACCTGCTCTAAGGGAACTCTAGCTTACATAAAACTCAAGCATCTAGCATCCTAGTGAAGAACACGAATACAGAGAGATTATTCCTCACTGTTCTTCACTCTAGAAGCCGTTTCTTGTTCTCTTTCCCTCTAACCTAAGCTCAAATATATCTATCTATAGCTTAGACCGAAAGAGTTCAATTTATTGAACCGTTCTTAGTGTTAAGAACTCCTTCGTCATTGGAGATACATTCAAACAGAATTTTGTTTGACCCTGTAAAGTGAGACTTGCTCAGTATAATCGCAAGACGGCGTTTGTCCAGTGTACAAACCGACTGAGACTAACTCAGTATAATAAAATAGCCTCCTTCCTTGTTCAGGACAGTGGACGTAGGATCTTGCGTATCCGAACCACTTTAAAAGTCTCTGTGTTTATAACTGTTGCATTGATTTAACTATATATACTAAACATCCTTTTAGAAAATCATTCAACTGAGTTTAAGTAACAAGTTTAACTGACTACACTAATCTACTGAAACAGTTTTTATAAACAAATGTTTTCAAACCAAACTGAATTGGGCCTACACTTTCCGCACGCTACTGAACACTGCTGAACGCGTCTGAATTCTGACATCAGTCAGCTAGCAGAGCTCAGCACCTTCAGCTACTATGTCCACGCGATCTAGAATAGCTTGTCTGGACTACTGAACCCATTCAGTAGACAATCTCCGTTATCGGACTGTTCGCGTTCAAGTTTGTGAAAAAGGTTTTCAGGTGTATTCAAACCCCCTCGCCCTCTACACCTGAACGTTTGACTCGGGACCAACACTACCTTATTTACCAAATTATGCTCTTTTAACATTATACAAAACTGTTAAACTAACAATCGAACTATATTAAACAAAAGGATGAATGTGGGTTATTCCCATAGTTCCAATTAATTGGAGAAAATGTGTAAGAAAACAAATCTTATTCTTAATAAAATAACTCATCTAATTTCTACGTGAGATGAACATTAGTAGATTGACGTTATTGAGTGGTGTGATCAGCAGCTGCCTGACATAATGGGATATGGAGAAGGATGAAGAGATTTAGGAATTCAAATTTTAGGAATTCCAATTTTAAAAGATTTTTATTGAAGATGTTGGGTGATGATTCAATCCTCAGCATGATCATACTTGTGGGAAATGACTCTTATCTTCTATACTGAATCATGCTCAGTAGCCTCGTGCTCTGAACTGTTGAGAAGATTTGAAGATCCCAAAACCCTATCTGATTGGTGAACCATTCCTTTGTATTCGTATTTGTCTCTGAGGTTTCAGACTTAGTAGACACTCTGCTCTGGTCAAGGCGCTTAGTAGCTCATCAGCCTCAGCACCAGTGTATAAGACTCAGTAATACTGGACTCAGCAGGAGCAGTATACTCGAGAGAGTCAGTTGAACCGAACTCGGCAGAGTAGTTCATCGAACTCGGAGCCGATCTTCGAAGACTTATCTCGGCAGCCTATCTACCGAATACAAGGTCGACTCAAGAAATGGCGGATAGTCTTCGTGGATCGCCGAATCTTTTGAAAGACAATCGCATTGTTATATACGAGGAAGAGAGAAGTCGCCTTCACTGTCTCGAAGTTTGTGCTTTGTCTCAACCACTTCATCCACCTCAACGAATGACAAGCATACACGTGTCTTCTCACCGCTAAAGCCTGCAATCCAACCTTTTACCTAAAAAGGTGGGAAAGTACACTATTACCTACACCAAAAGAGCCGTTTGCTACCAAAAAGAGAGAGAGAGAAGAAGATCGTCTCCAACGGATCTATTTCAATATCTGCTCTATAAATAGAGGGATCATTCAAGATTTGAGAGAGAATGCGCGCACCTAGAACACGAGAGAGCATTCAAACGAGCGATATTAACGACTAAGTCCTCCGCAAGAAACAACCGAGTTATCTCCGGCGAAAGACTACATCCAGCTCAAAAGGAACCAAGCTGAACCGACATAAGCTTCTAGTATCCAAGCGACTGACACGAACCTATAGCTAAACCCTAAGCTGTTCGTCGCTCTAGATAGCTACATTCTCGTTCCTTATCCCTCTAACCCTAAGCTCACTTGCTATATCCATAGCTTAGACGAAGGAGTTCACATTTGAACCCAATCCTTATTGTATAAGGACTCCTTCACTGTTGGAGAAGTTTGTCAAACACTTTAAGTTTGATAGTGTTGTAAACTGAGACTTGGATCAGTATAAAAACCAAGACGCGGCTTTGCCCAGTGTGCAAGCCGATCGAGACTAACTCGGGATAATAAATAGCCTCCCGATCATTCGGGACAAGTGGACGTAGGATTTGAGCGATATCCGAACCACTTTAAAAATCCCGTGTCTCTTCTTGCTTTCTTAATCGCTGCATTGATTTTACTATTCATACCGAACATCATATTTAAATCAATCAACTGTCTCAAAGATACCGAACTTTTAAATCTACTGAACCGAGACTTAAAACGTTTTCTCACAAAAATTGATTTGGGCCTACACAATTCCGCACACCGAACTCTCATCTGAACGATACCGAATTCGACCTAGTCGGTTAGCATATCTCGGTCGAGTCGGATCTCTTTTTAGCTTTTAACTCGATTCGAGAATAGTTGTGCGGTCCGCCGAACTATTTGCATGCACACCATCCTAAATAGGACTGTTCAAGTTCGAAATTGAGAAATCGAATCAGGTGTATTCACCCCCCCTCTACACCTGACCGTACACTCGGGACCAACAATTGGTATCAGAGCAGGAGTTCTTTGACTCTTGTTATCTTTGAGACTGGTCTATTCGAACGGATCCAAGGGAAAACGTTTTCACTGCATATCACTCTACATTCATATCTATATTCTTCATGGCTGATATGTCAGGTATAAGGATGGTACCCATGTTCTCGGTGGAGAATTATGGAGTATGGCGAGTCGAATGGAAAGCACATTTGACATCCCTCCATGACAGTATGACTGAAGTTCTTGAATATGGACCTATCGTTCCCATGATCGATAGTGTCGTAACTCAGGACCAAGCTCAAGGAGGAGGAATGGTGACCGGGAAGAAGATTCCCAAAGACAGAAGTCTCTTCACTCCTGAGGAGAAGAAGCTTCACAATTTAGACCGTGTTGCCAGAAACGCCATACTGACCACCCTTAGTGATTCTTATCTTGGCAGGGTTCAGGAATGCAAGACTGCTAAAGAACTCTGGGATGCTCTTGCGCTACTGAGTCGAGGGACTCAGAAGATTAAAGCCAACAAATTAGCGCTGGAACTCCAAAAGCTGGAAAGCTTGTCTCTCATGCCCGGGGATAAAATCGAAGATCTAAACGTCAGATTTACCAATCTGATGAACTCTATCAATGGGCTGGGAAAGACATTCAGCAACCGAGAGATGAATCTGAAAATTCTGAGGGCACTACCGGATGGACACTGGACACCTTTTGCCACTCTATTGTGACATTCTGACTTAGATGCTGTGTCTCCTGACCATATCTTTTCAGAATTACAGGCAAAGGAGTTTGAGTTCGACAGACCTCAAAGAAAGCAGAGAGCTGAAGCTGACACAAAAATCGACCATGCTTTCAAAGCATCACAAGACAACGATCTCCAAAGCAACGAGCAAAACGACGAGTAAGACCGAACCTTCACTCAATGATTTACAAGAAGGAAGTCTCGCTCGAAGTATGCACTTTGCCGTAAAGTATCGAAAGGAGAAGGAGCGACGCGTAAAAGTGACTAAAGCCTATCGGGAAACGAAAGGTAAGTCAAATTATATGTCGAAACACACTCCCGACTCACAATCTTCCGAATGCGTAAAGAAAGATGACTCAAAACCATCAAAGAATAGCGAAAGCAAAGAAGAAAGAGTCATCGCTTTTTACAACCGCAAGAAGCCCGGACATTATCGCATGATTGTCCCGAGCTCGGTAGTGCTTGAACGCGCAAAGACGTAAGGCAAGGAGAGAGAAATTCGCCCGTAAAAGACAATCCTACATAGCCGGGCGAAATCTCGGACGACTCGAAGAGGTCGACTCCTTTATGGATTCATCGGATGATGATGCAGCTTTCATGGCCTTAGAGCTTGAAGTCGAAGAATCGGTGAAAAGTGCATGATGGCAGGCGAAGAGGATGAGGTAAATTCTCATGAACCACTTAACTCCTCTTCACACCGCACACACGACACTATTTCAAAGTGCGGATGAGAATTTGGACGTCGCAACCGCATACGAAGAACTCGCTCGACGAACAAATTCGGATGAGTCCGCAGCTCGAGAAGACTCTTCGGGGAGTTGGATACCACGAAAATAGAGAATCGTAGACTTTCTCAAGAGAGTCGGGTTGCTACCGAGGCCGAAGGACTTGTGTTGAGACTCGTGGAGGAAATAAACTCTCGATGGCCAAGTCTCGGCATCAAGAAGATCGGATTTCGGTTTTGACCAATGACTTGACTCGTAAAGATATCGAACCGAGTCTGCGAAGCAAGAAATGTCGGGACTTCGGACCGAGCACGACACACCGAAGAAGAGTGATGATGTCTCGGAGGAGCCCGATGACCGAAAGGTACATGGGTGCTGAGAAGAAATTAGAAGCTATGCTAGCAAGCAATAAGCCAAAGCACTATAAGGAAGGACTTGGATTCAGTCTAGGAGCTTCCACATCCGCCCCAAGACACTCGGAAGTACGGCTTGCTGATAGATTTGTTCAAGGGGGAGACTATGAACGCAAATATACTGAACCCCCTAGCAAAGAACAAACGGAAGATGAAAGCACCTCATTCCACATATCGGCATTCCGACAAGAAGATCAGTGCCAAGAAACCCCGGGTCGGTCAAGGGGGAACCAAGAGAAATCAAAATTGGCGGATCAAGATGGACCTCCAAAGCCGACACATCCAGGCTCGGTATGGGTCATACTATTATGAACCTATAGTCGAAGAGGCTCCAAAGGTCAGAAGAAAAAGAAAGCCACACGTAAGGCTAAGGTCGGCGAATCCACCAACTCGTAAGATCGGGACTCCCGAACCTCGTAAGCCTCGAAGTCACCTTTGACCATCCGAGTGGTCGATATGTTGACTCTAATGGAAAGAAAATGTCCGAAACCACCGGGGTTGTTAGACAGATTTGGGTTATGAAAACTAACATCTAAGGACCCAAAATCAAAAATGAAGGGTACCCGAATAAAATTCTTTTTTGCAAAGGCGTAAAGACCCATGGTATGTGGACGGCGGATGCTCAAGACACATGACATACCAAAGGAGTCTACTCAAGAATTATATCACCGAAGAAGGACCCGTAATTGAGTTTGGAGATAATGCCAAAGGCTACACGAGAGGATATGGAACACTCAAAGATAGGACTCGCCAAAGTTCCAAGAGTATCATATGTTGAAGGACTTCAAGATAATCTTCTCTCTCGTTAGTCAATTTTGTGATAACTCAAAAAGAGTGCTTTTTGAGCCGGTTTCGTGATGTTATTGATAAATCCACAGGGGAAAATAGTGTTATCGTGTTCGCGCGTAAAGAACATATATGTGGTCGATCGGAACTCAGCGAACCTCGAAGCTTGCTTATTGGCGAAGAATGACAACCGCACGGGGTGGCTATGGCACGTAAGACTCAGCCATCTCAACTTTAAGACGCTCAACAAGCTTGCAAGAAACACTCTAGCAAGGGGACCGCCGAATGAAGTATTCAAGCAAAGACACTCGAGGTGAAGCATGTCTCGAAGGGAAAGCAAACAAGGAATCAAAATCCTCCAGGCTCCATCGCCTTCCACGAATGGAATTCTTCAATGCTACATATGGATTTGTTCGGTCCAGTCTCCCCGTGACGATCGGAGGCGTAAAAATATGCATTAGTGGTCATAGATGACTACTCGCGCTACACATGGGTCATATTCATTGCCAACAAGTCTAACGTCAAAACAGAGTTACCAACGCTTCGAAAAGGCTCGGTGTCGAGAAGAACACCAAGATCGGAAAAATATGTTCGACGCAGGAACCGAGTTCCTTAATTCCATGGTAAAGGAGTTCTCGCAGCGTAAGGAATAAAGCATGAGACTTCAGCGCACGCACACCCCAAGAATGGAGTTGCTGAACGAAAGAACGTAACTCTAAAAGAGGCAAATAGAACTCTACTTGCGGATTCGGGACTCCCAACCAAATTCCGGGCGAAGCTACCGATACCGCATGTTATACTCGGAATAGATCTCTACCGACAAAGCAAAGATAAGAGAACACCATATGAACTATGGAACGGCAGGAAGCCTTCTCTATCTTATTTCCATATTTTTGGTTGTTCATGCTTTATCCACAATAATGGGAAAGATCAGCGAAGACTTTTGATAGCAAGTCGATCGGGGAGTATTCTTAGGATACTCTCGGGTCAAGAAAGCTTTCGTGAGTATTCAACTATCGGACTCTTTGCGTGGAGGAAAGCCCTCATGTTGTTTTTAACGAGTTTGCTATCAAGACAGGAGCAATAACTCAAATTCTAAATCCGAGGACATCGGAAGCGGCCTACGGGATCTAAGCTTAAAAGACAAATCAAAAGATCCAGCTATGTTGGGATGATGATTCGGACGTAGAAACCGAAGACAAATCTACCGAATCTCAACCAGCGAGCAAGTAGCCGAGCGCATTGATTCTCCCGAACGGAATCAATCCCGTGTAACTCAGGTCGATGAGGAAACCGTAGAGGTAATCGAGACCACTACCGAGAATAACAACTCGTGGGGAACGTCTAGTAATGTTCCCGAGCCGAATGCCCCCGAACCTGGTGACTCAGTAGATCATACTCTTGTTACTGAATTACTTCAATCTCAGAATAGTACAACTGAAATGCCTAACTCACCTACTATCTGTGTTGAACAAATTTCAGATGAGGAGTTAAAACATCGTAGATCGTGGCTAGATGCTCACACCGCCGATCTTATAATTGGAGATCCTTCAAGACATGTCAAGACAAGATCCGGATTCTCCAAGGAGAAAGCGCATTATTTTCCCCGCTTCTTGTCTACTAAAGAGCCTCGTAATATTGAGGATGCACTTAAAGATGCCGACTAGATTATTGCTATGCGGGAAGAGCCGAATCGGTTCACGAGAAACGAAGTATGGGAGCTTGTAGACAGACCCCAACATCAACATGTCATTGGAACCAAATGGGTCTTCAAAAACAAGCGAGATGAAAACAACGTTATAGTAAGGAACAAAGCAAGACTCGTGGCTAAAGGCTACTGTCAAGCCGAAGGGATAGATTTCGATGAGACGTTCGCTCCAGCTTGCAAGATTGGAGGCAATCGGACTATTCCCCGGCCTACGCAACACATCAACGATTCGTAGTTTATCAAATGGATGTGAAGTCTGCGTTCTCGAACGGCGTGCTTGAAAGAAGAAGTCTATGTGGAACAACCGCCCGGCTTTCGGCGGGGACATCAAGTATATAGACTCGTAAAGGCTCTATACGGGTTAAAACAAGCACCCGTGGCTTGGTACGATACCCCGTCTCGAGTTTCTTCTTCGTAAAGGTTTTCGAAAGGCACAAGAGACCACACTCTATTCAAGCATTCGACTGGAAGAAGACTTATTACTTGTGCAGATCTACGTGGATGACATTATCTTCGGTTCGAAGAATGTCATCATGTGTCAGCAATTTGAAAAGATGATGAAGGATAAGTTCGAGATGTCGATGATGGGTGAAATGAACTACTTCCTTGGTTTTCAAGTCAAGCAATCCAAAAAGGGAACGTTCATCAACCAAGGCAAATACACTCGAGACCTCATCAAAAGATTCGGCTGCACATCCGGCAAACCTATCAAGATCCCGATGAACACGAATATGAAGATAGATCTTGATAAAGAGGGAGTATCAGTAGACCAAACTGAATACCGTGCTATAATTGGTTCTTTATTATATCTAACAGCTACTCGTCCTGACATAACTTATGCTGTAGGTGTCTGTGCTCGATTTCAGGCGAATCCCAAGCAGAGTCATATGGACTCAGCAAAGAAGATTCTCCGCTATCTACGAGGAACACCTGACATGGGTTTATGGTATCCAGCTGATGATAATATTGAACTAACTAGTTATTCTGATGCTGACTATGCAGGATGTAGAATAGACCGAAAATCAACTTCAGGAACGTGTCAGTTCCTTGGCAGTAAGCTGATCTCATGGTTTTCAAAGAAACAGCACTCAGTAGCCACGTCGACTACTGAAGCTGAATACATGGCTGCCGGAAGTTGTTGCGCCCAAATCCTTTGGCCGAGACAAAGAACGAGAGACTATGACGTCATTCGGAATGAAGTGCCGATTTTTCGCGACGAGCACCGGTGCTATTGCAATCACTCGTAACCCCGTACTTCACACGAGATGCAAGCACGTGGAAATCAGACATCACTTCATTCGTGACCATGTCGAGAAAAAGGATATTAGGATGGAGAAGATCCATACTGACAAACAAAGGGCTGATATACTGACCAAGCCTCTAGCTGAATCCAGATTCAGAGAACTTTCAGTAGAGCTAGGTCTGCTGGACCCTACCGACCCCGCCGGTAATAAGGTTTCGTGGAGAGGAACATTCCGGTGAGGGGGAATGATCACTCTCAATACCGATACATTCAAGACGTAGAGACAAACCATCTACACGAGGTATCGGTGACTACTATGTTCAACGACGAGGTTTGCGTATCTCTACTCGGTAGTAATTTAATACAACAAGATTTGCATTTATGGCAAAGATTCAGCATGACATTAATATCTTTTGGTTTGTCTTTATTATTAATGACTCACATTTAATGCACGACATTCCATACATAAGCTTGCTGAACTCTGCACGCATTTAATGCATGTGTTTGTCTTTATTATTAATGACTCACATTTAATGCACGACATTCCATACATAAGCTTGCTGAACTCTGCACGCATTTAATGCATGTCTTTTCACAGTTACTACTTAGGCTATTTTACAACTGGCTTTGACTTAGGTGCCTTTTGTGATCATTGCCTATTTTTAACTTCTAATCTTAACCGTCCATATCATAAAGCAAGTTTACATTCAGCCTTCGATCGAAAACCGTTCACCTTCATAGTTGATATATATATTCGATCATATCTTGAAACCGCCATTAGCATACTTCATAACTTTCAAATTCCGAAAAATCCGAGATCTGCATTCGCAATCCTTACTTGCAATTTCACTCTTGATCTTATCTCGAATTTTATCCATTGGTATGCTTATCTGTTAATATATTTGTTATATGTTTCAGTATCGCATTGCACAACACTGTTCTATTCAAAAACAGTACTGATTCATTTCTTGTAACAGGTACAATGGCGGAAACCAATATCTCTATGATATCTCCAGCGGATATGCAGAACATTCTGGAGAAGGATCGCGTGTGGTTTGAACCCACCATGGATTTCTATTCATGCGATCTGGAGTATATGGATGAGATCTTCTCAGCTCTGCGCGAGTCAGGACTGGAGAAATTTCTGTCTAGGAGGCCTTCGTTCTTCCTCCCGAGACAGGTGGCAGAGCTGTATTTGAATTCAGACGCAGTGTCTGGAGATATAGTGGCGAGATTCGTTGCCCATTCTATCCAAAACGCCACTATGGAGCTGAAGCAGATGTCCATCAAGGATGCCTTGAAGCGGAGTTTTGATCTGCCCTCCGAAGGAACCAGTACAGTCGGGTACAGAGACGACCGAGTTGATGAATACCTTACCGTCTTCTGTGGAAAGCCCACTACATTCAGAGCTGCCTTTCCGAAGAACAGCATGTTGCCTCAGTTCAGGGCACTTGCCTATATAGTGACGCAGCTACTGACAAGCCAAGCAGGGTCGTTTGACCAAGTGTCGAGGCCTAAGATTCGATGATGATGGCTATATACGACCGAGCCCAGATAAATTGGACGGAGTTCTTTCTCCGAGAATTCATGGCTCAGCCGCTAAGTTCGACAAAGCATCGAACACGCCGAGCGCAAAGGGCAAATTGTTATATGGACTCAAACCGTCCCATTATGATCGAAGATTTATGTGGATCTCGAGCCTATCACCTACAAGTGACAAGGAGTACTTCAATGTGAAGAAGGTCGATTTCACAACAAGACGCAGCCGCTTCAGCAGATAGGGTCGGGACCCTCGCCAGCCTCTCCGAAATCAAAGTCTCAACGAGGCTACGCCTACAAAGAAAAGAACCCCTCCCACTAAAACTCCTAAGGCACCGGCAAAGAAACCGAAGAAAGCCGCCGAGGTGCCGGCCACCGAGGAGGTTCCACAAGTGCCTGCCGAACGGGCTCCCGAGAAGACTACTCGGCCCCATGCAATGGTTGATGAGTCCGAGTCTTCCGAGAAGACTCGGGCCGATGGAAAAGATTGTTTCCACCGAAAGGGACCAAGGGAATGCTTCGAAGCTCGAGCGCAGATATTCGGCGCCTAGACAGCCCCCTTCTCGTCCCTCCACTCGCTCGCATACCTCCAACCGAAGAGCAGACTTCACACATAGACTTGGAGTCTCGAGACCGCATCCGAAGGTGAATCAATCGGGATGGAAGCTTCGGTGATTATATCCGGAGCATCCCGAGAAATTCTCGCAACTAGTTCCGAGCTTGCCGACTACTCGGACTTGTTGCTCATCGCCAAGACAAAGAAGGCTCCACATGTTGCTGCGACATCAGGAGTGGCCTCGTCTACAGCGCCTTGTCCTCCACTACTCATGTCAGCAGCTGCATGAAGAGGAATTGAGACTGAGAGAGGAGATAGGCTATTCAGAGCCTGAAGACCTCAGCTCAATGGACAATCTGAGGGCTGCAATGCTGGCCATGATTCATGATCGACAGCACACCTCCGGCCCAAAGACCCTCGAGTGGGTCGAACCATGACGACCCACCCAAGTGATTCAGCCCCGGAAAGCCTGATGAGGGACATCCACAGGACAAGGATACCCATACTGAAACTGCTCCACCTCTCAGTATCCTTGGTCCTGAGAAGTCCAAGGCTGGTGCTTCGTCCTCAGCAGAGCCCGCTCAGCTCTTGCTGCAGTCGACTTTCGAAGCAGCGCCCAGCCAGACCGCAAAGAGATCTCGATCAGTGGCAAAAGCCTTAACTGCCCAAGGGATCAAAAATCGAGATCTTGCGAAGGCTATCCATAGGACATGGAAGCAGACTGCTCAAGCCACGACTAAAGAACTTTAGGGGCTGAAGTCTTATGTCTCTTCATCGCCCGCCCCCGATGTTTCGCGCTTATTTCGTAAGCGTTGGCTCAAGAAGAAGTCAAATTCGAAGCTCAGCTCAAGATCTTTCGGAGAGCCAAGCCAAGCTACTAGATGAATTTTTGGCTTCTAAACCGGCTCATACCGACGCTATCACTGAACAATCCGAGGCCACTGAACAAAGACTTGAGAATATCCAACTAGCCTTGGAAGACAAGATCACTGAGAAGCTGAAAGACTTCAAGGAAGCAGCTGACCTCTCTCACAAGCAGTACAAGGAAAACCTTACCATGGAGAGGAACGAGTTGCATGAGGCTCTGACTAAGCTCCACAATCGTCTTGATGAGCTGTCAACCTCCTACAAAAGTCTGAAGAAGTCGGTCCCTAGTCCCTACCCCGTGCTCATTGATGATGCCAAAAAGGGGGAAAGTGAAGGAAAAAGGGAAGGAAAGAAGAGTACTGAGAAGCTGCCTCAGACTCAGTCTCAGAAGGGTGAGGCCCAGGGTGTTTCGGCTGCGAGCACAACTGAAACCGGCCCAAGTGGCTCAGGACCCCAGCAGACTAATCAGGCAACCCAAACTTCCAAAGCCATTATTAAGGAGGTTGCTGAGTACGCTGAACATGCGGTGGAGGACTCAGAAGAAGAAGAGGCTCCTATTCCACCACCAGTTCAAGAAGGCAAGGGCAAACAGAAGCTTAAAATTCCAACCCCTCCAGCAAAGAGATTAAGATACATATCTGCTGAGGAGGAAGCCCAAATAGCTGCGGATGAGAGACGCCCCAGAAATTGCAGAGGCCGAAGCACCTAACAAGCCAAAGTCTAAGCCTCGCCAAAGGAAAGACTAAAGCCCCATCCAGAGGAGGAAAGAGAACTGCTAGACTGCCTCCGAGAAAGCTCATTATAACAGATGAAGAGGACAGAGAAAAAGACAAGGAGCAGCAGCAGAAGAATACTGAAAGGCAGGGTACATCCAAATCTAGATCTAGTACCCCTGCTGAATCGGAACAAGCTCCTCAGAAGCCTCAAGAGCAAGATGCAGAAATTGAAGAAATCTTTGCTCAGATGGATAGATATCTCTACAGAGGAGAGGAAGCTAGACAGATAGAGGCCGCGGTACGTAAGATACATTTGGCAGACCTTGAGGCACTCAGGAAGCATACTGAACAAGAGGCCAGGCTGAGAGTTCCTTCGAAAGCTGACATTCCTTATCGATACAGAAGGTTCAGGAAGCCAAACGATCTGAAAACACATAGATGGCCAAGATCAGACGAATGGATGCCTATTCAGTTCAATCAGAGATGGGAATCGGCCAAGATAGAGTTTATCAAGAGAAATTATTTCTGGCGATTCTGGCCTGAAATGTCTAAGGCTGATGCCTATGTCGAGTGGATGACCATTACTGAACCTGATCTTTACCCATATATGCACGAGCAAGAATCGAAGGGGTAGTAGTCGGCGTTCTCGAAGCAAGGATCATTCCTCCACCCGTAAGACAAGACGACTCAAGACATCTCGGAATGATTGAACAAGAAGTGAAGAATGCTTGCGTTGAACGGAGGACTAGAACAAGATGATCCAACAGACTTCGCCGAATACCTGAAGCTGAGGAAGAACACGTTCAGAATGTATGGAGTCCCACTGCCTGAAGATAAATCCCAAGGTTTCATGAATAGGATTCAGCAGTTTAAGGGTTCTCCCTCTTAGTTCTTCTTTTAGCTTAGCAAGATTTGTAATGTACTGAACTGTTTATTATATATATACAAATCTTCTGTTGGCTCTGACAACTACTTGTTGTCTAAATAGCCGTGTTTGCTTTATGCTTTAACACTCAGAATCACTGAAGTGATTGCTGACACACACACACGTTGTTTATTTACTTGTCAGTTTTTGCTCGGTTAGATCTCTGATAGACTAGACTTTCGGAGAGTTATTATTTCTCTTAGGGGGAAATTGTTGCATGGGGGAAATTATTGTAAAGGGGGAAATTGTTCTGCCCTGTCTCCCTCAGTAGTCTAGCACTTACCAGACAACTCCACTGATCCTACTTGTAATATTTGTAAGGAGCTCTGTTTTTGAGTAAGTTAGTGTTTAGCATAGTTGATAGGACATAGATGATAGGTTTTGGCATCATCAAATAGGGGGAAATTGTTGGGTGATGATTCAATCCTCAGCATGATCATACTTGTGGGAAATGACTCTTATCTTCTATACTGAATCATGCTCAGTAGCCTCGTGCTCTGAACTGTTGAGAAGATTTGAAGATCCCAAAACCCTATCTGATTGGTGAACCATTCCTTTGTATTCGTATTTGTCTCTGAGGTTTCAGACTCAGTAGACACTCTGCTCTGGTCAAGGCGCTCAGTAGCTCATCAGCCTCAGCACCAGTGTAGAAGACTCAGTAATACTGGACTCAGCAGGAGCAGTATACTGAGAGAGTCAGTTGAACTGAACTCAGCAGGAGTAGTTCACTGAACTCAGAGCCGATCTTCGGTAACTTATCTCGGCAGCCTATCTACTGAATACAAGGTCAGACTCAGCAATGGCAGATAGTCTTCAGGACTGTCAGAATCTTTTGAAAGACAATCAGCATTGTCATATACGAGGAAGAGAGAAGTCAGCTTCAGTCTGTCTCGAAGTTTGTGCTGTCTCAACCACTTCATCCACCTCAACGAATGACAAGCATACACGTGTCTTCTCACCTGCTAAAGCTGCAGTCAACCTTTTACCTAAAAAGGTGGGAAAGTACACTGTTACCTACACCAAAAGAGCCGTTTGCTACCAAAAAGAGAGAGAGAGAAGAAGATCGTCTCCAACGGATCTATTTCAATCTCTGCTCTATAAATAGAGGGATCATTCAAGATTTGAGAGAGAATGCGCGCACCTAGAACACGAGAGAGCATTCAAACGAGCGATATTAACGACTAAGTCCTCCGCAAGAAACAACCGAGTTATCTCCGGCGAAAGACTACATCCAGCTCAAAAGGAACCAAGCTGAACCGACATAAGCTTCTAGTATCCAAGCGACTGACACGAACCTATAGCTAAACCCTCAGCTGTTCGTCGCTCTAGATAGCTACATTCTCGTTCCTTATCCCTCTAACCCTAAGCTCACTTGCTATATCCATAGCTTAGACGAAGGAGTTCACATTTGAACCCAATCCTTATTGTATAAGGACTCCTTCACTGTTGGAGAAGTTTGTCAAACACTTTAAGTTTGATAGTGTTGTAAACTGAGACTTGGATCAGTATAAAAACCAAGACGCGGCTTTGCCCAGTGTGCAAGCTGACTGAGACTAACTCAGGATAATAAATAGCCTCCCGATCATTCGGGACAAATGGACGTAGGATTTGAGCGATATCCGAACCACTTTAAAAATCCTGTGTCTCTTCTTGCTTTCTTAATCGTTGCATTGATTTTACTATTCATACCGAACATCATATTTAAATCAATCAACTGTCTCAAAGATACCGAACTTTTAAATCTACCGAACCGAGACTTAAAACGTTTTCTCACAAAAAATTGATTTGGGCCTACACAATTCCGCACACTGAACTCTCACTGAACGATACTGAATTCTGACCTAGTCAGTTAGCATATCTCAGCTGAGTCAGTAATCTTTTAGCTTTTAACTCGATTCAGAACAGTTGTCTGGTCTGCTGAACTGTTTCAGACAGACACCATCCTGAATAGGACTGTTCAAGTTCGAAATTGAGAAATCGAATCAGGTGTATTCACCCCCCCCTCTACACCTGACCGTACACTCGGGACCAACAGAAGATCATTTAGGGTGTTTATGTTTAGGAGAGAGAAAGAATATTTAAGAGTTTATGTGGCACCAAGATGTTATTTTGATAATTAGTTTTTTAATAATGCTATTTAGAAAAATATTTTTTTCTAGAATGTTATTTTGACCAAAAACTCACATAATCAAGATTACTAAAAAATCATTATATTTTTCACTTTTTTATTCATATGATTAAGGCAAAAATTTGTGTGCATTATGTTGCACATGCAATAGACACACGCGCATAGTCTATAAATAAAAAGTTTATTCATAATATTATTGTAATGATTAGTAGCCCAACGGTCAAGTAGACTGCTTGTTCATGCAAGAGGTCGTGGGTTCGAGACCTCTTGCATTTTTTGTTTTATTTTTATTTATTTATTTTATTGTTTTATTTTTCATTTATTTTAATTATTTTTCATTTTTTTCATTTTTTTTCTTCATTTTTTCCCTTATTTTTTCTTATTATATTAATTTTCGTTTTTTACTTTTTTTTCTCTCTTTTTCTTTAATTTTTTAATTTTTTTCTCCCATATTATGTTCAGCTTCGGCCTGGCCTCCATGTGAGTATATTCTTCGTATTTGCTTCTCTTCGATATTAGTATTAGTGTGAGGACGGGCATGTCACTTTTTGTGAACGAAAATATCGTTTGTTTTAAACAATTTTTCTTTTTTTTCTTGATTTTTTTGATAAGGAAGGCGTGTCATTTGTGATGAATAAATGTGTCATTTGTTATTTATCTCAAATTGTCAATCGTAACAAACAAAAGTGTCATTTGTATTGGAATAAAGTGTCATTTGTATCATTTATTAACTATTAATTATTTTTGAAAAAAATGTGATTTATTTCGAAAAAAATGTCATTTGTTTATGAAAAAAGTGTCAATTTTCTATGTTGTTCGTGTCAATCATGACAAATAAACGTGTCAAGGATTAGCAAAGTGTTTGTTTAAGCTATAATTCACAGTAGAGAGCAGTGTGTCAATTGTCTCTGTTGTGCGTGTCAATTATGACAAAAGAACGTGTCAATGATAAGCAGTGTTCGTTTAAGCTATAATTCACATTAGAGAGCAGAGTGTCAATTGTCTCTGTTGTGCGTGTCAATCATGACAAAAGAATGTGTCAATGATGAGCAGAGTGTCTGTTTAAGCACTTTTTTACAGTAGAGAGCATAGTACCAATTGTATATGCTATTCGTGTCAATCATGACAAAAGAACATGTCAATGATGACCGGAGTGTCTGTTTAAGCCGTAATTTACAGTAGAGAGCAGAGTATCAATTGTATGTGATATTCGTGTCAATCATGACAAAAGAACATGTCAATGATGACCGGAGTGTCTTTTTAAGGCATAATTCACAGTAGAGAGTAGAATGTTAATTGTCTCTACTGTGTGTGTCAATCATGATAAAAGAATATGTCAATGATGAGCAGAGTGTTTGTTTAAGACATAATTCACAGTAAAGAGCAGAGTGTCAATTATCTCTGTTGTGCGTGTCAATCACGATAAAAGAACGTGTTAATGATGAGCAGAGTGTCTGTTTAAGCCGTAATTCACAATAGAGATCAGAGTGCCAATTATATCTACTAAAGTGTCTTGCAATAAATAAATGTGTCATTTATTTACAAAAAAAATATCAATTATTTTGAATAAAAGTGTCATTTTTTAAATATGAGTTGTTTTAAACAAATGACACAATTGTTCACAATAAATAACACTTTATGTAACAAACACAAGGAAAGAAAGTTTGATCAGATGCTATGGTTCTCAAGGAATCACAAGAACTCCTGAGGTAAAACTAAATCAGATGCTATTGTGCTGAAGAAGCAATTCAGGAAGCAAAACTAAGGCGTCATGATGAAACCTAATAAATACAGTGATTTACATGACATTTAGAAGAACATAAGGAAAAGTATGACACTATAAGAAGGAAATAAACAAAATATCTAATTGGGAAAGTCCTAAAAAGAGACACATTTGGATACTGCAAAACTGCTAGTGATATATCACTGGCAACAACATGATATATAGATTTCTCATATCATACCTCCTACTTCAAATTCTACAGTTAATAAATACATCCATAAAACAATCAATATTCAAATCATCCCTACTTCATTTCACTAAGAATTCTGGCAAAACAAGAATATTTTCCCAAAATCTGGTTCAAATATGAAGAACAACGAGGCATAATTACATTCAAATTGAAACAGAGAATGTCAGACCAAAACAAGGGCGAAAAAAAATAATGTTTTCTTGATTCTTGAGCAAAACAGACCACAATCTTCACAGAAGAAACGAATTTTCCTTCGAAGAAATCTCCATTCTTAAAAATCTTAACAAACTCAGAAGCAAAGGAGCAAAGATACATTTCTAGACGAAAATGCACACAAATTAACATTCAGAAACCATATGGAGCACCAAAATTGATCAATAATCAAACCAAAAGCAAATCTTGTTTCAATTCATCAAAAGAATTCTCAATTGACACCAAAACCAAAAGAAAAAAAAAATCGAACCAAAAACAAGTCATGTTGTCGGAATACATTGCGGAAGACGAGGTCGGTTTCCGACGAGTCCTCATCGTAGAGAGCGAGGCGGAGGTGGAGGCGGAGAGATCGGAGGCAGAGTGACGGCGGCGGAGACAGAGAGGACTGTTGAGATAGAGAGAGGGGGGAGTGGAGAAAGATAGAGAGGGAGGGGAGTAGAGAGAGAGAGAGAGAGAGAGAGAGAGGAGAGTGAGATGCAGAGAGAAAGTGAAAGAGAGGAGAGAGAGAAAGGGGGTAGTGGGGAGGGGAGGAGACGGCAGAGAGAGGGAAGGTTTAATTTTTTTTTTTTAATAAAATAGAAAATCGGGTTAAATCTTGTCCAATTGGGTCAAAATTGAAAATTGGATCATGTTGCATGTGCAACATGATGCTTACTAGTTCAACTCTGTGATTAATATGCTGTCGAGACTTTATGTATTTTATGCATTGATAAGAGAACGAGTATAATTGGTAACATACCCGATATACGTATCTTTTCGGGAAATGAGTTTTTATCATAAAAGAACTGAAAAAAATACCTAAATATTATTGGATCTCATACTTGACAAGTCTAAAAAGTACAAAAGGAAATGGGGGATGTTTAATAATCATTATTATATTGTGAATACTATTATGAAAGTTACTAATTATGTATTTAGGTTATTCCGAACTTTTTAATAATCAACATTTTTAAAAGCTTGCAAATATAACTGTTTTTTAGTATCATTGAATGATAGTTTTTACTTCTGAAAGAACCTTGGACGTTTTAGTTCGTAAAAACTAAAAGACGATATTGTAATTGCAAAGTTCTTAAAAAATCTCTAGTAATATCCATCACTTAGCTTTTTTTTTTTTTTTTTTGGTCATCAGTGTTCAATACTTAGCTTAAAATTGAGGTACATATGGAACATTACTTTAACCTTTAACTTATAAATTTTCTTTGCATGACAAGAAAAGTCACGGTAAGTCACAACCGTCGGTAGATTAAATACGCACCATTCTTATTTTGGATCAAGTATGCGTGCAAGATATATGATACAATGGGATTCGTTTATTAGCCGAAAAAAATATTGAATTATTAGCACATATTTATTTATTCTTGCAATACTTAAATATGGAATTTTTTAAAGAGAGAATCCAACCACTTCCTAGAAATGTCTGAAATAGGACTGCGAGATAATTTTTAAAAATAGTAATAAAGCAGAATCAGAAAACCGGTGGAGATTGTTTAACAAAAAATAATAAAATATCAAATGAAATTGATTTCCGCGATTACAACTAAATGGTGATTTGAATAGCCATTGAGTCCACACGGAGAATCTTTTAGCCCCTTAATTATTAGAAAACAAAGTTTTTTTAACTTTTATTATATTGTACGTATCTTATGTTTTAACCATTATATACAATATTTATTCATAATAATAGAAAATATATATAAATATTTGCTCATATTCATGCACTATTGGTACATTTCTTTGTATTACCAATAGTTAATTACTTATACATTATAACTATTATTTTAGAAATTGAACCTCATTGCAAATTAAACAATATTCTGTTATGATACTCTTCATAATATTCCTTCTTTACCTTTGGAAATTAATATTATGTATCCCTCTACTGTTTACTTCACTCCAAAACATTTTCTAAACTTTTATTAAAGAGTAGTTGTGTGTAGATGAATGGTTGATTGTGTGTAAAGAGGTAGACCCCACAAAGAAAACGTGAGAGTTTGTGTAGTAATTATATTCCATTTTAAGAAACAAGACAAGTCAAGCAGTACAATTCAAAAATGTAAATAAGATAAGTTAAGCGGGACGGAGTGAGCAATACTTAAGATCTTATATCATTCATATACAAAAATAAATTTTTTTAATAACATTTATCGAAATGAAACAAAACGGTATTATTGGAATGGGGAGAATAATAACTAGGAGAGATTAGAACGAGAGGAAATTAAAATAGAATAAGAAAAATATATCATATACTCACTCCGTCTCATAAAAAGTGTCTCCTTGTTATGATGTACGAAGATTAAAAAATTTATATTATGTGGTAGAGATTGTTTTGATTTTTAACTTGTTCATTTTGATCCATATATTATTTATTTTTATATAGAAACAAGATGCTTTCTATCTATGGGATTTGCACAAGCCACTTTCTATAGCACGGACAGAGAAATATTAAAATGATATAACAATTGATGTGTTTATTCATATACTCTTATAATAATTGATGCGTTTGTCTTTTGAACGAAGTATTCGTGTTAAAAAAGAAAATGAAAAATATATAAATTTATTCAACAATTTGAAGACCGGCGGAGAGGGTGATGTCGGCCTACAAATTTTGATAATCAACCATATGCGTGCAGCCGACCCCTCATTCAATTCCCAATTTGGACGAATTATGCTTTTTCGGTATTATTGTTTTTTTTTTCAAACATTTAGGTCACCTTTTTCGTGATCGCTTAAATTATTTAATATCAATATTTCGGCGAATTGTGATTACAAGTATACAAATTTAATAAACAATTAAATTCATTAGTCAATTTTAAATAATTATATTAACTAGTATGGTACAAGTAGGGATGTAATTTATATATACTTTAAATTCACTCATCTCCTCCCACCAAGTGATAAGAAATAAATAACTAGAAACCAACCAATGTAAAACCATGGATAAAAGACGGTTCTAATTATATGACATAGCGGTTAAGTTGCTTAGCTTGTGATTAAAGATCATGAGTTCAAATTTCATATAAGTTGTTATATATGAATTTACTTTGTGCGTACTTAAAAACGCGAGTACTAGTTCTCGAAAAAAAAATTAATAACATACCAACTATAAAAAATAATAAGAATAATAATATATTAAAAGATCTTTTCCTTTAACCAAGTATTAGGTGTAAGAATTCAATGAGTAGATTTCTGTGTAAGCTCCTTATAAGTAACTATTCATAAGTTCTAAATCTTAACTTATAAAATAAGTCAAAAGTAATATATGGAGGAGAATAAGTTATTTAAATAAGATCTCCTAAACGCACACAAAATAATTTATTATTTAGAATAAGCTAAAATAAATTATTTGTAAGCTCTTACAAACGGACTTTTAATTATCATTCCCAATCGAATTAGGCTCAAATCGGGTTTCAAACCGAAATTGACATAAAACCGAAATCGATGAAAATAACAACCATCTGGAACGTAAATTGTCGATTTACGGTTCAGTTTCAATTTGTTCTTTTGAAAATCATAAAATCGTCGATTTCATACCATCATTTTCCAAAACGGGCGAAACTAGCAGTTTCATCTATTCAACATGTCAACGATAACATCTTTAACGAATTAAATATACTCCCTTCGTCCCATAATTGTTGTCTCATTTCTTTTGGACACAGTAATTTTGGAGATTTATTGGTTGTGAGTAAAGATGGTGGAACCTCAAATAAAGTGTTTATAGTTATATTTATTATTTTAGAAAATAAAATAAAAATTGTGGACAATTAAAAAGAGATTGAGACAAAAATTGTAGAACTGTTATAAACTAAATAAAACGAGAGAATAATAGAGAGAGCGGAAAATAGATATGTATTATTATGAGGGTGGAAACCTCTATTTATAGAGTACAAGATAGGCTGCTAGGGTTTAGATATGATCATCATATATATAGTAAATCTTATCTACAACACTCCCCCTTGATGGACCATCTCTAAACAGAAATTGCTGCCTCGTTAAAACCTTGCCAGAAAAACCCATTGAGATAAAAACTGGTCGAAGGAAAAAGAGTACAGCTGCTCCACCTCAATATAGTCATTCTTGATCATTGAGTCGGCGCATATTGATCTTGTGTACCAATTTCTTGAATGTTGACGTTGGTAATGCATTTGTAAAAGAATCCGCTAGATTGTCACTTGAGCGAATTTCCTGGATGTTGATGCCGCCACTCTTTTGGAGATCATGTGTTGCATTGGCTCTTTTATGAATCAATCTCAATGACTCATTTACTCGTGTGTTGCATTGGATGCCTCGTTAAAAACCTTAACTAAGAAAACCCTTTGGGAAAAACTTAGAAAGGAAAAAAGAGTACAACCATTTGACCTTCAGGGTCATTTGACCTTTAGGAGTCAGTCTAATCTTTAGGATTATTTACAATTTGTTACCCCCCCTCAAGATAACAATCTTCAAGGTTATCTTTAAGGTCTACACTAATATGTGCAACACAAGTTTAACTATCTTCATAGATAATAGAATGAAATATGTCAATATATCATTACTCTTATAAATAGACCAATATCATATTTTTCTCGAAAATAACAAAGGATGGTCAATACCATTTCAAATTCTCCAATTGCACATAATTAAGGAACTTTTGGTCCTCATCTTTATTATCTTCTATAGGTCTAAATGAGTCTCTATCCACTTCAAGTGATTGAATCAACCATTAGGTAGGCATGTGGATGCAAATACAATGAAATCTATTTAAAGACCTTTCGGGTAGGTCGACTAGTGTAACTCCATCAGGGAGAATCTCGATCTACAGGTCGAGACAATTATTAGTTCAACCCAAGTCTTTTGATTCTAACTCCGTCTTTAGGCATGTGTTGATTTCATCAAGTACTTTAGTACATAATGATTCACATATCCTCTTCAGAAGAAATTTGGAGTGATGTGTTCTAATTTTGTATTTCGCATACTTCTTATCTCTTAACACCAATAAATCTCTCACGCATCTGGCGCTAATGAGAATCAATTGATTTATATTTTTTATGAGGAATATCAGTTCGTTCATGGTGCATATACAAAAGGTATATGAAATTTTATTCACTCATTTTGCACTAAATAACTTGATGAACTTCTGATTCATAGTGCGTGAATCTAAATAATTAATCCAACGAGATGTTTACGGCATTCAGTCTTTATATTTCATATCTCCCCCTAATGCCGACGATGATGTGAATTGGATTATCAATGAATAAAATAATTCATAATTACTTGTTCTATGTAAGTCATTTTGACGGAGTATACATATAAGTATTATGTTCTTCAGAAGTTTCAATCAAACTCAAGTCATCATTTATGTACCCTTCTGTCAAGGAATTCTTGTCGTTATGATTATATCATATACGGATGTACTATTTCAGCCCTTACAATGACTTTTGCAGTCTAATTGACAACATCTTTTTGACTTACATGCTTTGAGCAAGTTAAATCCTTCAGGGATTTTCATATATATGTCACTCTCTAGTGAATCATATTAATAGATATTTACTACATCCATAAGGCGCATAGCAAACCTTTAGTGACATAAGTAGATTAATCAAATTCTAAAATACAACGACGTCTATTGTGGGAGAGTACATAATTAATTCACGGTCTTTGAGATAAACATTGTGTTACGAGTATTGCCCTATATCTCGTAATTTTTCATTTCTCTTTGTAACAAAGACACATTTATATCCTTCAGGGATATACTTTCCTGATTTTGGAACTACATTCCAAAAATTTCCGGCTTTCTTGGGAATAATAATTCACCCTATATGACTTCGTTCATCTTTGGCCAATTATTTCAATCTTGACAATCTCTTATAGATCGTCGTTGAGGATCCTCTTTTTTCATTTCAAGAGTCATATTAAAGGCGAATATATCGTCATGCATCCACGACGATACTTGATTTCTCTAATATATTGAGATCTCATTAATTTCATATGCTGACACTTCTTCAGGAACTTTCATTTGATTGATTAATCATTTTCGTCATTGTTTGGTTCATATGTTGTGCCCCTTTTCTTAGACACAAAATTTCTTTTATAACCAATTGGCCGACCATATTTTTGACGAATTTATATTCATTTGCTACCATTTGTACTTGTCCTTCAGAGACATTTATTCGTGCGGGGGTATTTATAGCAAATGTATAACATTGTCACTTCTTTTATATACAAAAGCATCAAGAAATTGGTTTGCAATCTTTTGCAAATGAATCTTTCGAATTCTTGTTCACATTGGTTACTTCTTGAATCCAAATGTGACTAGTTTGTTCTTGTGCTTTTTGTTGGATGTATATTTCACATTGATTACTTCAAGAATCCAAATGTAACATATGTTCCACCTAATGTTGGGAACGTTATTTCATCATAATAACAATCTTCTTGTGAGACTCATATTCGTACGAACAAAAACCATTTTTAGTATGGTCATGAGCAACTAATTGTTTAATCTCAATCCAAAAACAATAACATTAAATCCTCTTCAAGAGGAACTTAGAGTTTAATAAACTCCCTAGCTTTATCAAGATAAATCTGCTTGAGGGAATTGAGCTCATTGTTTTTGAACTTGTAGTACTAACAAGTTCTACAATTCTTCTAGAAATCGAACATTCATGGAAATTAAGAGATTCTTCAGGATCTCTCTGCAGCGCCCATGTGAATTTTCAATTATGTTGTGCATCAAAGTTGCTTGCAAATGTCCAAACTTATCATGTCAAAGCATAGAGCTCTTTTGAACTTCCAGTTCATGACATGTTTTGCCTCACTTATTTTTATGAATGTATAATACATTTAAGGTGGTAGTGAGATAACTTTTCTTTTGTTAGCTTCTGGCTAAATCCAAAAGAATTACTACCTTCTTATATAATTTCAATATGTTCTCCATTGCATATCCTTAAAACTTAGTAAGTGTCTTCTAAACTTACTAGAGTAAAGGGCGTGTACATTGTTCTTCAGGAACATGTAATCTTGTTCAAGAACATTAATTGTGCTATTTCAGGAGCAACAATTAGAGTTATGAACATATAACATTCGCTAAAATCAAGAGTTTGAATCATTCTTCAAGAAAGTGTAGTATTCTTCAGGAATACAAATTGTGCTACTTCAGGAGCAACAATTTTAGTCTATTAAACGACTTCAGGCGGAAGACTAATATTTTCGAGAATCTCAATCGTATCGTATTCTTTGGAGATATCAATTGTGCTACTTCTGGAGCGACATCAATATGTTTTTCAATTGCTCTTCTAGAGCATGTAATATTCTCCAAAAATATTAATGTATTATGCTACATCAGGAGCAACAATATAATAAGAGTAATTAACGAATATTTATAATATAATAAAAATGAAAGAATAATATAATAACTTCATCATCTTGTTGAAAAACGTATATGATCATGGATATTAATTATGATTTCCAAATCATTAATGAAACAATTACCTCATGATTCCCAACGTGATTTTCTTTCCTGGTGGAAGACCGACAAGATTTTCTTTTTCGGGGAAAGAGTCATTTCGTGCTGATAACGTGTTATAAACTAAATAAAACGAGAGAATAATAGAGAGAGCGGAAAATAGATATGTATTATTATGAGGGTAAAAACCTCTATTTATAGAGTACAAGATAGTCTGCTAGGGTTTAGATATGGTCATCATATATATAGTAAATCTTATCTACAACAAGAACAAGTTTTAACATGGGAGTCGTTAACTATATTTTATATTTAATCTTTATCATGTCGTAGATTCTTTATATCTTATTATTATTATCAATTCTTGTGTCACGCCCCGATTTTCGGAGAAGGACACGATCATCAGGGTGCGACTGGGGTTGGAGAAAAGAAGCGGGGAAAGAAATAGGGTTTGTATTATCTGGAATAAATCAAGTGAAAAGGCAAATAAATTGTGTACAAATCTTTCAATGGTGACTCATGCAATAACAAAGATGACAACAGTACTCAAGAATTTTATATTCAAATACTCGACTCAAATTGAGTCCTTAAGCAATTAAGCATCAAAGCAAGTATTACAGGGCCCAAAAACAATACACAAGATTAGCCCATCAGAGTTTTTAATAAATGTATTTGAACTTAAGTGGAAGCAATATATGATATCGATATACATCAGAAACCCTCGCCTCAGCTATGCTCGTCACCACCGTCCGCCCAACCTGAAAACATTTTGAAAATAGTTTGGGTTGAGCACTAGTGTACTCAGTGGGTGAAGCAGTTCATAAACATTTTTATAAATAGTTTATCCATGTATAAATCGTATGACTTGGAAGGTTTAAAAATAAAAGCCACTCCCAGTCATACCAACATTTATCTCATTGTGTGGGCACTGTCACGTTCTACTGTTACTCTTACTCTATACCTCCTTCCTTTCGGACTTTGGGCTACAACCCAGTGAGTCCCATAAACATCTGATCTCGGGTCTTGACCCAGAGATCCCAACCGTTATACTTAAAGCCGAAGCTCATAGGTCCTCTCCAACTGGTTAGCACACAATGACGATCAACCCATTGCACTACTAACAATGGTGTACACAATTCTCACTAGCGTGTTAGGCCAGTCAAGAATCTCGATCGATTAAATTCAGAGCGTTAAACAAGTAGAACACACAAAAACATCTTTCATGGATAAACAAGCATTTCATAGAGTTTAATAACTCAAAATAGTTTTGAGAAAGTAAAACCCACCTTGCTACTGTACTTGTACAGTAATATAATGTCTCTGGTAAGGTAGAATGCTATCGCTTCCCGTCAATAGAGCCTACAATAGGAATTCTAAACTTAGTTGTAATTCAAATCCTTACTCTTCAGTAATTCTAGTAACTGTCAAATCCTAAGCACAACTCCCGTCTTTCCAAATGATTCAATGATAATTTAATATTATCATTAAATTCTTCTTATATTAAGTGTGCAAATACTTTGAATCGAGCTTAACTGGCATGTAATTATGACAAAATCGCTCCATAAAGATTATCATGTATTTGTAGTACTCATGTTTGCAAACCAAAACAGAATAATTAAAGTAGTAATTACTATCGTAATATATATTGAAAAATCTATGTATACCTCACAAAAGACGGAAGATAAGATAAGAAAAATGAGAAGAAAATAGCTTAGCATCTCTTAATTAAATTCCCGACATCCTCCAAAATCCAATTAAGTTAACATTGAATCGCTCCAATTGCCTTATGTATCGCTTCCAGTTTTAAGACATAATGAGGTATATATGAATTCATCTTAACTTCAAACATCCCAATCAAAAATTCAAGCAATTATATGTACTACTCATAATTATGACCAATACATACCACTAATCCTAGGTAATCACTGAAACGTGATTTTAAGAAGATTCCACATAAGAAATGAGTTATACCTTCTTCTTTTTCCTTAAATCTTCAAGAACACCACTAACTTTCCTTTCGTATATGCAAAACCATTTTCGTAAGACTTGATAATGATGTAAAAGAGGTAAAGTAGCATTTTATAAAAAAAACAACTAATAGATTAGTCATTAGTCTACCTAGTCTATATTTTACCATGTCTCGACACCTCATGTTACGAAAGAAATCATCGGAAAGGAAGAAGAATTTATTTATTCAAACCAAGCAATTCATGAATACGTATACACATATCTAATACATATAAATACTACATGTATCCACTGTCCTATATTGACGTGTAGTAAAATGTTGTTGTAATCATATATTATAAGGATTAACTTATCTAGTACACATATACTATTTTTAGTAAAGTATAGATAATTTAACTTGCTTACTAGCTACTCATGCCACGATTGAGAATGCCATATAATAAAGTATATCTTGATATATGATGCGAGTTGTCCTACCATGCTAGGATGATCATGCACTTAAATCTTTTACGCTTTAGATAAAACACCATAATTTAATTGTGCTTCATTCTCATACACTGATATTCAATTTGGTTTTATGTGCAAAAATCCCTATAAAAAAAAATAGATCTTTGTTGGAATTAAAAGAATTTTCCCATTGGGTGTGAATCGTCTAGTCTTTAACTAAAGAGTTGACTAACCAACTTAAACCTTATAAAGCAATTAGGGATATCACATCTTTTCCTCTTTAAAAAAAAAAATTCGCCCTCGAAATTTATGTACCTTCATAAGGTAATTCAGGATACTGGGATTTGATCTTTTCTTCTAGTTTCCAGGTAGCCTCATCTTGTCCGTGGTGATTCCACATAACCTTTACTAGAGGAATTTGCTTGTTCCTCAAGATCTGAACCTTGCGGTCAAGTATTTTTACCGGCCTTTCATCATAACTTAAATCTGAACTAATGACCACTTCGTCATACTTAATAACGTTTTTAGGATCAAACACATATTTTCTCAGCTGAGAAACATCAAAAGCATTGTATACATCCCCAACACTAGGTGGAAAAGCCAACCTATAGGCCACCGGCCCTATTCTCTTTAAAACTTCAAAAGGTCCAATGTACCTGGGCTTTAATTTACCCCTCTTGCCAAAACGTACAATCCCTTTAGAAGAAGAAACTTTAAGGAAAACATGGTCACCAACATCAAACTCTAACTCGGTTCGGCGCTTATCAGCATAAGATTTTTGTCTATCTTGGGCCTCCTTAATTCGTTGCCTGATGTGATTAACTTTCTCAATCATCTGTTGAACTAGTTCTGGACCCAAAAGTTTTCTCTCACCAACTTCATCCCAATAAAGTGGTGATCTACACTTCTTACCATATAATGCTTCATATGGTGCCATCCCAATGGTTGCATGATAACTATTGTGATAGGCAAACTCAACAAGAGGTAACAAGTCCTCCCAATTTCCACCTTTATCTACGATTACAGCTAGTAGCATATCTTCAAGAACTTGTATTGTCCTTTTCACCTGTCCATTAGTTTGAGGGTGGTAAGTTGTACTAAAGTTTAATTGGGTACCCATCGCATTTTGTAAACTAATCCAGAATTGTAAAGTAAATCTGGTATCACGATATGATGTAATTGATATAGGTACTCCGTGTAATCGCACTATCTCCTTATCGCCATAGATTTCCTGCATTTTCTTGGACTAACCATTATCCAGTATCTTCATCTCTCGACAATATACACGTTTGTAAGCTGCCACGGTAATCATTGTCTTATTGCTTTCGTAATAGATGTATTCCACTTGGAGAAAAGAAATTTCCAAATCTACCATGAATTTAAATAGTTCCCTCCAACTTTCCATACAGTTCTCGGATCGAGAACTGAACCAATACTCAATTACTCGTTGATCGTTTCGTATAAACTCTTCTAGCATTTTGAGATGATCGACAACCCGCACGCCTCGTACAGTAAGATTTTTCTTGAGGTAATATTATGTAAATCTACCCAATTGAAACATAATTCGAATTGGAATGAAACTTGTTGATGTTATCTATCGGTTAACTTTGGCCCACGTAACAGTGTTCCATTCTACTGATAAAGCTTATAACAATACGTATAACTTTTCTTAGGAATTTCGTAGGGCTGTAACAATCTAGTCTTTTGTATAGCGCCTAATACGATGAAAGATTAAGCAATATTACATGAACAAAATTACCACTTTCTTCATTTCTTTCGACCAAGGAATTTCTTCGTGAGTGTGCTAGCTATACTCTGAAACTATAGTTATTGAATTTACGAATTACGTGCGTGTTCTGTAACATAGATGTGGAGAGTTGGATAGGTTGTACGCTGTTTTTCCTTGCAAGAAGTCTCCTCGCTTCTATCAACACGTATTGTATAAAAATAAATCAACTAATCTGGAACCAACTTCCATTCCTTCCATTAGATTGGAAATCCGCTACCGAGGAGACAAATAAAAGATAAATCACTCATCCGTTATCTCAAGAACTCAATGCGGAGAAATTATCTTCTAGTTTACTCAGGGATGTGTTGTGGTATCTCATGTATAAACCGTTATCGAGTATTACGAGCTTCTGGTCTCGCCCTTTAATTTATAACACACAATCCCTTCTCAACCATAAGAGGATTATTTGTTGTTGTCCAAAAATCAATAATCGATCGGGAACTTATCTTCTCTAAAAATAATTCATCTCCTTATTTTCGCTTATACCTATCATCCTTGGGCAGATTTTGCTATTACGGATGTTGCGTAACCTTTATTAGAATCAGGTTACATATTAGAAATATTTCGAAAGAAAAGTTTCATACTTCCAACAATCAAAGGATATGTTCAATGAGGTTAAAACGAATAGGTGAAACGATAAGTATTGATGACCAAGTAACAAGATGGATCTTAGGAAAATATAATATGAAATAAGTCCGACTATAACGTCAAAGGGGAATAAGAATATTATTTATAAATGTATGAATCAAGCAAATATTTCAATGAGTTTAGAAACAGATATATGGAATAATCATCAGATATCAAGTTTCGAGATGAACTATAATCAATTGTTGAGGACTGGTAATTAGAGAGGAGAAATGGAACAAACGAAATGTAAGTCCGTCTTCCAAGTTCGAGACGAACAAGAAAATGAAAACTTTATTCCCCATCTTAATCAAGATGAAATCAAGTAAAATGATCTCACTTCCAATTACTGTAAGATCAAATATTTAGAGGCTACAAAGATTCAATATTTGATGGATATAGAGGACTAAAGAGAGTAACTTTCAACTTCTTGGAAACCTTCCTACTTCTATAGACAACTTCGAGAAACCACAATCCCTAAAACATTGGAAGCCTGAACATGTATAATAAATTGTTGAACCGATAATTGGGTTGAATTAGAGACAGATATCTCTAGAGAAAATCATGACCAGATTACTACACCCAAGTCAGTTTGATAGAAAACTGCACTATATAACCAATATAGAAAAATAACTCATTATAGAGTCAAAAACAAAATTAGGGGATCAAAGAGAATTGGATAATATTGGCAATCGCGATTTTATCAAATGATACTTTCAAGGGAGTTCAAACAAACACAGAATGATCCGTTGGGATGAACTATCAAAATGGATTCCGGCAATTATAGTATCAAAATGGCATAGCTGTTTAGTTGAAGTAAAATAAGTGGAATGGTCCAATAAGAAATAAATGACCAACTATATAACAACAAGATAGGCATATATTTTTTTAATTAATCTTGCGTCTATTACTTCAAGTCTTAGTCAGGTTCTCTTAAAAGCATCATACTCCAACATGTATTAATATAACGTGACACGGTGGTGGTGTTACTCATGTCTTTATCTTCGCATCAGGCATCGCCATCGTGTGATCTTGATCTAACCGTCTCAAATATATTAAGTTCTTGGAGTTGTTCACAACAGTTGACTCCAACTGAGCTTGTATTCTTGAAGAATCGTTAGAGAGGTACCACTAGTACAATCATTAAGTCATTGCCTAAAGGTCGTGTCTTAAAGTTGTATCTTGCTCGACGAAGAGGTGAAACTTTAAGGAGTAAGAAAATAATGCGTGAGGTATCCGAATAAATCTCGTGCTCGACGAAGTTATCAATCATACCATCCGTATAAATGCCGTCGTAGAAGAGCCGTCAATTTAAGTGGAAGTTCGATGATTGATAAATACGTTACTAAATCATAGGTGAGTACATCATGCATTTGAGCGTTCGTTCATCATCTCCGTTGTTGAGGTACTCAATTAAGGGTATGTGATGTATTCTGGTAATGCCACCTCTTCAACATGATTAGTCTTGCGACGTGCTGCACGGGCATGTTAATTATTTTCATCATTGAGAAGATAGATCTTAATCTACCGTCGAACCACACGAGGTAGTACTTACAAAATCCTTCATCTTCTATAAGCATTATAAGTTTTCTCTTTCATATTCATTCTAACGTGCTCAGAGTGAAAGTCTAACTTATAAGGGTTGAAATCACATCATAACCGATCTAGTGTGTTTCTCTATGATCACACTCTTTTCAAAGATAATCTTGCTATGCTATAAAGGTCAACAACACCGATATATCGGTTCATTCGTGATCGCTCTCATATTCACACTAGATACCACTATCTTATCAGGGATTGTGAAACTCAAATTGATTTCTTTTCTTACTGAAACTGAATCAAAGGTTTGAAAACCAAGCTGACAATGATTTGGAACAAGGGTTATATGAGCTCATAGTCTCAAACATGACAAAACTTTGTTACAAAAGTTGGAAAACACAAGAACATTGTTGTGTATGAAACACCCAAAAATAGTTGACGAACTTTTAAAAAGTCTAGAGATTCTAGTCTAGACTTAAAAGAAAAATATTTCAATCTTATACCGAAACAAAGTTCTACGATATTATTCCAAGATAATAGTCTGATTACCTTCTCAAGAAAAAAGCATATCAAGATGCGTTGTTGAAAAGAGAATTCAAACAACACATAACCAAGTATAAAGATGAACATGTTGATAGGCGACTGTTACACACAACAAGACTCATTTGAGAAGGACCTCACAATGTATATAAAATGATATGGTTATCAATTCAACTCTAGGCTATGGAAAAACAAGACCCAACTCCGTTGTCAAGATATTTGTAAGATTCATGTCGAAAGGAAAACTTGACAACTTACTGAACAAGTCAAAGGAAATAAACCAAGATAAATCATCATAACTATCTATTTAAAATCTAATGTCAACCCCTAAAAATCCTTATTTCTATCATCCTCTCTTAGTTGTTGAAAGTCCTTTTACATCTACTCTTCGGAAAAAATATACGTTTGTATAAATTAGAAGACGATAGTATATCACCCATAATTTTTGCATTTCATCAAGCACATCGGTCGTCGTTATCTGCACGTGTACCGTCTATAGCATCTCAATCATTATCAATTGTCTGTGACTACTCCGGTATAACAAACTCCAACTCTGGATCGGTTAACATTCTCTACGACGAGAATCGAGATTAACGTTTATTTTGGCATTATTTTCTGCTCTCCGTTGTGAACATACTCTTTCTATAAAACAACGAAGTGCTTCAAGGTCCGTGACAATTACTTTAGTCTTACGTCAATCGACAAAGTATAGCCCTATGAATCCGACTGTTATGAGTCAAAATCATCTCATACGGTGAAAGCAACTTTCATATTGTTGTCGAGTACGAGGTGGCTAACCCGTTTCAGTAGCGCACCAAATGAAACCGTCTATTGTGAAAATGTTATATAAGAAACTAATCTCTCACGTAAGACAAAGATCTAAGTAAATTGAAGGCACAACTTCTATGTTTAAGCATGAGTACTTAAACCATTATCATTGTAAAGTGTTCCATTACAAAGCCATAAGAGTTATCAACTTATTAAACAACTTGTGCCTCCTCAAGTCCTACAAGAGAACAACACTATCACTACGTATCTCATCATTTCTTTTCCCATTTCATCATCTTTCTAGTTGCATTGATTTAAAAAATCCAACATAACGAAATATCTCTTTCATCACCATAAAATATCACTATACTTTCCGTCACTTCCACTTTACTTATTTCAAGTCATACTGCATAAAAGTTCTCAATATAACAAAACATAACAATGTATCAAATACTTTCTCTCAAACTTTCATCACTTGAGCTCATAGGAACTCAACGAAAAACATATGAAATGGTCAAGTGGACTTGTCCAACTTGATAATAATACTTTTCAACATGATCATGATCCCAAAGAAATTCATCATGAAAACATATTCATCAGTCGAGTGGACTTTTCCAACACGACAACATTCTCATCTCGTGATTGCCTTTAGCAAATCACCATTTGCGCACACCTTCATACATAGCTTTAAAATAGAATTTTAAACATACCTTTTTGTTGAGGGCAGTGTGACGGCAAGCTGAGGGTTACTGAAACACTTGTAAGTCTAGAGATTCTATTTTAGACTCAACACAATCAACTTTAGGCCACAGAGCCAAGAACTTATGCTCTGATACCACTTTGTCACGCCCCGATTTTTGGAGAAGGACACGATCATCAGGGTGCGACTGGGGTTGGAGAAAAGAAGCGGGGAAAGAAATAGGGTTTGTATTATCTGGAAAAAATCAAGCGAAAAGGCCAATAAATTGTGTACAAATCTTTCAATGGTGACTCATGCTATAACAAAGATGACAACAATACTCAAGAATTTTATATTCAAATACTCGACTCAAATTGAGTACTTAAGGAATTAAGCATCAACGCAAGTATTACAAGGCCCAAAAATAATACACAAGATTAGCCCATTAGAGTTCTTAATAAATGTATTTGAACTTAAGTGGAAGCAATATATGATATCGATATACATCAGAAACCCTCGCCTCAGCTTTGCTCGTCACCACCGTCCGCCCAACCTGAAAACATTTTGAAAATAGTTTTGGCTGAGCACTAGTGTACTCAGTGGGTGAAGCAGTTCATAAACATTTTTATAAATAGTTTATCCATGTATAAATCGTATGACTTGGAAGGTTTAAAAATAAAAGCCACTCCCAGTCATACCAACATTTATCTCATTGTGTGTGCACTGTCACGTTCTACTGTTACTCTTAGTCTATACCTCCTTCCTTTCCAACTTTGGGCTACAACCCAGTGAGTCCCATAAACATCTGATCTCGGGTCTTGACCCAGAGATCCCAACCGTTAGACTTAAAGTCGAAGCTCATAGGTCCTCTCCAACTGGTTAGCACACAATGGCGATCAACCCATTGCACTACTAACAATGGTGTACACAATTCTCACTAGCGTGTTATGCCAGTCAAGAATCTCGATCGATTAAATTCAGAGCGTTAAACAAGTAGAACGCACAAAAACATCTTTCATGGATAAACAAGCATTTCATAGAGTTTAATAACTCAAAATAGTTTTGAGAAAGTAAAACTCACCTTGCTATTGTACTTGTACAGTAATATAATGTCTCTGGTAATGTAGAATCCTATCGCTTCCCGTCAATAGAGCCTACAATAGGAATTCTAAACTTAGTTGTAATTCAAATCCTTACTCTTCAGTAATTCTAGTAACTGTCAAATCCTAAGCACAACTCCCGTCTTTCCAAATGATTCAATGATAATTTAATATTATCATTAAATTCCTTTTATATTAAGTGTGCAGATACTTTGAATCGAGCTTAACTGGCATGTAATTATGACAAAATCGCTCCATAAAATTATCATATATTTGTAGTACTCATGTTTGCAAACCAAAACAGAATAATTAAAGTAGTAATTACTATCGTAATATATATTGATAAATCTATCTATACCTCACAAAAGACGGAAGATAAGATAAGAAAAATGAGAAGAAAATAACTTAGCATCTCTTAATTAAATTCCCGACATCCTCCAAAATCCAATTAAGTTAACATTGAATCGCTCCAATTGCCTTATGTATCGCTTCCAGTTTTAAGACATAATGAGGTATATATGAATTCATCTTAACTTCAAACATGCCAATCAAAAATTCAAGCAATTATATGTACTACTCATAATTATGACCAATACATACCACTAATCCTAGGTAATCACTGAAACGTGATTTTAAGAAGATTCCACATAAGAAATGAGTTATACCTTCTTCTTTTTCCTTAAATCTTCAAGAACACCACTAACTTTCCTTTCGTATATGCAAAACCATTTTCGTAAGACTTGATAATGATGTAAAAGAGGTAAAGTAGCATTTTGTAAAAAAAACAACTACTAGATTAGTCATTAGTCTACCTAGTCTATATTTTACCATGTCTCGACACCTCATGTTACGAAAGAAATCATCGGAAAGGAAGAAGAATTTATTTATTCAAACCAAGCAATTCATGAATACGTATACACATATCTAATACATATAAATACTACATGTATCCACTGTCCTATATTGACGTGTAGTAAAATGTTGTTGTAATCATATATTATAAGGATTAACTTATCTAGTACACATATACTATTTTTAGTAAAGTATAGATAATTTAACTTGCTTACTAGCTACTCATGCCAGGATTGAGAATGCCATATAATAAAGTATATCTTGATATATGATGCGAGTTGTCCTACCATGCTAGGATGATCATGCACTTAAATCTTTTACGCTTTAGATAAAACACCATAATTTAATTGTGCTTCATTCTCATACACTGATATTCAATTTGGTTTTATGTGCAAAAATCCCTATAAAAAAAAATAGATCTTTGTTGGAATTAAAAGAATTTTCTCATTGGGTGTGAATCGTCTAGTCTTTAACTAAAGAGTTGACTAATCAACTTAAACCTTATAAAGCAATTAGGGATATCACATCTTGACTCTTATCGAATTAAAAATCTATTATTTTATAGGTTCACAATGAATTGAAATAGTTTTTAAATAAAAAATTAAAAATAAATAAATAATTGTTAAAGCGATAAATTGAACAGGAACCGATGGTTTTAACTCGGAATCATAAATCATCTATGGACGTTTTGGTGTCGGTTTTAGTTTTCGGCAAATTGTAATAAGAAGTTTCAAACCGTACGTAGCCGAAATGGTAAATGAGTATGTCTATTAACGATGTCTGGATTAAGTAATTCTTAATCAAAACTTTAAGATTATATCTAAATTTTAAACATTCTTAAACATTTAGTAGCTGAAGCTTATTGATAAGTGTTGAAATCTGCTGAAAGTGGCTGAAAGCTGGAAAATAGTGTTTGGAAAACTGCTGATATCAGTATCTTAATTTAATTTTTAAATACAATGTTCGTCTTACGCTCAATATTATTAAATAATTATAATTTATAATAAATAAATAAAATTGAAAAAAAAATTGTATTATAATTTCGATTTTAGTATTACAAAATATTAAATTAAATGAATTTTTAAATTATATAAATTTATAACATATTATATTAGCATAAACATTACATATTATTATATTTTAAATATTACTTATTTGCATAAATCATAATAATGATATTTTTATAAATTTTAATGATTACATAACTAATAAATAATTATCATTAAATGAAAATAGAAAAAAATAAATTCAAAATTCAAAATTTTCAGAATTTTCAGAACCCACTATTATATTTAATTTTAATAATAATTATTTCATTAAATTAGAAGAATTTATAAATAATAAATATAATTTTTTTTATTAAATTAATAACAAATATATTAAAATATAATTATAATTAAATATATAGTTAGTAAAAATATAAATTTTAAAATTAAATTTTTTTGAGAATTAAAAAAATATTTAAATGACAAAATAATTCAAAAAATTAGATAAGCTGCAGCTCAAGGTTGAGCTAGGTCATAGCTGCTTAAGCAACTTCTCTATCTTCGCTATATTTGATAGGAAAATTCTGCTGAAATCTGGATGTTCCAAACACAAGTTATAAATCATAGCTGAAAGTTGTTCCAAACACAAATTTTAATCGAACGCCTCACATGAATACAAAAATAAAAACTAAAAAAATATTAATTAATATATAAAAAAAATTCCAACATAGAAATCCACGAACCCTCTCCACTTCCATTTAAAAACCCAGCATCACCTTAACACCAGCGTTTTCTGCTTCCTTGCTACCTTTCATTCTTACAATTTTTTTAATATTTTTCCCATGTTTTCTCACACGAATCATCTGACCTCTGACCCTAACCTTGTCAATTATCTCTCTTCCTAACCCAAAAGCCCCCCAAATTCTCCTCAAATTCTCCTAACCCTAACTGATGGAGGGCGTTTGCTGCACGACGTCGTCTACATCTTCGTCGGGCTCCGAGAACCCCAAAACGAAGGAGCGGCTGCACGCGGCAGCGAAACCCTACAGAGGAATACGGATGCGGAAGTGGGGTAAATGGGTGGCGGAAATCCGGGAGCCCAACAAGCGGTCCAGAATCTGGCTCGGCTCCTACTCCACCCCCGTCGCGGCGGCGCGTGCCTACGACACTGCGGTGTTCTACCTCCGTGGCCCGACCGCTCGCCTCAACTTCCCGGAGTGTGTGCTCGAGTATGGCGGTGACCACCAGAAGAATTTGTCCGCCGGGGCCATCAGGAAGAAGGCCACGGAGGTCGGCGCGAGGGTCGACGCGCTGCAGACGGCCTGCCGCTCCTGCCCCGCGCAGGATAACTCGGGCCGGGCCGCGCAGAAGCCCGATTTGAATGAGTATCCTAGTCCTGAATCTTCGGAGGAGAACTGAGTTTATCCGATTGGTTTTATGGTAATTTTGTTTTTGATTTTGGGAATTTGGTTTTTGTTTTGCAGCATAGATGCATAAAAAGCTGTACATCTGGATGGCATGACTATGTTGAAAAACAAATTATAGAGATATATGCAAACGGTTTAGAATCTGAAGGGATTTTACATTTTGTATTGAATTTTAATCTCTTGAATGAAATTAATTGTATAACTTTAGTTGAATTAACATTGCAAATTACTTTATTGATTCAGTTTCTCCATGTTCTGCCAGAAACCAATTGTTTTAGTCAATTGAATTTACTGTTACATTGAATACGATGACAAAGAGATGGGAAAGAACTTGCTTGGATCCATTTGGTTTGGTTGAATTTATTGCGTAATAAAAATCTAAACGATTAGGTTGGTACTATGCACTACTAAAGACTAATAATAAATTTATGTCTAGTCCTAATTTGTTTCGACTCAACATAATATATTATGCATATTTTTAGTACATGAAGCTATGCTGCTATATTAATTTTTTCTTCATGTATTTTATAATTCTAGAGAGAGAAGGTGGGGAGAATTGGGTTTCTGAACAGAAGAGGGATTTGTGTCGCATCAGAAATCATGCAAGAGTATATAATTAAAAAGTAATGAGATATTAAAGAGTGAAATAATAAAAGATTAGTGGTCCAGCTGAATATGTTGGAAGCTTTGGGCGGACTGCTCAGTGGGTGGCGAGTGGCGTATTATGGGCAGGTGGGCGGTGATTATTTATTTTTATCTGAGGAAATTAATTGGATGCGTTTTTATAGGTAGAACGATCTTATTCTTATCGCCACCATATTCCTTCACCTTTTCTACCTGCTACATAATACACAAAAAATCTGTATCATTTACATATAAATTACTTCATCCGTCCCAGTTAAAACGATATATTTTTTCTTTTTTGGACGTTCCATTTGAAACACATTTTCGAAAAAGGAAATAACTTTCCAAATAAATAATCTTATATGCTATCATCTATTCTCATTATATTATTCATTTTCTCTTTCTTACTTTATTATCTATTCTTTCATTATCTTTTCCATCTTCTCTTTTTTACATTATCAATTATTCATATTATTTTATCATCTACTTTTTTAATTTTACACCGAAAAAAATAGATCGTTTTAAACGGAACGGAGGAGTAGAATTTACGTATGTATTTTGTTCAATTTCGTGATGTCTTGGTGACCTTGTAAATAGGATATGTATAAATCGCCACGTAGGGATAAGAAATCATAAGATATTAAAAGGCTCTGTATTATATAAAATATAACTCAATAATTTGGATTATTCCAATGCTTAGGAATTATAACATGCTGGACCATCTGACTGGCCAGACAAATGCGATAAGGTTGTTTAGATTTTCAGTGGTGGTACCCGTTACTCGTATTAGATGTGGCACAAAGTAGAATTACTTTCCTCGAGTCGACTGCGGATTTCCTATTTCATTTTCTTGTATTTCATTTTTGTCCTATTAATAGAATGATGACATATATTTATTTTAATATGTATTAAATATAATTCTTTTTATAGGGTTAACAATCTCTAACTATTAGATAAGGGTCGCCGTTTTGCAAGGTTATTCATTTGTTTGTAGAAGGTTAATTTCTAGAGAAAAGATTAATTTTAGCCCATTATATTTGGCTTATGTCCGCTTTTAGTTCGTTATGTTAGTTACAGTCAATTTTAGTTAGTTACATTGTAAATAGTCCGACTTTGGCCCGATTTGCAAAATTGGACTATGTTTTCCGATTTTGATCCTTTTTACACGTATACAAGCGCCATTTTTAATAAATAAATTATCATGTGTGAAAGTGGAAGATCTGGATAAAAATTTAATTTAATCCATTATATTGGCTTATGTCTGGTGTTAGTCCATTATATTTGTGAATGATCAATTAATCTGTTAAGTTAACATCTATATCAAATTTAGTCAGCTGCGTTAACTAGGCCCAATTTTAATCAAGTAGCAAAAATGTTCCACTTTAACCCATTTTTTAAACTTATTAATATTCATAATTAAAAATAGTAAATTTTATTTAAACCTTTTATATTATCACAAAATTTTTGGTACAACCGGATGTATGCGCATCCGAGTTGTCCAAATCCAGGATCCACCATTTTATTCTCTGACCCGAATCTAGATTTTATAATATATATATATATATATATATATATATATATATATATATATATATATATTAATCGAATTAGGGTTTTCTCCATTCAGTTTCTTCATGCGATTAGTTGCGGTTTTCTACGATCATTTTCTTCCGCAGTTCTTACGATTTCTCAATCATTCTTTCAATTTCTTCATAATTTCATTAGATTTATAGCCTTTCGTGCGATTAGTTGCAATTTGTTGGCAAACAATATAAGTTATGAATTATCCCAAACCCCTATTTGATTGATGAACCAGCCTGATGTATTTGATAGGTTATTTAAGCCCGTGTCTGTAGAGTCAGACCGAATGTTTTGTTTCCGGACTAGGTTGTTCGGATTGTGTTTGGTCAGCCCATGGAACCGTTTCGAGTCTAGCTCTTAAGCCGACATCCTTCAGCCGAACCACTCTC
This sequence comes from Lavandula angustifolia, assembly GCA_028984105.1. NCBI lineage: Eukaryota > Viridiplantae > Streptophyta > Magnoliopsida > Lamiales > Lamiaceae > Lavandula > Lavandula angustifolia. The sequence continues at coordinate 26,499,519 of CM054803.1, read as the reverse complement.
ACATCAATGTCTTCACCAGACCGCATTAAAGATTCAAATATGAAGACATTACATGATTTTCAAAGTTGATGGTCAACAGAGCAAGACGCCAATATCAGAATCAACATTGACCAATCTTAGGCCGCCATGTCAGCCCTAGTCAAAGGCGACGAACGCATACCTCGCACGGGATCCGCGAACCAAGTGGAGCTCGACATGTGTCCATGTATTCAATGCATAAGACCATTGTAAACAATGGGAGATCGATCTTATTCAATGGACCTTTCCCTAGCTCGCTTATAAATAGCAAGAGACCTCTTTGGGAGAGATACGAAATTTTAAGAACGCTCAAGCATTTTCAAAGAATAAGAACAAGCTCTTACTTTGTCTCTATTCAAGTTTTATTGCTGCCCAGAAATTCCCTGTCGTTCATACTCAAGTATTCATAGTTTATCATAAGCTTGGAGTAGAGAGTGATTCATACTCTCATAGTTGAACATCACCCACAACCTAACCTACACCTTGTTAGATAGAGGCTGATTGTTCGTTTGATAGCTAGATTGTTCGATAGATTTTTTTATTGTACGTGCTGATTTGTACTCGTCAGACAACGAGCATCCTTAGTGGATTCCTACTGAGAAAGCAGAAGAGTGGAATTAAGTTCTTGTGAATCCAAACCACTATAAAGATATATGTTATTTACTATTTCATTGCATCAGCTTACTATTATTAGCATACATATTGGATTAACTGTTGTATTTCAGAAAAACATATTCTTTTAGGGCCTATCGTATTTCTGCATACTTTTTCTGACTGACTCATTACTCGTCAACCATTGATCTGCAAAAATCACTTTTCCCATCAGGTGTCTTACCCCCCTCCCCCCCCATACACCTGAAATTGTACTGGGACCAACAATTGGTATCGGAGCGAGTGGTCGACGGACTCATCGTTTACGCTTTACTTGGCCAACTTGACCAGATTCGTGCTTTTTCTGCATATTGCTAATTTCTGCACCTCAGCTTCTCACTATCTTTTACTATGGCAGAACAACTAGCTGTCCGGAATGGCCATGTTGTATATTCTTACGTACGATATCTGGAGCCTAAGGATGGAGTCACATCTATCCTCAATCCACGACTGCATGTGGGACGTCATTACTGGTGGCCTTATTGTCATCACGGTTCCAAGCATTCGCACTCTGCAGTCTGGCACTAAGGTGGACAGACTACAGTTAATGGCAATAAAGTTCCAAAAGCCAAAGTCTAGCTCAATGCTGAAGAAAGAAAAATTAACAATCTGGACAAGGTTGCCAGAAATCAGATTCTACTTACTCTGAGTGATGGAGATCTTGGAAGAGTCAGATCATGCAAGACTGCTAAGGAGATGTGGGATATGCTCAAGAAACTGAGCGAAGGAAACAATAAGATCAAGGCAATAAGCTTAAGGTGCCATACGTAAACTTGATATTATCGTTTTGCAGGATGGAGAGCGAATCGAAGACATGCACATTAGATTTAACAACCTGATGAACGAGATCAACGCTCTGGGAAAGACCTTCTCAAACAAGGACTTGAACGAAAAGATCATTTAGGGTCTACCCAAAGAGGAATGGAAACACATAACCTACACTATCGAGCGATCTGAGGATTTCATCACACAATCTCCCGAGTCACTATTCTCGATCTGAAGGTAGCTGAAATCGAGATTGAGCGACCTGATATATCAAAGAAGAAGAAAGAAAGCTTAAGACCATCGCCTTTAAGGCTTCTGAAAGCTGTGACAATCCTGAAGAAAGCTCACACAAAGAACTACTAAAGGCTTTTGTTCTTCTTTCAGGAAACTCTAGAAGAGGAGACAAACAAAAGAATGGGAGAAAAGACAGATCCAAGCATTATTCAAAGTCCTCCCGAAGTGGCAAAGACTACAAAAGGAAAGAAGTCAGGAAGGACAAGGCTGAATGATCATCTACTCACAAGAAGGAGTACAAAAATAAGATGACGATCCAAAGCCATGCTACAACTGCTAAAAGACTAGATACTATCGCATGACTCCCGGAACTCGGCGCAAGGAACAAGCCGAACAAGAGCCAAAAGAGATAAGTTCCTTAAGGAACGCAAGGCGTTCATGATGAGAACGACACTACATGCTCATCGTCCTCTGACACTGAATCTGAAGAAGAAAAGAAGAGCGACAAAGTCTTTAGCGAATCTGATGCTGATGAAGGATACCTCGCCATGCATGCAAAGACTGAACCAGATTCAGACTCAGCATCAGTTCCAGACATCTGCTTGATGGCCGACACTGAAGTTGAGGTAAACTCTAAGTGCTCTTATGTAAATTCTTCCACATTGCGCACATAAGAATATAGTTTAGTTGCACAGACTTCAAACTCAAAGTTGCATACGATGAGCTGCTTGAAAGTTATAAGAGTCTGGAGAGACTTCTCACAATCCTTAATAAATAAAATGAGTCGATGTATGAGAAACTTAAGGACAAATTAACATCAGATCAGACTGACAAGGATCAGCTTATCATGAAGCTGAAAGTGGAGATGGAGGAACAACAGTCTGAGTCTGAGGTCTTCAAAGCTCAACTAATGAGTCTCACAGAAGACCTGAACCAGAAAAATTACAAGTTGTTGGAGCTCAGAGTGAACTAGTCCAACCTTCGAAAGATCATGACAAGTTGATGAAAGCAGAACGCGATTGAAAGTTCTTAACAGAAAAGTATGATGCTGCTCAAAAGATGTTTGAGCAGATGCTGAAACACCAACGACATCATGGAAACCAAGTAGGTGTTGGATACAACGCAAAGACAAACTCAAAAGTGTATGATAGGGCTCAAAACGATACCAAAATTACCCGAGTGGATGACTTATGAGTCAGATTTATCAATGCCACAAAGGAACCTGAACTGCCTACATAAAGAGCATACAAAGGGAAGAGTAAGATTCATGAACAAAGAACAAGCCAAACTGAGGCCGGAACTCAGTCAAGGGTTCAAACATCATACAACTATCAGGTTGTGCTTCCAGTTCGAAAGATCTCAACGTCTAAGCCATCTCACATAGCTTAAAAGAATCCAAGAAGGTGATCTTCGCCAACAAGAAAGGCAAGAAAATAGGAACGTCTGAGATCATCAGAGTCATCAGACAAGTCTGGGTTCAAAAGAAATAACTAACATGTTAGGACCCAAACAAAATAAAGGGTACTTGAACCTGTTTTACCCAACAAGAAATCAATGCTCTAAAGAAGATGGCTTGGTACATGGACAATGGGTGTTCCAAACACATGACTTACATGAAGGACATCCTGATTGTCTATGAAGAGAAGAACGGTTCACAAGTCATCTTTGGAGATAACTCATCAAGAAAAAACCCGAGGATACGGTACACTGACTTTTGGGACTGTCTCAATACCGAAGCTTTCTTATGTTGAAGGTCTTAGTCATAACTTACTATATGTTAGCCAGTTCAGTGATACCAATCATCTAGTCTTTTTTTATGTTGGCTATGCTAACGTATTGGACAAGTCCACTAGAAATGTTGTCTTATCAAGTTACAGGAAAAGAGACATCTATATTGCTGATTGGTCAAGCTGCCAACCTAATACCTGTCTAATTGCTAGAAGCAGCTCAAATGTAAGGTGGTTGTGGCAACCACTTGAACTTTAAGGGACTGAACCAAATTGCGACGAAATCTCTCATTAGAGGAATGCCAAATGAAGTTAAAAAAGGAATGAGAATGTGAAGCTTGCCTCAAAGGAAAACAAACTAGATCCACTCACAATGACAAAGAAGTTCATCGACAAGTTCCATCCACATGGATCTGATAGATTCAAAAAAGTTACCTCTAATATACAAAATTCCAACAGGATCTGTTTGGACTAGTCAGTCCTATCAGCTTCAGAGGTAATAAATACACTGTAGTAGTAGTAGATGACTATTCAAGATATACTTGGATTGTATTTCTACGCAAGAAGAAGGATGTGAAGACGAAACTTCCAAAGTTACTCACTGAATTGAGTATCGAGAAAGACATCAAAATAAAGAAGGTTCGATCTGACAGAGGAACTGAGTTTATCAACTCACATGTCAGCGGATATCTTAAGGAGAATGAAATCAAGCATGAAACCTCAGCTCCAAGAACACCTGAGCAGAATGGGCTAGCTGAACGGATGAATCACACAGTAAAAGAAGCAGTCTGATCCATGCTGGCTAAAATAAATATTCCTAAAAAATTATGTGCTGAAGCAACTGCAACAGCTTGCCATACTCAGAACATATCCATTATGACTCATCTACATCAATTCACACCATATGAACTATGAAAAGGAAGAAAACCCTCTATCTCTTATTTTCATATGTTTGGCTGTCAGTGTTTCATTCACAACAATGGGAAAGATTAGCTTAAAGCATTTGAAAACAAGTCCTACTCTAGAGTCTTCCTTGGATACTCCTTAGTTAGAAAGTTTTTTTAGTCTTTAACTATCAGACACTTTGTATTGAAGAAATACCTCATGTTGTGTTTAATGAGTTTACTCAGGAGTGAAAAAAGAAGCAAAGATCCCAAACCCTGAGGAACTCAGCCAAAACATTAGAAAAACTGAACTTGAACAACAAGGAAAGTAAGACTCTTCTACCCAATCTAACTTAGGATGACGAAGATGAGCAAGTTCAGACAGAACCCGAGTTCCATAGCCTAAAGGATAAAATTGAATCTACCAAATAGATTTAATGTCAGGTAATCTCAGTCGATGAAGAAACCCTAGTGGTAAATGAGACTGCAACTGAAATCATAAACTCAGGGATAACATTAAGTGATCATGAAGACAATCAACCTGAAGCTGACTCAGTTATCTCTAACTCTACACCTGATAATGCTTCTAAAACTCGTGTTCAAGCTGACAACAATGATGATAATGTCACGAGAAAGAACAAAACATGGAAGGATAATCACCATCAAAAAGATATTATTGGCGATCCAAATACTGGAGTCAAAACTCGACATCAGATTGATCATGCAATGATATCCTGCTATTTATCTATGGAAGAACCCAAAACTATTGAAGAAGCACTAAATGATGTAAATTGGGTCAACGTCACGCAGGAAGAGCTGAATTAATTTGAACGAAGTAAAGTATGGGAACTGGTGGACAGACCAACCCATCAGGCTGTTATTGGAACCAAATGGGTTTTCAAGAACAAACGAGATGAGAACATCGTTATCGTCAGAAATAAAGCCAGAATGATAGCAAAAGGTTATTGCTAATATGAAGGAATTGATTATGACGAAACCTTCGCTCTAGTCGCTCGACTGGAAGCTGTCAGACTTTTCTTAGCCTTCGCAGCTCATAAAAAATTCAAGGTTTATCAAATGGACGTCAAGTGTGCCTTTCTTAATAGAGATCTTAAGGAAGAAGTATACGTCGATCAAACCCGAGATTCATTAGGGGTGATTAGGTTTATCCTTTGAAGAAAGCTCTCTATGGTCTGAAATAGGCTCCCCGAGCTTGGTATGATACTCCATCATCTTATCTTCTTCTAACCAATGTATTTCTGAAGGGAACAGTCGATCGGGCATTATTTCGACTGATCAAGGATAATCATATTCTATTGGTTCGAATCTATGTGGACGTTATTATATTTGGATCTACGAATGATGATCTCTGCAAGGAATTCGAAGCTATTGTAAGTTAGTTCAAAATGTCCATGATGGGCAAAATGAACTATTTTCTTGGACTTCAAGTCACGCAATCTACTGATGGGATATTTATTAATCAGGCAAAATATGCAAGAGATTTAATTACCAAGTTCGACCGGATTAACAACAAGCCAGGTCAGATACCTATGAATACTAACTAGGAGATGGAACCTAATTTTAATGGTACTCCAGTCGATCTGACTGAATATAGAGGAGTTATTGGTTCTCTCCTATATTATAGGGCAAACCGAACTGATATTATGTTTGAGGTTGGGGTCTGTGCCCATTATCAGATGATCATATGGAATTAACCGGCTATTCTGATGCAGATCTTGCAGGTTGCAAGATTGATCAGCAATCTACTTTAGGAACTTGCCAGTTCCTATGAAACAAACTGATTTCCTGGTTTTCAAAGAAATAAAATTCAGTCGCAACATCAACAACTGAAGCTGAATACATGGCTACCGGAAGCTGCTGATCACAAATCTTGTGGTTGAAGCAACAATTACGTGATCGAGTTATCACTAACAATGTTCCTTTTTTTTGTGACAGCTCTACTGCTATATCAATCACTCAAAACACAGTACTTCACACATGATGTAAACATGTTGATATTCGACATCATTTCATTCGAGATCATTCTGAAAAAGGTTATATCAGACTCAAGAATATTGATACTGAATATCAACGAGCTAAAATTTTCACCATACCTCTGCCTGAAACGAGGTCCCTTCACCTCACCATGGAACTGGGTTTATTGGATTCAGGCGAGTATGATATAATCAAGGGAGAACTTCAGTCAGACTTAAGATGAACCTGCCTCAACCTGAGTTCACTTATCTACATGTGGTATTAATCAGTTACAATATCTGACTGAGAAGTTTGCGTATCAGACTCAGTTTGCATTTATTATGCTGCATTTATTTCTAGTTTTCATTTAAAGCCTCTATGCGGTCTGATATTCCCTCGCATTGAATGCATATCGTATCGCAATTAATGTGCTCCCTATTTAGATATAAAACTATTAAAACCTATAAATCAACTTTGTCATCATATCTAACTTTATCACATTCAATCCAAACCGTTCATTTCAAATTACATCTTTAAATCTGGACAGTCCATCTGAATCAACCCGTTCATATAACTTATTTTTCCGCCATTTACGAACTCTACATTTTCTTCGCATATATAAAAAATTCCTCTCTCTCAAATATACTCTCATGTTGCTTATTCTCTACAATATTTACTTCACACGTTTCACTCAAGTCCTTGAGTTAGTAAAGAGGTATACAGTGTTAAATTTACTATGTTTTTGTTTTACATTTTTTAGAACTCTAACTCTGTTTATTGCATAAATGGCACCAAAATCTCAATCCAAGGAAACCACCATCCGACCTGCAGTGTTCTCACTGAAGAACTTGGATTCTACTTTCATTCTGGGGTATCTGACACAGTGGACCACATTTTTTAATCTCTTCATCACTTCCACCTAAAGAGATTCATATCTGTTGAACTTGATATGCTTCTGCCTGGACATGTCGTTGAGTTCTACTTCTACCTCAAGAAGGAGGGAAACAAGGTTCTATCTAAATTCCACATTGTTTGTGATCAACACCTAGAGGGTCAGATTTTGGAATTTAACGTGCTCGAGGCTATGACAAAGCTTCTTCGTCTTCCGAACAAGGGTGTTCTACCCTATGAGCACAAGGCCTCAGAAGAGAATGCCTATCTCAGTGAGTTCACAGGGGATGAGAAGTCAGTCTTCAAGACTTAGGTCAAGAAGAATTCCCTCAAGACCAGATACAGGGTATCCTCTAAATCATGACCCACTACCTCTTGTGCAAATCAGGGTCTCACGGTCAGCTTTCCAAAACCGGTCTGAGGATGATGATGCCGATTGCTGACGAAGCCGAAGTAGACTGGGCGTCTCACTTCATCTATGAGTTTCTGACTATGGCATTAGGTTGCAATACCGTGCAGACCGATCGACCTCTAGAATTCATTGGCTCCCTTAGTTAGAATATCTGGTTGAAATGGGGCACGAACCTATTATATCTGTTGATTCGTGTTGCCAAGGAGATGGGCTTCATGAATGTTTAGTGGCATTTTGTCAGCCATATGGTTCTGGAGAATTGCTCAAGTTCCCAGACGCCAACAAGATGCTTCAGGCTGTTGGAATCAGATTAGGGACTGATAAGCAAAAGTACCAGCACCCAAGGCTGATAAACCATGGGCTGGGAAATCTAAGGCTGACTCATCCAAAGCCGACAAAGCTCAGGCCGCTAAACATGAAAAGAATATCTCTCTTAAGCCAATAGAGAAGAAAAGTCAGCTTGAACATGTTGGGGAAAAGAGGAGGACTCAGCCTGAGCTAATTCAACGTATTAAGAAAGAGACCATAAAGGAACCTACGCAGGTGCCATTCCTTCGTCTCGCTGAAGGATCTACTGATGAGGAGGACACTTCTCTCTGTTTCTCCAAGAAACCCAGAACCATAGATCTCTCTACATCCCAACTTCTACAATCAGTGGTCCGCACGCTAGACTTTGGTGCGCTGCTAGAGACGGCTCCTCCTATCGAGCCTGAGTTTAGGACTGAAAATATTACCAAGGACACAGTTCCCAATGCTGAGGTTTCCAACCTAGTTGAAGGTCTCTCGAGACGTGAGTCCGCTGAGATTGATTTATCACAGGTGGACATGCTCATTGTGAGCTCTGAGTTTTTGCAACCAGAGGGCCTTTTACCCTCTGTTTCCAATGCTCCCGCACCCTCTTCTACACCAGCCATCTTAGACCAAACTGCAAAGATCGGCGTCTCCTCCACCTGTTCCAGCATTGGAGATGGTTGGATTGCCTTGCTCCTCGGAAGATCTCATTGAGAAGGTAGCTCGCAAGCGACCTATCATTGTTGAGGACTCATCTGATGAGCTCGACCTTGATCTTGTCAACACTCATCCGTTCTGCCAAGCTGACTTTCCGCCCTTCACTATTCCTAAGAATGATTAGCGCACAAGCATCTTCATAGTAGAGGACATGTTGTAAGAGCCATCCAACACTAAAGATGTTCCTTGAGAGGATGAAGAAAACACTCATAACCTCGGGGAAAAATATTTAACCCAGGTTTAAAGTGGTGTATATGATACGATCCTGGCCTTACTTCCATAATTGTCTGAACACAAGGACGTATTAGACATCGCTGATCGCGCTCATATGATGATTAATCTGCGGTCGCTATGGACCGACGAGCAGCAGGCCATCTTCTAAACCTATTTACTTAAAGGGTTCGTCAAGGAGGAACAACTCCTTCAGTCTTTCCTACTCTTTACATCTCTTGATGACCTCAGAAATCAGGAGCATTTTAAGACAGCCATTAAGCTTCTGATAGCTAGGCATGCTGGTCATTCCAATCTGATTATAGCTGCTCAGCATGATTCAAATCCTGATGACTCCTCCAACATTGACTTCCAACAACCGCCGATTAGAGTCATTGATTCAGATCCCTCTACATCATCTTCTTCAGCGCAAGCCTCCTCAATTCCAAACCTAACTCTGCATTAGATAATATTCTACTCATAAGGGAGTCAAGAGGTTGGAAGTGCTTCAAGTTCACAAGCATCTCGTTGATGTCAACATCATGATGAAATAGATGGAGCTAGGAATCGGATGTTGCTTTGAAGGTTTGACTGACATAAAGACTACTGTGAACAACACTAAGGTTGCTGACCACAACTTCGGCCAAGTCATTAATGCCCTGATCAAAGTTCCCCAAGGTTTGTTCAGCATATCCGATAATGTTACTCAACAGAGGCTCATCACATAAATGGCTAATACCAATCCCTTGTCACTAATGGCAGGTCTATGCTTGAGCTGACGTAGAAGACAGCTGAAGGTACCATCTCTTCAATTCTCAAATCATTCAAGACAGATGTTGAGCTGCTCTTTGAAACTCAGCTTGCTCAACTCTTCGAACAACAAGCTTAGATTGATACCAAGACTAAATTGATCTCAGAACAACAAGCAGCATTCAAAGCTTTGTCTGACAGACTTTTGCCCTCCCTACCCCTATTGCTGATGCCAAAAAGGGGGAAGAAGTGAGCATTGTCAGTGCTGAAAAAAAAGACTCAGACTACTCCCTCTCCTGATAAAGAAATGGAGACACAAGCTGAGGGGGAACAAGAGTTTGAGAAAAAAAAGGAAGACATTCAGTCTACAGGGCATAGAAATAGAAACTGTCGACATTGTTGAGCAGATGAAGAAGGCAGACGATGAGGCTTGTCTGAAAGAAGAAGAACTTGCCAGAGCTAAATCATAAAGGATATTGTAGAGCATGAGAAGGATAAGCTACAACTTGATACATTTGATAAAGTTTGGAAATTATTTGAAGACGTCAGTCATGCTGACGCTGAGAGATTGCAATACATTGAAGAGCCGGAGAAAGAAAAAGTTGATAAGGCCTGCCAGAAGCTAATAGAAGAAGACAATCTGAAGGCAATCTTGCTTCAGAAAAAGCTTGATGAGGCTGAAGAAGAAAAGAGAAAAAGGTTCAGATTCACAATCACTCCTGAGCAAGAGCAAGAGCAGATTGAAGAGATATGGAAGCTCTGGAAGTACATCGACTTTCCGGGTCAGAAAGCTGCTGATGACGAGATAAAGTGGAGAGAAGAACAACTCCGAAATGAGCTTAAATGAAATCATATCAGATTGAAAGGAGATGATGAAAGGCTAGAGCGTCTAGTTGACAACATGAAGATGACTCGGATGATATCAGATAAGAAGAAGCGAAAGTCAAATGTGCTGAGAGCCATAGTAGCTAAGAAGAAGTCGAAGATTGAAACTAAGAATGACCTTCTTTACCCATGGTGCGATAGATGGGTTCCTCTGGAACTATCAAACGATTGGGAATAGGTCAAGTTAGACTTCATAAAGCGATTCTACTTTTGGCAATCCTAGGGTACATACATGAGGATCAAGAACCGGGACGAGATATTTACTGAGTTCTTCAGGCGCAGAGCTTTCAAGCTATATCTACTAATCAAGGATCTCACTGAAAAGGCTAACCAATAAATCAAATGTGTAGAGCACATATTTATGAAGCAACCGATTGCATGCAAAAATCTAGAATTCAACATAGAGTACTCCAAGATTGAGGCCGAATTCATCAAGGCATGCAAAGAAAAGAAATATACGAGATGTGGCCAATAATTATGAGAAGAGGATCAAAATGAGGAGGTTTGTGTACTACTCCTATGAAATGAAAGTCGACAATGTATCGAGATGAGAGATTTAAGAAGATTATCTTTGGGCCGAAGAAGACTCATCTGATGCATAAAGAATTCCAGAGGAAGTACATGATCAAGATTAAGCCCGCATAGTTTGATGCTTTTGTAATAGTATAGCCCAACTTGTACTTAACTGTTTTATTAATGAAGTCGAAACTACATCTTTTGACATGATGACAATAACGCTTTGTTCGGGCTATGTTATTTACTTTTCTCTATGTTTCTAACCCAATTATTTCTTATCCTAACTTCGTTGGATAATATTAGCTCGAGTCTAATTTCGGGGTTTTGACATCATCGAAAAGGGGGAAATTATTGGGAAATAATATAAGTTTTGAATGATCTTAAACCCTATTTGATTGATGAACAAGTCTAATGTATTTGATAGGTTATTTCGGCCGTGTATGCGTACGATCATGCTGAATGTTTTGTTTTCGACTAAGTGTTCGGATTGTAATTGGTGAGCCCATGGAACCATTTGAATCTAGCTCTTAAACCGACATCCTTCGAGCCGAACCACTCTCACATCAATGTCTTCACCGGACCGCATTAAAGATTCAAATATGAAGACGAGACAAGGTACAAGGCGCAATATTCAAAGTTGATGGTCAACGGAGCAAGACGCCAATATCGAGAATCAACATTGACCAATCTTAGGCTATCATGTCAGCCCTAGTCAAAGGCGACACAACAATACCTCGTACAGGATCCGCAGAACCAAGTGGAGCATGACATGTGTCCATGCATTTAAAGCATCAGACCGTTGTAGACACAGAGCCTTGTTCAACGAACCTTTCCCTAGCTCGCTTATAAATAGCAAGAGACCTCTCTCAAAGAGGTTACGAAATTCTAAAAACGCTCAAGCTTTTTCAAAGCAAAAGAACAAGCTCTTACTTTGTCTCTATTCAAGTTCTATTGCTGCCCAAAAATTCCCTGTTGTTTATTTTCATAGTTTATCATATGCTTGGAGTAGAGAGATTCATACTCTCATAGTTGAACATCACCCAAACCCCAACCTACGCCTTGTTAGATAGAAGTTGGTTGTTCTTTTGATAGCTAGATTGTTAAATGTATCTTTTTATTTTACGTGTTGATCTGTACTCATCAAACAACGAGAATCCTTAGTGGATTCCTGCTGAGAAATCAGAAGATTGGACGTAGGATCTTGTGAGTCTGAACCACTATAAGGATCTGTGTTCTTTACTATTCATTACATCAGGTCACTGTTCTCAGCATACATATTTAATTAACTGTTGCATTCAGAAAAGCATATCATTTAGGGCCTATCATATTTCTGCATACTTTTTCTGCGTGTGATCAGAAAAAGAAAAGTTTTGGCATCAGGTATATCCTCCCCCCCCGTACACCTGAAATCGTACCGGGACACACACGGTTTTTCTAGCAGTTCATTCTTTTTCTTCATGGCGCTCGCCATTCACTAGTGTTGCCTCCGCCGTTATCTTCGGTGAGTAGACTCGCCGCATTCATCTTTTATCATGCTCGCTGCGTTCCGCTCACCAATTTTACATAATTCGTGATTTTTTTGTACTCGTGTTTGTACGCGATTCATTGATGTGTTTGTATATTGAGGTAATTTGTGATGTTAATGCTAATACGTTATATAATAAACTACTAAATTGATTTAGGGTTTTTCAATTCGGGGAGGATTTAGGCTTGTGATACTTTACTAAGACCATTTGATACTTATATTTCTTCATCTGTTATATTCATTGTACAAATTGATTTAGGGTTTATGTCAATGTGATGGTTTAGGGTTTCATTTACACAACTACTAAAATTGATTTATCATTTTTTTAGTGGTGATCAACATACAACTAGAGAAAGAAGTGATACGCTTGTGATATTTCTCAGAACAATTGATATTTTTACTCAGACCAACTGACGCATTTACTCGGACCAATTAACACTTATATTTTTTCATATGTCATATTTATTGTATCCATTATTATTAAAATTATTTAACGTATTCTTCTATGGGATAGGTAAATATGGTTAAGAAAGGCAATAGCTCATGCAACAGTTGAAGATTCTCCCCCGACAACATTTGAAGTTGCTCCAGTATCTGAAGTTCCTCTAGCACCATTTAAAAGAAAGGTGTTGGTCCCGAGATAAGTGTTCAGGTGTAGGGGGGGGGTGAATACACCTGGAAACTTTCTCAACTTAAAACGCGAACAGTCCTATTTAGGAGAGTGCCTTGCTGAACAAGTTCAGTAGACCAAATATGTTGTTCTGAATCGCGTGGAAAGAGTGACTGACTATACTGAGGCCTGCTAGCTGACTGATGTCAGAATTCAGTACCGTTCAGTAAGAGTTCAGTAGAGTGCGGAAATGTGTAGGCCCAATTCAATTGAGTTTGAAAACGTTTTTATTAAAACTGTTTCAGTAAATTAGTGCAATCTTTTAAGCTTTGCCGAAACTCAGTTGAATGATTTTGAAAGATAATTTTCAGTATGAACAGAAATCAATGCAACAGTAAAAATAGAACACAATGATTTTAAAGTGGTTTGGATATCAACAATCCTACGTCCACTGTTCCAAAAAGATCAGGAGGCTATTTTATTATACTAAGTTAGTCTCAGTCGGTTTGTGCACAGGACAAACACTGGTCTTGAGGATTATACTGAGCAAGTCTCACTTTAAAGTATCAAACTAAAGTGTTTGACAAAATCTCCAACTATGAAGGAGTTCTTTACAAGTAAGAGCAGTTTAGGGATGAACTCCTTCGATCTAAGCTATGGATATATTCAGCTGAGCTTAGGTTTGAGGGAAGGGAACAAGAAGGTGGCTTCTAGAGTGACGAACAGGGAGGAATAAGCTCTCTGGGTTTGTGTTCTATCACTTGGATACTAGAGGCTTTGATTCTAATTCAGTTTGGTTCCCTTGAGAAAGTACGTCGCCTTTCACTTCAAGTGTATCTCTGAAGATCTTGCGGAAAGCTTAAGTCAGTAAGTGTTTGCTCGTAATCACTCGTGTGTTCTAGTATCGTAGGTGAGCTTAGATTTGATTTTCCCTCTATTTATAGGGGTGAGCCATGGAAAGATCCGTTGGAGATGTCGATCCATATGTCACTCTCTTTTGGATAGCTAACGACTCTTTCAAAGAAATCTAGCAGAGACTCTTCCCTCTATTTCTGGAAAGTGGTTGACTTGCAGCTTTAATCAGAACTAGGACAGCTGGCTGCTCGTCATTGGTTGAGGTGTAGAAAGTGGTTGAGACACACAGACTTCTAGGCAGATCTGAAGCTGACTTCTCTGAATAACTTGTATGACTCTACTAATTTAACAAGATCACTGACAGTCAAGGAGACTGTCTGGCCATTGCTGAGTCTGACCTTGGTTCAGTACTATACTCCTGCTGACTCCAACTCTACTGAAGGTCAACTCTGAGTTCAGTGAACTGCTCCTGCTGAGTCCAGTTCTACTGACTCCTTTCAGTATGCTACTCGTGCTGAGTCCAACACTACTGAGTATGAATACCTCTCAGTGTGCTGCTCTTGCTGAGTCCAGCACTACTGAGTCTTCACTCCATGGTAATGAGGCTGATAGTCTACTGAAGGGTCAGTAGACAGAACTAAGTGTCTGAACCATGCTGAAAGAATGTCTACTGATTCTAAAACTCTCAGTGACAAAGGCATTACAATTACAACTCAATGGTTCACCAATCAAATTAGGGTTTGGGATCATTCAAATCTTCTATTACTATACTACTAAATCATCTTCTAACAATTTCCCCCTTTTTGATGATGCCAAAACCTAACACTACAAACTATCAGATACAAGGTCCTTACAAAAGTTACAAGAAGATTCAGTTGAGTTGTTCATCAAGTTCAAATCTACTGAGGGATACAGGAAAGAAATATCATAACATATTACAGAATTCTAGCAACAATTTCCCCCTAAGATCCCTAAACAATAATTCTCATACATGAACAAATGGAGTCTATCAATCTTAGTAAAAACAGACAAACACAGATATAGTCAGTGAGTGTATGAGTCAGTAATCACTTTGGTGATTCTGAGTATTAAGCTTAAATAAACAAACAGGCCATGAAGACAATAAGGTATTGTCGGGCAAACAACAAAGATGTTTTATATATATATGAAGTTCAGTACATTACATCTCTTGCTATTCTAGAAACAAAAATACAAAGAAAGAATCTATCTCCTGAATCTCTGGATCCTTGCCTTAAAATCTCTAGACTTCTCTTTTGGCAAAGGCAATCCATACATCTGAACGTATCCTTCCGGAGCTTCTTCATCTTCAGCACGTAAGCAAGGTCAGAATCATCAACTTCTAAAGCAAGAATAGCACTTCTGACTTCTCCTTCAATAACTCCAGTATAGAGTGATCCATCAAGCTTCTGTGGAGGAGGCAAAGGTCTAGGAATAGGAACTCATACATCTTCTTTGTCAGCTATAGCCTTCTGAACTATGGCATATATCTCAGGATCGCTTACCAGAAGCCATTCAGCAAAGGCATCGTTCTTGCGCATGTCAGTCCAGTATCTCCAAACGAAGTACCTCTTGATAAATTCAGCCTTCAGAGTCTCCCACTTCTGAGTCCTTTCCCATGTCATCCATTTATCTACCCTTGGCCATCTATGAATTTTCTGATCAGTAGGCTTCCTGCCTCGCCTATACTTATAAGGAATCTCAGTGTCCTTCACAGGAACCCTCTCCCGGACTTCTTTCTCTGTGCGCAGTCTGAGGGCTTCTAAGTTAGCAAACCGAATCCTCTCACGGGCTGCACTGATCTGCCTTGCCTCAGTTGTCCTCTCCAAGGATCTCTCCATAGCGTCCCAGATATCCTTCATCTCATGTTCTTGTTCTTTGGAGAGGACATAGGAGGAAACATGGGGCTGTTCCTTTGACTCAGCAGGTGATTGAGATTTGGATTTAGAACCTGAGGTTCCACCCTGCTGGTCAGTCTTGGACTTTTCCTGTTGTTGCTTCTGTTGTTCAGTCTCTTTCTCTTTATCGGCTTCATCACCGATTTTTAACTTTCTTGGAGGAGGCCTAGTCCCTGGCTTTCTTCCCCTGTGACATTTGTTTTAGCTTTTGCTTGGAGCTTTCTTGGGTTTGTTTGTCTTTGCTTCGGCTTCAAGCTCCCTGGCAAGCTTCTCATCAGCCTCTATCTAAGCTTGCTCCTCAGGGCTGATATACCTTTTTGTCCCTTTCTTCAGTGGGGCTGGAAGTTTTAGCTTCTTCTTTCCCTTACCCGCCATTGCAGGAGGCAGAGGAGTCTCCTCCTCATCTGAGTTCTCCTCTAGGAATTCAACAACCTCCATAATATGTTCTGCAAGAGTCTGGGTTGCTGAATCCTTGGGCTCTTTTGGTCCTGAGCCGCTTGGGCCAGTTTCAGCGCGCTATACAACGCCGGCACTGGAGATACCCTAAGCCTGACCTGCTGCTCCTGAGGGGTCAGTATGAGCTGATTGGCTTCCAGCTGCTCTAATTACTGATCTTTTCTCCCTCGGTGTCACTTTCCCCCTTCTTGGCATCAATAGCTGAGCCAGGGGTTTGGACAGGAACAACTTTCTTGTTCAGTCCGACAAATGCAGTAGCTAGCCTGTCCAAGGATGTCTGCATTGTCTCAAACTTTTGGTGGAGGTCGTTCCTCTCTATGATTAGATCCTCACTATACTTCTTGTGAGAGGCATCCACCATCGTCTGAATATCATCTTCTCTTCACAAGTCTTCTGAATAGACTGAATCCTGAGTTCTGTAGCTTGACTCAGTGAAGAGATAGTTGTAGTGTGTGCTGAGTGGGTTGCCTTAAAATCTTCCAGCAATGTCTTTTGGGCATCCACCAGCGATGCATGTTGGTTATCAAACTCTGCTTTCTGAGTGGCTAAGGCATTGATGAGGATGGCTGAGAAATCAGGAGCTGCTGAATTTTGAATAGAGGTCCTCAGCTCCTTAATCTCCTCACTCTGAGCATTAGTTGATTGCTTCTAGGTCCTGTAGACAGCCTTGGCCAAGAGTCGGTTCTGAGCTCCTTTACTCTTCAGGGCCTTGGCCACTGTCTTGGACCGTCGACTTTTCGAGCTGGGCGCAACCTCAAATGCAAACCACAACAACAGCTGTTCTGGGTCCGGAGCATGTGAGGTTCCAGCTGCCGACTTACCTGGAGGAAGATTGTTGAGTGGTAATTCAGCTGTGGGTCGAGCACCCTCCTCCAGTTGAGTTCCCTCAGCAGGCTTCTCAGGGCCTGCATCACTGGGCGGATCCTGATCATCGGGATCAGAACCCTCAGAAGGCGCGGCTGCTGATGAGATACGGTCATTGAGAATGCCAGCATCGCCGCCCTTAGGTCTTCTAAAGAGCTGATGTCCGCAGGCTCTGAGTAGCCTATTTGCTCGCGGAGGATCAACTCCTCTTCATTCAGATGTTCACAGGTTTGGTGTAGGATGAGTCTGTTGAGAGAGAACCAATCCTAGAACCGAATGAGCATATGAAGCCTGGCCTACCTAGCAAGAGCTACCAAGTTAGAGTGACTTAAGATCTCCCGGTATGGCCTCTGAGACTTCCCAGGGAGACCCTATTCCGAAGAGCTTTAGCCTCTAGTCCGATAGTCTCGGCTTCTAAGCTTGTCTCTGTATTAACTATGTCAATCGGAGACATAGCCTTCTCAGTAGAAGGAATACTGCTGAGAGGTGGAACATCAGGCGGGGTCTGAGAAATGGGTGTAGTCGGTTCAGCATCGGACCCCTGTTCCACTGACACTTCTCTTTCAGCGGAGACTGCCTGCTCCACTGAGACAGTCTTCTCAGAAGATTTTGAGTCGTCTCGCAGTCTGAAGGGAGGTATATGACTGCTTGTTCAGAAGTTTTCTGCTTCTTTGAGGGAGGCTTCTGAGCAGTTTCTGAGGTGGAGACCTCTTCTTAGTGGGAGTAGAAGTCTTCTTCTTCCCTTTCCCAGCCTCAGCAGGCCCTGCTTCTATCTGCTGGAGGGCTGCTGCCTTGCTGTGGAAGTGCACTTTCTTAGGATTGAAGTACACCTTATGTGCGTAGGTAATGTGGTCAGTACAACAGAAATCTTCAATCATAACAATCAGCTTCATCCCATATAGAAGCTTTCCCTTGATTGTCAGGCTGTTTGTGATTCTGTCAAACTTGGCAGCCTGAGTCTGGAACTCTTTCAGAAAGATCTTCGTCCAGTTCACCTGAGCTCTATCAAATATTGCCATCATTATTTGGTGCTTAGACCTGGAGACTTGGTTAAACGAGCCAGCTTGGCTTGTCAGTATCTGCGTGACAATGTAGGCCAAGGCTCTATACTGCGGCAGCATGCAGTTCTTAGGGAATGCCACCCTGAATGACATCGGCTCGCCACAGAATATCTCTAGATATTCATCTATCATATCATCTATGTATCCAGCAACACTGATTCCTGAGCTGGGCAACTGAAAGCTCTTCTGAAGTGCTTGCTTTATCGACATCTGTTTGATTTCTGAATCAGCACGAGTGGGGTCAATAACGTGATGGATAATAAAGCGTCCCACGATGTCTCCGTCTACTGAGTCAGATTTCAGATATAACTCCGAAGATCTGTCGCGGAAGGAAGAAGGCAGGCTTTCTTGACAAGAATGCTTCAAGGCCTGATGCCCTCAGCGCCTCGAATACTTCAGACATAATCTCGAGCTCGCAGGTGTTGAACTCCATAATAGGCTCACACCAGACTCTGTCCTTCTCAAGGATCATGTTGGTCGGAGTACAAACTGAAATGTTCTTTGCTGCCATATCTAGAATCTGCAAAACTTAATATCAGTAACAAAAAAAATATTTATAGAACATAAGTATGATCTACTGAATAGGCGATGAAATCTACCGTAGTAATCGCTGAGAAACAGTGAATGCAGTATGCAAGTAAAGGATTGAATTCTCAGAAATTTTAGGGTTTAAGTTGCAGAGAGTAAAATGGCGGTTTCCTAACTTTGAATGTGATATATGTGATCAAGAAGATAAACAGTTCAAAATCGACGGTTCATTTTAAATATGCTTTATGAGATGGACGGTCAGGATTTTATGTTATAAAATAGGCAATGATCAAAATAGTTGCCTAAGTCAAATTACAGTTGTAACTAGCCAAAGAAGTAACTTGATATGACAAACATGGATTTTACAGGTCTTAGAGAGCTTGCATGTTGTTTATTTACCAAGAAAAATTATGATTGTACATGTTGTGTTCGCATAGTTCATCAATTTCGAAGAACATGCTACTTGGGTTGGTTTCTATTGATTTTTTAGGAGAATCAAGACCTATTTTGAAGAAAAGGGAAGTTGGGCCTTAAATTTCAGCTAGTTGGGGTCATGTGGCCGAAAACAGATCGAGATTTGGATAATAAACAAGGGAGAACGAGCCAAAACAAAATTGTTGCGCAACAGCAGAAACGGCACCGCGGTCCGAGCTTTGTACTGGACCGCGGTCCGATGCCTTTTTGAAGAAAACAGTTTCGGACCGCGGTCCGAGCTTTGTACTGGACCGCGGTCCGCCCCCTTTTTCACGGATTATCCAGGTTTTGACCCGTTTTCGACCCGGGTCACTATATAAAGCCAAAACTTGAAGCCCTAGCCACCATAACTCACCTACCACACGAAATTTCACCCTTTTCACTCTTCAAATCCATCCTTTCACCCCCAAACACCCAAAATCTTCCATTCTCCACCATTGAAGTTAATAATTGTGTGAAGATTGAAGAAGAAGGAGTCAAGCAATCAAGATTGAAGACAAGGCTTTAGGATTTGTTTGCATTTTCTTTTCCCCTTGCTTTCTCATGTCTTTGACTTGCTATGATTTGAGTATTTTGCTAATCAAGAACATGAGTAACAAAATTCCCTATTCTAGGGGCTAAACTTGATGAGTTTGATTGAGAATTGATGTTTACTAGATTTGCTTACAGTTAATCTACTCTATTTCTCTATGCTCTTGTTTTTAATGATTGTTTGAATGATTGATCACCATTTAAATTTATCCATGGAACTAATTCGATAAACAAGAGTTGATAATTAATTATAGATTAGGAGCATAGAACACCTCTTTCCAATAGACCGAGAGGTTGCGGGATACGTGTGAGGGCAATAGACTCGAGGGCTTTTGGGAGTTCTAGGTTTCGATGAATTGGAGACGATAGTCTTAATCTAGAATCCACAATCTAAGTTCACCGAGAGGTAGTTAGGTTATATCCGATGTCGCTCATAAATAGATGTAATTAACCGTAGCAAACTCAAATAAGCTAGATCCTTTTACATATCATTAGTGTCTACCCCTAGAATATCTTCTCTAAGATTTTCATCCATTTAGCTTCTTTATTGCCCTTAGCTTAGATTTATTTTAATTATTGCCTAGGATTAATTACCCCGCTAAGTTTTCATCGTCTAGATAGAGTTTAAGCATCCGAATAGGAGTAGTTACACAATTAACCACATTGTCCTTTGGGAGACGACCTTGCTCACCACCAATATTCCAACACCCTATACACTTGTGGGTAGAGGTCTAAGTAGGACATGATCAAGTTTTTGGTGCCGTTGCCGGGGACTATTGAGTTTATTTATGTGGTATTTTGAAACGGTTCTGGATTCTAGTTTAGACATTTATTTTCCTGCATTTTTATTTTTATCTGTGGTAGTTAATAGGTGCATGAACACAAGGTCTAAAGGTTTGTCATACGACCCTTTGAACTCGGAAATCGAGTCTTTTTGTCGACACAATCGAGGTGAGGCAAGAAGGCACCAACAATTACCACCACAAATGGAGGGACAAGGTGGAGATGTCATTCAACAACTCCAAGAGCAATTGAGATTGGTTCAAGAACAACTTAGGAACCAAGAGGTGGAAAGGAATCGGGAACAACCCCCTCCACTCACAAATATATTTCAACCTACCATTCAATGAGGGGGCCCGCATGGTCCGGGTATCGATGCAAACAACTTTGAGATCAATTTGGGACTCATATCCATGATCTCAAACAATCAATACGGAGGTCATCCGATGGAGGATGCTAATGCTCACTTAGCTACATTCTCGGAGATTTGTAGCAGGTGAAGAAGAATGGAGTGCCGGATGGAGCTCTTAAAATCAAACTTTTTCCTTTCTCCCTCCGTGAGAAAGCTAAGACGTGGCATCAATCATTGGAACCAATTGCCACTTGGGAAGAAATGATGCAAAGATTCCTTCTCAAATTCTTTCCTCCGGGGATGACCATGAAGTTGAAGGCGGAAATCACCCAATTTCAACAATTGGATGGAGAGACTCTTTATGAGGCATGGGACCAATTCAAGGAAATGCTTCGAAAGTGTCCCAATCATGGCTTTGATCAAGTTACTAAGGTATGCTTGTTTTACAATGGATGCAAGGGGGATATGAAAAGACACTTGTGGATGCAGTCGCTGGGAGGAGCATTCATGAGAAAGAATAGCCAAGAAGCCTTGGAGATCCTTGAGAATATGGCTACAAATTCTTATCAATGGCCCGGAGAGAGGATAATCTTGAAGCAGGTGTCTTCAACTTCTACTTCGAGCTCGGATCCGATAGCTTTGTTAGCTGCCCAATTAACCGTTATGAATAGCAAGATTAATGCTCTTGTCCAATCCAAGAGTGAAGTTATGCCGGATCCCCAACTTCTTGTTGAGGATGTGAACTACATCAACAACAATAACCGGAATTATGGTAATCTTCGTCCTCAACAAGGGTGTTACCAAAATAATTACCAAGGAGGATATCAAGGCCCAAGGGTGCATCCAAATCTTTCGTATGGGAACCCAAACAACTCTATTCAACCACCTCCTAGATTTTGGGTCACCAATGGAGTTATTGACCAAGCGAAGAAGTCTAACCTTGAGGATGTGTTGCTTAAATTCATGACAATTTCTCAAACAAGGATAGAGAAAACCAACTCAATTGTAGAGGCTCATACTACTCAGTTGAAGATGATAGAGAATCAATTGGGGCAAATCTCCAATACCTTGAATGCTCAACATTAAAAAGGGCAATTCCCAAGCAATACGGTGACGAATCCAAAGGAGGATTGCAAGGCGATAAACCTCCGAAGTGGAACTTCATATGAAGGTCCAAAAATGTCGGTTGAGGAACATAGTCACAAGAAGGATGATGGATCATCTAAGATGGGGGAGAGCCAAATTCCAAGTGGTGAAACTACCAAGGCTACAAATAAAGACAAAGGGAAGAAAGCCATGGAAGAGCCATCTCCATATCACCCACCACCTCCTTATGTGCCTCTTATTCCATTTCCACAACGGTTGAAGAAAAAGAATGCGGAGGAGCAATTTTCCAAATTCTTGGAGAGTTTTAAGAAGATACACATCAATATCCCTCTTGTAGAAGCTTTGCAACAAATGCCCAACTATGCAAAGTTCTTAAAGGAAGTGGTGGCCAAGAAGAGGGAATTAGCAGAATTTGAGACGGTTAATCTCACCGAGGAGTGTAGTGTTGTTCTTCAAAGGAAACTACCTCCTAAGTTGAAGGATCCCGGAAGCTTCACTATTCCATGTGACATTGGAAGATACAAGTTTGGGAAAGCCTTATATGATCTTGGAGTTAGCATCAACTTGAGGCCTCTTTCTACTTTAACCAAGCTCGAGATTGGAGAGATAAAGCCAACCACAATTGCCCTCCTCATGGCGGATAGATCTATATCTTATCCAAAAGGGATTGTGGAAGATGTGTTGGTTAAGGTGCATAATTTCATCTTCCCGATGGATTTTGTAGTATTAGATATAGCGGAAGACAAGGATATACCTCTTATCCTTGGGAGACCATTCCTTGCGGAGACCATTCCTTGCTACGGGAAGAGCTCTAATTGATGTGGCGAAAGGCGAGCTTACTCTTCGAGTGAATGATAGAAGCCACACATTCTCCATTTTTAGAGCCCTTAAATTTCATGATGAAGATGAAGGAAGGAAGGAAATTGAAGAATGCAAGGTGTTGAAGATGGTGGAGTCTTGCATAGATGCGAAGGAGTTTCAAGCTCCAAGGGACCCATTAGAGGAGTGCCTACTTAACTCCTCTCCATCTCATTCTCTTGTTGGGAACACTATCAAGGGTGAACAAGTTGATTACTCCACTTCTATGAGTTATGTGCAAGAAATTCCCAAACATGAATCTTGTTTCATGAAGCCCAAGGATGAGAAGCAAGAGGAAGAAGAGGATGACAATAAGACTCCCACCCTCGAGTTGAAACCGCTTCGCGAGCATCTCAAATATGCTTTCTTTGCTGAAGACAAGACATATCTAGTAATTGTATCATCCTATCTCTCTCCCATTGAACTTGAAAAATTGCTTAGAGTCTTGAGGGAATACAAGTCGGCTATAGGGTGGTCAATTTCAGATTTAAAGGGAATTAACCACTCAATTTGCATGTATAAGATTTTGATGGAAGATGAGTATAAACCTAAAAGGCAAAATCAAAGAAGATTAAATCCGATAATGCAAGAGGTGGTTAGGAAGGAAGTCTTGAAATTATTAGATGCCGGGATTATTTTTGCCATTTCGGATAGTGAGTGGGTTAGCCCAACTCAAGTGGTTGCTAAGAAAGGGGGGATGACGGTTGTGAAGGATGAGAACAATGGTCTTATTGCTACTAGGGTGGTAAATGGGTGGAGGATGTGTATTGATTATAGAATGTTGAATGCCGCCACTAGGAAGGATCATTTTCCCCTTCCTTTTATTGATCAAATGCTCGATAGACTAGCCAACTTTGAGTTTTATTGCTTCCTTGATGGATATTCGGGTTATAACCAAATCATGATAGCTCCCGAGGACCAAGACAAAACGACTTTTACTTGTCCTTATGGTATCTTTGCTTATAGACGCATGTCATTTGGTTTATGCAATGCCCCGGCTACTTTCAAAGAAGCATGATGGCTATTTTTTTATGGATTAATTGAGAATGTGATGGAGGTTTTCATGGTTGATTTCTCGGTTTTTGGTAATTCTTTTGATCATTACTAGCATAATCTTAGCCTTGTTTTGAAGAGATGTGAAGACACCAACCTTGTCTTAAATTGGGAGAAATGTCACTTTATGGTAAAGGAAGGGATTGTGCTTGGGCACAAGGTGTCTTCTAGCGGATTGGAAGTGGATCAGGCAAAGGTTGTTGCCATTGAAAAATTACCACCACCATCTAATGAGAAAGCCGTGAGGAGTTTCTTAGGGCATGCCGGGTTCTATAGGCGATTTATCAAGGATTTCTCAAAAATTTCAAAGCATTTGAGCCGCTTGCTTGAGAAAGATGGCAAGTTCGAGTTTGGGAAGGATTGTTTGAAGGCCTTTGAGTGTCTTAAGAAGGCACTGGTGAGTGCTCTCATATTGATAGTGCCGGATTGGAGTCTACCCTTCGAGCTCATGTGTGATGCAAGTGATATTGCCGTAGGGGCGGCTTTAGGGCAAAAGAGAGACAAGATCTTCCGGGTGATCTATTATGCGAGTAGGACGCTTGACAAGACTCAAGCCAACTACACCACAACCGAGAAGGAGCTACTTGGCGTGGTGTATGCCTATGACAAGTTTCGACCTTACTTGGTTGGAATGAAGTCCATTGTTCACACTGATCATGCCGCCATCCGATATCTATTTGATAAGAAGGATGCAAAGCCAAGGCTTATTCAATGCTCTTATTACTTCAAGAGTTTGATATAGAGATCCGGGATAAAAGAGGATGTGAGAATGTGATTGCCGATCACCTCTCTCGAATTGAGGGCCCGGTGGAAGGAGAAAATCATGGAGTTCCTATTAATGAAAGCTTCCCGGATGAGCAAATATTGCAAGTGCAAGCAACTTCTCCATGGTATGCGGATATAGTCAATTTCATTATTTCCAGTGTTAAACCTCCGGACATGTCAAGCTATCAAAGAAAGAAGTTCTTTCATGATGTCAAGTTTTATATGTGGGATGAACCTTTCCTCTACCGGAGATGTGCCGACATGGTGATTCGGCGGTGTGTAGCACAAGAAGAATAGTCTTCCATCATTCATCATTGCCATGCCTCCCTTAGTGGAGGCCACTTTGGAGCCAACCGCACGGCCATGAAGGTACTTCAATGTGGTTTTTTTTGGCCAACTATTTACAAAGATTGCTATGCCTTTGTGAGTGGTTGTGATAGATGTCAAAGAACCGGTGGAATTTCTAAGAGACATGAGATGCCTTTAACCAACATTATAGAAGTGGAACTTTTTGACGTTTGGGGGATTGATTTCATGGGGCCTTTTCCCGCTTCTTATGGTTTTCAATATATCTTGTTAGTGGTAGAGTATGTGTCGAGGTGGATAGAGGCTATCCCCACTCAAACAAATAATGCTAAAGTTGTGTTGAAATTTGTCCAAAAGCACATTTTATCAAGATATATAGCTCCTCGTGCTTTGATAAGTGAAGTATAGGATCACCACCGCCTACCATCCACAAGCCAATGGGCAAACCGAGCTTGTCAACCCGGAGATCAAGCAAGACCCAGAGAAAACGGTGAGTGTCAATCGAATGAATTGGGCGATGTTGCTTGATGATGCCCTTTGGGCTTATAGAACGGCCTACAAGACACCTCTTGGAATGTCCCCATATCAAATGTTCTTTGGGAAGTCGTGCCATTTGCCGGTAGAGCTTGAGCACAAAGCATATTGGGCGGTCAAGAAGTTGAATTTTGATTTTAAAACCGCGGGTCAAGCGAGGGTTCTCCAACTTAATGAACTGGATGAGTTTCGGTGTGAGGCCTTTGAGAACTCAAGCCTTTGCAAGGAGCGGATCAAGAGATTCCATGATCGGTTGATCAAGAAGAGGGAGTTTGCCCCCGGAGATGAGGTCTTGCTCTTTAATTCTCGTCTTTCACTCTTTCCCAGAAAGTTAAAGTCGAAGTGGTCGGGACCTTTCGTTATTGGTCAAGTAATGAAGAATGGATCTATAGAATTGATTGGCCATGATGGAGCCCCATTCCGTGTTAATGGCCAAAGAGTGAAAGCTTACTATAGGCGGAGCAAAGGAAGGAGATGATGGTGATCTCCTTAGACTATCCCCCTCCTTCAAATTAATCCGGTGAGTTTGCGACAATCTAGCACACTTCCTTTATTCAAACTTACTTTCCCTTCATGTTCAATAAGTTTGGGGGGAGGGAGTCGTGTCTTGATTGTCTCTCTTTTAATGTTTTTTTTGTCTTTAGTTTGCGTGTTTACTTTTCTTGTTTTGTTTCTTTTAGTTTGCTTGTCTCCTAATGTCTTGTTTCTTCATGTTTGGTGCTTGCTTACATGGTTTGGTTGATTTGTTGATGAGGCTAATGATGAGATGCTATGGTTTAAGTTGAGAAAATGTTGTTTATGAGTCTTATATGAAGTCTTGAGCATGCTTTAGCCATTTTTAGAGATTTTTCCTTTTTGAGTTTGAAATCAAAGAGCCTTTGTGAGACTTGAGCTATGACGATCACATTTTTATGGTCGATCTACTTTCTTGTGTGATTTTGTTCGGGCTTGCATGTTGATCTCTAGAACTTGCCATGGTATCTTCATTGACGTTGCGTTTGTAAGTCGGCTAAGAGATGATCTTAGGCCATGCTTCATAACTACACTTACCTAAAGAAGTGACCCAAGCATGAATATCCTAGTTCACCCCTTTTGAGCCTTAACCATTTTCTTTGATCTAGCCTAATGGGAAGGGATGTGAGCTTAAGAGACTTGGAGGTGTAGGTTTTTGAAAAATGATGAATGAGTGAGAATGAAAAATGTTATCACGAGATACAAATGTTGAAAACGTTCAATTGTTGGAATTATGTGCACCCACTTGAGTAAGAAAAAAAAGAGAAAAAAAAAAGAAAAGAAAATAAGATCAAAACTAGTGGTGCTAAAAGAAAAGAGATGTAACTTGGGTTAGAGAAGAGCTAAATGTCAAAGATGAGCTAGCTGAAATTGTGGGAATGAAGATAAAAGATAACATGAAGTGATGAGTATATGATATGAAAATGTTACATGGAAATTGGGTTATATGAGTCACTTTAGCCAAATATTCCTCACCCTTCCAAAGAGCCAACATTATAACCCTTATCAAAGACCTTTGTGATCTTAGTGAGAACTTACATTGTGCGATGGAGAGGATAGACGATTGGCAAGCTTATGGTAGATTGCATGTTTGACTTGAATTGAGTGTAAACATGTCCCACATAATACATTTGAGAGTAAGTGATTGGTTTACCCTTTTTGTGAGGATTTTGAATTCAATTTGGCCAAGCTTTGATAATTGTTGGTGTATGCAAGAGATAGATTGTGAGATTTATCTACAACTTATTTTTGTTGAGAAAATTTGAAGCCTCTATAGTCAACGATTCGCTTTTCCATGTTTGTTGCCTTCGTATTCTTCTTCTTTTTGTTGTTCGAGACGATCAACGGTTTAAGTTTGAGGGCGTTGACAAACATGGATTTTATAGGTCTTAGAGAGCTTACATGTTTATTTACCAAGAAAAATCATGATTGTACATGTTGTGTTCCCATAGTTCATCATTTTCGTAGAACATGCTACTTGGGTTGGTTTCTGTTGATTTTTCAGGAGAATGAAGACTTATTTTGAAGAAAAGGCAAGTTGGTCCTTAAAGATCAGCTCGTTGGGGTCACGTGGCCGAATACGGATCGAGATTTGGATAAGAAACGAGGGAGATCGAGCCAAAACAAAATTATTGCGAACTTCTGTCAGTATTTTTTTTTGAAGAAAACAGTTCCGGACTACGGTCCGAGCTTTGTACTGGACCGCGGTCCAATGCCTTCTGTCCGAATTTTTTTTGAAGAAAACAATTCCGGACTGCGGTTCGAGCTTTGTACTAGACCGCGGTCCGCCCCCTTTTTCAAGAATTATCCAGTTTTTGACCCGGTTTCAACCCGGGTCACTATATAAAGCCAAAACTTGAAGCCCTAGCCACCATAACTCACCTACCACACGAAATTTCACCCTTTTCACTCTCCAAATCCATCCCTTTACCCCCAAACACCCAAAATCTTCCATTCTCCACCATTGAAGTTGATAATTGTGTGAAGATTGAAGAAGGAGTCAAGCAATCAAGATTGAAGACAAGGCTTTTGGATTTGTTTGCATTTTCTTGTCCCCTTGCTTTCTCATGTCTTTGACTTGCTATGATTTGAATATTTTGCTAATCAAGAACATGAGTAGCTAAATTCCCTATTCTAGGGGCTAGACTTGATGAGTTCGTTTGAGAATTGATGTTTACTACATTTGCTTACGGTTAATCTACTCTATTTCTCTATGCTCTTGTTTTTAATGATTGTTTGAATGATTGATCACCATTTAAATTTATACATAAAACTAATTCGATAAACGAGAGTTGATAATTAATTATAGATTAGGAGCATAGAGCACATCTTTCCAATAGAGCGAGAGGTTGCAGGATACGGGTGAGGGCAATAGACTCGAGGGTTGTTGGGAGTTCTAGGTTTCGATGAATTGGACATAATAGTCTTAATCTAGAATCTACGGTCTAAGTTCACCGAGAGGTAGTTAGGCTATATCCGATGTCGCTCATAAATAGATGTAATTAACCGTAGCAAACTCAAGTAAGCTAGATTCTTTTACATATCATTAGTGTCTACCCCTAGAATATCTTCTCTTAGATTTTCATCCATTTAGCTTCGTTATTGCCCTTAACTTAGATTTATTTCAATTATTGCCTAGGATTAATCACCCCGCTAAGTTTTCATCGTCTAGATAGAGTTTAAGCATCCGAATAGCAGTAGCTACATAATTAACCACATAGTCCTTTGGGAGACGACCTTGCTCACCACCTATATTCCAACACCCCATACACTTGTGGGTAGAGGTCTAAGTAGGACACGATCAATAAGACATGCGTTTAATGCGCGGCAGAATTCAGCAAACTTAGCATAGAATGTCGTGCATTTAATGAAACCATTTATATTAAATGACATTCTCTTAAGGCATTGAATACGATGCTGAATCAGAATCATTAATGCATTAAATACTGCGTTGGCTACTGAAAAGAGATACGCAAACTTGTCAGCTGAACATCGTAGTCAGCTGATACCTCGTGTAGATGGTTGCTGAATCTCCATGTACTGAATGAGTCCAGTACTGAGAGTGAACATTCCCCTTTACTGAATGCTCATCTCCTGAATCCTCTTACTGACTTGAGTCAATAGGGTCGAGCAGACCTAGCTCTACTGAAAGTTTTTTGAATCTGGCTTCAGCTAGAGGCTTGGTCAGAATATCGGCCCTTTGATGGTTAGTATGGATCTTCTCCATTCTGATATCCTTCTTTTCGACATGGTTACAAATGAAGTGGTTTTTGATGTCCACGTGCTTGCATCTGGTATGAAGTACAGGATTCTGAGTGATTGTAATGGCACTGGAGCTGTCGCAGAAGATCGGCACATTCTGAATGACATTATAGTCGCGTAGCTGCTGTCTCCGCCAAAGGATTTGAGCGCAACAACTTCCGGTAGCCATGTATTCAGCTTCAGTAGTTGACGTCGCTACTGAATGCTGTTTCTTTGAAAACCATGAGATCAGCTTACTGCCAAGGAACTGACAAGTTCTCGAAGTTGATTTTCGGTTAATCCTGCAACCTGCATAGTCAGCATCAGAATAACCAGTTAGTTCAATATTATCATCTGCTGGATACCATAAACCCATGTCAGGTGTTCCTCTGAGATAGCGGAGAATCTTCTTTGCTGAGTGCATATGACTCTTCTTAGGATTCGCCTGAAATCAAGCGCAGACACCTACAACATAAGTTATGTCAGGTCTAGTAGCAGTTAGATATAATAAAGAACCAATAATTGTGTAAAATTCAGTATGGTCTACTGATACTCCCTCTTTATCAAGATCGATTTTCATATTCATGTTCATCGGGATCTTTATTGGTTTGCCGGATGTGCATCTAAATTTCTTGATGAGGTCTCGAGTGTATTTGTCTTGATTGATGAATGTTCTCTTCTCTGATTATTTGACTTGAAATCCGAGGAAATAATTCATCTCCCCCATCTTTGACATCTCGAATTTATCTTTCACAATCTCCTCATATTGTTGACATATAGTGACATTCTTTGATCCGAATATGATGTCATCTACGTAGATCTGCACAATTAATATGTCGTCGTCTAGACAAATGATGAATAATGTGCGGTCTACTGTGCCCTTCTTAAAACATTTCTGATGAAAAAACTCAGACAGGGTATCGTACCAAGACCTAGGTGCTTGTTTTAACCCGTACAGAGCCTTTCTGAGTCTGTAAACTTGATGTCCCTACTGAAAGCTAGGAGGTTGTTCTACATAGACTTCTTCTTTCAGCATGACGTTCAGGAACACAGACTTCACATCCATTTGATATACTCTGAAGCGTTGATGTGTTGCGTAGGCTAGGAATAGTCTGATTGCCTCTAATCTTGCAACTGGAGCGAACGTTTCGTCGAAATCTATCCCTTCGGCTTGATAGTAGCCTTTTGCCACGAGTCTTGCTTTATTCCTTACTATGACGTTGTTTTCATCTCGCTTGTTCTTGAACACCCATTTAGTTCCGATCACATGTTGATGTCAGGGTCTATCAACAACCTCCCATACTTCGTTTCTCGTGAACTAATTCAACTCCTCCTGCATGACGATGATCCAATCAGCATCCTTAAGTGCGTCCTTAACGATCGAGGTTCTTGATGAGACAAGAAGCAGGAATATAGAACGCTTTCTCCCTAACAGAATCTGGATCTTGTCTTTACACTAGCTGAAGGATCTCCAATAATTAGATCAGTAGTGTGAGCGTCCAGCCACGATCGACGATGTTTTAACTCTTCATCTGAAATTTGTTCAACACAGATAGTAGGTGAGTTAGGTATTTCATTTGTACTATTCTGAGATTGAAGTAATTCAGTTACTAGTGTCGGGTCTACTGAGTCACCAGGTACAGAAGCATTCAGCTTAGGAACTTCATTTGTTCTCCCTGAATTATTATTCTCAGTAGAGGTCTCAGTTACCACTTGGCTTTCTTCATCAACCTGAGTTACCTGGGATTGACTCTGTTCAGTAGAGTTAATTTCCTCTTCTGAATCATCATCCCAACACAGCTGGATCTTCTCAACATTGTCTTTTAAGCTCAGATCCTGTAGCTGTTTACTGATGTCCTCAGATTCTGAATTTGAGTTTCTACTTCTGTCTTCATTAGCAAACTCATTCAAAACAACATGAGTGCTTTCCTCCACGCAAAGGGTCCAGTAGTTAAAAACTCTGAAGGCTTTGCTGACCCGGGAGTATCCTAAGAAGACTCCCTGGTCTGACTTGCTATCAAAAGTCTTTAACTGATCCTTTCCATTATTGTGGATAAAGCATGAACACCAAAAAAATATGGAAATAAGATACGAAAGTCTTCCTGCCGTTCCATAATTCATATGGTGTCTTCTGATGTTGCTTTGTCAGTAGAGATCTGTTCTTAGTATAACATGCAGTATCAGTTGCTTCTGCCCTGAATTTAGATGGGAGTCCCGAGTGCGAGCGGGGGGTTCTTCTTTGCTTCTTTGAGTGTTCTGTTCTTTCTCTCATCAATCCCATTTTGTTGAGGCGGCGTGCAGCAGACGTCTCGTGCTCTATGCCTTCAGCTTTACAGAACTCTTCCATCATTGAATTCAGGAACTCAGTTCCTCTGTCTGAACGTATCTTTCTGATTTCGGTGTTCTTCTCGACACTGAGCCTTTTCAGAAGCGCAGGCAACTCTGTTTTGACGTCAGACTTATTGGCAATAAATATGACCCATGTGGAGCGCGAGTAGTCATCAATGACCACTAAAGCATACTTCTTGCCTCTGATCGTCACTAGAGACACTGGACCGAACAAATCCATGTGCAACAGCTGAAGGATTCCATCAATGGAAGGCGATGGAACAGGCGGATTTTGCTTCTTTATTTGATTTCCCTTCAGACATGCTTCGCACTGAGTGTCTTTGCTGAACACTTCATTCGGCAGTCCTCTTACTAGAGCGTTTCTAGCTAGCTTGTTGAGTGTCTTGAAGTTGAGATGACTGAGTCTTCTGTGCCAGAGCCACCCCATTCTGTTGTCGCTCTTCGCCAGCAAGCATGCTTCATGTTCAGCTGATTTCCAGTCAGCTACGTATATATTCTTTTTGCGCGAACCTGATAACACAATTTTCCCAGTAGATTTATCAATGACATCACAGAAACCAGCGTAAAAAATCACTCTATTCGGGTTATCACAAAATTGACTAACAGAGAGAAAATTATGTTGAAGTCCTTCAACATATGATACTCATGAAAGTGTGGCGGTTCCAATGCTTGAGTGTTCCATAACCTCCCGGTGTAGCCTTTTGCATTGTCTCCGAACTCGATTACGGGTCCTTCTTCAGCAGTATAAATCTTGAGTAAGTTCCTCTGGTACGTCATTTGTCTTGAGCATCCGCTGTCCACGTACCAATAGATGTTAGTTTTGGAAACCCAAATCTGTCTCACGACCTTGGTGGTCTCAGACAATTTCTTCCCACTTTGATCAACATACTTGACCACTGGACTGGTCGATGCTGACTTCTGAGGCTTTACTGGTTCAGGAGTCCTGATCTTCTGAGTTGGTGGACCGTTGACCTTAGCCTTATGTACGACTTTCTTCTTCTGACTCTTGGATCCTCTGCGGAGGTCCATACTGATCAGCCCACTTGACTCTACTGGTTCCTCCTTGACTGAAATGGGGTGATTTTGAGCTAATCTTCTTGTCAGATTTCTGATAGCTAGGATGAGGTGCCTTCATCTTCTGTTTGTTCTTTGCTAAGGGGTTCAGGATCTCAGCATTGATATTCTCCCCTTGAACAAACCTATTAGTCAGCCGATTTTCTGAGCGTACGGGGGCAGATGAGGAGGCTCCCTGGCTGAACCCAAGTCCCTCCTTGCAATGTTTGGTCTTGTTGTTGGCTAGCATCGCGTCAAGCTTTTCTCAGCTCCCATGTACCGCTCTGTCATTAGTTCCTCCAGACATCGTCACTCTTCTTAAGCATTTCATGCTCGGTCTGAAGTCCTGAGAACTGTTGCTTTAGTAGACTCAATTCAGTATCCTTCTGAGTCAAGTCATTGGCCAGTACTGAGATCTGATTTTCTTGATGTTGAGACTTGGCCATCAGAGAGTTAATCTCCTCCCTAAGTCTCAACACAAGTCCTTCTGACTCAGTAGCAACCTGACTCTCCTGAGAAAGTCTCTGATTCTCCCCTTTCAGGGTATCCAACTCCTGAAGAGTCTTACTGAGCTGCAGGCTCATCTGAATCTGCTCATCTAATAATTCTTCATAGGCGATCGAGATGTCCAGATTCTCTTCTCCACATGAAATAGTGTCGTGTGGGCAGTGTGAATAGGAGTTAAATGGTGCGTGAGAGTTTACCTCATCCTCTTCTCCTGCCATAAGACACTTTTTGGCATCTTCTTCAAGCTCTTGGGCCATGAATGCCGCTTCATCATCTGATGAATCCATGAAGGAGTCGACTTCATCTAAGTCGTTTGAGAGTTCACCGATAATATATGTTTGACACTTCTTGATGAACTTCTCCCTTCGAGCTTTTTGTGCTGCTCTCTCAGCTGTACTGAGCTCAGGACAGTCGTATTGATAGTGTCCTGGCTTCTTGCAGTTGTAGCAGGAGGTGATTCTGCCTTCTTTGCTCTCACTATCTTTCGACTGTGCAGAATCTTCCTGTTTCCTGCAATCATAAGTATGCGGTTCATGAGTGCGCTTAGGTGTATACTCATACTTACTCTTTGAGTCGCTGACGACTCTAGAGAGCTTTCTGTGCCTCTCCTTTTCCTTCTGATACCTAACGGCAAGCACTGCATATTTCTTAGCTAGGTTTCCTTCTTGTAGATCGCTGATTGAAGGTTCAGCCTTGCTAGATGCGGGAGCTGCTGTGCTGACTGATGCTTTGAAAGCATGGTCGATCTGTGTGTCAGCTTCAGCTCGCTGCTTCCTCTGTGGTAGACCGAACTCGAACTCCTCAGCTTTTAATTATGAAAATATATGATCAGGGGAAACAATGTCAAGATTAGAATGTCTAAGCAAAGTAGCAAATGGAGTCCAATGTCCGTCCGTCACTGCTCTCAACATTTTGAGATTCATTTCTCGGTTGGAGAATTTCTTTCCCAGCCTGTTGATAGTGTTCATCAGATCCGTAAATCTGACGTTGAGATCTTCAATTGTGTCGCCAGGCATGAGAGACAGTCTCTCCAGCTTCTAAAGTTCCAGCGCTAGTTTGTTCGCTTTGATCTTCTGAGTCCCCCAAATCAGTATCGCCAGAGTATCCCAGAGTTCCTTGGCGGACTTGTAGTCTTAAACTCTTTCGAGATAGGAGTCACTCAGGGTGGTCAGTATGGCATTTCTGGCAACTCGGTCTAGATTGTGAAGTTTCTTCTCTTCAGGAGTGAAGAGGATTCTGACTTTGGGGATCTTCTTCTCGGTTACCATGCATCCTCCTTGTGCTGGATCCTGGGTTTTGACACTATCAATAATGGGAACGATAGGTCCGTTTTCCAAGACCTCTGTCATGCTGTCGTGGACGGAAGTCAGATGAGCTTCCATTCTGACTAGCCATACCCCGTAGTTCTCTACTGAGAACATGGGTACCATCCTGATTCCTGACATATCAAACATTTTAAATAGTGATATGAATGAAGAATGATATGCAGCGAAAACGTTTTCAAGATCCGTTCAAGTAGACCAGTTTCAAATAACAAGAGTCTTAGAGAACTACCGCTCTGATACCAATTGTTGGTCCATAGATAAACGTTCAGGTGTAAAGGGGGGGGGGGTTGAATATACCTGAAAACTTTCTCAACTTAAAACGCGAACAGTCCTATTAAAACGTCCAGGTGTAGAGTGCCTTGCTGAACAAGTTCAATATACCAAATATGCTGTTCTGAATCACGTAGACGAGTGGCCGACTATGCGAGGCACGCTACCCGACGATGTCGAATTCGATGCCGTCCAGTAAGAGTTCAGTAGTGGAAATGTGTAGGCCCAATTCAATTGAGTTTGAAAACGTTTTTATTAAAAATGCTTCAGTATATTAGTTCAATCTATTAAGCTTTACTGAAACTCAGTTGAATGATTTTGAAAGATAATTTTCAGTATAAACAGAAATCAATGAAACAGTAAAAAAGAACACAACGATTTTAAAGTGGTACGAATATCAACAATCCTACGTCCACTGTCC
The DNA here is from genome assembly GCA_028984105.1 of Lavandula angustifolia. Classification (NCBI taxonomy): domain Eukaryota; kingdom Viridiplantae; phylum Streptophyta; class Magnoliopsida; order Lamiales; family Lamiaceae; genus Lavandula; species Lavandula angustifolia. Next base: position 26,464,341 of record CM054803.1, on the reverse strand, counting down.
CGAAAAGATCAGGAGGCTATTTTATTATACTGAGTTAGTCTCAGTCGGTTTGTGCACTGGACAAACACTGGTTTTGAGGATTATACTGAGCAAGTCTCAGTTTACAAGTATCAAACTGAAGTGTTTGACAAACTCTCCAACTATGAAGGAGTTCTTTACAAGTAAGAACAGTTCAAGGATGAACTCCTTCGATCTAAGCTATGGATATATCAGCTGAGGTTAGGTTTGAGGGAAGGGAACAAGAATGTGGCTTCTAGAGTGACGAACAGTGAGGAATAAGCTCTCTGGGTTTCTATCACTTGGATACTAGAGGCTTCGATTCTAATTCAGCTTGGTTCCCTTGAGCAAGTATGTCGCCTTTCACTTGAAGTGTATCTCTGAAGATCTTGGGAAAACTTAAGTCGGTAAGTGTTTGCTCGTAATCACTCGTGTGTTCTTGTATCGTAGGTGAGCTTCGATTTAATTTTCCCTCTATTTATAGAGGTGAGCCATGGACAGATCCGTTGGAGACGTCGATCCATGTGTCACTCTCTTTTGGGTAGCTAACGGCTCTATCAAAGAAATCTACCAGAGTCTTTTCCCTCCATTTCTGGAAAGTGGTTGACTTGCAGCTTTAATCAGAACTAGGACAGCTGGCTGCTCGTCATTGGTCGAGGTGTAGAAAGTGGTTGAGACACACAGACTTCTAGGCAGATCTGAAGTTGACTTCTCTGAATACCTCGTATGATTCTACTGATTTAATAAGATCACAGACAGTCAAGGAGACTGTCTGGCCGTTGCTGAGTTTGACCTTGGTTCAGTAGGTATACTCCTGCTGACTCCAACTCTATGGAAGGTCAACTTGGAGTTCGGTGAACGGCTCTGCTGAGTCCAGTTCTACTGACTCCTTTCGATATCTTTGCTCTGCTTTGAGTCCAAAGACTACTTGGGTATGAATACCTCTCAGTATGGTGCTCGAGCTGAGTCCAGCACTATTGAGTCTTCACTCCATGGTACTGAGGTTGATAGTCTACTGAAGGGTCAGTAGACAGAACTAAGTGTCTGAACCATGCTGAAAGAATATCTACTGGTCTAAAACTCTCAGAGACAAAGGCATTACAATTACAACTCAATGGTTCACCAATCAAATTAGGGTTTGAGATCATTCAAATCTTCTATCACTATACTACTGAATCATCTCCCAACAAAGGGATAGAGGAATCCCTGTGAAGTTCCTTTAAGGAAGAGGAAGATAATAACAGTTCCTAGTGTAGTTGAAGCTCCTGTTGCGAGTGAGGTTCCTGCTATAGTTGAAGTTCTTGCAGGAGTTGAAATTCTTGCTGCAGTTTTAGTTCCTGCAACAGGTGAAGGCTCTTCTATTTTGGAGAGAGTAGTAGATGAAGTTTCTGATAGGAGATGAAGTTTTTGAAAGGAGGAAGAAGTCCAAAAAATCAGCAGATGAAGTATCTGAAAGGAGGAAGAAGGCCAAGCAAGCAGCATATGTAGTCCCGCAGAACGTGTTAACAAACGTAAAGGAAATGAAGCAGCAAATGAAGTTCCTAATGGCATGAAGAAGCCCAAGAAATAAAAACACTATGTAATCATAGTTAAAATCAAACAAAGTAATAAATTATTCCTAAAATTTCTTTTATTCATAAATTATTTGTAGTGCTCAAGCCACCATTGTGGTTAAGTGTAGGCGTGCTAGCCTTTGTCAGATCATGGCACAATTGAGTGATTTATAAAAAAGCAGCTAAATGAAATAGGTTTTGGGGTTTTTCGTTTTTACATGACTTTAAGTATATCCCATGGAGTAAGATGATATGGCTTCTAAAAACTTCAAATCTAGAAGCCATGTCTTAACTTTTCCAAACAATAAAACATTTTCATTACACCTGATGATGTTAGATATCTGTTTTTGCTCCTGGGAACGAGGGCAATGATGTTTTGCTAAATTGTCACAATGTTGATAGTCTTCCATACGATTTTAAGAATAGATACGATCTTAAAAAGAAAGACGTTAATCAGTCAAAAGTGGATGTTTGGTTTACAATAGGTTAAGAGATTTTTTTTTTTGGGGGGGGGATGATCTCAAACGGTTATTCATTCTATATAGTTTGTCCTACTTTCTCACTCAAATAAAGAATCATACCATTGACTTTTCTATTTCTAGTTCATCGGTTGACATTGCTAAGATTCTTAGTTTTGGTCGGTGCACATTTATAATCGAAAGATTGTGCAAATGAGTTGTCGTTCTAATCTCTTGATATAACAGAAGTTGATAAGGCAAAACTTGATGTTCTAATTATAAAAATACATTCAGTAGAGTTCAATGTAACGAAACCGAAAGCGAAACAATGTATTTTTTTCAAACAGTTTTTTCTTTTTTTATTTTCCCCAGAAATACCATTATTCTAACCATATATAATAAGTTTGATGTAAGTTTGAGATTTGTGGATCAATAACAATCATGTGATGATGATTGGAACATCAAAGTTGCTAATTGTTCTTTGTTTCCAATTTCATGATGATAAATAGTAAATTTCTGCTAGACTTTGATGAACGAGAGAACGACATTGTTGATCATCTTTTCTATACATATTCCTCACGTATTGAGTAAGTATTACTATTCTTAGTTTTCTAAAAATTTTCTTAATTATATATGCTGGTTTAATATTTCATATTCTATCTGTAACAAAGCAAATGTGTTTGCACACGCTGGGTTACTCTTCGTGTCATTTTTAGGAATAAACTTCATGACAAAATGTCAAAATCTACACTAATTGAGACGAATATAATTGATATTTAGAGTTTTCTTGCTGAAGAAAGCAGAACAATTTCAAACACATACTTTTTCAAGGAAAATAGAGAAATGGTATTTTTGGTGCTCAATTCTGGGGAAGTAAAATTTTAATCCTCAATTTTTCTTCCTTTGTAATTGGATCCCTTGATTTTGATTTTTCCTTTTTGTAGAAATTCCTTCAGAATTTCGTAAGTGAAAAAGATGTGACGAAGAAACAACAAAGAGAAGAGAGTTATAAATTGCCGGAAGTACTGATTTTTTTTTTTTTGCTGATATTATGACCACAAATTTTGTAAGAGAATTTACTTGCTGAAATCTAATTGCTGTTTTTTCCCCATTTAATATAGATATGTTTTTTTTTTTTTTTTCATTTGCTTCAAAGATCACTTTCATGGAGCTGTGATAGATTCAATTTGAGAAAAGCCAACTACGTCTACAACATGAAGTCAAATGCTAAAGTAATGGTGTGTCAATTTTATACTACTCGTGTAACACCCCGAAATTTTACTTAAAAATAAATAAATAAGTGAATAAAATGATTTGCATTTTATGCATAATATCACGAGTTTAGTTCTTTAAGTCGCGCCTTAGAAAAATGAAAATGAAAATTAAAACATCTATGTTATTTTTCATTAAATTATTTTTGTTATGTAAATTTATTTTGAATTTCCTGAATCTATTAGGATTAATGAAAGAATATAATAATTTATATTATATAAGTTATTAGGAGATAATTTAAAATTATATTTTGTGAATAAAATAGATATTATATTAGTGTTATACATGTTTTAGGATAAAATCTAATTGTGCATATCCATATCCTAATTTATCTTGGATTGAATGTCTTATAAGGTAAGTGATACAATAAATGCTATGTAAAATATATAAGGACGAAAATAATCCTGGATAAAATATATTTGATATCTTTTATAATTAGGGATCTTTAAATAATTTATCCTAAGTCTATAAATACACTCTTAGTCGTCCATAAAATAGTTTCACATAAACTTTTCGAAAAATATGTCAACATACCTGCGAACTGTTTCAAAAACTATTTACATGTCTTCCCGGTATCCTATCGTGGTTAAATTTTAGGCGAAGCTTTCTAGGTATGTCTTTTAGATCTCTGTAAATTTTGGTGATTTTTAGGCAAGTCCCTATATTTTTAATAAATATTTACTTTTACACTGCCGAAAAACCATGCATCCGGGATAGGGTTTAGCAAAATATTTATATCTCACTCCAAAAACCTGATTTTGACTTGTTTCTTTTTCCTAAATAGTCCACACACGTTGGGGTTTGTAAAAATATTTATTTCATATTTTTAACTTATGTGTATGAAAGCAGCTTAATACAAAATTCTGGGTAGTTAGTCGGAGCATGCATTTTCGTATTCGGATTTTGGTTGAAACGTTCTATGTTTTTCAGAAATTATCCCTTTTGATATGATATCCCTATGTATGGTCCCTAGATGTTTGTTAAATATTAGAATTTTTAAAGTATGTTTGGTCCCTGAAGCTTATAGTTAAAGGTAAGTAGGTCAGAAATCGCCTCTGTCAATGCAGTAGGTATTGTTTTGGTTCTAATTTTTAGAGGACTTATTATTTTTATATGAAACCAAATCTGGAATGATTTAAACTCATTAAAGAATCTCTATGTAGAAAATTAGAATTTATGGAATGAATTCATGTTCTGTGGAACTCTTTTAAAATAGGTATTCTGCACGAGTTAAAATAGAACATAGAAACCTAGTATATAGATATGATATTATTTGCAACCTAATAACTATAAGGTATCATTGTATATGTCATGTTATAAGCTTAATACTAGAATAAATCGTTAGAACTCGGAGTTATTTAGAAACGAGAAGTAGAAGTAAGTATCGATATACTTATTTGCATCCCATGTACAAAACGATTAATTGTTTGATGCATATCAAGATATTAAGATTTGAATTATTTCATGTTAGGATTGGCGCGCAGGACTTAATCCATTGATATACATCTTTTCATTCACTCAAAAAGGTTAAGGTGAGGTTTTTCTTTTATCCTTATTATATACTATACTGTTTTTCTCATGCGTTATTCAGTACAGGCAGAGCCTTCGGGCTATTCACGCAGTAAAACCTTCGGGTTAGCCTTCGGGCAATTCATGCAGTAAAACCTTCGGGTTAGCCTTCGGGTAATTCACGCAGTGAAACTTTCGGGTTAGCCCTCGGACATTCACGTAGTAAAACCTTCGGGTTAAGCCTCCGGACTTGCATGTCTAATTTCATATGTTAAATCCTTTATAGTTTATAATTTGGATAATGTTTGACCCCACTGAGTAGTCGTACTCACCCCCTTATATTTTCACCTTTTCAGATCATGGTCCGGCAGGTGCTTGAAGTGGCGGATGGTGATGGTCACACATGAAAGGATCTAAAATATTTTTTTTAAACACATTAATTTATTTTTATCTTGAACTATGCATTTGTCTTTATTTAATTCCGTGAACTAGTAGGTACACATGTTTTGGATTCAAGACATCCGCTATTATGAAATGCATTAAAACCTTATTGATTTTATATATCTATTATTTTTTAAAATTAAATTGAGAAGATTAAATTTATGCAAGAGGTGACGTCCCCTTAAAAAGATTATGAAAATTGGGGCGTTACAGATTGGTATCAGAACAGGTATACTTTCCTGTAGACTTGCTTCATGTTATGCAAGAAATTGACCATCATCACTGCCACAGCATTGTACCGGCGAGGTAAGAAAGATTTTCTAAGTTAATTTTGAAGCATAATATTGAAAGCATGTTTTTTCTAGCATTGCATGAGCATAATTTTTTTGTAATTAAATTATGTAAAATATTTAAAGTCCTCGAAGATGTTGCCTTAAGAATGGAACTTAGATGCCTTGAATTTTATATGAACAATAGGAAAATGCCTCCGAGAAGACAACCCGGTAACAATCCTAGTGGAGGGACAGGAAATAACCATCCAGAGAACATTAGCAATGCACAGCTGTTGGAGGCTATGAGGGGAATGTTCCCGCAAATAGTCGTAGTTCTTTTAAGTTTTCAGTCAACAAACAAACAAGTTTTGAGTTTATTAACAAAAACGTATGAACTAGGCTGTTAAAAGATAGGTCCAGCAAAATATTCCACACACAAACACTTATTTCCGATAATCAGCACTTAATATTAATTAATCTCAAGAATCGACTAGTTATAGATCATCGTAACTTAAACTGCATGATCCTCACTCCCACTTACTTAATCGGAAGCCGCCATGTTGGGCATCGAAATGACTACTTCCCTAATCTAACTACAACCTAGCCTTATTCCACGAGAAACGATGGAAGTACTAAGTTAGTGTTGGGATGAACATATATGATAAAATTTGAAGATCTCAAAACCCCTAGCTGAATGATGGGCATTCGATATTGTAATAGCTTAGTTTAAGTTCAGCTGTTAGAACTTAGTAGGCTAGAGTTCGGTAGTTGTGGATTCAGTAGAAGATTTTGCACTCAGCTGAAGAACTCAGAATCGAAGAAGCCAGTTGGTCTGTCTATCACCAACTGAATCTGCAAAGGAAATCGAGCCAGAGACAAAGGTGTTAAGACGAATGTCGATAGAGGACAATCAGTGAAGGTCCGAGGATTCAACAGAAGTCAACTCATCATACTTTGAGTTTGAATGAGCCTCAACAACTCTCATGTACCTCGACCAATAAGGAGCCGACAATGCCTTACCTACTCTGCCATAAAGCTGCTCCTAGCCGGAAAAAGAAAAAATCTCTATAGTGCCTCTACTCAATGTTCAAATTGTATATGGTCGTTTTTCTTGTCTTATTCGATACGTGGCTAGACCCTCTCCACCTATTCACAAATCGAAGGCTATAAATAGAGAAGGTCTTCATGCAGAAGAAGAACCAGGAACCAAAGCGAACAAGCTCAAAACTCTAGCGAACTTACAAGCAACATTTAAGCGAAGAACTTGCTCTAAGAATTAGATATCTTTTAGCTCTTCTTTCTAGAGAATTATTGTTCCCTTTCTCTATCTAAGCGTGCGTATTGTAAAATCAATAGCTTAGAACCTCGAAGGAGTTCATTTTTTTGAACTGTTCTCTCTTATAAGAACTCCTTCCCAGTTGGAGAATCTCTAACCTTAAAGGTTAAGAAGTGTAAAGTCACTGCGACTATAAGTAGAATATGTCGTGTGCACAGATAGCTGAGACTTGCTCAGTATAAGCAAATACATTTGAATCTTTCCTGTGAACAGATCACTGATACTTGCTCAGGATAAATAATACAAGTTCTCCTACTTAGTTCAGGACAGTGGATGTAAGACCCTATGTGTCCGAACCACTTTAAAAATTGTTGTGTTGATTTATACTGTTTCATTGATTTAACTGTTCATTCAGCATCCAACTGAGTTTAATCAAACTTGCATAAAAACAGGTTTTCAACTAAGAGGCATATTTTAAAGGACCCACACTTCCGCACACAACTCTTGCACTGAACTACTGTTTACTAACATAAGTCAGTAGGACTGTACTCGGTATGAGATATTTCGGCCCCGCGATCGAGAAAGTATATCGGCCAATTGACAAGTTCGGTAGCAATTTTCAGCTAAAGACTAATTTCGCGTTACGAGTTCAAATTTGCATTAAGGTGTATTCAGCCCCCCCCAACACCTGAACAGCATCTCTGGGCCAACAGCTAGCTACAGACTACACAACCTAAGGTGATCAGGCCTAAGTTACTAGTAAGATAAATTAATTCAGATTTAACCCGAGCCCTCTTGATTAATTATAAGCACCTAAGCCTCATTTACTATTTACATGTGTGTTTCACATCCCGCCCGGACCACTAAAAGTTAAGCTACTCATGAAAAGGTCCCGACTGTGCAGGCAAGACACCACGCAGAACAAAATAGAATTCATTTGTAACCCTAGATCTAGCATGCACGAAACTTAAGAACAAAATATCAAATACGAAACAAGAGCATAAAATCAAAGTACGAATTAAATTTAAAGAACGAAACCGAAAGTTAAAGAACGAGAGTACCGATCAAGTGTCTTCGATCTCTCAACAAATATGGAAATTAAATTGCATGAAATTAAATCGTCTTCAACCATGCACATAAAAACCTAAAACAAGTCTTTCTTCTTCCTCTCAAACTAACGACTTGCATGGAAAATAGAATGGAACTTCAATCGGAATTCTTCTTCTCGGCGTGGATGGACGGAATGACTTCTTCTTCTCGGAATAGATGAACGACGCGGGTTGGAAATGAGAATGTATTCAAAAGTCTCTTCAAATCTGCGCCTCTAAAACCTTTTATATGACTGCTATCTTGATCAAGATTTGGATCGAGGGTTTTATTTCGGATAAGGAAAGATTTCCTAAGATAAGTAAATATCTCTCTTTTCCTTAACCATCAAGTCATCCTGCGCTTTCCTTCCTTCTCTCTATTTTCGACCAAAAATTCATCAAAATCGAGCGATCATTGCTAGAAATATATCGCCAGCTTGCATCCTCATCATACGCCAACTCGTCCAAAAATCCTGCATAAACTGCCAACAAAAGCGCCTGGCCTGAACAGTTAAGTGATATTTCAGCATATATAATATGGTACGAAAATCTCTCATCAAATCTATTTACACTTGTACTATACTCGCCCTCGAGTATAAGAAGAACTAAAGATAAGTACCTAATTATTTCGCCTTTCCCCATAACTGAAGACACAAAAGAAAAGACACGAAACAAAGACACAAGACACGCCAAAAACAAAAACAAAAGAAGAAACGAATGAATGGACTCAAGAACAAAAACAAGAAGCGGCACTAATCAATTCAAAATTCTCAGCACCAATTAACTAGTCAAGCAATGTCAAACTATGCAATCATAATCTTATCAAGCAAGTAGACAATGCAAATTTGAAAACTAGGCACACATATATCAATTTGGTCAAAATCTAAACAAAGTGGATATCCTCAAGATTCGCTCATCACTCAACTAGTCTAGGTCCGATTCAAGCCATTCAAAGAAAACAATCCGCGCACTCACGATAAGAGATCGTCATAATAGCAATATCTAGGAGGTCTTTCTCATTTGATTGTAATGGGGCTTAGGTATTAGATAAATTGATGTTGGTAAGAGCCCTAGGGGTACTAAGCTCTATATCAAGTGTAAGCAAAAACATATGACTAGAAACAACGAAAAATAACGAAAATAAAATCCCTCTCCTTACACTTGATCCCTATCAAGTGTAAGAACAAGACAAAACACGAAAGCACATAAAAATAGACTCAAAGCACGAAACAAAAAACAAAAATAAAACAAGGGGAAAACAAGTCACTTGTTGCCTCGGCTGTGAAGGATAATTGAGGGTTAGTAACAATACCTTCCTCCTTCGTATGTTGTCGCGGCTTTGATTGTTGCTCGCTGTGTTCCGGCCTTTTTCTTCCTCTGGGTGGTCAGAGAACTGAAGAAAATAGATTACTGTCTCTCCCACACTACTCACGCCGTGCGTCTATATTTGTGATTGTGTGTGTTCTGTTTCTAAACACAGTACTAATATATATAGGCTTCAAAAGCCAATATAATATTAATATATTTGTAGCCAATTAATTTAATTATATTTCTAATGGGCTTCCACATAATTAGCCCATAATATAATTAATTAATCTACTAGGCTACTAATATTTATCAATTAATTGGCCCAGCCAATTAATTCCAGATAAATAACATTATTAAATAATGTAAAAATACATTAATCCATTAATAATGATTTCTGAGAGACAATAAATAACTAGACAACTAATTGGGCCAGATCAGGGATCTAATACAAGAAATAAAGTTGGGCCTCAAATTAATTAATTATCTATGCTCAGCCCAGAGCAAAATTAGTTAATAAACACAGATTCATTCCACTAGAGAATCCATGCTGACTTACCCCTTTATCCCAAATTGAGCAAGGGCTTGTATTTTAGACTTAATCGATCTCCGTATTTAAGATAGAAATATCCGTTAATTAATTAAGCTCACTGACAGCTTATATTAATTAAAATCTTATATTCCTGAGTAGTACCACTCGACCCTTATTAACACACCTGAACTTAATCAACCGGTCGGGTTTAGTGTGCTAATCCTTTCGAGTTCCTCAGGGGATATTATCAACCCATTTTACTAGGATACGGTTGCAAGATACAGACAACCAGCCTGAGCCACAAATAACTACTAACACCCAAGATACGTAGATCCGGTCGCGATGACGTTCACCATAGTAGGTCAAAGTGATAGATAGCCAAATGCACTCAGCTGAAGTCTTACCAAGCTTAAGACCAGCTAAGTCACCAAGATCTTAGTTCTCCACTAAAGTCAGTTAGGAGAACACATCTCACTGTGATCCGTCAATACACCACCTTAAGTGTACCAGTAAAGACAAGCAGCTAAGACAAGCCACTTCTTATCTAAACTGCAACTTAAACCGACAACTTATCCTTAAGTTGTCTCAACTGTGATAACTGTTTATATCTTGTCATTTCAACCAATTTGTGTTGTCTTCTGTGATACCCGACACACCACACAAATCTAACTTTTATACAAGATAAAGGATAACATGTGCAAATATACATATTTATCAGATAGGAGAATAAAATAGTGGTAAGGACGAAAACACATTGTATACAAGCATAAAAAATGCTTCCAGTATACAAAATCCCAACAATTCTCCCACTTATACTAAAGCAAACTTTTAGTATACAATGTGTCAGTTCTAGGTACAAACTAGTACTCAGCTATATCTCAGCTATCTAGGTACAAACTAGTACCCAACTATATCTCAGCTATCTATCCTATCTATCACTGCATCTTCTCCCACTTATACAAAAGTTTATGTAGTCCTAAGGGGGGAGCATCTCTACCATCCCGAAGCCACGAACATGCTTCTCGTAAGCCGGGAGTGGTAAGCTCTTCGTGAAAGGATTAGCTAGGTTGACTTCAGTTCCAATTTTGTCAATCACCACGTCACCTCGATTTGCGAATACTCGTATAATGTGGTACTTCCTGTCTATGTGTTTAGACACCTTGTGAGATCTAGGTTCCTTAGAATTTGTCACTGCACCCGCATTATCACAATAAATTGTGATCGCCTTAGGCAAATTCTAAACAATATCAAGATCCAGGAGGAAATTCTTGAGCCAAACTGCCTCTTTCGAAGCTTCTGAAGCAGCCACATACTCTGTTTCCATGGTTGAGTCCGCAATGCATTTCTGCTTTGCACTCCTCCATGAAATGGCTCCACCTCCCAAGGTAAATACATAACCCGAGGTAGACTTCTACTCGTCTCTGTCAGCCTAGAAATCCGATTCTGTATACACCCAAAGACACTAGACTGTCTAACTGGTAAACAAGCCTATAATCTCTAGTCCGTTTCAGATACTTGAGAATATGCTTGACCGCAGTCCAGTGTTCCTTTCTAGGGTTAGACTGATATCTTGAGACCATGCCTACAGCATATGAGATATCTGCTCTCGTACAAAGCATTGCATACATGAGGCTACCGACAGCGGAACCATATGATACTAGCCTCATACTTTCTATCTCTTTAGGCGTTTTAGGGCACTGACTCTTGGATAGAAAAATGTCATATCTGAAAGGTACTGAACCTCTCTTGGCTTTTTGCATGCTAAAACGAGCAATAACAGTGTCAATGTAGGACGCGTGTGACAAACTTAACATCATTTTCTGGCGATCTCAGATAACCTTGATCCCAAGGATGTAAGCAGCTTCACCTAAGTCCTTCATTTGAAACTGCTCGGATAACCACATCTTTACGTCTGATAACACTTCAACATTTTTGCCAATGAGAAAGATGTCATCTACGTAAAATGCAAGAAACACCACTGATCCGTTAACACAAATACGGTACACACACCTCGTTAGGACATGATACAAATCCATAGGATTTGACTACCTTGTCGAAAACGCTGGTGCCATAACCAGAAAGCTTGCTTAAGTCTATGAATAGACTTCTTAAGCTTCCAAACTAGATGCTCTTCGCCCTTCTTCACATAACCATCTGGCTGTTTCATGTAGATGTCCCTACCTTTTTTAAGGTGGCCGTTTAGGAATGCGGTTTTGACATACATTTGCTAGATCTCTAGGTTCATGTGAGCTGATATGGCAAGGAGAATCCGAATGGACTTGATCATTGCTATAGGCGAGAAGGTCTCTTCGTAATCGATACCTTCTTTCTGGGTAAAACCCTTCGCCACTAGCCTGGCCTTAAACGCCACGATCTCTCCATTCGGTCCTCTCTCTTTCTCTGTATACCCACTTACTACCAATAGCCTTGCAGCCCTCAGGTAGTTCAGTGATCTCGTATACATCCATATTGTTGGGTGATGATTCAATCCTCAGCATGATCATACTTGTGGGAAATGACTCTATCTTCTATACTGAATCACGCTCAGTAGCCTCGTGCTCTGAACTGTTGAGAAGATTTGAAGATCCCAAAACCCTATCTGATTGATGAACCATTCCTTTGTATTCGTATTTCTCTGAGGTTTCAGACTCAGTAGACACTCTGCTCTGGTCAAAGGCGCTCAGTAGCTCATCAGCCTCAGCACCAGTGTAGAAGACTCAGTGAATGCTTGGACTCGGCAGGGAGCAAGATATGCGAGAGAGTCGGTTGAACTGGACTCGGCGTGGAGTAGTTCATTGGGCTCGAGCCGATCATCGATGAGACTTATCTCGGCGGTCTATCTACCGAATACAAGGTCGGACTCGGCAACGACGGATAGTCTTCGGGGCTGTCGAGAATCTTTTGAAAGACAATCGGCATTGTCATGTAGGAGGAAGAGAGAAGTCGGCTTCGATGCTGTCTCGAAGTCAGTCTTTGTCTCAACCACTCCATCCACCTCGACGAATGACAAGCATACACGTATCTTCTCACCGCTAAAGGCTGCAGTCAACCTTTTACCTAAAAAGGTGGGAAAGTACACTGTTACCTACACCAAAAGAGCCGTTTGCTACCAAAAAGAGAGAGAGAGAAGAAGATCGTCTCCAACGGATCTATTTTCAATCTCTACTCTATAAATAGAGGGATCATTTAAGATTTGAAGAGAATGCGCGCACCTAGAACACGAGAGAGCATTCAAACGAGCGAAATTAACGACTAAGTCTTCCGCAAGAATCAACCGATTTATCTCCGGCGAAAGACTACATCCAGCTCAAAAGGAACCAAGTTGAACCTTTTGATAGTGTTGTAAACTAAGTTTGATAGTGTTGTAAACTGAGACTTGGATCAGTATAAAAACCAAGACGCGGCTTTGCCCAGTGTGCAAGCTGAGTGAGACTAACTCAGGATAATAAATAGCCTCCTGATCATTCGGGACAGTGGACGTAGGATTTGAGCGATATCCGAACCACTTTAAAAATCCTGTGTCTCTTACTGCTTTCTTAACTGTTGCATTGATTTTACTATTCATACTGAACATCATATTTAAAATCAATCAAGCTGTCTCGAGATATCGAACTTTTAAATCTACCGAACGAGACTTAAAACGTTTTCTCACAAAAAGCGATTTGGGCCTACACTATTCCGCGCACTGAACTCTTACTGTAGATACTGAATTCTGACCTAGTCAGTTAGCAGATCTCAGCTGAGTCAGTAGTCTTAGCCTTTAACTCGATTCAGAACAGTTGTTTGGTCTGTTTGAAGCTTTCGATCGGACACCATCCTGAATAGGACTGTTCGAGTTCGAAGTTGAGAAATCGAATCGGGTGTATTCACCCCCCCCCCTCTACACTGACCGTACACTCGGGACCAACAATTGGTATCGGAAGCGGGGAGTTTTTTTACTCTTGTTATCTTTGAGGCTCGGTCTATTCGAACGGATCCGAGGGAAAACGTTTTCACCTGCATATCACTCTACATTCATATCATTATTCTTCATGGCTGATATGTCGGGTATAAGGATGGTACCTATGTTCTCGGTGGAGAACTACGGAGTATGGCGAGTCGAGAATGGAAGCACATCGACATCCCTCCATGACGAGTATGGTCCGAAGTGCTTGAAGATGGACCTATCGTTCCCATGATCGATAGTGTCGTAACTTCGAGACCAAGCTCAAGGAGGAGGAATGGTGGCCGGGAAGAAGATCCCCCAAAGACAAAAGTCTCTTCACTCCCGAAGAGAAGAAGCTTCACAATCTAGATCGAGTCGCCGGGGAATGCTTATACTAACCACCCTTAGTGATTCTTATCTTGGCGGGGTTCGGGAATGCAAGGCTGCAAAAGAACTGCACGGGACGCTCTTGCGCTGCGAGTCGAGGGACTCAAAAGATTAAAGCCAACAAATTAGCGGCCTGGAACTCCAAAACACGGAAAGCTTGTCTCTCATGCCCGGTGACAAAATCGAAGATACGAACGTCGAGTTACCAATCGATGAACTCTATCAATGGGTGGGAAAGATATTCGGCAACCAGAGATGAATACGAAGATTCGATGGCACCGCCGGATGGACACTTTGGACACCTTTTGCCACTCTATTGCGACATTCGACTTAGATGTTGTGTCTCCGACCATATCTTTTCGAATTACGGGCGGGAGGAGTTTGAGTTCGACGGACCTCAAAGAAAGCGAGCGGTGAAGGCGACACAAAAATCGACCATGCTTTCAAAGCATCGGTCGGCCACTGACATCTCCGGCCCAACGAGCAAAACGACGAGTAAGGCCGAACCTTCACTCAATGATCTACAAGAAGGAAGTCTCGCTCGGAAGTATGCGGCTGCTCGTTGTAAAGTATCGAGAGGAGAAGGAGCGACGCAGAAAAGTGACTAAAGCCTATCGGGAAACGAAAGGTAAGTCAAATTATATGTCGAAACACACTCCCGACACACAATCTTACGAATGCGAAAAGAAAGATGACTCGAGAACCATCAAAGAATAGCGAAAGCAAAGAAGAAAGAGTCATCGCTTGTTACAACTACAAGAAGCCGGGACATTATCGGTATGATTGTCCCGAGCTCGATGAGTGCTTGAACGCGCAGCACGTAAGGCAAGGAGAGAGAAATTCGCCCCGAAAAGACAATCCTACATAGGCGGGCGAAATCTCGGACGACTCGAAGAGGTCGACTCCTTTATGGATTCATCGGATGATGATGCGGCTTTCATAGCCTTAGAGCTTGAAGGCGAAGAATCGGTGAAAAGTGCATGATGGCGGGCGAAGAGGATGAGGTAAATTCTCATGAACTACTTAACTCCTCTTCACACTTTGCACACACGACACTATTTCGGGTGCGAGATGAGAATTTGGACGTCGTGACCGCATACGAAGAACTGCTCGACGAACAAATTCGGATGAGTGCTGCGGCTCGGCAAGACTCTTCGGGGAGTTGGATACCACGAAAGTAGAGAATCGAGACTTTCTCGGGAGAGTCGGGGTTGCTACTAAGGTCGAAGGACTTGTGTTGAGACTCGGGGGAGGAGATAAACTCTCGATGGCCAAGTCTCGGCATCAAGAAGATCGGATTTCGGTTTTGACCAATGACTTGACTCGAGAAAGATGCCTTGAGCCGACTCTGCTGAAGCAAGAAATGTCGGGACTTCGGACCAAGCACGACACACCTGAAGAAGAGTGATGATGTGCGGAGGAGCACGATGGCGAGAGGTACATGGGTGCTTGAGAAGAAATTAGAAGCTATGCTAGCAAACAATAAGCCAAAGCACGCAAGGAAGGACTTGGATTCGGCCGGGGGAGCTTCCTCATCCGCCCCATACACTCGGAAGTACGGCTTGCGATAGGTTTGTTCAAGGGGAGACTATGAACGCAAATATAATGAACCCCCTAGCAAAGAACAAACGAGAAGATGAAAGCACCTCATCCCACACATTAGCATTCGACAAGAAGATCGGTACCAAGAAACCCCGGTTCGGTCGAGGGGGAACCGGCAAATCAAAATTGGAAGATCGGTATGGACCTCCAAAGGCGACACATCCGGCTCGGTATGGGTCATACTATTATGAACCTATAGTCGAGAATAGGCTCCAAAGGTCGGAAGAAAAAGAAAGCCACACGAGAAGGCTAAGGTCGGCGGTCCACCAACTCGAGAAGATCGGGACTCCTGAACCTCGGAAGCCTTAGAAGTCGGTGTGACCGATCCGGTGGTCGAGATATGTTGACTCCGGTGGAAAGAAAATGTGCGAAACCACCGGGGTTGTTAGGCGGATTTGGGTTACTAAAACTAACATCTAAGGACCCAAAATCAAAAATAAAGGGTACCGAATATAATTACGTCTTGCGGGTGCGTAAAGACCCGTGGTATGTGGACGGCGGATGCTCAAGACATATGACATACCAAAGAAGTCTGCGAAGAATTATATCGCTTGAAGAAGGACCCGAGTGAGTTTGGAGACAATGCAAAAGGCTATACCGAAGGATATGGAACACTCGGCATTGGGCGCCAACGTTCCAAGAGTATCATATGTTGAAGGACTTCGGCATAATCTTCTCTCTGTTAGTCAATTTTGTGATAACTCAAATAGAGTGATATTTGGCCTGGTTTTACGTGATGTTATTGATAAATCCACGGGGAAAACGGTGTTATCGGGTTCGCGCGAAAGAACATATATGTGGTGGCCCGGAACTCAGGTGAACACGAAGCTTGCTTATTAGCGAAGAATGACAACCGCACGGGGTGGCTATGGCACGAGAAGACTTCGGCCATCTCAACTTTAAGACGCTCAACAAGCTTGCAAGAAACACTCTAGCAAGGGGGCGCCGAATGAAGTATTCGGCAAAGACACTCGGTGTAAAGCATGTACGAAGGGAAAGCAAACAAGGAATCAAAATCCTCCGGTTCCATCGCCTTCCACGGATGGAATTCTTCAGTGCTACATATGGATTTGTTCGGTCCGGTCTCCCCGTGATGATCGGGAGGCGAGAAAATATGCATTAGTGGTCATAGATGACTACTCGCTACACATGGGTCATATTCATTGCCAACAAGTCGACGTCAAAACAGAGTTACCAACGCTTACGAAAAAGCTCGGTGTCGAGAAGAACACCAAGATCGGGAAAAATACGTTCGGACAGAGGAACCGAGTTCCTTAATTCCATGGTAAAGGAGTTACGCAAGCGAAGGAATAGAGCATGAGACTTCAGGTGAACGCACACCTCGGCGGGAATGGAGTTGTTGAACGAAAGAACGAGAACTCTAAAAGAGGCGGCAAGGACTCTACTCGCAGGACTCGGGACTCCCGACCAAATTGCGGGCGGGAAGCTACGATGCGCATGTTATACTCGAGAATAGATCTCTACCGACAAAGCGGCATAAGCGGACACCATATGAACTATGGAACGGCGGGGAAGCCCTCTCTATCTTATTTCCATATTTTTGGTTGTTCATGCTTTATCCACAATAATGGGAAAGATCGGTGAAGACTTTTGATAGCAAGTCGGATCGGGGAGTATTCTTAGGATACTCTCGGGTCGGCAAAGCTTTCGAGTATTCAACCATTGGACTCTTTGCGTAGAGGAAAGCCCTCATGTTGTTTTTAACGAGTTTGCTGCGAAGACGGGAGCAATAACTCAAATTCCGAATCGAGGACATCGGTAAGCGGCTACGGGATCTAAACTTAAAAGACAAATGCGAAAAGATCCGGCTATGTTGGGATGATGATTCGGACGAAGAAACGAAGACAAATCTATCGAATCTCAACCAGGTGAGCAAGTAGGCGAGCGATTGATTCTCCCAAACAGAATCAATCCCCGGGTAACTTCGGTCGATGAGGAAACCGTAGAGGAAACCGAGACCACTACGAGAATAACAACTCGGGGGGAACATCTAGTAATGTTCCTAAGCTGAATGCCCCCGAACACGGTGACTCGGTAGATCATACTCTTATCATCTGAAATTCTTCAATCTCGAGAATACTACAACCGAAATGCCTAACTCACCTACTATACGTGTTGAACAAATTTCGATTAAGAGTTAAAACATCGTAGATCGTGGCTAGATGCTCACACTGCTGATCTTATAATTGGAGATCCTTCAGCACATGTCAAGACAAGATCCAGATTCTGTCAAGGAGAAAGCGCATTATTTTCCTGCTTCTTGTCTACTGAAGAGCCTCAGAATATTGAGGATGCACTTAAAGATCTTGGCCCGGATTATTGCTATGTAGGAAGAGCTGAATCAGTTCACGAGAAACGAAGTATGGGAGCTTGTAGACAGACCCCGGCATCAACATGTCATTGGAACCAAATGGGTCTTCAAAAACAAGCGAGATGAAAACAACGTTATAGTAAGGAACAAAGCAAGACTCGTGGCTAAAGGCTACTTGTCAAGCCGAAGGGATAGATTTCGATGAGACGTTCGCTCCGGTTGCAAGATTGGAGGCAATCGAGACTATTCTCGGCCTACGCAACACATCAACGATTCGAGTTTATCAAATGGATGTGAAGTCTGCGTTCTCGAACGGCGTCTTTGAAAGAAGAAGTCTATGTGGAACAACCGGCCGGCTTTCGGCGGGGACATCAAGTATATAGACTCGGGGAAGGCTCTATACGGGTTAAAACAAGCACCCGGGGCTTGGTACGATACCCTATCCGAGTTTCTTCTTCGAGAAGGTTTTCGAAAGGCACAGTAGACCGCACTCTATTCGGCATTCGATTTGGAAGAAGACTTATTACTTGTGCGGATCTACGTGGATGACATTATATTTGGATCAAAGAATGTCATCATGTGTCGGCAATTTGAAAAGATGATGAAGGATAAGTTCGAGATGTCGATGATGGGTGAAATGAACTACTTCCTTGGTTTTCAAGTCAAGCAATCTGAAAAGGGAATGTTCATCAACCAAGGCAAATACACTCGAGACCTCATCAAAAGATTCGGCTGCACATCCGGCAAATCAATCAAGATCCCGATGAACACGAATATGAAGATAGATCTTGATAAAGAGGTAGTATCGGTAGACCAAACCGAATACCGTGCTATAATTGGTTCTTTATTATATCTAACGACTACTCGTCCCGACATAACTTATGCTTGTGTAGGTGTACGTGCTCGATTTCGGGCGAATCCCAAGCGAGTCATATGGACTCGGCAAAGAAGATTCTCCGCTATCTACGAGGAACACCCGACATGGGTTTGTGGTATCCAGTGATGATAATATTGAACTAACTCGGTTATTCCGATGCTTGACTATGCGGGATGTAGAATAGACCGAAAATCAACTTCGGGGAACATGTCGGTTCCTTGGCGGCAAGATGATCTCATGGTTTTCAAAGAAACGGCACTCGGTGGCCACGTCGACTACGGGGCTGAATACATGGCTGCTTGGAAGTTGTTGCGCCCGATCCTTTGGCCGAGACGGCGGTTGAGAGACTATGACGTCATTCGGGAATGAAGTGCC
This sequence comes from Lavandula angustifolia, assembly GCA_028984105.1. NCBI lineage: Eukaryota > Viridiplantae > Streptophyta > Magnoliopsida > Lamiales > Lamiaceae > Lavandula > Lavandula angustifolia. The sequence continues at coordinate 26,445,140 of CM054803.1, read as the reverse complement.
GATTTTACTGCGACGATACGCAGTGCTATTGCAATCACTCCGGAACCCATACTTCACACGAGATGCAAGCACGTGGACATCGGACATCACTTCATTCGTGACCATGTCGAGAAAAAGGATATCGGGATGGAGAAGATCCCATGCTTGACAAGCAACGGGCTGATATGCTGACCAAGCCTCTAGGCGAATCCGGATTCGAGAGAACTTTCGGTAGAGCTAGGTCTGTTGGACCCTGCTTGACCCCGGTCGGTGAGAGGTTTCGGGAGAGAGACATTTCGATGGGGGGGAATGTTCACTCTCGATGCGATACATTCGATGCGTAGAGACGAGAAACCATCTACACGAGGTATCGGTGACTACTATGTTCACCGGTGACGGGTTTGCGTATCTCTACTCGGTAGTAATTTAATACAACAAGTACCTTGCATTTATGGCAAAGATTCAGCATGACATTAATATCTTTTGGTTTGTATTTATTATTAACGGCTCACATTTAATGCACGACATTCCATACATAAGCTTGCTTTGAACTCGCACGCATTTAATGCATGTCTTTTCCACGATTACTACTTAGGCTATTTTTTTACAACCGGCTTTGACTTAGGCGCCTTTTGTGATCATTGCCTATTTTTAACTTCTAATCTTAACTCCGTCCATATCATAAAGCAAGTTTACATTCAGCCTTCGATCGAAAACCGTTCACCTTCATAGTAGATATATATATTCGATCATATCTTTGAAAACCGCCATTAGCATACTTCATAACTTGCAAATTCCGAAAAATCCGAGATCTGCATTCGCAATCCTTACTTGCAACTTCACTCTCAATCTTATCTCGAATTTTATCTATTGGTATGCTTATATCCGTTAATGTATTTGTTATATGTTTCGATATCGCATTGTACAACACTTTGTTCTATCCAAGAAACGGTGCGATTCATTTCTTGTAACAGTGTACAATGGCGGAAACCAATATCTCTATGATATCTCCGGCGGATATGCGGGAACATTACGGAGAAGGATCGCGTGTGGTTTGAACCCACCATGGATTTCTATTCATGCGATCACGGAGTACATGGACGATATATTCTCGGCTCTGCGCGAGTCGTGGGGAGAAATTTCTGTCTAGGAGGCCTTCGTTCTTCCTCCCGAGACGGGTTGCGGCTGTACTTGAATTCGGACGCGGTGTGCGGAGACATAGTGGCGAGATTTGTTGCCCATTCTATCCAAAACGCCACTACGGAGCTGAATCAGATATCCATCAAGGATGCTTTGAAGCGGAGTTTTGATCTGCCCTCCGAAGGGACCAGGCGATCGGGTACAGAGACGACCGAGTTGATGAATACCTTACCATCTTACGTGGAAAGCCCACTACTTTCGAGGCTGCTTTTCGAAGAACGACATGTTGCCTCGGTTTAGGGCACTTGCTTATATAGTGACGCAGCCTATCGACAAGCCAAGCGAGGGTCGTTTGACCAGGTGTCGAGGCCTAAGATTCGATGATGATGGCCATATACGGCCACGAGCCCGGATAAATTGGACGGAGTTCTTTCTCCGAGAATTCTTGGCTCGAGCCTGCTAAGTTCGATAAGGCATCGAACATGCTGAGCGCAAAGGGCAAATTGCAGTATGGACTCAAACTGTCCATCATGATCGAAGATTTATGTGAATCTGAGCCTATCACCTACAGTGACAAGGAGTACTTCAATGTGAAGAAGGTCGGATTTCACAACAAGACGAGCGGCGTTTCGGCGGATAGGGTCGGGACCCTCGGCGGTCTCTCCGCAATCAAAGTCTCGGCGGGCTATGCCTACAAAGAAAAGAACCCCTCCCGCTAAAACTCCTAAGGCACCGGCAAAGAAAGCGAAGAAAGCCGTTGAGGTGCCGGCCCACGAGGAGGGTCCGGGAAGTGCCTGTCGAACGGGCTCTCGAGAAGACTACTCGGCCCATGCGGTGGTTGATGAGTCCAAGTCTTCTAGAAGACTCGGTCGATGGAGAAGATCGTTTCCCCTTGAAAGGGACCAAGGGGATGCTTCGAAGCTCGGAGCGCAGAGATATTCGGCGCCTAGACAGCCCCCCTTTCTGTCCTTCCACTCAGTGAGTCCCTCCATCGAAGAGCGAGACTTCACACATAGACTTGGAGTCGAGAGGCGCATCCGAAGGCGAATCAATCGGGATGGAAGCTTCAATGATCTTATCTCGAGCCTCCCGTGAGATCCTTCAACGAGATTCCGAGCTTGCGACCATTCGATTTGCTCGTCCTAGCTAAGTCGGCAAGGCTCCATATGATCCTACGCTTTCGGGGAGTGGCCTCGGCTTCAACGCCTTGTTCTACACTACTCCCGTCGGCGGCTACACTTGGAAGAACGAGATTGCGTGAGGAAATAGGCTATTCGAGCACGAGAACCTCAACACGCTGGAGAATCTAAGGGCAGCCATGCTTGCAATTATTGCGATCGACGCCAAGCGGTGGCTCGCCGCCCTCGAGATGGGTCGACCACGACGGTCGGGACCCACCTGATGATTCGAGCCACGGAAAGCCCGATGAGGGACATCCACGGGACAAGGATACCCATGCGAAGCGAGCACCACCTCTCGGTATCCTTGGTCTCGAGAAGTCCAAGGCCGGTGCTTTGTCCTCGGCGAGCCCGCTCGGCTCTTCTTTGCGCGATCGACTTTCGAAGCGGCGCCCGGCCCAGGACCGTAAAGAGATCTCGATCGGTGGCAAAAGCCTTAACGCCCAAGGGATCAAAAATCGAGATCTTGCGAAGGCTATCCATAGGACATGGAAGCGGTTTGCTCAAGCCACGACTAAAGGACTTCGGGGCCGAAGTCTTTTGTCTCTTCATCGGCCGCCCACGATGTTTCCGCGCTTATTTCGAAGCGTTGGCTCAAGCGACAAGTCAAATTCAAAGCTCAGCTCAAGATCTTTCGGGAGAGCCAAGCCAAGCTACTTGATGAATTTTTGGCTTCTAAAGCGGCTCATACTGACGCTATCATCTGAACAATCCGAGGCCACTGAACAAAGACTTGAGAATCTCCAACGGCCTTGGAAGACATGATCAGCGAGAAGGCTGAAAGACTTCAAGGAAGCGGTGACCTCTCTCACAAGCGATACAAGGAAGACCTTACCATGGAGAGGAACGAGTTGCATGAGGCTCGACTAAGCTCCACCATCGTCTTGATGAGTTTGTCAACCTCCTACAAAAGTCGAAGAAGTCAGTCCTAGTCCCTACCCCGGTGCTCATTGATGATGCCAAAGAGGGGGAAAGTGAAGGAAAAAGGGAAGGAAAGAAGAGTATTGAGAAGCTGACTCCCACCAAAAGTCCAAAATCTAAGGGGGAAGCTATACTTGAAGTCATCCCAGACTCAAACTCAGTCTCAGAAGGGTGAGGCCCAGGGTGTTTCGGCTGCGAGCACAGCTGAAACCGGCCCCAGTGGCTCAGGACCCCAACAGACTACTCAGGCAACCCAGACTCCCAAAGACATTATTAAGGAGGTTGCTTGAGTACGCCTGAACAAGCGGTGGAGGACTCAGAAGAAGAAGAGGCTCCTCTTCCACCACCAGTTCAAGAAGGCAAGGGCAAATAGAAGCTTAAAATTCCAACCCCTCCAGCAAAGCGATTAAGGTACATATCTGGCTGAGGAGGAAGCCCAAATAGGCTGCGGATGAGAGGCGCGGAGAAATTGCGAGAGGCCGAAGCGGCTAACAAGCCAAAGTCTAAGCTCGCCAAAGGAAAGACTAAAGCCCCATCCAGGAGGAGGAAAGAGAAGCGCTAGGCTGCCTCCAAGAAAGCTCATCATAACGGATGAAGAGGACAGAGAAAAAGAAAAGGAGCGGCGAGAAGAGTGCTGAAAGGCGGGGTACATCCAAATCTAGATCTAGTACCCCTTTTGAATCGAGAACAAGCTCCTCGAAGCCTCAAGAGCAAGATGCGTAAATTGAAGAAATCTTTGCTCGAGATGGATAGATATCTCTACGAGAGGAGAGGAAGCTAGACGAGATAGAGGCCGCCGGACGGAGGATACATTTGGCGGACCTTGAGGCACTCGGGAAGCGTGCTTGAACAAGAGGCCGGTGAGAGTTCCTTCGAAAGGCGACATTCCTTATCGATACGAAGGTTCGGGGAAGCGAAACGATCGAAAACACATAGATGGCCGAGATCGGACGAATGGATGCCTATTCGGTTCAATCGAGAGATGGGAATCGGCCAAGATAGAGTTTATCAAGAGAAATTATTTACGGCGATTCGGCTTCGAAATGTCTAAGGGCGATGCCTATGTCGAGTGGATGACCATTCTTGAACACGATCTTTACCCATATATGCACGGAGCGATGGCGAAGGGGTAGTAGTCGGCGTTCTCGAAGCAAGGATCATTCCTCCACCCGGAAGACAAGACGACTCGGTACATCTCGGAATGATTGAACAAGAAGTGAAGAATCTTTGCGTTGAGCGAGAGGACTAGAACAAGATGATCCGGCGGACTTCGCCGAATACACGGGCGAGGAAGAACACGTTCGAGAATGTATGGAGTCCCATTTTGCTCGAAGATAAATCCCAAGGTTTCATGAATAGGATTCAGCGGTTTAAGGGTTCTCCCTCTTAGTTCTCCCTTTAGCTTAGCAAGATTTGTAATGTCTTGAACTATTTATTATATATATACAAATCTTCTTTTGGCTCGACAACTACTTGTTGTCTAAATAGCCGTGTTTGCTTTATGCTTTAACACTCGGAATCATCGAAGTGATTCTTGACACACACACTTTGTTTATTTGTCGGTTTTTGCTCGGTTAGATCTCCCGATAGACTAGACTTTCGGAGAGTTATTATTTCTCTTAGGGAGAAATTGTTGCATGGGGAAATTATTGTAAAGGGGGAAATTGTTACGCCCTGTCTCCCTCGGTAGTCTAGCACTTACCGAGAACTCCATTGATCCTACTTGTAATATTTGTAAGGAGCTCTGTTTACGAGTAAGTTAGTGTTTAACATAGTTGATAGGACATAGATGATAGGTTTTGGCATCATCAAATAGGGGGAAATTGTTGGGTGATGATTCAATCCTCGGCATGATCATACTTGTGGGAAATGACTCTATCTTCTATCTTGAATCACGCTCGGTAGCCTCGTGCTACGAACTGTTGAGAAGATTTGAAGATCCCAAAACCCTATCCGATTGATGAACCATTCCTTTGTATTCGTATTTCTCGAGGTTTCGGACTCGGTAGACACTCTGCTTACGGTCAAAGGCGCTCGGTAGCTCATCGGCCTCGGCACCGGTGTAGAAGACTCGGTGAATCTTTGGACTCGGCGGGAGCAGATATGCGAGAGAGTCGGTTGAAGCTTGGACTCGGCGGGAGTAGTTCACTTGGACTCGGAGGCGATCATCGATAGACTTATCTCGGCGGTCTATCTACGAATACAAGGTCGAGACTCAGGCAACGGCGGATAGTCTTCGGGGATTTGTCGAGAATCTTTTGAAAGACAATCGGCATTGTCATGTACGAGGAAGAGAGAAGTCGGCTTCGATCCGTCTCGAAGTCTGTCTTTGTCTCAACCACTCCATCCACCTCGACGAATGACAAGCATACACGTATCTTCTCACCTGCTAAAGCTGCAGTCAACCTTTTACCTAAAAAGGTGGGAAAGTACACTTATTACCTACACCAAAAGAGCCGTTTGCTACCAAAAAGAGAGAGAGAGAAGAAGATCGTCTCCAACGGATCTATTTTCAATCTCTACTCTATAAATAGAGGGATCATTTAAGATTTGAAGAGAATGCGCGCACCTAGAACACGAGAGAGCATTCAAACGAGCGAAATTAACGACTAAGTCTTCCGCAAGAATCAACCGATTTATCTCCCGTGAAAGACTACATCCAACCTCAAAAGGAACCAAGGCGAACCGACATAAGCTTCTAGTATCCAAGCGGCCCGACACGAACCTATAGCTAAACCCTCAGCTGTTCGTCGCTCTAGATAGCTGCATTCTCGTTCCTTATCCCTCTAACCCTAAGCTCACTTGCTATATCCATAGCTTAGACGAAGGAGTTCACATTTGAACCCAATCCTTATTGTATAAGGACTCCTTCACTTTGTTGGAGAAGTTTGTCAAACACTTTAAGTTTGATAGTGTTGTAAGCGAGACTTGGATCGATATAAAAACCAAGACGCGGCTTTGCCCGGTGTGCAAGGCGGCCGAGACTAACTTCGGGATAATAAATAGCCTCCCGATCATTCGGGACAGTGGACGTAGGATTTGAGCGATATCCGAACCACTTTAAAAATCCTGTGTCTCTTCTTGCTTTCTTAAGCATTGCATTGATTTTACTATTCATACTTGAACATCATATTTAAAATCAATCAAGCTGTCTCGGCATACTTGAACTTTTAAATCTACTTGGCCGAGACTTAAAACGTTTTCTCACAAAAACCGATTTGGGCCTACACTTATTCCGCGCACCGAACTCTTACGTAGATGCGGATTCGACCTAGTCGGTTAGCGGATCTCGGTCGAGTCGGTACTCTTAGCCTTTAACTCGATTCGAAACGGTTATGCAGTGCTGGCCCATTTGATCGGACACCATCACCGAATAGGACTGCTTCGAGTTCGAAGTTGAGAAATCGAATCAGGTGTATTCACCCCCCCCCCTCTACACCTGACCGTACACTCAGGACCAACACATATCAATTATGGACTTAAATTCTGAGTCCATAGCGATTCGCCAGGAATCTGCATCTACATCTATTATGGACTTTCTCCCGTATTCACTTCGTTGTAGGTCGAGTTCCGGGGATCAACAGTATCCTGTTCATCTGCCGGGAGATGATCAGACGTCTCCCCAGTGAACATATACCGTTCAGGTGTAAATATCACCCTCCCACTACGTCGAACAGTGTCAGGTGCTGTGTTAACATATTGTGCAGTTACTCGTGGAGTACTATCTTGCACAACTGGCTGTTCAAGTGGAACTCGACCACCTTGTAATTCCTCAAGGATGATGTTGACTCGAGATTTATGGTTACTAATGTAATCCTCTTCTAAGAACCGAGCGTTAGGACTAACAACGATCTTCTGTTCTTTAGGATCATAAAAGTATCCACCCTTCGTTTCCTTTGGATACCCTATGAACAACATCACTTCTAACGTGATTCTAATTTGTCGGCCTGCCTATTTAGCACATAAACAGGATAATCCCAAATCCTTAAGTGGTGCATACTGGGTTTGTGCCCGCTCCACAACTCGAAAGGGGTCTTTTGTACCGACTTGGAAGGCACACGGTTCAGCAAGTATGCTGCAGTCTCTAGGGCATATCCCCAAAAGGAAACTAGCAAAGTTTCATAACTCATCATCGACCGAACAATCTCTAAGAGACTTCGGTTCCTTCTCTCTGACACACCATTCTGCTGAGGCGTGCACGTGCTTTGTCGGTGGGATGTAATCCCACATTCGTCCAAGTAGTCCTTGAACTCGTTGGATAGGTATTCCCTACCACGATCAGATCGTAGTGTTTTGATTTCTTTACCTAGCTTCTTCTCCACTTCTGCCTTGAATTCCTTAAAGGTTTCAAAGCAATCCAACTTGTGGCGAAGAAAGTAAACATATCCATACCTCGAGTAATCGTCAGTAAATGTGACGAAGTACTCATACCCTCCACGAGCTTGTGTAGACATAGACCCACACATGTCAGAATGTATCAAACTTAATACTTCTGTGGCTTTATAACCCTTTGCCTTCAAAGGCCTAGTCATCATCTTTCCTTCCAAAAAGGTTTCGCAAGTTGGAAATGGTTCAACTTGGAGAGACTCTAAATGATCCATATTCCACCAACCTTTGAGTCCTGTTAAGATTGATGCGACCTAGTCTTAAGTGCCACAGATAAGTTTGGTTTACCTTAGAAGACTCTTTCCTCTTCTTAGGATTTGATGATGAGGAAGCAATATTAACAGAACTACGCGGTTTACAAGTAATAGTATATAAAGATCCGTTTAATGGTCCACCACAGATAAAATCATCGTCTTTCATGATAGAATAAACTTGATTTATAACCATCCATGGTGCAAAGTTTTGAAACAGAAATAGTGTTTCGCCTAAACTCAGGCACATATTAAACATCTTTAAGTACTAAAACAGAACTATCAAAAGATAGATGTAAATCTCCAATGGCAATTGCAGGAACTTTCGATCCATTGCCCATTGAGACTACCACCTCGTCATTGCTCAATTACCTTTTCTACAAGAAACATTGCAAGGTGTAACAAACATGTTCAGTTGCCTCCGAATCCACTACCCATTCGTGGGTAGAAGAGGAAACCAGAACAGTTTCAGTTACAAGAGCGACTCGCGTCTCTTTCTGTTTTGCATTGGCATCTAGATTATAATTATTCCAGTGTCCTTTCTTACCACTCTTGAAGAATCTTCCTTTCTCCTTTGACATTCGCATGTCGCCGGTAAGGACCGTCTTCTTACTCCCACTGCTCTTCTTGAAATTTCCACCATTTCTGCTCTTTTTCTGGTTTCTGCCTTTCGGAGGATTACTTGAACTACTATGGATATTCAAGACTTGAGCACTCTTGCCCTTTCCTATAACCTCTTTGACCGCTACCAAAGATTTGAGTAACATACTCATAGTAAACTCGTTCTTAGACCTAGCGGTCCTAAAACAGAAGTTCTTATAGGACCTTTACAGAGCATTTATTGGGAAGGTAAGATATCTCTTCCACTTTGTGAAATTATTTAAAATTTGTTAAACCCGTTAGGGTTTGGTTGGTGAGACTGTTTAGGAACTCGAAAAATTTCGAACAGACATATCTGAAAAATATAATTTAAAAAACATGTATAAAGTTAATATTTGCACATAATTCGTAATTAACCATCATTGTAACCTCTTGAAAAAACCAATGATGTTAAATACTTGAATAGCCCTAGAGATCACACTCGCAAGCCACTCAGGTGGACGTTTACTCGTGTACCCCTAGACCAAGCTATATACCTAGCTCTTTAATTCCAATCCAACGCCTAGGTTCTTAAGACGAATGAAATTAATAATCCGATATCTCTGGACCATGTCACTATTAAAACGCGGGAAGGGACTTCTCAGGAAGTTGTACCTGCGGTGACATCTAAGCTTTTACCATTAATTTGACCGAATTAACATCAAATTCTCGAAATTGGCATACTTACACGAACCATACAGCTTTCAATTTGATTTAATTGGCCATCATATTTAATTATTATCTGCTAGAGTACTCGTGTTTACTAGGCACGCAAGCCACTAAGGTGGACGTTTACGGCTTCGCTCTCATTACTCAATAATAATTAAATATTACATTAGAAAACCCATCTCACAAAACTCGTGGTTCAAAAATACAAGCAAGCCACTCAGGTGGACGTTTACTCATATAATTGTTCCACTTTTGTGTAGGGTCCAATTAATTGAGGTCCGGTTAAATATTTAATTTCCAATTTAAATGGAATCCAATTAAATATTTAATTTGTTATTTGCTTAGTCTTTTTCTTCAATAGGTTCGTTTTGAATCATGCATATCCACATAATTCCTAAAGCGTGCAATTTCTAAGCGCACATAATAAAACGTGCTCGCGAAAAATAAAACATGCTTTAATATGACGTAAATCCTATTTACATGCTTTTCTAAGCGCAATTAATTACATAATCGCATGCTAAAGCATAATAATAAATAGAGATAGACTAGTGTGCATCATGTTGCACATGCAACATGATCCAATTGTCTAATTTTGACCCATGTTTGACCCGTTGACCCGGTTTGACTCATGTGTTGATCTGTTTTTTTTTTTTTTTTTTTTTCGTATTAATTTTTTTTCATTTTTTTTTGCTTTTTTTTTTTTTTTCGTTTTTTAATTTATTTTGTCTTTTTTCATCTTTTTTTCCCTTTTTTTTTCGTCTTTTTGTTTTTTCGCCTTTTTCGTTTTTTCGCCTTTTTTGTTTTTTCGTCTTTTTCGCATTTTTTCATTTTTTTTTGACTTTTTCATTTTTTTTGCCATTTTCGTTTCTCGTCTTTTTTCATTTTTTCACTTTTTTCGTCTTTTTCGCATTTTTTCATTTTTTTTGTCATTTTCATTTTTTTTTGCCTTTTTTGTCTTTTTTCGTTTTTTCGCCTTTTTTCATCTTTTTCATTTTTTTTCGTCTTTTCGGAAATACAAAGAATGACACGATACTTTTTTCGTTTTTTCGTTTTGAAATACAAAAAATATTTTTCGTTTTTTTCCCCTTTATTATAAGGACGAAAGTGTCACTCTTTGTATACAAAAGTGTCGTTTGTTCTAAACAATGACACTTTTGTTCGTTTGTTCTAAACAATGTCACTTTTGTTTATTACGATTGACACTTTAGGTAATATTTCTGGTTATTATGCTTCATATTGATTAGTAGATGAAAGTGACACGTTCCTTAATTCTGAGTGCCAATTTACTTCAGTGTGATTGGCACTTTACGATAAATGACACTTTCGTTCGTTGTAATTGACACTTTTTTCATAAACAAATGACTTTATTCAAATACAAATGACACATTTGTTTCTTACGATTGATACTTTGGATAAGTAACAAATGACACATTTATTCATTACTAATGACACGCCTTCCTTATCAAAAAAAATTGGAAAAAAAAAAAATTATTTGTTACGATTGACACTTTTGTTTGTTACGATTGACACTTTCATAAGCAAAGAGTGACACGTCCGTCCTTAAATTAAAGGGAATAAAAATGAAAAAAAAATGAAAAAATTTTGTTTGTTGCGATTGATACTTTTATTTGTTACGATTGACACTTTCGTATGCAAAGAGTGACACGTCCGTCCATAAAATAAAGGGAAAAAAAGTTTAAAAAAAGTAAAAAAAATGTAAAAAAAAAGAAAATAAAAGAAAATAAAATAAAGATTAATGATGTCATGCTGACGTCAGCGGGTCAACACGGGTCAATGCGGGTCAACGGATCAAATATGGGTCAAAATTGGGTAATTGATCATGTTGCATGTGAAACATTATGCACACAAGTTTTTGCCTAATAAATAAATGCGCAAATAGGAATTTAAAACTTCATTATCGGGCTTAAAAACATAGATAAAAATTAAATCTATCTATTACAAAGCCCGAACAAAATACAGATCTTCGATATCTTGAAAAATCTTCGAATTTGGATCGAATCTGGAGCTGTATCGAAATCTGCCCCGAAACTGTTTTCCGGAAAAATTCCACGTCATCAGCAGGGTGTCTGCCATGTGTTAGACACGTGGCTGAAACGTGCCAGCAAGGCTGACGTGGCGCGCCACGTCAGCGCCTTCTTCTCCAGCAGAACCACCCCGCCGCCGCACCTCTCGCCGCCGCTGGCGGCCTGCTGCCGCGTCGCCGATGTCTCCGCCTGTACCTCGGCCAGCCCCGCCCAGCGCCGCTGCCTGAAGAAGCGATGCAGCGCCGCGGAACGGCGCTGGTGATGGCAGCGCGCGGCCGCGACTGCACGCAGCAGACGCGCGCCGCCGCGCCTTCACCCGCCTACCCCGGCCGTCCACCACCGTCCCCGCTGCCCCCTGACGTCCTCCAGACGTCTGATCCGGGCAGGAGAGCCGCCGCTGCGATCTGGTGCTGCGAAATTTCGCAGCCCGTCGCCGGCGAGCTCCTCCGCCAAAATTCATCTCTTCCGAGCCGCGATTCGTTCAATTTATTCATGGGTAATGATCCTTGGACGATTTCAGGCCACCATGAACGGATTCCGGCCGAAATCGTCCATCAATTTCCCTCAATTCTCAAACGATTCGCCGGAAAAAATCATTGTGAGCAGCTAACTTCAGACGTCTATTCCGGTCGTATCCGGCATCCGATGATCCCATACGACAAATGAACACGAAGCCTGTGTGACGAGGAATCCAGCGGTTCATACCGATCGGAAATCGGACCCTGGACCAGCCGGGAATCGCCGCCGCAAGATGGGGCGAAACCCTAGAAAACTAGGGTTTTCTGGCCAATTTGGCGATTTCTGGACAGCACGACCACTTCTCCTTTCCGACGCTATTCCGGACAAACCAGAAATCGGATGGGTAGTGCGACCTATCCAGACGAAACTAACGAAATAGCGAACAAAAATATCCGAACGGATCAGAAAAATAAGGCTGCACGCGCCTCCACAAGCTGGCGGTCGTGTGATCTGCCAGAAACTAGGGTTTCGCCTTTTCCGTCTTTCTGCGCCGTCGCGCCTCGATTTTCCTGCCTCCCGGACCAATTACAGTACAATAACAGTACAATCACATAACACAATGGTCCTATCAACTACTCGTGGATTTTCTCACGAGAAAAACGTTACAACGGGGTCAAAATAGTGGCTCGTAGGCCGCCCCAAACATGAAAATTAACCCGATAACGACGGAAATAAAACATTATCATACATCTAACAGAAACAATCAGAGCCTAAACTAGGCTCTGATACTAATTGAAGGATAATTGAGGGTTAGTAACGATACCTTCCACCTTCGTATGTTGTCGCGGCTTTGATTGTTGCTCGTGTGTCAGATCTAATTAATCTGTGTCCCGACCTTTTTCTTCCTCTAGGTGGTCAGAGAACTGAAGAAAATAGATTAATGTCTCTTCCACACTACTCACGCCGTGCGTCTTTATTTGTGATTGTGTGTGTTCTGTTTCGGAACAGAATACTAATATATATAGGCTTCAAAAGCCAATATAATATTAATATATTTGTAGCCCATACAATATGGGTTTCCACATAATTAGCCCATAATATAATTAATTAATCCACTGGGCTACTAATATTTATCAATTAATTGGCCCAGTCAATTAATTCCAGATAAATAACATTATTAAATAATGTAAAAATACATTAATCCATTAATAATTATTTCTGAGAGACAATAAATAACTATGCAACTAATTGGGCCAGATCAGAGATCCAATACAAGAAATAAAGTTGGGCCTCAAATTAATTAATTATCTATGCTCAGCCCAGAGCAAAATTAATTAATAAACACAGATTCATTCCACTAGAGAATCCGTGTTGACTTACCCCTTTATCCCAAATTGAGCAAGAGCTTGTATTTTAGACTTAATCGATCTCCGTATTTAAGATAGAAATATCCGTTAATTAATTAAACTCACTGACAGCTTAAATTAATTAACATCTTATATTCCTGAGTAGTACCACTCGACCTTATTAACACACCTGAACTTAATCAACCGGCCAGGTTTAGTGTGCTAATCCTTTCGAGTTCCTCATGGGATATTATCAACCCATTTTACTAGGATACGGTTGCAAGATACATACAACCAGCCTGAGCCACAAATAACTACTAACACCCAAGATACGTAGATCCGGTCGTGATGACGTTCGCCATAGTAGGTCAAAGTGATAGATAGCCAAATGCACTCAGCTGAAGTCTTACCAAGCTTAAGACCAGCTAAGTCACCGAGATCTTGATTCTCCACTAAGGTCAGTTAGGAGAACACATCTCACTGTGATCCGTCAATACACCACCTTAAGTGTACCAGTAAAGACAAGAAGCTAAGACAAGCCACTTCTTATCAAAACTGCAGCTTAAATCGACAACTTATCCTTAAGTTGTCTCAACTGTGATAACTGTTTATATCTTGTCAGTTCAACTAATTTGTGTTGTCTTCTGTGATACCTGACACACCACACAAATCTAACTTTTATACAAGATAAAGGATAACATGTGCAAATATACATATTTATCAGATAGGAGAATAAAATAGTGGTAAGGACGAAAACACATTGTATACAAGCATAAAAAATGCTTCCAGTATACAAAATCCCAACAGGCTGGGCAGGCGAGGTAGTCTGCTCATAACTGTCTGGCGAAGGTGATTAACTATGCAACCAAGGGAATCCAGATCAATCCTTAGAGTCTGCACGGTATCCACATCTACAAAAGGTAAAGCACTTGAGACTCTAGGTTCCGATGGATAAAATTGGAGCTCCTAATTAGGAAGTTCCTACAGTAAACATGAATGCCTCAATAATGCCAAATCAAACAAGCTTGGTAGCTCCAACTGAGTTAAAACTCTATCATCAATAATCTTGAAATTACACTCAATGAAAGTAGCAAGTATATGGCATAGAGTCATGTGAGGTATGGTATGGCTAGAAATGGTAAAGATATTCTTAGCAATCCACCCACCTAAGTTTAGTCGATGCCTATTCACCATGCACCATAGAAAATATAACTCATTGGCGGTCACTTTATCAAAAGATGTACTCTTTTCTGTCAAGTTATGAACAAGATATTGTTGGCACATACGAAGGGCATGATCCTCTATTAAACTCACAAAAGAACCCAAGGTGGAAAACTCATCCGGGTCGCTTGGGGCGAGAAGCCTCCACGCGGCCCGTGAACCAATACAGGTAGGATCCTTGTTCGACAAATCATGAAATCTAATTTTAAACAAACCAAGATGGACTTGATCAAAATCAAAGATACCTAACCTAGTGTTCCATTCGCCTACCGAGAGATGATATGTGTTCCCAAACAACCTAAACTCAATACTCGACTCACACAAGTCTTTATCACCGTAAAACTGAAATGAATTAAAGAATTCAAATGTAACTTGCTCATAACACGGATATTGATGAAATTCAAGCAACCATTACCAACCAACATTTGTAAAATACCGGAAGACGGGTTCAATAATACATGCCGTGCGAAGAAACACACGGTCCAAGAGCCATCTTCTTCGTCAATCCTTGCCCTCCCGCTCTTGCAAACGCATGGTCATGTACTCGTTCTCGAATTGGGAGAGTGCATGGACGGCTTCCGGTGTATCTATACGAACCACGACATGGTTACCATAGTTGGCCGCGAGTCGTGGAGGAGTCGGAGTCGGCTAAGGACTAGCCACTCAAGTTGAAATCTCCATCTCAATCGTCATTATGATCGCCAGATACGTAATCCGAATCCTCTTCTTGGTTAGGCAATTTTCCACATAAAGTCTCCACCTAATTCACACCATCATAGTAGACGGGTGGTTGCGGTGCGTGTTGCTCTTGAAGAAAGGGCTACCACTCGTAGAGATCGGGAGGTGAACGTGGTGGTAGGTTGGACGAAGAGGCAACATTCGGACGAGATGCTCTCTGTTTTCGTACCCTAGAATGGCGCGGCGGAGATGGTTGTGGTGTCAGATCCGGCGTTGAATTGGGAGTAGGCTTCGGAGATGGCTCGGGTGTCGGTTCCCATGGCGGTTGAGGTTCTTGATCCCTATCAAATGTAAGAACACAAGACCCTTTCCAAAATAGATAGAAAAATAGACTCAAAACACAATATAAAAATAATGAAAACAAAAATAAAACGAGGGGAAGAAAAGTCACTGGTTGCCTCGCCTGGGCAGGCGAGGTAGTCTGCTCATAACTGTGCGGCAAAGGATATCGACTCTGTGGCCAAGGGAATCCAGATACGGTGTCCTTACCTGCAGAGGGAAAGGCACTCGAGACTTGAGGTCACGATGGATAAAACAGGATCTCCCAGTTTTACAATTCATACTGTAAACGGGAATGCCTCAATAATGCCAAATAAAACAAGGTTAGTGGCTCCAACCGAGTTAAAAATTGATCATCAACAATATAGAAATTACGCTCAATGAAGGTGGCAAGTATATGGCACAAAGTCATATGAAGTATGGTATGACTAGCATGGTAAACATATTCTTAGCAATCCACCAAACCAAAGTTAGTCGATGCCTAGTAATCATGCACCATAGAAAATACAACTCATTTGCAGTCACTTTATCAAATGATGTACCCTTCCCGGTAAAGTTATGAACAAGATATTGATGGCACATACAAAGGGTGGAATCCTCTATGAAACTCACAAAGGAACACAAGAAGGCAAACTCATCCGGGCCGCTTGGGGCAAGAAGCCTCCACGCGGCCTGTTGGGATGTGACTCATTATGATAAGATTTGAAGATCCCAAAACCCCTAGCTAAATGATGAGCCTTCGATAATGTAATAGCTTAGTTGAGTTCAGCATGCTAGGAACTTAGAAGGCTAGAGTTCAGTAGCTGATGCATTCAGTAGAAGATCTGCCACTCAGCCAAAGGAACTCAGTATCGAAGAAGTCAGTTGGATAAGCTATAAGCAACTAAATCTGTAAAGGAATTTGAGCCACGAGCTGTAATCTCAGAAGCATGGGAATGGAAGTAGGAGACAATCAGGAAAAGATCCGAGGACTCAAAGGAAGTCAACTCATCGTACACTTGGAATTTGAACAAACCTCACCTACTCTCATAACCTCGACCAATGAGGAGCTGCCAACACTTAACCTGCTCTGCCATAAAGCTGCTCCTAGACTGAAAAAGAGGAAATCTCTACAACGATATTCAAAATCGATATGGCCGTTTTCCTTGTCTAATTTGACACATGTCTAAACTTCCTCCAACGGATCTATTCATGAATCGAAGACTATAAATAGAGAAGAGTCTTCATGCAGAAAGATAACAAGGGAACCAAGTATTCAAGCAAACATACTCTAGCGAGCTCAAAGCCAAACACATCGAAGAATTTGCTTATTTGAAAGATCATCTTAGTTCTTCTCTCTAGAGATACTTTAGTTCCCCTTCTCTAACCTAAGCGTACTATTGTAATATCATTAGCTTAGAAACCTCGAAGGAGTTCATCTTTGTGAACTGTTCTTATTGTAAGATCTCCTTCATAGTTGGAGAAACTCAAACCTTCACGGTTGAGATTGTTAAGTCACTATGACTATAAGTAGATATCTGCTTAGCGCACAGATTAACTAAAACTTGCTCAGTATAAGCAAACAAGAACGAATCTGTCCAGTGAACATATCGATTGAGACTTGCTCAGTATAAGATACTCAAGAACTACTGCTTTGTTTAGGACAGTGGACATAGGATCCAGCATATCTGAACAACTTTAAGAACTTCTTTGGTTGATTTACTATTGCATTGATAAGTGTTCACATTGCATAAAACTGACTTTAAATCAAACAACATAAAATGGGTTTGCAACTGAGACGATTATATTTTGGGCCTACACTTGCGCACACATTTTCTGATACTGAAGTACTATTCACTGACTTAAGTCAGTAGATTTTACTCAGTAGAGGAACTCTTTACCCACGCGATTTAGAAAGCTTAACTGGCAACTAACTTGTTCAGTGGCAATATTCAGTTCAATTGAATTTCGCATTCTGAGTAAGAATTTGCTTTCAAATGTATTCAACACCCCCCCCCACGTCTACACATTAGGCTCATCTTCGGACCAAAAATAGTTATCAAAGGGATGTTCTTCGGAACATCATTTTCTGAAAACTGGTCCACTCAAACATATCCTGAAAAACCGTTTTCTCTGCATTTGCATCTCTTCATAGCATCCTATACCATATTTTTCAAAATGTCTGATATTTCAGGCACAAGGACGGTACCCATGTTTTCAACATAAAATTATGCGGTATGGCGTGTACGGATGGAGGCACATCTAACGTCGCTGCATGATAGCATCACTGACGTCCAGGAGAAAGGACCCATTGTTCCCATGATTGATAGCATCAAACTTGCAATTGAGGGAGCAATAGGTGCTAGAACCGGTGCGAAGGTTCCTAAGGACAAGAGCCTCTTTACACCAGAAGAGATAAAGTTGTACAATCTTGATCGAGTCGCACGCAACGCGATACTGACTACGCTCAGTGACTCATACCTCGAAAGAGTGCACGACTGCAAGAATGCAAAAGAGCTATGGGATTCTCTCGTAGTGCTGAGCCAAGGAACTCCACAAATCAAAGAAAATAAATTAGAGTCGGACCTGCAGAAGCTTGAGGCGTTTGTCGTGATACTGGGAGAGTCAATTGATGATTTCAACATTATCAATGGGCTGGGGAGAACATTCAGCAGCAAAGAGACCAACACTAAAATCTTAAGGGCTCTTTGTAGGCCCAAGTGGTACTCTTTTACTACATGTTTAAGAAGAACTAACTTAAACTCTGCTACTCCTGATTACATATTTTCAGAATTAAAAGTAGAGAAGTTTGAGTACAATCTTCCACACGCCCAAGGTGCTGAGACTGAAGTGCCAATAGATCATGCTTACAAGGAAACAGTTAGCACACCTGGAGCTAGTCCCTCAATTACAAGTCAATCAGCTGGAAGTTCCATGTCAATCCCTACTGCTGACAACTTAGCTGAGAAATACGCTCTCATGTCAGTTAAATATTAGAAGGAGAAGGACAAGCTCAGAAAGGTGAAAATGAAGAAAGTTTCAAAAAGCTATCAAGGTGAGAGAGAGAACAATCATCAGAAAGGTGAATCTAACTCTTTACCTGAATGCAGGAATGCTAAGACTGCCTCCGTTGGACACAACGAGACACCAAAAAGGGAAGGCAGGAGCTCAGTATGCTACAATTGCAAGAATCCAGGACATTATCAATATGAATGTCCAGAGCTCAATGCAGCTGAAAGAGCTGAAAAGCAAGCCAGACGCAACAAGTTCGTTAGGAAGAGGTTAGCGTACATAGCCGGAGAGCTATCCGATTGCTCCAGTGATGAACAGTTGTTCATGGAGTCATCCGATGACGAAGCAACCTTCATGGGAATCGAAGCTGAAGATACTGAACTATGTCTTATGGCTGGAGAAGAGGCTGAGGTTTCTAAATTCTAATATATGCCCCTCTTCACCATGTACACACGACACAAGCTCTATTACAGGCGAAACCCTAGATATGGTTCTCGCATACGAAGATCTGTTGAGGAATAGATCTAAATGAGCCAGCAGTTCAGTAGAACACTTCAGTAGGTGGAACTCCTAAGAGCTGAGTATCAGAGACTTTTACTAAGGAGTCAGGATTCTACTGAGTCTGAAAAACTTGTTCTGAGACAGAAGGAAGAGATTAATTCTCAGATGACTAAGTCTCAACAACAAGAATGACAGATCTCAGTGTTGACCAAGGATAACTCAGAGAAAGAGAATGAAATTGCTAGTCTAAAGGACAAACTTGCACAGTCCATAGTTGACTATGAAGCTTTGAGGAAGAGCGATGAGGTTTGGAGAACCTTAATGACTAAGCAATAAGGAGCTAAAGAAAAGCTTGAGAAGTTGCTGAGATCACAGAGACCACACTCCATGAACTACCTCAGGACAAAAAAGCTCAGATTAGCTTGATGACAGATTTGTCCAAAGGGGAACTCAATATACAGAATCTTCAACCCCTCAGATAAAGAATAAATAGAAAATGAAAGCACCTCAGCGCGGCTATTAGAAGATGACCCAATGTTCAAGCCCCAAAACACCTAGATCCAACTCAGGGGGAACCAAGAAAGTCAGATGTGCCGAACAGCACGACCATCCACAATGGACTCATCCAGCTCAGTATGGATCAAACTATTATGAGCCTAGAGTCAAAAGCCCAAAGGTTCAGAATAAGAAGAAACCTGAAACTATCAGGATCTCCAACCTCAGTAGAGAGATCAGCTGACAAGAAGGGCAAGATGAAATCTGAAACTATCAGGATTGTCAAACAAGTTTGGTTCCCAAAATCCACTAACCTCTAAGGACCCAACTTGAACCCAAAGGGTACTTGAATCTGTTTCTATTTTGCAGATGCTAAAGGACCCTTAGTTCGTAGACAGCGGATGCTCAAGACATATGACGCATCAAAAGAATCTGCTGACCAACTACGTTCAGCTAGAAGGAGCCAAAATTGAGTTTGGTGACAACTCCAAGGGATTTACATGGGGATACGTAACACTGAAGATATGAACTGTAATAGTTCTTAGAGTATCACATGTTAAAGGACTTCACCATAATCTCCTTTCAGTCAGTCAATTCAGTGATAACTCCAATAAAGTAACTTTTAACGCAGGTTTTTGTGATGTTCTTGACAAATCTAGAGGAAAAATTGTGTTATTAGTCTCGCAGAAAAAAAATTCTATTATGCAGATTGGAATGCCGCTAAACCTGAAGCCTGCTTGCTAGCACATACAAAGTCAGATGACAAAATAGCGTAGCTGTGGCACAGATGATTAAGTCATCTGAACTGGAAAATGATGAACAAGCTAGCAAGATATGCTAAAGTCCGAGGACTGCCGAACGAAGTGTTCAAGAAACATAAAAATTGTGAAGCATGCCTGAAGGGAAAGCAAACCAAATCAAGAAATCTGCCAATTCTGTCACCGTCTACTGATGGGATCCTTCAGTTGCTGCACATGGATCTATTTTCGCCAGTCTCTCCAGTGACGATCAGAGGAAAGAAATATGCTCTTGTAGTCATTGATGATTATTCAAGATACACATGGGTGATTTTCATCGCCAACAAATCTGACGTCAAATCTGAATTGCCAAAGCTATTGAAATGATTGAGTGTCGAGAAGGATATCAAGATTCAACAAATACGCTCAGATCGTGGGATAGAGTTTCTAAACTTAGTGATGAACGACTATTGCGAAACAGAAGGAATTCAACATGAAACCTCGGTTGCACGTACACCTCAACAAAATGGTCTTGCTGAAAGAAAGAATAGAACACTCAAAGAAGCAGCAAGAACACTACTCACAGACTCAGGTCGACCATCAAAGCTTTGGGCAAGAGCTACTGACAGAACCTGCTATACTCAAAATCGGTCTTTACTGAATCAGATGCACATGAGGACACCATATGAATTATGGAAAGGGATAATGCCTTCTATTTCGCATTTCCATATCTTTGGATGTTCATACTTTATCCACAACAATGGAAAGGATCAGTTAAAGGTCTTTGATAGCAAGTCAGACCAAGGAGGTTTCTTAGGATACTCCAAGGTCAGCAAAGCTTTCAGGGTCTTTAACTACTAGACCCCTTGATTGGAGGGAAGCCCGCATGTTGTATTTAACGAATTTACTTCTGAGAATAGGAAACAAAACTCTCAGCGAGATGCTGAAGAAGTCAGCAGCAAGCTACATGATCTAAGCTTGTACGATAACGTATTAAAGATCCAACATTGTTGGGATGATGATTTAGATGATGAAATCCAGAACCAACCGAAAAGTAACGTAGCTGAATCGGTTCATTCTACTGAACAAAATCAATCCCAGGTAACTCAGGTCGATGAAGAAACCCCAGTGGTAACTGAGACCTCTACTGAGAATAACAACCCAGGGGGAACTACTAATGTTCCTGAGCCGAATGCCCCTGAACCTGGTCACTCAGTAGATCTGGTTCTTGTTACTGAATTGCTTCAAGCACAAAATAGTACAGCTGAAATTCTTCATAATCCTACTATTCGTGCAGAATAAACTTCAGAAGAAGTAACAAGATGTCGTCGTTCATGGTTTGACGCTCATTCTTCCGATCTCATTATTGGAGATCTGTCAGCAAGTGTCAATACAAGATCCAGATTCTGTCAGGGAGAAAGCGTATTATACTCCTGTTTCTTGTCTACTGAAGAACCTCAGTCGATTGAGGATGTGCTAAATGATGCTGATTGGAACACTGCTATGCAAGAGGAGCTTAACCAATTTACCAGAAACGACGTATGGGAGCTTGTAGACAGACCCAGGCACCAACACATGTAGGAACCAAGTGGGTCTTCAAAAACAAGCGAGATGAAAGACAACGTCATCGTTAGGAATAAAGCTCGACTAGGTGCCAAAGGATATTGTAAAGCAAAAGGAATAGACTTTGATGAAACGTTCGCTCCAGTTGCAAGACTGGAAGCCATTCGTTTATTTCTAGCAT
This sequence comes from Lavandula angustifolia, assembly GCA_028984105.1. Classification (NCBI taxonomy): domain Eukaryota; kingdom Viridiplantae; phylum Streptophyta; class Magnoliopsida; order Lamiales; family Lamiaceae; genus Lavandula; species Lavandula angustifolia. The sequence goes on along the minus strand of CM054803.1, from coordinate 26,423,421 downwards.
ATGCAACTCATCAACAGTTCACTGTCCATCAGATGGATGTAAAGTCAGCTTTCCTGAACGGCGTACTGAAGGAAGAAGTCTACGTAGAACAACCGACCGGTTTTCAATAGGGACCTCAAGTATATAGACTTAAGAAAGCGTTGTATGGGTTAAAACAAGCACTCAGGGCTTGGTATGATACCCTTTCAGACTTTCTGCTTCATAAAGGTTTTCAGAAAACAATAGTAGATCGCACCCTATTCAGTATCAAGTCAAATGATGACATTCAACTGGTGCAGATCTATGTGGACGACATCATCTTTGGATCTAGAAACTTGACCATGTGTCAGAAATTCGAGAGATGATGAAAGAAAAATTCGAGATGCCGATGATGGGAGAAATGAATTATTTTCTTGGACTTCAAGTAAAACAATCCAAGAAGGGAATATATATCAATCAAGCTAAATATACTAGAGATCTCATCAAAAAGTTCGGCTGCGAATCCAGCAAATCAGTGAAGATACCCATGAACACAAATCTCAAGATTGATCTTGATAAAGAGGGAGTATCTATAAACTCAATTGATCATCGTGCTATTACAGGTTCCTTACTATACCTAACAGCCAGCAGACCTGATATAACTTATGATGTAGGTATATGCGCAAGATTTTAGGCGAATCCCGAGCGAAGTCATGTAGACTCAGTAAAAAAGATTCTCTGACACCTAAAAGGAACCCCTGATGTTGGATTATGACATCCTGCTGATGAAAATCTTGAACTAACTGGTTATTCTGATGCTGATTATGCAGGATGTGGAATCGACAGAAAGTCAACCTCCGGAACATGTTAGTTACTTGGCAGTAAGCTCATATCGTGGTTTTCAAAGAAACAGCCTTCAGTAACTACGTCCACTACTGAAGCTGAATATATGGTTGCCGGAAGCTGTTGTACCCAAATCCTATGGCTTCGACAATAGCTGAGAGAATGTGACATTTATCAAGATGAAGTGTCGATCCACTGCTACAGTACTAGTGCTATTGCAATTACTCAGAACCCGGTTCTACATACAAGATGAAAGAACGTGGACATACAACTTCACTTCATCCGAGACCATGTCGAGAAGAAAGATATCAGAATGGGAAAAATCCATACTGATAAGCAAAGAGCCGAAATTCAGACCAAACCTCTAGCTGAGACCAAATTCAGTGTACTCTCAGTAGAACTAGGTCTATTAGGTCCTACTGACTCAGTTCAGTAAGACAATCCCGGAAGTACTTACTAAGGGGGAACTTACTCTCAGTACGATTGAGTGAGGTGAAAGGAAGTGCTGAAGTACTCAGCATCTACACAGTGGTATCAGCTGACTACCATGTTCAGCTGACAGGTTATAAGTATTTATTCAGCATATCGCATTCAATATGTCATTCCATTTATTTCCCGCCATTAATGTTCATAGGATGTCATTAAGCATATCGTTTTCATTAAAAGTACGACATTCCATATACTGACTGCGGCGTATTAAATGCATGTCATTTCACCTTACTTTTTAGATGATAGATAAGTATGTCGAGATTATAGGCGGCACAATAATCATAACCTCTTATAACAATTAATCTAAGCCGTCCACCTTTTAAAATCAGATTAATCTCGACCGCATGCTGAATAAACCGTCCATATTCAAATATGATATATATCTGCATGCATATCTATTTGCTCAAGAAATCTACTACCTTCAAGCACTAAACTCTCGGTAAATTTCATAAACTCTATCTGCCTATTACTGACCTACTCTATTTTCAAGTGCTAACACTTGTTTTGTAGATTCAGTTTATTATCTCAATGGCGACGTTCTCCGACAACAAAGTCCTGATCCCATCTGTCATGGAGGAGATCATCTGTTCTCAGAGAGTCTGGTTCGAGCTAGTTCTCGCATTCCGATCGTGTGGAGTGGGCTGCATGGAGCAGATTTTTGATGCCCTTGAATCGACAGGCCTTCAGACTCTGTTATCTAGGGTTCCCATCCACTGCCTCTTGAGACAAGTCGTAGAGTTCTACATGAATCTTCGACAGAGCGAAGATCTTTAGGATATTTCTTGCATATCTTACCAGCAAGAAACGAGTAACCACAAGTAGGAAGCGATGACTGTCGATCTCGATATTGTTTAGTGTCTTCGACTCAGTTTCAATCTTCCCAGCACTGGGATTTCTCATATTGGGTATCAGGAGACTTCCATCAACAAGTACCTCTGCTAGTTCAGTGGGCAGAAGACATTGTGTTCAAAGCAGCCTTTCCCAAAAATCTGTTGCTTCCTGAATAAAGAGGATTGTCGTATATAGTCAACCACATCCTCACCAGTTCAACCTAATCATATGATCAACTCTCCAGGATCCGGATTTAGATTATGATGGCCATCATAGATGGCGTCCAGATCAACTAGACTAAGTTCTTCTTGAATGAGTTCAAGGCTCAATTCTAGAAGTTCACGGTGAATGAGGACAAGACCTCACTGCAACTGATTTCAAAAGGATAACTCCTATACGGCAGTAAAGTATCTATTCTAATTGAAGCCTACTGCCAAGGAAGAGTCGCCTTCGCTGACGCACATCTCTTTGATAAAAAGAACGTCAAATTCTTAAGTGTGGCAGCAGCTGAGAAATCCATAGGGCGTGGACTTCACGACAAGCGTCCCATTCAGTCCACTCAAGACCCACGCCCGACTTAGCAGAAGAGGAGGAAAACACTGATGAAGCCTAAAACTTTAGTACTGATCCCTGAGACCGTATCTATCCAAGATTCAGAGTCCGGTAAGGAGGACATGACTCTGGTAGAAAAGTCAAACGAATACATTCAAAGAAGACCCAGTCAGACTTTCTAGCTAACATTCCTCAGACTGAGGTCTCCACATTAGTCCGAGCTTTAGTACTAATAGCTCAAAGTAGAGCTGCTGAAGAGATCACAGACGAGATTCTAGAGATCCTAGATCACTCTGATCTTGTGGATATATCAGTTAGGGCGAGGGTACAAATGTGTCTCAGATTCCTAGAATGAGATCTATTGGCTGAGACCATTAAGCTTAGGACCGTCCCTGAACTGATAAAGGAGGAGCAACAGTTGAAGGACGAGTTAGGCTATGGAGAGCCAGCAGATATAACATCTATGGACGACCTTCCCTGCACCAAAAAATCCTCCAGACTCAGGCCAAACAATTCTCTAAAATCATGGCTACTACACTGGATCAGGTCCTCAAAGCCGTCGAAAAGCGAAACAAGCTAATAACTGACAGTGTATCAATAGCACTTGTGGAACAAGCTAACGTCGGCCTTACTATCAAGAAGACGCTACTGACTTAGTAGAAACTTACCTATGACAGAGTGAAGCTACAAAGTCTGACACACTCAAAGCTGTAAATGCTGACAATGATAAGAGATGGAATGAGTATACTGACGTTGTCGGGGAAGTTGACGCTAAATTGGAATATATGAGTATCTTAGTAGCAAAACTAAAGACAAAGGTCACATCCTTGGCAAACCTGGTAGATGATGTTAAAAACGGGGAAGGAAGTTGGAAGAGTAAACTACTAACCCTAATCAAGGCTGAAGAGAAAGAAACTGAGAAAAAAAGGATAGAAGAAGAAAAGGGGGAAAGGTCAGGTAGACCCGCAGAAGAAGCAGTGACTGAAGTGGCTCAGTACCTAGAAGGTCTTACCGAAGATGAGCAAGTCAGGTCAGTCGCGAAAGGCAAAGCACCTGCCTCCCCTAGTCCTCCAAAAGCCAAGAAAGTTAAGTTCAAAACGCCAGACGAGCAGATCGCCTATGATGAAAAGCTGGCGCGAGAACTTCAGAAGCTCAGCAGACTATCCCCTCCACTGAGCTATCCAAGAAGCAAGAAGCTGAGATGAAGGAAATATGGGATGCCTACGAGAGAGACTTAGATATAACTGTTGAGGCCAGACAAGTACAATCTGCAAGAGAAAGAGCAAGATTAGCAGACGTTGAGGCCCTCAGACAAAAGACCGAGAAAGAAGCTAGAGAGCGAATCCCTGAGAAGGATAGAAGCATTCCCACCTCTTCCAAATACTTCAGAAGAAGGGAACAGGGAAACAACATCCCGAGAGTTATCTTTCCAAGGACTGATGAATGGATGCCCTTTAAGATCAATCAGAAATGGGAACAGGAAAAGGTCGACTTCATCAAGAGCTAGTACATTTGGGAGACAGTGAGTGAGAAGGATGATCTTGACAAAACTTTTAGGGCCTGTTTGGTTTGCACAGATTCTGCTCCAGGAAAGTAATCTGATTCCAAATAACTGAATTCCTGTGTTTGATAGAAGTAGGAAAGTAATCTGATTCTAGAAATTAAAAATCTTGTGTTTGGATTAATTTTAATAAAATTAGGGAAAGTAAAATGAATCATAAAAATTAGGAAAATAAGTAGATATTCCAGGATTCTTTTTCTCCGTCATATCTTAGTTAATCTTTTTCAACAATGCGAGGAATTCATATATCGACTCCCTTAAACAACATATTATATCGATATTTCACAAGAAATTTCACACAAGTTTTTCACAACCAAAGGCACGCTGGTCATCTCTTCCCATGTGTAGTTTGTATCATCTTTCTCCCAATTACGGTTCATCCCAAACTATCTCATCTTTCTCTTTTTTTTATCATTAATATATTTATTATATGCACAAATTTCATAATCGATTTCAGAGATTGCAATTATTTTTTAAGGTACTTTTACGCATTGGTAGTTTATGAGAATATACATATTACTGTACTTTTGGTCATGCCGATGAAAGTTGTTATCACAATAATAATTAGGCCCTAGCCAAAGAAACTAGATGTCGAATAATAAAATGGAGGAGATTATGCTTTAGAAGCAACCCGTATAGCAAATATATTCCAATTTGGTCATTACTAGGCTAATTAATTCTCAATTGGGTTGTGTGAAGGAACGGTGCCGGAGGCCCTAATCGACATCAAAGGAGATTAGGCAGTTGTGAATTTCTTATATATCTTAACTTATTAATTTATTTTAAACAAGATTAAATAAAATTTAAGAAATTTAAAATTCAAAAACATTCCTTGCATTTTCCGAGAAAGGGCAAGTAAGATTTGTTCCTCATAACTATATTCCACGGAATCATATTTCCTAATAATTTTACTTTCCTAAATCATTTTCCACATAATCATATTATTCAGAATCATATTCCTTGTAAATTTTACTTTCGGAACAACCAAACGGGCCCTCAAGGAATTCTTGATGAGCGATGAACCTGAACTCTATGTTGAATCCAAACCATTCTATAACAATCAGGTAAGACTCTCAAGGCACCTGAGTATAGACTTCTACCTCCTCCGCTCACGCAACAAGGAAATATCTGTAACAAGGAGATTGAGGAAAAAGTTATATATGCAATCTATAGAAGAAGTCTGGACAAGAATGATGCTGAAGACAATGAAGAAATCAAGATACTGAGGAACAAAGTCTACTCATCTTACGGTCTTGAGCTTCCAGAGAAGAAATCTGCTGACTTCAAGGCGCGACTGCTACAATTCAAGTAGAAGCCCTGCTGATTCCTTCTTAGTCTTACTTTTGATAGAATAGAAAATTCTATAACTGTAATCTCTGATCATATATGATAATATATTTCTATTGGCCTTCGACAACTACTCATTGTCAATTGGTTGTGTTCTTTATCTTTCAACACTTATAGATCACCTTAGTGATCACAACACACACCCACGTGGCTTCTTACTTTTATGCCTTTCTCTCTTTACTCTAGTACTTAGACATCTATCTATGGGGGAAATTGCTTTTGACATTTTAGACGGAAGTTGTTAAGACTTTGGTCTTATGATGTAAGAGTAATTGATGTATAGGAATCATGTTGTTTAGATAGTCAACCTTGTTGTTAGAGATAGTTTGTAAAAGGTTTTGGCATCATCAAATAGGGGGAAATTGTTGGGATGAGATTCAGTCGGATAAGATTTGAAGATCCCAAAACACCTAGCTGATTGATGAGCCTTCGATAATGTAATAGCTTAGTTGAGTTCAGCATGTTAGGAACTCAGTAGGCTAAAGTTCAGCAGCTGATGCATTCAGTAGAAGATCTGCCACTCAACCAAAGGAACTCAGTATCGAAGAAGTCAGTTGGGTAAGCTACAACCAACTGAATCTGCAAAGGAATTCGAGCCACGAGTTGTAATCTCAGAAGCATGAGAATGGAAGTAGGACACAATTCAAATAAAGGTCCGAGGATTCAAAGAAAGTCAACATATCTTACAGTTGGTGTTTGAACAAGCCTCACCTATTTTCATAACCTCGACCAATGAGGAGCAGCCAACACTCTACCTACTCTGACATAAAGCTGCTCTTAGACTGAAAAAGAGGAAATCTCTACAGCGATATTCAAAATCGATATGGTCATTTTACTTGTCTTATTCGACACGTCTAAACTTCCTCCAATAGATCTATTCATGAATCGAAAACTATAAATAGAGAAGAGTCTTCATGCAGAAAGATAACAAGGGAACTAAGCATTCAAGCGAACATACTCTAGCGAACTCAAAGCTAAACACAACGAAGAACTTGCTTATTTGAAAGATCATCTTAGTTCTTCTCTCTAGAGATTCTTTTTGTTCCTCTTCTTTAACCTATGCGTGCTTACTGTAATATCATTAGCTTAGAAACCTCGAAGGAGTTCATCTTTGTGAACTGTTCTTATTGTAAGAACTCCTTCATAGTTGGAGAAACTCAAACCTTCACGGTTGAGATTGTAAAGTCACTACAACCACAAGTAGATATCTGTCCATCATACAGATTAACTAAGACTTGCTCAGTATAAGCAAACAAGAACGCATATGTCTAATGAACAGATCGACTGAACTTGCTCAGTATCAGCTAATCAAGAACTCCTGCTTTGTTCAGGACAGTAGACGTAGGACCTAGCGTATCCGAACCACTTTAAAAATTGCTTGAGTTGATTTACTTTCACATTGATAACTGTTCACATTGCACAAAACTGACTTTAAATCAAACAGCATAAAATGGGTTTTCAATTGAGACGATCATATTTTGGGCCTACACTTTCGCACACAATTTCTGATACTGAACTATTGTTCACAGGCATAAGTTACTAGATTGTACTCAGTAGAGGAACTCTCTGCCCACGCGATCAAGAAAGCTTAACTAGCTACTGACTTGTTCAATAGCAATACCCAGTTCTATTGACTTTCGCGTTCTGAGTAAGAATTTGCTTTCAAGTGTATTCACCACCACCACCACCCCCCCCTCCCTACACCCGAGTCTCTTCTCTGGACTAACACGGTCCGTGAACCAATATAGGTAGGGTCCTTGTTTGGCAAAGCATGAAATCCAATTTTAAATAAACCAAGATGAAGTTGATTAAAATCCATTCCATTCGGCTACCGAAAGATGATATGTGTTCCCAAACAACCTAAACTGAATACTAGGCTCACATAAGTCTTTATCACCCTCAAAATGAAATGAATTAAAGAACTCAAATGCAACTTGCTTATCACATGAATAATGATGAGATTCAACCAACCAATCCCAACCAACATTCGTAAAGTATTGGAAGAAGGGTTCAATAATACCTGCGGCGCGAAGAAACGCACGGTCCAAAAGCCTTCTGCTTCGGTAATCCTTGCCTTCCCTGTCTTGCAGATGCATGGCCATGTTGTACTCGATCTCAAATTGGGAGAGTGCATGGACGGTTTCCGGTGTATCTAAACGAATCACCACACGGTTACCATAATCGGCAGCACGCGGTAAAGCCATAGAGGAGTCGGAGTCGGCTAAGGACAAGCCACTCAAGTTGAAATCTCCATAATAATCGCCGTTATGATCATCGGATACGTAATCCGAATCTTCTTTTTGTCTAGGCAATTCTCCACGTAAAGTCTTCATCTAATTCACACCATCATAGTATACAGGTGGTTGCGGTGCGTGTTCCTCTTGAAGAAAGGGCAACCACTCGTAGAGACCGGGAGGTAAATGTGGTGGTGGGTTGGATGTAGACGCAACATCCGGACGAGACGCTCTCAGTTTTTGTGCCCTAGAACGGAGCGGCGGAAATGGTTGTGGTGTCGGATCCGGCGTTGGATTTGGAGTATGCTCCAGAAATGGCTCAGGTGTTGGTTCCCATGGCGGTTGAGGTTGGTTTCTTGAATCAAATTTCCCGTGCCGCGACATAACCCTCTCCTTGGCGGTTTCAGCGGAGAAGAGGAGTTTGTGACAAATCAAATTGCTAGATCTTCGTCATCAGTTACCGGCTGCATAACAACTTCCGATTGCGGATCATGAATCTCGTACGTAAACGCCGGCAGTGGAGTAGGTTCGCGATCGACGAATGACACTTCTTGCAACGGCACTGAATAGAACAACATGGTTGTGCTGTTGGGATTTTGTATACTGGAAGCAAATTTTATGCTTGTATACAATGTGTGTTGTCCCTACCACTATTTTATTCTCCTATCTGATAAATATATATATTTGCACATGTTATCCTTTATCTTGTATAAAAGTTAGATTTGTGTGGTGTGTCGGGTATCACAGAAGACAACACAAATTGGTTGAACTGACAAGATATAAACAGTTATCACAGCTGAGACAACTTAAGGATAAGTTGTCGGTTTAAGCTGCAGTTTAGATAAGAAGTGGCTTGTCTTAGCTGCTTGTCTTTACTGGTACACTTAAGGTGGTGTATTGACGGATCACAGTGAGATGTATTTTCCTAACTGACCTTAGTGGAGAACCAAGATCTCGGTGACTTAGCTGGTCTTAAGCTTGGTAAGACTTCAGCTGAGTGCATTTGGCTATCTATCACTTTGACCTACTATGGTGAACGTCATCGCGACCGGATCTACGTATCTTGGGTGTTAGTAGTTATTTGTGGCTCAGGCTGGTTGTCTGTATCTTGCAGCCGTATCCTAGTAAAATGGGTTGATAATATCCCCTGAGGAACTCGAAAGGATTAGCACACTAAACCCGGCCGGTTGATTAAGTTCAGGTGTGTTAATAAGGTCGAGTGGTACTACTCAGGAATATACGATGTTAATTAATTTAAGCTGTCAGTGAGCTTAATTAATTAACGGATATTTCTATCTTAAATACGGAGATCGATTAAGTGTAAAGTACAAGCCCTTGCTCAATTTGTGATAAAGGGGTAAGTCAGCACGGATTCTCTAGTGGAATGAATCTGTGTTTATTAATTAATTTTGCTCTGGGCTGAGCATGGATAATTAATTAATTTGAGGCCCAGCTTTATTTCTTGTATTGTATCCCTGATCTGGCCCAATTAGTTGCCTATTAATTTATTGTCTCTCAGAAATCATTATTAATGGATTAATGTATTTTTACATTATTTAATAATGTTATTTATCTGGAATTAATTAACTGGGCCAATTAATTGATAAATATTAGTAGCCTAGTAAATTAATTAATTATATTATGGGCTGGTTATGTGGAAGCCCATTAGAAATATAATTAAATTAATGGGTTACAAATATATTAATATTATATTGGCTTTTGAAGCCTATATATATTAGTATTCTGTTCAGAAACAGATTACGCACACACACATAACTCACGCACGCAACGTGTAAGAGATAGAGACAATAAATTTTATTTTCTTCAGTTCTCTAACCACCCAGAGGAAGAAAAAGGCCGGAACACAGATCAGAAGATCTAACACAGGAGCAACAATCAATGATGCGACAACATACGAAGGAGGAAGGTATCATTCCTAACCTAAATTATTCCTTCATGTGCGATGAGCGGCAGCACGGTGACGTTGCTCCATTTCGGGATCGGATTGGATGGCGCCGAACTAACGACTGGCAGCAGAGAGAACCGATTTCTTCTTGGGGATCATGAGATGGTTTGATTGTGGAGTTGAGAGGTGGTGGAGTGGAGAAGTTGAAATCTCTTACAGAGAAAAAGGGGTTGGCGGCGCAAATGTAGAGGGAAAAGGAGTTGAATAGTATCAAGTTGGTAGGGTTTTGGTCCCCCACTTCCTTTTATAGATATAGAAATTTTCTCTTTGGTCCTTTCACTTGTACACTTGAGAGATTGACCCCTCCTCAATTTTCAATTTTGACCCCATATTTTCTTTATCTTCAGTTTGCCCCAAATATACTCTAGTTGTGCAATTGAGTCCCTCAAAAAGTTCCTTTAACACAATTAGATCCCCAAAAAGGTGGAATTTAGGAATTGACCCCCAAAACTCTTCAAAATCATAAAGGGCTCCTCCATGTCTTCTCTTCTCCATTATAGATCCCTCAAGTTCCTTCCTACACTACTACAAAAAAAGCTAATATCGTTGTCTATGGCTAAATGTAGCGTTATTGTAGGTACCGTTGTTGTAGAGTCTCGCTCATTGACGATGGTTTTTAACCGTTATCGTATGTATTTTCGATAATTGTTTTCAACCATTTTCTATTAGTTTTTGTAATTGTTGTCGTAAATCTGTTCGACAATGATTTTTAACAGTTGTCGTAAATTTTTTCGGCCATTGTCGAAGGTACTTTGGACAAAAGTTTTCAACCGTTATTGTAAATATTTTTGGACGTTGTTTTATGTTTATTACAACCCTTGTCGTAAATTTTTTTGCCGTTGTTGAAAATTGCATCGTCGTATGCATAGAGAATAGACAACGGTCTTCAACCATTGTCGAAATTACTTTTAACAAGTGTTTTATTTTAATAGACAACACTGTTTATCTGTTGTCGTATTTACTTACAAGAACCATTGCACAACGCTTTTACACATCGTCATATCGATCCATCATTACATCAATAAATCAAATAAAAACATATAGATGAAGCAAAACCCAATGTTTCATAAAATCCTGTCGAGAAACTCCATTCTATTATAATAATTCATTATTTTACGACTAAAATCTCAAATATAACCCATAACAACAATAGTTCATTCATTACAAAACCAGCTACTACTAATAATTCTTTGACACGTTTGTTTGCAAAATTTACCGAGAAGTTGGTGGTTGCACTCGGATCCCAGTACTTGCGCAGCCTAATCATATAGGACATATGCCTTGTGTTCCTTATCAAATCCACCTGCCAAAGTATATGTCAAAGTCTTGACATTGTAAAAAGAAGTAGAAGAAAGAAAATAGAGATCCAACATATATAAATGCAAAAACATACTCCATCAGATGTAGGAAGAAGTAAACTCAGATCCTAGGAAGAGTCTACTTAAACAAATTGCCAAGTATTACCAGTCAATATATTCCAATTCAATACCATATACAACACACAAGTAGGTTATGATATATGTATGGGTGATGGTTCCAAGAGAAGCACAAAAGCCTCCAAATTCTTGCAAGTCAACCAAGTATCCTAGAATGTAACTTAGAAAAAACTATATATAATCATATCAAACTGTCCCCAGAACAATATCCGTAGAACTATCCACCTCAACCAACGCTACAAAAACTACTCTGTTCTTGCACACATAATAACGTGATGACAAAGACTAAACATATTTCCTATATGCTGAACTTAAAAAAGATAAGAAAGAGACCAGAAGGCAGCCAATAATACCAAACAAAGTGTAAGAAGATCTCCTTACACTTAAGTCATAAATCCATACTTAGCCAAAAATCTGAAAAGAAAAAAAAAACACTAAAAGCTTAAAATAAAACGTAAATAACATGCAATGGAAATAACGAAAATTAAAACGCAGGTTGCCTCTCGGAAGTGCCTCTCTTTAGAGTCTTCAGCTCGACATCCTCTTCATAGAATCAAACATAAGAGGGAATGGATAAGCCTTGCTCGTCCACTACTTCCATCATAGCGGTTGCATGATAAATCTTTATGCGGTGGCCATTAAAAGTAAATATGTAATCAGAGTCAAGGTTTTGAATAACAACTGCTCAGCTTGGCCAGACAAACTGCACTGGGAATCGACCGATTCATCTAGAGCGGAGCTTTCCCGGCATGATCCGTAGGCGGGATTGGTAGAGTAGGACAAGTTGTCCTGGCTCAAATTTCTTGAAACGGATCACTTTATCATGCCACGCCTTGGTACGGTCTTTGTACGTCATAACCGCATTATAATACTCCAACCGAATTTCTTCAAGTTCTTGAAGTTGATATTTCCTCTACTTAGCACATTTGGTTGGGTCCATGTTGATTTTCTTAAATGCCCACCAGGCTTTGTGCTCCAGCTGCACAAGCAGATGACATAGCTTATCAAAGATCTATCTATACGAAGACATTCCGAGAGGACTTTTATAGGCTGTCCGATAAGCCCATAAGCCATCATCTAGCCTCGTACTCCAATCTTTCCTTGATGGTTGACCGTCTTCTGCAGTATAGCCTTCACTTCTCTATTCGACACTTCCACTTGTCCATTTATTTGCGGATGGTACGAAGTGGAAAGTCGGTGGGCTACTCCATATTTCTTCATTAACGACTCTATGGTGCGGTTGCAAAAATGAGTGTCTTGGTCGCTTATGCTTACACTTGGCACTCCAAATCTGCAAACAAATGTTAGTGTGAAGAAAACTTGCAACAACTTTAGAGTCATTAGTCTTTGTAGCCTTTCCCTCAATCCATTTAGAAGCATAATCAACGGAAACTAAAATGTATAACCTACCCTTCAAATTCGGAAATGGACCCATGAAATCCATAACTCAAATATCAAATATCTCACAAAATCTCAACGACTTTGGGGCATTTCATCTCTCATAAACATATTTCTTGTCGTTCGAGAATGAGCACATGACTTACAGTGTTGGGTATGAGATTCAGTGATGTAAGATTTGAAGATCCCAAAACCCCTTAGCTGAATGATGAACCTTGATAATCTAATAGCTTTGTTGAGTTCAGCATGTTAGGAACTCAGTAAGCTACAGAGAGTTCAATAGCTGATAGGTTCAGTAGAACATCTTTTGTCAGCCGGATGGACTCAACATCTAGAACTCAGTTGGGTATCTCAGAACCCACTGAATCAATAAAGAAATTCGAGCCAAGTACTGAAATCTAAAAAGAATGTCTACAGGAGCAACTCAGTACAAGTGTCCGAGGAATCAAATGAAGTCAACTTAGCATCTGCTTTGGAGTTTAATCAAGCCTCACCAACTCCCTAACCTCGACCAGTGAGGAGCTGCCAGCATTGTACTTGCACTAACAGATAGCTGTACTCTAGACTAAAAAGGAGAGAAACTCTAAAGTGATATTCAAATTCGGGATTGCCTATTTTTCTTGGCGTTTTCGAAATGTGTCTAGACTCCCTCAGCCAGATTTATTCATGAGTCGAGACTATAAATAGATAACAGTATTCATGCAGAGAAAATACCGGGAACCAAAAAATTCAAGCATTAAATAGCACTAGCAATCAAACAGTACACTCAGCGAAGAACTCATACTTAGAGAGATAATTCTTAGTTCTTCACTCTAGAGATCCATTATTTCCTTTCTCTATTTTAAGCAATCCTTGTAAGATCTTAAGCTTAGAAAAGGAGTTCAGATCATTGAGCTATTCTTATTATAAGAACTCCTTAGTTGGAGAAAATCAAACAACGTGTTTGAACTTGTAAAGTCACTAAGACTATAACTAGAGCATCTGTCCAGCGTAGCGTACAGATCGACTGACACTTGCTCAGTATAAGTAATCAAGAACTCCTACTTTGTTCAGGACAGAGGACGTAGGATCCAGCATATCCGAACCACTTTAAAAACTACTAGTATTGATTTACTGTTTTATTGATTTCCGGTTCATATTGCAATCAACTGAACTTTAAAAATCACACTCAGCTTAAAACGTGTTTTCAAAATTGCGAAAAAAATTATTTTGGGTCTACACTTCCGCATTCTTCTCTACTGAATTACTATGACTGAATTTAGTAGATAGAGACTCAGTTGACACAGATTCTCAGTCCATGCGATCGAGAAAGCAAATTTGGCTAACTAACTGGTTCAGTGGCACTATTCAGTAACAACTGACTTTCGCGTTTGAGTTAAAATCTGCACTCAAGTGTATTCAACCCCCCTCCCCCTACACCTGAAGGCGAGTCTCTGGACCAACATTAAATAATTGTAAGCATAGAGGTGTAGGCTTGGCCAAAAGAATCCCACGTCCAAGACCTTTCACGTAGTTCTTTTCTGGCCAAAGTATCCTCCATAGGCGGATGAGTGGCAATGGTGTTAGACACCATTCTGCTCATCTTCGAGAATGCATCTTCGGATTATTTGATCGGCTCCCATTAGGATTGAGTGCTGAAAAATATCGGGACTTATGCCGGTGATGTCAGCTATCGTCCATCCTGTCGCATTTTTGTGCTTCTTCAAAATATCCAATAATGTCTTTTCTTGTTCTTCATCAAGCTCTTTATTAATGATAACGGGCAGCGTCTCATTATCTCTGAGGTGGACATATTTCAAATGTGTTGGGAGCTATTTGAGTTCCAACTTCGGTGCCTTCATGATCGAAGGCAGTAGCTTTTTAGAAGTCTCTTGCTTGGGCAGTTGAGACACGCTACTGACAGTCACCAATTCAGGCGCAACATTCAATGCCGTTATGCTTTCTCTGATCTCCTCATAGATTTCATTATGATATGCAACACTTATAGATCCCTCATCCACATTAATTATTGCCTTCACAGTTTTCAAAAACGACCTACCTAGTAAAACACCCGCAGTACCCTCAATTTGCCTATCAATAGTATCTATGACATAGAAATCTGTCAGATAGATAAAATTACTGATTATAACAAGAATATTTTCTAACATGCTAATCGGAGCAATACATGACCTATCTGCTAGTTGAATGATCACTTTAGTAGACACTAACTTTGCTCCTATTAATTCATTATAAACGGATAATGGCATAACTTCTATTGATCCACCCAAATCACACATAGCTTGCTTAACCAAAATATTACCCATTTACTAGGGAAGTGTAAACTTACCAGGGTCAGCACGTTTAGTGGGCAACATCCTTTGTATGATTGCCGATATAGAGTATTCCATCACAACCTTTCCGGCTTCGGAACTTTTCCAGCAATAAAGTTATTTACAAAATTTCCAAACTTTGGAATTTTCACGGCTTCAAGGAAGGGAATATTGATCTCTAATTTCTCGAACTACTTTAAGTAGCCCATGTACTCCTTGTTCGGCATCCTCTTCCTTTCCAAAGCTTCTGGAAATGGTGGAGGAAGTAATGGTTCATACTCTGACTGGCCAGTCTGAAAGTCCTCCATATTCTGTTCTGATTCGGGATCTTCAACATTCTGTTCTTCCGAGCCTTCTGGTTGTACAGGCTGTTCTATTGCCTTTCTCTCTTCTGCCGATTTCTCTGGTCGTATTGCCTGTATAGTTCAGCTAGGCAGTTCCTTTCCTCCACGAAGTATAATCATATTAGAGTTCTGGGCATTCAGATTTTGCTGAGTTTGGGCTGGAAGTTGTCCTTAAGAATTCTTCATATTCTGCATGGTAGAATTCATCTTATTCATCTGCTTAGCCAGATTATTCATAGTGGTTTACTGATCTCTCTTCGTTTGATTGATCTCTCTTTGTATTTGTTGTTGAAATGCAGTAGTGTTCTTCTAGGGATGAAACCATCTCGTCCAAAAGCTTCTTCAATGGGTTTTGCTACTCTTGTTGGGCAGGTAGAGCACTTTGATGTTGAAACTGCCTTAGATGCGGAGCTTTATACGTTTGCTGATAATTCTGTTGTTGACGAGGCTGGTAAGGCTGCTGAAATTGTTGCTGAGGAGGATTCTGTGGTCGAAATTGATCTTCTGGTTGTGTCCATCTAAGGTTAAGATGCACACCTTGCTGTCCACTCCAATTTCCAGCTGCATTGACTTCCTCTCCCTGACATTGTAAAGATGCATGTATCTTCTCGCCACATGCGCCACATGTATGCTCCATAATCGACTTGCTTGAAGGAGGAGTGTTCTGCTTAAGCAGTCGATCCAGTTTATCTTCTAACTTGCTGAATTTTTCTTAAACCTTCACATTAATGTCATCTAAATAGTCTGAATGAGACCAATTGGTAGACTTTCTTGTTGCTCTCGCCCCTTTGTATTGCAAAGTAGAATCCGCAAGTCCTTCAATTTTGTTTCTCGCATCTTCATACATGCTATTGTAAAAATTACCCTTAAGGCTGATATCTAACATAGCCTTTGCTTCGTCAGTCATTCCTTGGTGGAAAATTTGTAACAGCTCCATGTCTGAATAGCCATAATTAGGGCAACTGTGAACGGGAATGCCTGCGAACGGGAATACCTTTAAGGCTGATATCCAACATAGCCTTTGCTTCGATTGGGGAAAGTACTTCTTTAAGAAAATCCTGCGCATATCTGACCACGTCGTGATTGAGTTAAGTTTAAGACTCAAAAACCATGCACGAGCTCCATCTTGAACTGTGAACAGGAATGCCTTAAGGTTGAAAACATCCAAACTACCTTGCCTATGTAGGTTACAGACTTGATTGAAAGTCACTAGAAGAGTATTAGGGTTTTAATTCATATTCCCATAGCATTTAGGCGCTGATGCTATCATATTGAGCTTGACATCTATCTCTACCATAATGGTAATCTGGATTGGACCGGGTAGATCATCTCCCATATCAAGCGGTCGGGAATTCATCCTTAAGAGTTGTTGTTCGTCTCCCATCTCTTCCACTTCTGAATTGAACTTTCAGCAGGAGTATTCTTCCCATTTTTGTCAAACACGACAGTCTCTGGTTCTGATTCGCTGGTCTCATCACCAGCTTCTGTTTTGTCTCTTGACTGGGCAGTTAAGACGTTTTTTGCCTCGGACAGAAGTTGTTGCTTCCGCAACTTTGCTTCTTCCTATTCCTCTTTGATGTTTTCTCGATCTCTGAATCAAATATGAGGTCAGGGCAGGAAGACCTGCTCATGCAACAATTAAAATCACAAAAAGATTCGTAGAAAAATAAATAGAACTAAATAACACCATTCCCCGGCAACAGCGCCAATTGCGGGATCGCTGTATCGCCCCAATAAATCCTGTAAACTTGAGATTTATATTCTGTATAGTCAACAGGGTATCGAACACAGGGAACGGAGACTAGTTACCATTTTTTCCACTTATTTTTTAAGTTATTGGTTAGTAACCATGCAAGTTTTGGGTTTATTAAACTAAGAATAGTAACACTGAAAATAACAAAAGCGTATGAACTGGCAAGTTGAAAGACAGGTTCAGCAGAATATTCCACACACACACTTATTTCAAATCATCGACACTTAATATTAATTAATCTCAAGAATCGGCTATTTAGATCATCGTAAATTAAACTGCATCCTCACTCCCACTTAGTTAATCGGTAGCCGCCATGTTGGGTATCGAAATGAGTACTTCCCTAATCTAATTACAATCTTCGTTGTTGGGCAATCAATTGATTTAATAATTAGACAACTTTATCGATCTAAGGGAGCCTAGTATAGGAGCCTACTCGTATGTTGGGCATCTAATAATCTCCTATCGATAAAATCAAATTATTCTTTCGAATAACTTTGCTACTTACCGAGCCTTATTCCGCGAGAAATGATGGAAGTACTAAATTAGCTACAGACTGCGCAACCAAGGGTGATCAGACCTAAATTACTAGTAAGATTAATTAATTAGGAAATAACCGAAAACCCTCTTGATTAATTATAAGTACCTAAGCCTCATGTACTATTCAAGTGTGTATTTTCAGATCCCGCCGGACCACTAAAGTTTAGCTACTCATGAAAATGTCTCTACTGTGCAGGCAAGATACTACGCAGAACAAAATAGAATTCATTCGTAACCCTAAATCTAGCATGCACGAAAATTAAGAATAAAATAGCAAATACGAAACAAGAGCATAAAAACAAAGTACGAATTGAATTTAAAGTACGAAACCAAAAGTGAAAGAACGAGAGTACCAATCAAATGTCTTCGATCTCTCAATAACTACGAAAATTAAATAGCAGGAAACTAAATCATCTTCAACCACAAACATTAAAACGTAAAAAAGTGTTTCTTCTTCCTCTCAAAGTAACGAATTGCATGGAAAATAAAATGTAACTTCAATCGAAATTCTTCTTGTCGGTGCGGATGGACAGAACGACGTTTTCTTCTCGGAATGGATGAGCGGCGCGGGTTGGAAATGATAATGTATTATTAAAATTTCTTCAAATCTGCGCCTCTAAACCCTTTTATATGGCTGCTATCTTGATCACGATTTTCATCTAGGGTTTTAATTCGGATAAGGAAAGATTTCCTAAGATAAGGAAATATATATCCTTTCCTTAACCATCAAGTCATCCGCCCCTTTCCTTCTTTCTCCCTATTTTCGACCAAAACTTCATCAAAATCGAGCCATCCTTACTGGAAATATATCTCCACCTTACGTCCTCCTTATACACCAACTTATCCTCAAATCATGCATAAGCTGCCAACAAAAGCGTCTCGCTTGCACAGTTAAGAGACATTTAAGGAAGAATTAATAAGGTACGAAAATGACTCATCAACATAGCATTTCGAATTTGGTAAGGTCAAGATTTAACTCTTTAAGTGAGTGCAATAACACCATAAATACCAAACGGGGTTAGACTCCCTAGTCCCTAAACAAACAATCTAATTTCTAAAATAAGTTAGATAAAACATAATAACTTTGTGTATATAATCAAAAGTGTAATATTAAATTCTGCATATATTTTGGTGAGGTGGTAATTTTGCAAAAAATTATGCTCCGTATGATTAAAGTCATTATATTCCATTAGATTTATCAGGAGAACTTGGATACATCATGATTGTTGGGAATATAATTCAGTACAAGAATTGTTAAGATTTGAAAATCCCGAAACCCGTAGTTGAGTGATAATGTAATAGCTTAGTTGAGTTCAGAATGTTAGAAGCTTAGTAGGCTAGATAGAGTTCAGTAGCTAATAGGCTTAGTAGCATATCTTTTTCAGCTATTTGGACTCAGCATTGAAACTTAGTATGATTGTTCAGAATAGGCTGAATGTGTGTTGAACATCAATACAACGGAATCAGTCTACAATCTGAATATCTCAAAAGAATGTCAGTCGAGGACAACTCAGTTAAAGTGTCCGAGGTATTAGAGGAAGTCAACTCAGCATCAGTTTTGAAGTTCGAACAAGCCTCTACTACTATTCAATCGAAAACAATGAGTTGTTAGCACTGTACTTACATTAACATAAAGTTGCCCTTAAGGTTGAAAAAGAGAGAATCTTTACAGTAATATTCAAATTCAAGATGACCTTTTTCCTGTCGTTTTTGACACGTGCTAGGTTCCTTCCAACGGATCTTTTCATAAGTCAATACTATAAATAGAGATCGATCTTCAAGCATTGAAGACACCTGGAACATCAAGCATTCAAGCATTCAAAGCTCAAACATTTTCAAAGCGAATTCAATGAAGAACTTTCTGCATAGATAGACACCTTAAACAATTCTTTAACTAGTGAAACCTTATTAGATTATACGGTTAGACATCGAAGGAGTTCATATCTTGAACTGTTCTTCTTGTAAGAACTCGTTCGTAGTTGGAGAATCTCAAACCTTGTGTTTGAACCATTTGTAACTAGTGAAAGGATCGACTGAGACTTGCTCAGTTTAATAAATTCAAGCCTCCTGGTAATTCAGGATAGTGGACGTAAGATCTTTCGGATCTGAACCACTTTAAATTTTTTCGTGTTATTTACTTTTTTATTGGTTAATTCATGATAGTGGACATAGGTCTAGATTTTCAGTAAACCTGAATATATGCACAAGCATATCCTAGATTGTTTCAGTAAAATATTTTTCATAAAGAGACGATAAAATGGGGTCTACACATTCCGCACAACTTCTAGTAATGAGTTTACTATAGACTGACTGAAGTTTGTAGACAGTGTACAGTATCTTGAATCACTCTGCCCTCACGATCAAAAAGTTAATTTGGCGAGCTAAATAATTTAGTAAGCAGACTGAGTAAAAGACTGACTTTCGCATTTGAGTTTAAACCCCTCTACACCTGAAGACTCGTCTCTGGACCAACAATTGGTATTAGAGCGGTGTTCTTCGAATCACCATTTTCTGAGATTCAGTAGTCTACTTGAGCAGATATGATAAATGCTTTTTTCATTGCACTTGCATCTCATTCATTGCATCCTATACTATATTTCTACAATGTCTAACATGTCATGTATAAGGATGGTTCCTTTGTTCTCAGTCGAGAACTATGTTGTTTGGCGTGTAAGAATGGAAGCACATCTAACGTCGCAACATGACAACATGATTGAAGTCCTGAAACATGGATCTATCATTCCCATGATCAATAGTGTTGAACATGCAACTATGGGAGGAGTAGGGGCCAGAATAGGGGACAAAGTTCCGAAGGACAAAAGCGCTTTCACGCCAGAGGAAAGAAAGATGCACAACCTTGACAGAGTTGCACGAAATGCTATACTGACGACACTCAGTGACTCATACCTCCAAAGAGTGCACAATTGTAAGACTGCCAAGAACTCTGGGATACTCTAGCCATGCTGAGTTAGGGGACTCCGTGGATTAAGAAAACAAGTTGGCTGATTGGTTTGTCCAAGGAGGAACTCAATATGCTAAACTTATCAACCCTTAGGAAAAAATAAATAGAAAATCAAAGCACATCAGCCAAGCTATCAGCAGATGACCAAAGGCTTAAGCCACAGAACACCCAGATCCAATTCAGGAAGAATCAAGAAGGTCCGATTACTAGAGGTTCAAGCCCCACGCATTCCGCTTAAATTCTAGTACTAAGTTTACAATAAACTGACTGAAGTCAGTAGATAGTGTTCAGTATCTTGAATCACTCTGCCCACGCAATCACAAAGTTAATTTGGCTAGCTGAATAATTTAGTAAGTAGACTCGGTAAAAGACTAACTTTTGCGTTTGAGTTTGAACTTGGACTCAGTTGTATTCACACTCCCCCCCCCACACACCTGAAGACTTATCTCTGTATCAACAGTGATGCACTTGAATCCAGATCGTCCAAGATCCGAATTCTAACATTTTGAGTTCGATTCGCAATCCGACTAAATTTAAAGTAATAATACCATTATTGATGGAAGTGTCATTTGTTAAGTATCATTTGTTTAGAACAAAAGTATTATTTATATTCAACAAATGTGCCATTTATTTGAAGAAAAGTGTTACATGTTTTGAAAAACCAATTTGAGAAAAGTAGTGTTGGATTATTGATGCTACTGTTCCCAACTACAGTGTTACTGATTACTGCAAACAGTAGTGTTGGATTATTGATGCTATTGTTCCCAACTACAGTGCCAATTTATGAGGATATCACTGCAAAAATCACCTGCTGCTACTGTTCCTACGAACAGTGCTCAACGGTGGCAATTTTGCAATTTGGTAAACAACGATGGTCAAACAGAAACCTTATTATCTAAATTACCTCATCGTCTCTCCACAGTCTACCGTCTAATACCTCTCTCGCCCTAAAATTAATGTACTCGACTGATGACAAATTTACTAACACGTAGCAGGAGAGTCGAACCCTGCCTTTCACCACCATCAACAACTCTACAAATCCGGCAGCTACGACTTGGTCCCCACGGAGAATTACTAAAACAACTCAGGTTGAAGCTTGAATGTGAACAGTTTAGTGGGCCCTTCTTCGTTGTCGCTCATGTTGGACTCGGT
Source organism: Lavandula angustifolia (assembly GCA_028984105.1). NCBI lineage: Eukaryota > Viridiplantae > Streptophyta > Magnoliopsida > Lamiales > Lamiaceae > Lavandula > Lavandula angustifolia. The sequence goes on along the minus strand of CM054803.1, from coordinate 26,401,749 downwards.
GCCTGAGTTGAAGCACGACCAGGGCCGACCCTCATGTAGAGTTGGCAGTGGCGGTTGCCCACGGCCCCAAATTTTTGGGGGCCCATTTTTTATTTTTTTTAATAATAAATAAATTTGTTTTAAGAAATATAGTTTATTTATTCATTCTTTTTAGCAAAGAAAGGACCCAGTTAATATATTTAATCTGGTCCAGAATTCTATTACAAAATATACTATATCTAGTCTAATGTAGTAATATAGAATTTAAAATAATTAAATAGGTTATAAAAAGTAAATGCTACCTTAATTCTTTATTCTATCTGTACGCTTCTGTTATTATTCATCTCTATTTCTCTTTTATTCCCTAATTTTCTTGTTTACTAAACTGTTTTGAACACGACTATATCACAAAAATTGGAGGTGAAGCGACAACTACTGTTTTTTAAAGATTGACTTAAATGCTACCGTGTCGTGCTCAGGGCCGGTCCTGAGAAAACAAGGGCCCGGAGCAAGTGATAAAAAATGGGCCCACTATTTATAAAGTAATATCTGTATTTTCATCCAATGCAAGATTTGAGTCAAGTGCAAAATAGCTATTCTGCTGCTGCCTAATCCAAACAATGCATTGAAGTTAATGTTAAGCTAACTTTATATACTTCTGCCTTGCATCATTCTAAGGCATCTGTTAGTTTCTCCTAGCTTTTTGGTAGTGGCTGCCGGATGCTTTACTTTACCCATATTCTTGGAAGAGTATAGTTTTTTCAGATATCAGGTTTCTACATTCTTCACCTTTAAAAGGCTGCCTCTTGATGTGAACTGTCTGTTAGTCATATAATGATCCATTGATTATCTTCTTTTTTAGAAGATTAGCTTTTTGAAGGTTACCTCTTTGTTCAGGATAAACTGATGCATCTTTCAAGAAAAATATGTCTTTTGCTTCACCAGTGAACTTGCCTGCATATTCCTTACTTTCATACCATCTTAATTAGAATAATTATATATATTCGGGAGATTAGTTTTGTTTCTCAAGATTCTTTTATAATCTAGGGTTCAGATTTATTTCTCACTCGGTTGTCCTTGTATGTAATCTGTTTTTGTTTCAACAACTTCATTCTTGTAGCCAAATACGGATATAGAAATATAGTGTCTTATTTCTCTTCTTTCTAGCAGTTTAGTCTGCATACTTTGCGTGCCACTTTTTAACCTTGAGTTTTGATGGAAAATTCACAACCTTTATACCTATTTGTATTTTTGATAAACACTGCCTTTACATTGCTGCAATTACAATATCATTGATATGTTTGGCGGTAAACGATTTCATTTCAACTATTCCGTTGGACAATGCTTGACGGAAAAAAAAATGGGCTATAATTGTTACAAAATAAAAAGTGGTGTTGTAATTGTTGGTCCGGAGACAAATAACAGGTGTAGAGGGGGGGGTGAATACACCTGAGTACCGTTTCTTTTTCTCGGTGAAGGTCAGCTGAAGTTGTTGGTTGCAACTGATGAACAGTGCTAAATAAACCTTTGATCACGGGACAGAGTGAGTCAGCTACTGAGCTCTCCTACTGACTTTTGTCAGTACTTCGAAACTCAGTCGGAGACTTAAGTGTGCGGATAAGTGTGGGGCCCGGAGTTTGTCTCTTTTTGAAAACGTGTTTCGCAGATTAAATTCTTTTGGCTATGCGATTTTAGAAATACGTTTTATGCAAACTTATGATTTTCAAAGGTTTGTATGCAATAAAAACAAAGGAAAGAATACAAAGCGGTTTAACGTGGTTCGGATACGCAAGATCCTACGTCCACGGTCCCGAACGTAGCAGGATAACTTGTTGATTAGTCTCGAGCAAGTCTCAAGAAGGAAACGTGCACGGTGACATATCCTTCTAAGTTATAGTCCTTAGCGACTTTACAATTCAAACCTAAGTTCGAAAGGGAGCGAAAATAGTTCTCCAACTAATGAAGGAGTTCTTACAATAAGAACAGTTCACTAAAAATGAACTCCTTCGAATCTAAGCTAAAAATCGACAATGAGCTTAGGTAGAGAAGAAAGGGACTAAAGACTCTAGAGAGAAGAACCATAAAAATATTCTAGTAAATCAGATTCTTGCTGGATGTTCGATTGAGTTCTAGATGTTTGAGAGCTTGAGCAATTTCCCTTTTTAATTTCGTGCTTCGCGCTTAGTGGAGCTTCGAAATCTTCTCTATTTATAGCGTGAGCTATGGCATATGTCCGTTGGAGACGACGATGCCACGTGTCACATGCTTCCAAAGAAAACGGCCATTAATTCGAACTTGTTGCAAAGAGGCGTTAATTACCGTTACATGAGAGCACTTTACTGTTTGGAGCGAGGTAAGGCGTTGTCGGCTTCTCATTGGTCGAGGTTTGTGGTTGGTGAGAATGTCGAGTTGACCGTTCAAACAACTTCGTATGATCTTCTGCGAACTTTCGAAAAGACTTAAGTAGTTGGGTCGCTTTACGTCGGATACGATCGCAAAGTCTCTGTCTTCTTCGACCGAGTCGGTGACAAGGAATGTAACTTCGAGTAAGTCAGGGCGGCGAAGGTACCGGGCTTGCATGAGTTCTTCCGATGCTCTGGATTGGCTTCTCGAGGTCTACTCAGTGATGATAAGAACGCAAGCGATTACACGATGACGTAAAGGGTTCCGAAAAGTATCTTCGACGAAGATCGGTTCAACAATTACCCCGTACAGGACTTAGACAAGAATATAAAAACGATTACAACAAGTCTAACCTATACATCAGCTAATCCTAACGACACACTGAACTATTGATATCAGCTCGGTTTTGGGATCTTCAATTCCATAGTACTACTATGATTTCCCCCAATTTTCTTTTAACCACGAACAGCTGAGTATCATCTACTGACTCATATCCAACAATTTCCCCCTAATTGATGATGCCAAAACCTCTACTTCTAAACTCTAAACATCTTATAAGAAATGCTAACCTACTGACATTAATTTCCCCCTTAATCTATCTAAGGAAAACAAACTGATATGATGACTTCAAAACATCAGCAGGTGAGAGATAGGCAAAATCAGAGAAACTGATTGTGAGTGTGTGTCAGATCACTTAGTGATCAGTTGTGAAAATACAAAGCAAATTGCTGTAAGACAATGAGTAATTGTCTATCAAGGAATAGGAACGATAGCATATATGATCAAGAAATTACAGGTTCCTATCACTATTACAAAAGAGTAGAGAAGAGAAAACACTACCGCGCCCGAAGCTTGAGCGCTTCTTGAAATTAGCGATCGTCGAGAGGTTGGGACCTAGTTAGGTAGATTCTCTTCCTCGGTGTCTGGACATCCTCGTCGTCTTCGCTAAGTCGACACTGTGTCGAAGCGATAAGCGGCTCGACCTCATCCTCTATTTCCTTTGTACACGTAACTCCGCAGTTCTAGGAGGTGGGATGCGCCTGAAAGCCGGAGCTCTGAAAGGAATGTTCTCTCTCTTCATAATCTCCAGAAGTTGTTCCCTCCGCTCAGAGTTATAATTGAACAAAAACTCGTCAAAGGCTTGTTTGATAGTTTGCTCACTTGGATAGAATTTCCATACGTAGTAGCCTTTGATAAATTCCTCTTTGAGCTCTTCCCATTGATCATTAACCAGAGTAGGAACCCATTTATCAACATGAAGCACAGGGTCCTTTTTGACATAAGGCGCTCTTTTCCTTGATCCTCGTGGGATTTGTCTTCTGGGATCAGCTGTTGGCTTTTGAGATAGGCTCATCATCTTATCCATATCAGCCATTCTCTTCTTCTCTCGAAGAGCTGCTGCCCTACAATCTCCTTTCCTCGGGTTAAGGCCTCGCAGCGTGGCTTCCCACGTGGCTCTATCTTTAGCTTCTTGCTCAGGTGTAAGATGAGTCTGATAGTGACTCGACGATAGCTTGACTGTAGTAGAAAGAGTTTTTGCGAACTCCTCCCGAGCCTTTTCTTTTCTTCGTCCAGATCTTTGCTTCTTCTTTCCTCTCGCCCTTAACAACTTTGCCCTTAGACTTTTTAGCAAGTTGAGCTTCTTCCAGTTGTCGCTCATGGTCCAGCTTGTCTTGTAGTTGTTGGGCTACGCGGAGGTCGAAGGCCTCTTGTTCTGCTTTAGATTTGAATTTTTGGACCGGGGAGGAAGGAGGAGTAGTAGCAGTAGCAGTCTCCTTTCCCGGCCTCTGCGGAGGAGCCTGTTCTTCTTCAGAATCTTGCTCAATGAAGTGAGCAACATCTTCTATGTGGGCAGAAGATGAGATGGAGTAGGTTCTAGAGGAAATTCAAGTAGCGGAACCCCGAAGTATCTTGAGCATTAAGTTGAGGGTTGTTACTCGCCCGAATACCTTCCCCCCGAGTCCGAGCATTAGAGGGTCCTTCCTCCTGACCACCCTCTATTATTTGGACATCAGCCATATCCGTGTCAGGTTCTTCTTTCATAACACCTTCCCCATTTTTGGCATCATCTGCGTTAGAGAGTTGGGTACGGATGGCTTGAATGTCTCTCTGCACATCGTGGACTGAGTCGCTGTGGATTCGAAGTCCTTGACGAGATCGCAATATAATTCCCGGTCATTTTCTTGATCGCTCTTGATGTTTTAAGTCATGCGGTGACTCTCGACGGAGTTTCGAGCGAGCCGATCCTCGCGATTCTGTCAATTCTTTCCGAATAAGCTTGAGCCTCCCCTGTTGGGTAATAACTTTCGAAGGCTAGAGGTGGCAATCTTATTCTTTTCATCGATTTCGAGCTTAACACTTGCAAGAGCTTGAGTCATTTGCTCGAAAATATCTTTGCGATTGGACAACCCGACTCGAGCTTCTAGATCGATTTTCGAGCCGCTAAGGCCGCCTCAATAATCTCCTGAAAGTTGGGTTGAGGAGTAGGTACTGGAGTCTTTGAGATGCCAGCAGCTATTCTGTCTAAGCTCTGTGTCTGAGCCTTAGTATACTTTGTCCACTTCAGATGGACGTCCTTAGCCAAAAGTCTGTTTTTCTCCCCTTGGCGTCGAATGGCTTTATTTACAGACTTTGAGGACACAGAACCGATAGGTTGTATCTGGTACGAGATATCAAAAACGGGTTCCAAGAAAGAGATATCAACTTGTCGGAAGGCCATAGTTGGTTCAAACTGAATCCTGGATGCCATTATCTCCTCTATATTCTCAGGGACTTGAGATGTCGCCATTGAAATCTGCAAAATAACTTGTTAGCACTTGAAAATAGAGTAAGTTAGTAAGTATTCAGCAGGTTTCAATACATTACCGAGTACTAAAGAGCTTTGAGAGATGCAAAAGCGAGACAGTTAAGATGATTTTTGAGAAAGAAACTGAACGCTTGAAAATAGCTCTTAAGTTGAAAATGGCGAAAAGTGAGGAGGAAGATAGAAGATGAAAGATTTATATATCTCGATCGATTATAAGTTTAGATCCAACGATCCTATTTTTAATCTTTCAAATCTATAACGGCCGAGATTAAATGTTATAAAAAGGAATGATTACAAAAGCCGCCTCACACATAGACTTACGTAATAAAGGTAAGTGAGAAGACATGCATTAAATGCGCGACGACGACATTAATTACTCGGTTTATGCGAATGAAAAGGTTTCCTCGACCTTTCCTTAAACTTATTAATGGCGGAAAATAAATGCACATTAACTACCGACACGTGCGATCGATATAATAAATGCGACATGCTTCGAAAAGAAATTAAGTATATGATACTACGCAAACCTCTTATCGAACTTTCAATCACCGGTTACCGTTATATCGCAGGAGGATGATTGATGTACCGATAAGCACGTTCCCCCTTGCGCGTGTACAGGTGTGATTCTTCCCATGAATCACCGCACGGAGTCTACCGACTTGTCGTCATCGGGTTCCATCTACTGATACCAAATATTTCCAATTGTCTCTACGGACTGCTATCAGTAGTTGTCTTCTACTGATGCATTTCAGTAGGATCTAGTAGACCTAGCTCGACTGATAATTCTCTGAATTTGTTCTCATCTAGTGGTTTGGTCAGTATGTCTGCCCTTTGTTTGTCAGTATGGATCTTCTCCATTCTGATATCCTTCTTCTCGACATGGTCTCTGATGAAGTGGTGTCGGATATCCACGTGCTTGCATCTCGTATGTAGAACTGGGTTCTGAGTTATAGCAATAGCACTGGTGGAGTCACAGCAGATGGGCACTTCATTCTGAATGATACCATAATCTCTCAGTTGTTGTCGAAGCCAAAGGATCTGGGCACAGCAACTTCCAGCAGCCATGTACTCAGCTTCGGTAGTGGACGTTGCTACCGAGTGCTTTTTTCTTTGAGAACCAAGATATCGGCTTGCCGCCTAGGAACCGACACGTTCGGGAAGTTGACTTACGATCTATCCCGCATCCCGCATAATCGGCATCGAAATAACTCTGTCGGTATTAGATTATCATCGGCGAGGATACCATAACCCAAAGATCGGGTGTTCCTCTCGATATAGCGCAGAATCTTTTTAGGCGAGTCGAGATGACTTCGCTTGGGATCCGCTTGAAATCTTGCGCATACACCTACATCATAAGTTATGTCAGGTCAGCTAGCTGTTAAATATAATAAAGAACCAATAATAGCTCTATAATCAGTAGAGTTAACAGAAGCTCCCTCTTTGTCTAGATCGATTTTAAAATTCGTATTCATGGGGATTTTGACTAGCTTGCTGGAGTCGCAGCCGAATCTCTTGAGAAGGTCTCGAGTGCATTTGGCTTGATTGATGAAGATTCCTTCAGGTGATTCCTTCACTTGAAATCCAAGGAAATAATTCATCTCTCCCATTATGGACATCTCGAATTTCTCTTTCATCATCTTCACGAACTGCTGACATATGATCTCGTTTCTGCAGCCGAAAATGATGTCGTCCACGTAGATTTGCACCAGTAGGATGTCATCTCCTGACTTTATGTTGAATAGGGTGCGATCTACTGTCCCCTTTTGAAAACCTTTCTGAAGTAGAAAGTCTGATAGGGTATCATACCAAGCCCTGGGTGCTTGTTTTAACCCATACAGAGCTTTCCTAAGTCTGTACACCTAATGTCCCTGCTGAAAGTCGGGCGGTTGTTCCACGTAGACTTCTTCCTTCAGTACGCCGTTCAGAAAAGCTGACTTTACATCCATCTGATAGACTTTGAAGCCTTAATGTGTTACATAAGCTAGGAATAGACGAATGGCTTCCAATCTAGCGACTGGAGCGAATGTTTCATCAAAGTCAATTCCTTCGCTTTCGATCGTATCCCTTTGCAACTAGTCGTGCTTTATTTCTGACAATGACGTTGTTTTCATCTCGCTTGTTTTTGAAGACCCACTTGGTACCAATGACATGCTGATGTCTAGGTCTGTCTACAAGCTCCCAAACTTCGTTTCGAACGAACTGGTTCAGCTCTTCTTGCATGGCGATGATCCAGTCAGCATCATTAAGTGCGTCCTCTATCGACTGAGGTTCTTCTGTAGACAAGAAACAAGAATATAGTGAGCTTTCGCCTTGATTAAATCTAGATCTTGTTCTTATCGTTGCTGATGGATCTCCAATGATAAGATCTGAAGAATGAGCATCTAGCCATGATCGTCTTGAGTCTGGCTTCTTCTTCGATACAACTTCGCAGAATCGGTAGGAGTGTTAGGCATTTCGGATATCGTTTCCGAGATTGCAATATTTCAGTAAGAAGGTTAGGATCCACTGAGTTTCCAGGTTCAGGGGCATTTAGCTCAGGAACATTAATCGTTCCCCCTGAGTTTATATTCTTAGTAGAGGTCTCAGTTACCACTGGGGCTTCCTCATCGACCGATGTTACCCGTTGTTGGTTACTGTCGGAAGAATCAACTAGGTCAGCTACGTCGACTGTTGGTTGAGTCTGAGTTTGTTCATTGTCTGACTCATCATCCCAACAATGCTGGATCTTTTCAGCTTTATCAGTAAGTCCGAGATCCTGTAGCTTGCTGCTGACATCATCAGTATTTAACTATGTATCTTCCCTGTTCTCAGTAACAAATTCATCAAAAACAACATGAGGGCTTTCCTCCACACAAAGAGTCCGATAGTTAAAGACTCTGAAGGCTTTACTGACTCGAGAGTATCCTAAGAAAACTCCTTGATCAGATTTGCTATCAAAAACCTTCAGCTGATCTTTCCCATTATTGTGGATAAAGCAAGGACAGCCAAAAATATGAAAATGAGAAATAGAAGGAATTCTCCTTTTCCATAGTTCATATGGTGTCTTCATGTGTTGCTGAGTGAGTAGTGAGCGATTCTGAGTGTAGCAGGCGGTGTTAGTAGCATCAGCCCAGAACTTCGAGGGTAGTCCAGAATCTGCGAGGAGCGTTCTTGCTGCTTCTTTGAGTGTTCTGTTCTTTCGTTCAGCAAGTCCGTTCTGCTGAGGGGTGCGAGCAGCTGATGTCTCGTGTTTAATTCCCTCTTTATTCCAGTATGTCTTAACTACTGAGTTTAGAAACTCTGTTCCTCTGTCCGAGCGAATTCTTTGAATCTTGATGTCCTTTTCCACACTGAGCTTCTTCAGCAGATTGGGCAACTCAGTTTGAACATCAGATTTATTGGCGATGAAGATGACCCAAGTATATCTCGAGTAGTAGTCAATAATGACGAGGGCATACTTCTTGCCTCTTATAGTTACCGGAGAGACTGGCCCGAATAGGTCCATGTGCAGCAGCTGAAGGATTCCATCAGTGGAAGGTGACGGAATAGGTGGATTGCTACTCTTTATTTGCTTTCCCTTCAGACATGCTTCACAATTTCTGTCTTTAACGAACGATTTGTTGGGCAGTCCTCTGACTTTGGAGTTCTTGGCTAGCTTGTTCATGGTCTTGAAGTTCAGGTGGCTGAGTCTCTTGTGCCATAGCCATCCTGACTTGTCACCAGATTTTGTCTGTGCTACTAAGCAACCCTCAGGTTCTGCGGTTTTCCAGTCTGCAACATAGATGTTTTTCCTCCGCGATCCTGATAACACTTATTTCCCTGTAGCTTTATCAACAACATCACAGAAACCAGCGTCAAAGATAACTCTGTTAAGATTATCACGTAACCGATCGACGAAAGGAGATTATGTTGAAGTCCTTCAACATATGTTACTCTTAGGCCCAGAGCGGTCCCAATGTTCGGCGTTCCGTATCCCCTTGTGTAGCCTTTAGAGTTGTCTCCAAACTCAGTGCGGGACCATCTTCTTGTACATAGTTGGTTAGCAGGCTCTTCGATATGTCATGTGTCTTGAGCGGCCCGCCGTCCACTATCCATGGGTCCTTATGCACTCGCAAAACGAAGCATCTTTAGGTACCCTTTGGTTCAGTTGGGTCCTTACTGGTTAGTGGGTGATTTCGGAACCCAAATCTATCTCGGGACCTTAGAAGTCTGAGACTTCTTCTTCTGAACCTTGTCAGCTTTCTTCTCCACAGGACTTGGAGATACTGACTTTCTGCTAATGATTTTGGGTTCAGGCGCTTTCTTCTTCGAGGTTTTAGCGCTTCTCCTGACCCTGGGCTCATAGTAGTACGAACCGTGCCGAGCCGGATGCTCAAACAATGGCTCCTTGTACCGTTTCGCCCATCTGACCTTCTTGGTTCCCCCTGAGTTCGATCTCGGTGTCCTGGGGCTGGAACTTTTGGTTAGTTGTTTGTTGCTGCTCGGCTGAGGTGCGATTACTTTCTGTTTGTTCTTCGCCTAAGGTGTGGTGTCAGCAGCTTGCACCTTTCCTCTGACGAACCTATCAGCCAGTGCTTCTGAGCTTTTGGAGGTAGAAGCTTCATGGGTGTAGCCAAGGCCTTCTTTCACAGCAGTTGGCCATTGTGCTCTGAGCATGCTTTCTAGTTTCTCCTTTGCTCCCAGGTATTGTTCAGTCAATCGGTTCTCTCCGGACCTCATCACTTCTCCTGAGAGAATCATAGTCCTTCTGTACGTCTGAGAGTTTCTGACTGAGTTGGGCTATTTCAGTCTCTTTCTCCAAATTGTGCTTGGTCAGGACTGAGATCTGAGTCTCTTGAAGCTGAGACTTAGTCATAAGAGATTCGATCTCTTCCTTGAGTCTCGCAACTAGATCCACTGACTCAGTAGAGACCTGACAATCAGAAGAAAGTCTCTGATTCTCAGCCTTTACCTGTTCTAGTTCCTGGATGGTTCTGCTGAACTCTCTGCTCAGCTGAATTTGTTCCTCTAGCAGGTCGTCATATGCTTGTACTATGTCCATAGGGTCATCCGAGACCGAGCAAGTGTCGTGTGTGTTGTGTGAAGAGGAGGTTATATTAAGTTTAGAATTTACCTCAGCCTCTTCTCCGGCCATCGACACTTGTTCACCGATTCCTCGGGAATCTTCTCTCCGACTTCAACGGCTACGAATGCAGGCTTCATCCTCGAAGAGTACATGAATGTATCCTCTTCAATTGAGTTGTCGGATATCTCTCCGGCTATGCGGCCTCGCCTCTTCCGGGGCGAATTTATCTCTTCGGCTCGCCGTTCGCTCTTTAAGTAGGCGAGAGTTCGGGACGATCGTGCGATAGTGTCCCTCCTTCTTGCGGTTATAACACGTGGATGTTCTGCTTGCTTTTTCCGATGAAGCTTTTGGTGGACTAGCAACAGCTCCGTGTTGCTTGCATTCGAGAGAAGTGTTAGATTCTTCCCTTTTTGAATATTCTTTCTTACCGGGGGGAGAATCTCCGTGATATTTCTTCACTTTCGACTCTCTCCTTTTCTCTTTGGTATTTGAGAGCCATCGGTGCGAGTCGGTCGCACTGCACATTTCGGATGTCTTTGTATCTGCAGCAGCCACGCCTTTGCCGGAAGAAATCTTTTTGCCTCCGGGTTTTTCGATTGTTGCCTTGAAGGCATGATCGATTTGAGTGTCAGCTGGAGCACTGGAACACTTCTGAGGTAGACTATGCTCAAATTCCTCCGTCTTTAATTCTGAAAATATATCAGGAGTTAGAGCATTAAGATCAGAGCGACGTAAATAAGTAGCAAAAGGAAGCCACTTCTGTCGGGGTAGCGCTCTTATGATCTTTGTGTTCATCTCTTTGTTTGAGAACACCTTTCCCATCCCGTTTATCACATTGACTTGATTCGTAAATCTGATGCTCAACTCGTCAATGGTTTCACTAGGCTCCATCGCAAAGGCTTCAAACTTTTGAAGCTCTAATTCGAGCTTGTTTTCTTTAATCTGAGGAGTTCCTTGGCTCGCATGGCCGTGGCGTCCCAAAGTTCTTTCGCCGTTTTGCGGCCCGCACCCTCCCGAGGTGTGAGTCACTGAGCGTTGTCAGTATAGCATTTCGTGCGACTCGGTCGAGGTTATGCAGCTTTTTCTCTTCAGGCGTGAAGGCAGATTTGTCCTTGGGAACCTTCAGACCGATACGAGCACCTTCACCTTCCACTTCAGCGAACTGAACGCTGTCTATCATTGGAATGATGGGTCCGGTCTCCGATGCGTCGGTCATTGCCGTCGTGCGGCGACGTAAGGTGTGCCTCCATTCTTACACGCCATACCGTGAAGTTCTCTATTGAGAACATCGGCACCATCCTGATACCTGACATGTCAGACATTATGTGTACGAGTATAAGGTGGAATGAAGAGATGCTTGTGCAGAGAAAACGTTTTCAAGGATCAGTTCGAGAATACCAGTATTTCAGAACAGGTGGTCAGTTGAACACCGTGCGCTCGATACCAATTGTTGGTCCGGAGACGAATATCGTGTGTAGAGGGGGGGGGGTGAATACACTCGAGTACCGTTTCTTTTTCTCGGTGAAGGTTAGTGAAGCCGTTGGTTGCAACCGATGAACAAGTGCCAAATAAACCTTCGATCACGGGACGAGTGAGTCGGCCATCGAGCTCTCCCTACCGACTTTTGTCGGTGACTCGAAACTCAGTCGGAGACTTAAGTGTGCGGATAAGTGTGGGGCCCGTAGTTTGTCTCTTTTTGAAAACGTGTTTTCGCAGATTAAATTCTTTTGTCGTGCGATTTTAGAAATACGTTTTATGCAAACTTATGATTTTCAAAGGTTTGTATGCAATAAAACAGTAAAGAACACAAGCAGTTTAACGTGGTTCGGATACGCAAGATCCTACGTCCACGGTCCTGAACAGAGCAGGATAACTTGTTGATTAGTCTGAGCAAGTCTCAGCAAGGAAACTATGCACAGGACAGATCCTTCTAAGTTATAGTCCTTAGCGACTTTACAATTTAAACATAAGTTCGAAAGGGAGCGAAAACAGTTCTCCAACTAATGAAGGAGTTCTTACAATAAGAACAGTTCACTAAAAATGAACTCCTTTGAATCTAAGCTATAAATCTGACAATGAGCTTAGGTAGAGAAGAAAGGGATCTAAAGACTCTAGAGAGAAGAACCACAAAAATATTCTAGTAAATGTAGATTCTTCGCTGGATGTTCTGATTGAGTTGCTAGAGTGTTTGAGAGCTTGAGCAATTTCCCTTTTTTAATTTCGTGCTTCGCGCTCTAGTGGAGCTTCGAAATCTTCTCTATTTATAGCTGTGAGCTATAGCATATGTCCGTTGGAGACGACGATGCCATGTGTCACGTGTTTCCAAAGAAAACGGCCATTAATTAGAACTTGTTGCAGCAGGGCAGTTAATTACTGTACATGAGAGCAGCCTTACTGTTTGGAGCAGGTAAGGCGTTGTCGGCTTCTCATTGGTCGAGGTTTGTGGTTGGTGAGAATGTCAGAGTTGACCGTTCAAACAACCTCGTATGATCTTCTGATGAACTTTCGAAAAGACTTAAGTAGTTGGGTCGCTTTCTGTCGGATACAGTAGACTGCAAAGTCTCTGTCTTCTTCGACTGAGTCAGCTGACAAGGAATGTAACTTCTGAGTAAGTCACCGGGCGATCGCGAAGGTACCGGGCTTGCATGAGTTCTTCTCGCGATCTTTGCTGGATTGGCTTCTACTGAGGTCTACTCAGCTGATGACTGAAGAACACAAGCGATTACACTGATGACGTAGGGTTCTGAAAAGTATCTTCGACAGAAGATCAGTTCAACAATTACCCCGTACAGGACTTAGACAAGAATATAAAAACGATTACAACAAGTCTAACCTATACATCAACTAATCCTAACGACACACTGAACTACTGATATCAGCTCGGTTTTGGGATCTTCAATTCCATAGTACTACTATGATTTCCCCCAATTTTTTTTTAACCACGAACAGCTGAGTATCATCTACTGACTCATATCCAACAGTAATCCAAAAGTTTGAAAAGACATGTCAAAATTATAAATAGGTCCAAATGTTTTGATCAGTCCCTTGCAAATTTGATTTATGGCATTTATACTGGTGTAGTATCAATTCAATTGTATCTAATTTTCTGTTTGCATGATCAAATTAGAACAATGTGGCAAGCAGTCTATCCCGTCCCAGTACTTTTAAGTATATAAGGGTAATACTTAATTTTTTTCTTTCCATAGCCATAGGAAAACTTTCAATATTGAAACGAGGCATGAACCAAGGAAAGCTAGCTAGGGATTTAACAATATAAAGATGCATTCTGTTGTGATCAAATGGGAAATCTTAGGAAGCATGAAGTTCCAATAGAAGTTTAGGATAACATTTAATATAGGAGAATCCTTTTATATTAAGTTAATTATATGTAGTACTGTAACCTGATGAGTATCGTTTTCTGCTGAAGTTAGATGTCTCATTATTTTTGATTTTATTACCTGATCGTTGTTTGTACGATACTGTTTCTGCGTATTCATAATACCATATTGTCTAACGTCATGAGTGATGCATTATCACCATCTCTAACTAACTGTTGTATTTGCTGCATGGATTTGCAGCTTCTTGAGCGACACCAATGAGAGGGATTTTAATATCAGTGGACCCTCATGAGATTCTAAGTGATAAATTCTTTCAAAATTGAAGGAGTTAGGTTCCAATAAAGAACTACTAAAAACTAATTTTTTTATGATGCATTTATGGCAAATTTGGCTTACCTATGCATTACGAAAACAATAAAGAACTACTAAAAACTAATTTTTTTGGCTAGATTGATTTTTCAACAAACTAAAAATGTGCATGCAAAAAAAAAATTGTAAAAATTTTTTAAATAATATTTTAAAAAATCACAATTTAATTAACATTTATTTGGCCAGGCACCGCGCTGGTGTGGTGGCTAATTTCTAGTATATATATATTACCCTTACTAATAAGGGGATACGATTATTGATGCTACTGTTCCCAACTACAGTGCCAATTTATGAGGATATCACTGTAAAAATCTCCTGCTGCTACTGTTCCTACGAACAGTGCTCAGCGGTGGCAATTTTGCAATTTGGGAAACAACCATGGTCAAATAGAAACCTTATTTTCTAAATTACATCATCGTCTCACCACAGTCTACCGTCTAATACCTCTCTCGCCCTAAAATCAATGTACTCGACTGATGACAAATTTACGAACACATGGCGGGAGAGTCGAACCCCGCCTTTCACCACCATCAACAGCTCTACAAGTCCGGCGGCTACGACGTGGTCCCCACTGAGAATTACTAAAACAGCTCAGGTTGAAGCTTGAAATGTGAACAGTTCGGTCGGCCCTTCTTCGGTGTCGCTCATGTTGGACTCAGTGCCTGAGTTGAAGCACGATACGGGGTTAGCGGTGGAGTGGTCCATTTATTCTCTTTCAGGGTCAGTCGCGGTCTTCCAAAGTTTACCAATGGTATGGACGAATTCGTCACTTCATCCAAATGTGTAAAAGATTCTAGCCGCACTTAAAAGCCGAGTACTCTACCATTGAGTTAGCAACCCAGAGAAAATATCGATTAAATAAAACTTCAACTCAATAAGGGGTGTGTCGATATGGATACAATCAGAGCCAAAATCCATTTAATTGAATTTAAACAAAGAGAAAAGGGATTTTACGAGCTAATCAAATTGTTGAACTAACAAATCTAAAAATTGTAATGGATTCGAAACATAAAAATGAATTGATTAGATTAAAATACAAGAAATTATCAGATAAAAGAAAAAAATATACAAAATTATCCAAATTGATAAAGCATCTCCTAGCCTTTTTCAATCAAAAAACACCTTCGTGGATCATTGTATCAAAAAAAAATCATTTGCATAAAATCATACGATAACGTAAAATATATATATATATATATACACGGGGCGAATTGTTTGCTTGCAAATCTCGGAAAAAATAAGCCTTGGGCTCGATAGGCCCTTTTTTGGTGGAAGGGATCTTCTGCCCCATAAAGTGGTGTCCCATTTGGTGGCCCACCAATCACGCGGCGCCACGCGTGCATTGGTGGGCCATGTTTTTATAACCACACGACATATCTCCTCACTTTATTGGTGGACATGTAGTGGGACTTGCAGTGGGGCAGAAGATCCTCTCTCCTTTTTTGGGAGGGCTTTTTTAGGCACGAATCTTTTCAGGCCTCCATTTTGAATCCCAATCAAGCCTCAGTTACAGGTATTCGGGCTGGACCCATTTTGCCGACTTAATTAATATTTATAACTTATAAGTAATTTATAAGAAGTTTATGCAGAGATCTACCTATCAAATCCTGATTCATATAATATTTTACACTACAATTTTTATATATTTTTTTTATAATATAGTAGTATAAGTTATTATCAAGTGTGCATCTACACGCAAACAAATTATTAAACTTAAGAACTTATACCATAAGCTCTTATACAATCATAAATCTTTAATTAAGTTGCTTTTCCAAACGGAAATCAAGTTTGACCCGTACTACATCAAGAGGAGAAATCCCCGTGGAATGACATAGACGTTAAGGTGCTAAGTCTATAGTCGAATGTTATAGATTTGAATTCCACTTAGACCGTTATGTTTAAGTTTACCTTTTGCACACCAAAAATAGCAGCTATAGGTTCTCAATATTAATAATAAACAAATAAATAAATACAGCAAAAATCAAGATGAATAATCATGGAACAAAACACAAAATTAGGGAAAAAATTAGAATTAATAAAATTGTAAAGATTGTAAGATCATTTAGGTGAGTGCCATCAATTCATGAAATTCCTTTTCTTTGGACTGTCATGCATTTGCACATATACCCTTTTTCAATGCAACAAGCTTTTGCACCCACTTTTCCTTACACGACATGACAAATTTTTTGCAACATGCCATCATCTTTTTATATTACCATACATTCATTCTCTCTCTCACCCCGATTAGAAAACTTGAGAGAGAAAGGGGGGAAAAAGGAAAAAAAGTAATTCCACGGTTGGAAGAAAAAGTTGGGTAATCCAAAATCTAATGGGGCTTAATTTCAATCAAGGTAATGATTGTTTTGAGGATCCACCTTATTCATAATAGAATTGAAATAGGTCAATCGAAATTAATAGCTGCCATTCACCGATCCTTTCCCTGTCGATCAACTTTCAATGTTCAAAAATGTTCCCCAACAGAAGGAACACCATGTTTACAACTGTGAACCTTTCAATTAACAAAGCGCCGAAAATAGTAAGTTAAAAACTCATGGTACGAAATTACTCGACGTAATTTAAAAATACATAAAATTTTATACTTTATTCTTCCACTATTGTTGTCTTGCTTTTCTTTTTTTGATTATCCAACTATATTTTCTCTCTTTTGAAAAAGGAAAATAATTCATGGACTATGATAAATCTTAACAATGGACCCACCACTTTAATACACCTCCATTATTTTTTAAATTTTCGTTCCAAACATTAGTAAGGCAACAATAAGGGGGCATGTAATGCTGTAACAATTAGTAAGGCAACAATTAGGCAGGGGTTTGTAAGAATATGTTTTATTTATATGATACAACATAATTGCATATGTCAAGCTTTTGTTTTTTTTCTTGTTCTATGAAGATACTCATTCCATGTTCTGTTACATGAATGTGTTTCACTTTATAATTTACTAATTTAAACCCCCCTCAATTTTAAATAGGCCCTTGCTCTAAAGGGGTACATATAAATAAATTTAACAGAATGTACGTGCGAATGTCAGAATGATTCTGCAAGAATATGCATGCATGGTTTCTCCTTTTACGACTCTAGGCTTGGAAATGTCTAAACTTTCTTTTCCAATAATCCTTATATGTGTCGAAACCTCGCTGACAAACATTTCAAACAAACATCAACACTATATAATCTAAAATTAACATATATTGTAATTGACATACTACCACGGACGGATCTGGGAAGAAATATAAAATTTTAAAATTACACATAAAAAATTAGAGCTTCACACTACTTAGGACTTGCTAGGGACCAAAGGTTTCCCTGTGTGCGCCACTAAATGCTTCTATTCTAGATTAAGTTTTATTTTCAATAAAAATATTAACAATCATCAATATATATATATATATATATATATATATATATATATATATATATATCAAATATGTATGAGCACAGTGGATCCAGCCCTATAAAATACATTGGGCTGGACATGGGTTCGGAGAAATACCTTGGACTGGACTATTAACTTTAACTTATATTCTTAAAAAAATTCTAGAATTACTACTAGTAAAAAAGATAAAAATAAATAAATTACCGGGCTGGAGCCCACCTCAACCCATAGGATGGGTCCATCCCTGTTATGAGGGGTCCGTCCCTGTGTATGAGGGCGGATATACGTTGCGGTTGGATAGAATTCCAACCCACGATTAAAAGGTAAATTTAAAATTTTAATGATTTAGTCAACGTCTCATAACTACATTCAGTTCAAGATAAGTTGGTTTAGCCTAAGGTAGCTATATCCGGTCCAAGTTCGAAGCAGTGGCGTAGCTAGGAAATCGAGCTAGAGGGGGCAAAATTTATTGGGTTTGAGTTTTCTTTGTATGGGCGTTCGGGGGGCCCTGAAAAAAATCGAGCTAGTGCGGAGCCCCCGAAAAAAAATTTAGCGCATTTTTCTACTTATATCTAATTATACTTACTCTTTAAGGCTTATTTAAGGATTATATTCTTCTTTCATGAATAACTCATATATATTTTATATTTATTCGAAAAACATAATACACAATCCTATTTTGACATCACTCTAAATTTAGTTAAGAGGAAATTATGAAGAATAATAATATCTACTGTATGGTGCCACGAAAAGTATTATGATTTATGAATCACAAGATTACTGCTTCTGGTCGTTTATTGAACCCTCGAGGCGTCCAGCCGTCCAGGTCAGCTAGCTTTGTACAGTTTGGTAGGGGTGTTCACAGTTTGGTAGCTCTGTCCAGCCGTCGAGGCCTCATGCATATAGATAGGAAATATTTTATTATGTGATGTTGGTCTGTTGTTATTCATAATGGGTGCAGTTGGGCCACCCAAAAAATTTTAAATTGAAAAACATATTTAGAATATTAAATATATTAATAAATTTTATAATTAATTGAAAATTACGAAATTACCCCTAACAAATTCTCGAATTCCAGTGGGGCATTTGCCCCCATTGCCCCCCTTGCCTACGCCACTGGTTCGAAGTGAGGGCACGAGACAATTAGGACATGTACTACAGCTTCTAAGGCAGGGTTATGTGGTGGTGAAGGAAATTAACTTTTTATTGAAATTTTGACATTTGTACATGCCTCCCTTAAAAAAGAACTATATATCGTGTATTTTTATACGTCCTCAATTAATCACAACCATTACAAATTAATGTAAGTTTTTCGTCTCTATAATTTGTTCCGTCATGCATTTCTTATTGGTTATGCTGTTATTGCGGGGTGTGTCGAAATGACGATTACAACGTTAGCCAAGGCAAGAGTTGGACTCTTTCTCCGCAAGACGATAATGCTCCGCTACTCGGTGCAAGCGGTCTATAGCACTCGTCTCCAAGATACAAAGGCTTCTCAATTACGAGTAGTTGCACTACTTCTTGTAATTCCGGCAAACTACTTGATATTTTGGGACTAAGGAAATATGAGCTAATTTATATGTATGTAATGGAAGGGACATAAAAGAAAGTTGGAAGAGGAATAATATTTTTGGTGTTGGTGTTGTGTCTCTCGGTTGGGATTTGTTGTTCTATTTATAGACTTAGACAAATCCCTTCATGAAAGGACAGAACTATTGAATTTCCATGCAACGTGCAACCGAGATTCAAGTGAACATTCCTTTCCTTCAACGTGCATGCAACTGTTGAGAATCCATGCATCTAACCAACATGTCCAATCAAGTGAGGCTATGCATCTAACCAACGTGAACATTCATTCAACCGACATGCATGAATCCATTCAACATTTTAGTATTAATTAATTTTAATAATTTAATCTTAATTATTAAAATCTAACAATCCCCCACATTAGATTATTAAATGCAAACGCAAAATGTTATGCATACCAAAGTCCCAATGACCTATTATTGTATCAGGATAGGTAGTTTTTTGCTTTAAACCTTCCTTAGTATAATGTTATCGGATTTACTCGCTACTCGGTGAACCAGCCAGCTTTCGTGTAAACCAAGACAATAACATATACACAATAATAGATACAATATATTTCGTTCTCACGTTGTGTCCATTTTGGCCTTGGACCATATCTTGGATTCATAAGTGTTTTTCTATTTGAAGCGGCCACACTTCTCACTTATATTGGTGATCTCCTATAAAGAGTATCATGTCATACTCCACCAATAAGGCTATAGAAATCCTTAAAAGCTTATACGCTTACCCTTTACCACAAGCTACAGGTTTACACTCGGGGCAACTTCGAGAATGGATTGTAAGTTGTGTTTCCAAGTGCACAACTTGAACATTCTTAACATAGTTGTCTCTTTGAACCAAGTTCATGGGATCTCCAATTATCATGGTAGAGTCATCAATAAGAGCGTTCTTTTAGTGTGGATTATAATCTCATTCCCCTAACTGCATTGTATAATTGATCACGATTAATACCTTTAGTAAACGGATCCGCAATATTGTCTTTTGACTTCACATAGTTAATACATATTATTCCACTAGTGATCAATTGTCTAACGGTATTATGTCTTCGACGAATATATCGAGACTTACCATTATACATACTATTGGTCCCGAGAGTAACGTTCAGGTGTAGCGGGGGGGGGTGAATACACCTGAAAACCGATTTCTCAACTTAAAACGCGAACAGTCCTTTTTCAGGAGAGTGTCGTACTGAACGAGTTCAGCAGACCAGATAAGTTGTTCTGAATCGTGTGGCAGAGTGACTGACTTTACTGAGGCCTGCTAGCTGACTAGAGTCAGAATTCAGTACCGTTCAGATAATGTTCAGTAGTGCGGAAATGTGTAGGCCCAAATTCAGTTGAGTTAGGAAAACGTTTTTATCAAAACAGTTTCAGTATATTAGTGCAGTCGATTAAGCTTACTGAAACTCAGTTGAATGATTTTAAAGACGGTTTTCAGTATGCATAATAAATCAATGCAACAGTATATAATGAACACAGAACAATGGCGATTTTAAAGTGGTTCGGATCCAACAATCCTACGTCCACTGTCCCGACAGATCAGGAGGCTATGTATTATACTGAGATAGTCTCAGTCGGTTTGTACACTGGACAAACGCTGGTCTTGAGATTTATACTGAGCAAGTCTCAGTTTACAAGGTATCAAACTAAGTGTTTGAAAAACTCTCCAACTGTGAAGGAGTCCTTTACAATAAGGATCAGTTCGACTATGAACTCCTTCGTCTAAGCTATAGATATGAACAGCTGAGCATAGGTTAGAGGGATAGGGAACGAGAAAGTGGCTTCTACAACGACGAACAACTAAGTATAAACTCGGGTTCGTGTTCAGTCGCTTTGGATACTAGAGGTTGTGTAATTCTGATTCAGCTTGGTTCCCTATGAGCAGATATGTAGTCTTTCGCCGGAGATTGTTTCTCCGAACTACTTGTGGAAGACTTAAGGCGTTTATGAGTTGCTCTTTGAATACTCTGATTTCGCTTGTGTGTTCGTGTATCGTAGGTTTCGCTCGTTGGTTGCTCGTGAGCTTCAATTTGATTTTATCCCTCTATTTATAGAGTAGAGATGATGATAGATCCGTTCGAGACGACGATCCTTTGTCTCTCTCTTTTGGGTAGCTAACGGCTCTTTCAAAGTATGGTTGTAGTGTCCTTTCCCTCCATTTCTGGAAAGTTGTTGACTTGCAGCTTTAACAGATATAGGACAGGTGGCTGCTTGTCATTGGTCGAGGTTCAGGAAAGTAGGTGAGACAGAACAGACTTCAAGGAGATCTGAAGTTGACTTCTCCCTTCCTCGTATTGACTCTGCTGATTTGACTTTAGAGAATATGATAGTTAGAAGACTGTCCAGCCGTTGCTGAGTCTGATCTCTGATTCAGTAGCATGCTCCTGCTGAGTCGGCTCTACTGAAGATCAGCTCTGAGTTCAGTGAACTACTCCTACTGAGTTCAGTTCCATTGACTCCTTTCAGTATACTGCTCCTGCTGAGTCAAGTATCACAGAGTCTTCTACTTCTGGTACTGAGGCAGGTAATCTACTGAGCGCCTGAACCAGATGCAGAGTGTCTACTGAGTCTGAAACCAACGAGACAGAACAAAATAGGTTACAACTGAATGGTTCATCAGTCAAGATAGGGTTTCGGGATCTTCAAATCTTCAGTAAGTATTCAGTGCACAGGGCTACTGAGTTATATCTTAACTGATTGTGAGAAGACTGAATCATTTCCCAACATTTTCCCCCTATTTGATGATGCCAAAACCTAACACTATGACTTTTCAGAAACAGAGCTCCTTACAAATATTACAAGTAAAATCAGTGGAGTTGTTCTTCAAGTCCTAGACTACTGAGGGAATCAGGGCAGAAAGGTCAGAACCTATAAAGAAACTAATCAACAATTTCCCCCTGTCTAACAACATATTCCCCCAACTATGCAAACAAACAGAATGTGACTAAGTAACACTGACAGAATATAAGAACAATGAGTGTGTGAGTCAGTAATCACTTCAGTGATTCTGAGTGTTAAGCATAAAAAACAAACAAGGTCATATAGACAATAAAGAATTGTCAGGGCCAATAACAGAGATGTTTTATAGATTAAAGAAGTTCAGTACAAGTACATCATCTGCTATACTAAAAGGAACAGAAAAGAAGATACAAAGAAACATAAGCTAATCATCATCTGAACTGCTTAATCCTGTCTTTGAAGTCCTTTGATTTGGATTCAGGAAGAGGTAGTCCATACATCCTATAGGTGATCTTCCTCATCTTTCTCAATAACTCCATAGTGAACGGAGCCATCTAGTTTCAGTGGGGGCGGCATGATTCTTGGACCTGGTACTTTGACATCTACCTTGTCTTTTACGGCCTTCTGAACTCTGGCAAATATCTCTATGTCTGCCCTCATGAGCCATTCAGCAAAGGCGACAGACTTATGCTTCTCAGGCCAGTACCTCAAGAAATAATTTCTCTTAATGAAATCTGCCTTCAGTGTCACCCACCGTTGAGTTCTCTCCCAAGGCATCCATTCATCAACTCTTGGGCATCTGTGAATTTTGAGATCAGTAGGCTTCCTGAACCTTCTGTATCAGTATGGAATGTCAGCTTTCTCAGGAATCCTCTGACTCGCTTCTTTTTCAGTGTTCAGCCTCAAAGCTTCAAGGTCTGCTAATCTGAGCCTTTCTCGAGCTGCTTCTATCTATCTTGCTTCTTCTCCTCTATTCAAGTACCTCTCCATCTGAGCCCATATTTCCTGCAGCTCAAGATCCTGTTCCTTAGAAGGGACATAGGAGGGTATGTGAGGCTCTTCTTCTGAATCAGCTGGTGTGGTTGATTTTTCTTTCGAAGTACCCTGCTGACCAGTAGTCTGCTGCTGCTGCTGCTCCTTCTCCTTTTCCTTATCTGCCTCATCATTGAGTTTTAGAGTTCTGGGAGGCAGCCTAGATCCAGTTTTCTTTCCTCCTGCTGGAGCCTTTGTCTTGCCTTTGGCTGGCTTCTTCTTAGGCTTATTTGCAACCTCAGCCTCAGCAATTTCTCTTGCCAGTTTCTCATCAGCTGCTATCTGGGCTTCCTCCTCCGGAGTAACATACCTCTTGGGTCCTTTCTTTTTAGAAGGAGGGGTAGGATGCGTCAGAATTTTCTTGCCTTTTCCGGCAACTGGAGGAGGCAGAGGAACCTCTTCCTCTTCAGACTCCTCATCAGCATACTCAGCAACCTCCTTGATTATGTCAGAAGGTGTTTGGGTTGCCTGAGTAGCCACTTCTTTGGGTCTTGAGCCGCTTGGGCCGGTCTCAGCAGACACTACATCGCCTTCTATTAAGACACCCTGGGCCTCGCCAGTCTGAGTAGAGGGTCCAGTGGGAGCAGATATCTAAGTCTGAGTTGCCCCTGCCACTGACCTCACTCCTTTTGGTACCTTTTGTACCTGTCCTTTACCTTCCGGTATCTTCCCTTTTCCTTCCCCCTTTTTGGCATCAGCAAATTGGCTCGGGGTGGGAACTGATACCTTCTTGTCTAGACTCTTATAAGCTGTTGACAGATCGTCTAAGGCATATTGCAGCTTAGTCAGTCTCTCGTTCAGCTCATTCCTCTCCTCAGTAAGTTGCTCACTGTATTTCTTGTGGGAGGCGTCTGCTGCTGTTCGGAATTCTTTCAACTATTTTTCCATGATCTCTTCGATCGTCTTTTGAATTGTTTGGAGCCTGAGGTCTGGGGCTTGAGAGATTGAGGAGACAGATTCAGTATGAGCTTTCTGAGAGGCCTTATAATCTTCTAGTGCATCAGTAAGGATGGTGGAGAAGTCAGGGGCAGGCGTGTTCTGGATGGTTGTCCTGAGCCCCTTTATCTCTGCGCTGTGGGCCTGAGTGGTCTGCCTCCACGTCTTGTGGACGGCGCGGGCGAGGAGTCGGTTCTGAGTTCCTTGACTCCTCAGTGCCCTGGCCACTGACTTCGAGCGTCGGCTCTTCGGGCTAGGAGCTACTTCAAAGGCAGATTCGAGTAGCAGCTGAGATGGTTCAGCTGCCTTCGAAGTACCAGCCGCCGACTGACCTGGACCAATGATTCTGAGCGGCGGTTCAGCAGTGGATGTGGGAGCATCCTTGTCCAGTTGAGATCCCTCATCAGGCTTCTCTGGTCCTGAATCATGGGGTGGGTCCTGACCATCGGGGTCGAACCCATCAGAGGGTGCTGATGCTGAGACGGGTTGTCTGTCGTTCAGCATGGCGAGCATCGCAACCCTCAGATCTTCAAGGGAGCAAACATCTGATGGCTCTGAGTAGCCAATCTTCCCCCTTATAATCAGTTCCTGCTCATGGAGTTGTTCGCAGGAGTGGTGCTTGATGAGTAGGTTCAGATTGTGCCACTCCTGGAACCGGATCAGCATGTGGAGCCTAGCCTACCTTGCAATATGACCAGATCAATATGGCCGGCTATCTTTGGGATCCGTTCAGCAATCTCTCGGTAGGCTCGTGATTGGAGAACTAAGGCCTCAATCCCGATTGATTCTGACTCAGAAGTTGTCTCCGAATCTTCTATATCTATTGGAGACGGCTGCTTCTCAGCAGATGGTATGCCGCTGAGTGGTGGAACGTCCAAGGGGCTGTCGAGTGTTTGTACGGACTCAGCTTGGACCCCTTGGTCCACTGTTTCATCCCGCTCAGTGGATATTGCCTTCTCCACTGACGGTGTCTTCTCGGATGACTCAGATTCATCCCTCAGTTGCAGGGGAGGCTGGCTCCGCCTCCGGCACGACCTTACTGACTTTCTTCAGCCTCTTGGTCGGTGTTTTAGGAGTAGACTTGGGAGGGGACCTCTTCTTGTTGTGTGTAGAGGTCTTCTGAGTTCCGGACCTGGGATCACCAGGCCCTGATCCTATCTGCTGAAGGGTCGCTGCCCTGCTCTGGAATCGGACTTTCTTCGGATTGAAGTATTGCTTGTCAGCAAATGTAATGTTGTCCGATCCGCATAAATCTTCAATCATGACTGACAGCTTCAGTCCATATAATAATTTTCCTTTGACGCTTAGACGCTTGGATGTCTTATCGAACTTTGCTGATTGCGTCATGAATTCCTTTAGGAAGAACTCAGTCCAATTTATCCTTGCTCGATCGTGTACGGCCATCATGAGCTGAAGCTTTGGCCCGGACACTTGATCGAAAGACCCGACCTGACTAGTCAGCATCTGAGTCACTATATACGCCAGTGCTCTATACTGAGGGAGCATGGCATTCTTCGGAAAGGCATCTCTGAACATAGTCGGCTTCCCATAGAACTCAGACAGATATTCATCCATCAGATCATCTTTATTGGACACTGTGGTGAATCCTTCGTTAGGCAGTTTGAAGCTTCTCTGGAGGGCTTCTCTGATTGACATATGTTTGATCACAGTAACAGCACTAGAGGGATCGCCATTTGTATGAACGACGAATCGGCAACGAATATCTCCCTCTACTGATTCAGAGTTCAGATAGAGCTCAGCTATCTGTCTTGGAAGGAAGAATGATGGCTTCCGCGTTAGGAATCCTTTAAGGCCTGTTTCTCTGAGGGCGTAGAAGATCTCCTCCATATAATCCAATTCACAGACGTCGAACTCCATCATGGGTTCGCACCATACCCGATCCTTCTCGAGGATCTCTTGCATATCGGCAGGGACAACTATGGTAGTTCCTGTCATGTTCTGTAATATGCAAACACAGTAGATCAGTATCCAATAAAGTACAAAAAAAATAAATAAGCGTATACGATACTGAATGATCATTGAAATTTACCAAAGATTTTTCTGACAAGTTATGGAAAGATGAGTTTTTGTAAAGAGGTAGGATTTATCTCAGGAAAACTAGGGTTCGAAATTTGCCGAGTAGAAATGGCGGCTTCAAACTTTTGAACATATATATATATGTTAGAGAAGATAAACAGTTAATTATCTACGATTCAGTTTGAATACGCTTTTTGAGATGGACGGCCAAGATTGGATTTTATAAAATAGGCAATGATCATATTAGCGGCCTAAGTTAAAATACGGTTGTATATAGCCAAAGAAGTAACTTGATACGACATGCATTTAATACGTTGCAGAGTTCAGCATGCTTTTACATAGAATGTCGTGTATTTAATGTAAACCGTTAATATTAAATGACATTTTCTAAGGCATTGAATACGAAGCTGAATCTGAGTCATAAATGCACAGAAATGTTCTAATGGCTACTGAGTAGAGATACGCAAACCTGTCAGCTGAACATCCTCTATGTACTGAATTTACTCAGTGCTGAGAGTGAACATTCCCCCTTACTGAATGTTCCTCTCCTGAATCCACTTACTGACTAGATTCAGTAGGGTCCAGCAGACCTAGCTCTAGTGAAAGTTCCCCGAATCAAGCTTCGCCTAGAGGCTTGGTCAAGTATATCGCCCTTTGAAGGTCAGTATGGATCTTTTCCATCCTGATATCCTTCTTTTCGACATGATCACAAATGAAGTGGTGTCTGATGTCCACGTGCTTGCATCTCGTATGAAGTACAAGATTCTGAGTAATTGCAATTGCACTGGTACTATCGCAGAAGATCGGCACTTCATTCTGAATGACATCATAGTCGCGTAGCTGTTGTCTTAGCCAAAGGATTTTGGCGCAACAACTTCCGGTAGCCATATATTCAGCTTCAGTAGTTGACATCGCTATTGAGTGTTGTTTCTTTGAGAACCATGAGATCAGCTTACTGCCAAGGAACTAACACGTTCCAGAAGTTGACTTTCGGTCAATTCTACATCCTGCATAGTCAGCATCCGAATAATCAGTTAGTTCAATATTATCATCAGTTGGATACCATAAACCCATGTCAGGTGTTCCTCTGAGATATCGGAGAATCTTCTTTGCTGAGTCCATATGACTCTGCTTAGGATTCGCCTGAAATCGAGCGCAGACACCTACAGCATGAGTTATGTCAAGAGGAGTAGCTGTTAAGTATAATAAAGAACCAATAATAGCACGAAATTTAGTTTGGTCTACTGATACTCCCTCTTTATCAAGATCAATTTTCATGTTCGTGTTCATCGGGATCTTGATTGGTTTGCTGGATGTGCAACCGAATTTCTTGATGAGGTCTCGAGTGTATTTGTCTTGATTGATGAACATTCCCTTCTCAGATTGTTTGACTTGAAATCCAAGGAAATAGTTCATCTCTCCCATCATTGACATCTCGAACTTGTCCTTCATCATTTTCTCAAACTGCTGACATATGATGACGTTCTTCGAACCGAAGATGATGTCATCTACGTAGATCTGCACAAGTAAAATATCTTCTTCCAGTCGTATGCTGAATAATGTGCGGTCTACTGTGCCCTTCTAAAAACCTTTCTGAAGAATGAACTCAGACAGGGTATCGTACCAAGCCCTGGGTGCTTGTTTTAACCCATACAGAGCTTTTCTGAGTCTATAAACCTGATGTCCCTGCTGAAAGCTGGGAGGCTGTTCTACATAGACTTCTTCTTTCAGTACGCCGTTGAGGAATGCAGACTTCACATCCATTTGATAGACTCTGAATCTTTGATGTGTTGCGTAGGCTAGGAATAGTCTGATAGCCTCCAATCTTGCAACTGGAGCGAATGTTTCGTCGAAATCTATCCCTTCATCTTGACAGTAGCCTTTTGCCACAGGCCTTGCTTTGTTCCTTACTATGACGTTGTTTTCATCTCACTTGTTCTTGAAGACCCATTTAGTTCCAATCACATGTTGATGTTGGGGTCTGTCAACAAGCTCCCAAACTTCATTTCTCGTAACCTGATTCAGCTCCTACTGCATAGCTATGATCCAATTAGTGTCCTTAAGTGCATCCTCAACTGACTGAGGTTCTTCAGTAGACAAGAAGCAGGAATATAAGGCGCTTTCTCCCTGACAGAATCTGGATCTTGTCTTTACTCTTGCTGAAGGATCTCCTATAATTAAATCAGAAGTGTGAGCATCCAACCATGATCTACGATGTTTTAACTCTTCATCTGAAACTTGTTCAACATAAATAGTAGGTGAGTTAGGCATTTCAGTTGTACTATCTGAGATTGAAGCAATTCAGTTACAAGAGTATGATCTACAGAGTCACCAGGTTCAGGGGCATTTAGCTCAGGAACATCATTAGTTCCCCCTGAATTATTATCCTCAGTAGAGGTCTCAGTTACCACTTGGGTTTCTTCATCGACCTGAGTTACCTGGGATTGACTCGTTCGAAGAGTCAACTGTTCAGCTACTTCTGCTGTTGGCTGAGATTCAGTAGACTTGTCTTCAGTTTCTTCATCTGAATCATCATCCCAACACAGTTGGATCTTTTCAACTTTATCTTTTAAGATCAGATCCAGTAGCTTCTTACTGATGTCCTCATATTCAGGCTTAGAGTTTCTGCTCCTGTGATAATTCATGTGGTGTCTTCTTATGCTGCTTTGTAAGTAGAGATCTATTCTGAGTATAACATGCAGTATCAGTAGCTTCTGCCCAGAATTTGGTTGGGAGTCCTGAGTCTGCGAGCAGGGTTCTTGCTGCTTCTTTGAGTGTTCGATTCTTTCTCTCAAAGAACCCCATTTTGTTGAGGCGTGCGCGCGGCAGACGTCTCATGCTCTATGCCTTCTGCTTTGCAGAACTCCTCTACCATAAAATTCAGGAACTCAGTTCCTCTATCTGAACGTAACTTGATGATCTTGGTGTTCTTTTCGACACTGAGCCTTTTCATAAGAATTTGTAACTCTATTTTGACGTCAGACTTGTTGGCAATAAATATGACCCAGGTGTAGCGCGAGTAGTTATCAATGACCACTAATGCTTACTTCTTGCCTCTGATCGTCACCGGAGAGACTGGACCGAACAAATCCATATGTAGCAGCTGAAGGATTCCATTAGTGGAAGGAGATGGAACAGGAGGGTTTTGATTCCATGTTTGCTTTCCCTTCAGACATGCTTCACACTGAGTGTCTTTGCTGAATACTTCATTCGGCAGTCCTCTTGCTAGAGTGTTTCTAGCTAATTTTTTGAGCGTCTTGAAGTTGAAATGGCTGAGTCTTCTCTGCCAGAGCCATCCCATTCTGTTGTCATTCTTCGCCAACAAACAAGCTTCGTTGTTCACCGAGTTCCGATCGGCCTACATAGATATTCTTTTTGTGCAAACCTGACAACACTGTTTCCCTGTAGATTTATCAATGACATCACAAAAACCAGCGTAAAAAATCACTCTATTCGAGTTATCACAAAATTGACTAACAGAGAGAAGATTATGCTGAAGTCCTTCAACATATGATACTCTTGGAACTGTTGCAGTTCCAATGCTGAGTGTTCCATAGCCTCTGGTATAGCCTTTTGCGTTGTCTCCAAACTCGATTCGGGGTCCTTCTTCGGAGTGTGTAATTCTTCAGTAGATCCTTTTGGTATGTCATATGTCTGGAGCATCCGCTGTCCACATACCAAGGGTCCTTGTGCACCTGCAAAACATAATTATATTTAGGTACCCTTTATTTTTAATTTTGGGTCCTTAGATGTTAGTTTTGGAAATCGAAATCTGTCTTACGACCTTGGTGGTCTCAGACATTTTCTTTCAACTTTTATCAACATATTTGACCACTAGATTGGTCGATGCTGACTTCTGAGGCTTTACAGGTTCAGGAGTCCTGATCTTCTGAGTAGGTGGACTGCTGACCTTTTGCCTTCTATACGGCTTTCTTCTTCTTCTTCTGACTTTTGGGTCCTCTCCTGACTAAAAGATCATAGTAATATGACCCATACTGAGCTGGATGAGTCAGCTGCGGAGGTCCATACTGATCAGTCCACTTTGCTTTGCTGGTTCCCCTTTAACTGAACTGGGGTGATTTTGTACTGATCCTCTTGTCAAAGTGCTGATAACTGGGATGAGGTGCCTTCATCTTTTGTTTGTTCTTGGCTAGGGGGTTCAGTATCTCTGCATTGATGGTCTCCCCTTGAACAAACCTATTAGCTAGCCGTTTTTCTGAGCGTACGGGGGCAGATGAGGAGGCCCCATGGCTGAATCTAAGTCCCTCCTTACAATGCTTGGGCTTGTTGCTTGCTAGAATAGCTTCAAGCTTCTTTTCAGCACCCATGTACCGCTCTATCATCAGGTTCCTCTAGACATCATCACTTTTCTTTAGCAGTTCATGCTCGGTCTGAAGTCCTGACAACTCTTGCTTCGAAGACTCAGTTCAATATCTTTCCGAGTTAAGTCATTGGTCAAGACCGAGATCTTGATCTTCTTGATGCCGAGACTTGGCCATCAGAGAGTTCATCTCCTCCCTGAGTCTCAACACAAGTCCTTCTGACTCAGTAGCAACCTGACTCTCTTGAGAAAGTCTCTGATTCTCCACTTTCAGGGTATCCAACTCCTGAAGAGTCTTACTGAGCTGTAGACTCATCTGAATCTGCTCGTCGAGTAGTTCTTCGTATGCAATCGCGATGTCCAGATTCTTGTCTGCACTTGAAATAGTATCGTGTGTGCAGTGTGAAGAGGATTTAAGTGGTGCGTGAGAGTTTACCTCATTCTCTTCTCCTGCCATGAGACAGTTTTCAGCATCTTCTTCAGCTTCAAGCTCTACGGCCATGAATGCTGCTTCATTATCTGATGAATCCATGAAGGAGCCGACTTCATCTAAGTTATCTGAGAGTTCACCAGCAATATAGGCTTGTCGTTTCTTGATGAACTTCTCCCTTCGTGCTTTGCGTGCTGCTCTTTCAGTAGTGCTGAGCTCAGGACAGTCATACTGGTAGTGTCCTGGCTTCTTGCAGTTATAGCAGGTTGTGACTCTTTCTTCTTTGCTTTCGCTGTCTTTCGACTGAGCTGAGTCTTCCTATTTCCTGCATTTAGAAGTATGTGAGTCAGGAGTGCGCTTGGGTGTATATTCAGTCTTACCCTTAGAGTCTCTGACGACTCTTGAGAGCTTCCTGCGCCTCTCCTTCTCTTTCTGATACTTCACGGCAAGCAACACGTACTTCTTGGCTAAGTTTCCTTCTTGTATGTCATTGAGTGAAGGTTCAGCCTTGCTAGATGCCGGAGCTGCTGTGCTGACTAATGCTTTAAAGGTATGGTCGACTTGGGTGTCAGCTTCAGCTCGCTGCTTCCTTTGAGGTAGGCCAAACTTGAACTCCTCAGCTTTAAGTTCTGAAAAGATATGGTCAGGAGTAACAATATCTAAATCAGAATGATGCAATAAGGTAGCAAAGGAAGTCCAGATGACCGTGCGCGGTGCCCTCAAAATTTTGAGATTCATCTCTCCGTTGGAGAATGTCTTTCCCAGCCCGTTGATAGAGTTCATCAGATCCGTAAATCTGACATTGAGATCTTCAGTGGAGTTAGCAGGTATGAGGGACAATCTCTCCAGCTTTTGAAGTTCCAGCGCAAGTTTGTTCGCTTTGATCTTCTGAGTCCCCCGACTCAGTAGCGCTAGAGCATCCCAAAGTTCTTTCGCGGACTTACAGTCCTGAACTCTTCCGAGATAAGAATCGCTCAGAGTGGTCAGTATGGCGTTTCTAGCGACGCGGTCTAAGTTTTGAAGCTTCTTCTCCTCAGGGGTGAAGAGACTTCTGTCTTTGGGTATCTTCTTCCCGGTCACCATTCCCCTCCTTGTGCTGGGTCCTGAGCTACGACGCTATCGACCATTGGAATGATAGTCCGTCCTCTAGATCCTCTGTCATGCTATCGTGGAGGGAGGTCAGATGTGCCTCCATTCTGACTCGCCAAACATTATAGTTCTCTACTGAGAACATGGGAACCATTCTGATTCCTGACATATCGGACATAATGAATAGTGATATGAATGAAAAATGATATGCAGTGAAAACTTTTCCGGATCCGTTCAAGTAGATCAGTTTCAGAATAACAAGAGTCTTAGAGAACTCCTGCTCGGATACCAATTGTTGGTCCCGAGAGTAACGTTCAGGTGTAGAGGGGGGGGGTGAATACACCTGAAAACCGATTTCTCAACTTAAAACGCAAACAGTCCTTTTTCAGGAGAGTGCCGTACTGAACGAGTTCAGCAGACTAGATAAGATGTTCTGAATTATGTGGCAGAATGACTGACTTTACTGAGGCCTGCTAGCTGACTAGAGTCAGAACTCAGTACCGTTTAGATAAAGTTCAGTAGTGCGGAAATGTGTAGGCCCAAATTCAGTTGAGTTAAGAAAAAGTTTTTATCAAAATAGTTTCAGTATATTAGTGCAGTCAATTAAGCTTGCTGAAACTCAGTTGAATGATTTTAAAGACGGTTTTCAGTATGCACAGTAAATCAATGCAACAGTAAATAATGAACACAGAACACAGGCGATTTTAAAGTGGTTCGGATCCAAGAATCATATGTCTACTGTCCCAACAAATCAGGAGGCTATGTATTATACTGATATAGTCTCAGTCGGTTTGTACACTGGACAAACGTTGGTCTTGATATTTATACTAAGCAAGTCTCAGTTTACAAGGTATCAAACTAAGTGTTTGAAAAACTCTCCAACTGTGAAGGAGTCCTTTACAATAAGGATCAGTTCGACTATGAACTCCTTCATCTAAGCTATAGATATGAACAATTGAGCTTAGGTTAGAGGGATAGGGAACGAGAAAGTGACTTCTAGAGCGACGAACAGCTAAGTATAAACTCGGGTTCATGTTCAGTCGCTTTGGATACTAGAGGCTGTGTAATTCGATTCAGCTTGGTTCCCCATGAGCAGATATGTAGTCTTTCATTAGAGATTGTTTCTTCGAACTACTTGCGGAAGACTTAAGGCGTTTATGAGTTGCTCTTTGAATGCTGTGATTTCGCTTGCGTGTTCGTGTATCGTAGGTTTCGCTCGTTGGTTGCTCGTGAGCTTCAATTTGATTTTATCCCTCTATTTATAGAGTAGAGATGAGGATAGATCCGTTAGAGACGACGATCCTTTGTCTCTCTCTTTTGGGTAGCTAACGGCTCTTTCAAAGTATGGTTGTAGTGTCCTTTCCCTCCATTTCTGGAAAGTTGTTGACTTGCAGCTTTAACAGTTATAGGACAGGTGGCTGCTTGTCATTGGTCGAGGTTCAGAAAAGTAGGTGAGACAGAACAGACTTCAAGGAGATCTGAAGCTGACTTCTCTCTTCTTAGTATTGACTCTGCTGATTTGACTTTAGAGAATATGACAGTTAGAAGACTGTCCAACCGTTGCTGAGTCTGATCTTTGATTCAGTAGCACGCTCCTGTTGAGTCGGCTCTACTGAAGATCAGCTCTCAGTTCAGTGAACTACTCCTGCTGAGTTCAGTTCCACTGACTCCTTTCAGTATACTGCTCCTATTGAGTCCAGTATCACTGAGTCTTCTACTTCTGGTACTGAGGTAGGTAATCTACTGAGCGCCTGAACTAGATGCAGAGTGTCTACTGAGTCTGAAACCTCAGAGACAGAACAAAACAGGTTAGAACTGAATGGTTCATCTGTCAAGATAGGGTTTCGGGATCTTCAAATCTTCAGTAAGTATTCACTGCACAGGGCTACTGAGTTATATCTCAACTGATTGTGAGAAAACTGAATCATCTCCCAACACATACTACTTTGTGCTCTCCCTATTGCAGACTTACCATCACAATGTATTAAGAGGGGAGACACGGGTTTTTTCCCAACACGGAATATCCTCTAAGAAGTTTAGTAGCCATTCGGCTTCTTCGCCAGCTTTGTTTAGAGCACTGAATTCCGATTCCATTATAAACCGAGCTATACATGTTTGTTTAGAGGATTTCCATGAACTGCTCCTCCACCTATGTTAAACATAAAACCACTTGTGGACTTGGAATCTTTTGTGTCAGATATCCAATTTGCATCACTATATCCTTCTAACACAGCGGGATACCTTGTGTAGTGCAGAATATGAGTTAAAGTATGCTTTAAATACCTTAGAACTCTAGTTAGTGCGGTCCAATGATCCTTTTCGGGATTACTTGTGAACCGACTTAGCTTGCTTATAGAATATGCTATGTCGGGCCTTGTACAATTTGCTAAGTACATTCGGCTTCCAATGACCCTAGCGTAGTCCAATTGTTAAATTGGATCTCCTCGATTTTTGGCTAAGTGTAGGCTTAAGTCTACAGGAGTCTTAGCCTGAGGTAGATCAAAAGCATTGTCATTTGCTTCATTCATTCCTATCCCACGATTTCTTAAGCACATTCTCTACATAGTGAGATTGTGATAAAGTAATTCCTTCGGATGTTCTAGAGATCTTAATTACATCAATTATTCCCATATCTTTCATGTCGAACATTATTTTCAACATTGCTTTAGTATTCATCATTATGTTATGATTACTTCCCATAATAAGCAAGTCATCAACATACAGACATATAATGACAAAGTTGTTAGGTGTGCCTTTAATGTATACACACTTGTCACACTCGTTTATTTTAAAACCATTTGATAACATAACATGATCAAATTTCTCATGCCATTGTTTGGGAGCTTGTTTAAGTACATATAGTGACTTAACAAGTTTACAAACTTTCTTTTCTTGTCCGGGAATAACAAACCCTTCAGGTTGTTCCATATAAATTTCATCTTCTAAATCTCCATTTAGAAATGTCGTTTTAACATCCATTTGATGTATCTCAAGGTTATGTAAAGCAGCAATGGCAATTAGCGTTCTTATAGAGGTTATCCACGTTACGGGAGAGTATGTATCAAAATAATCATACCCTTCCTTTTGCTTGTAACCCTTGGCTACTAGTGGTGCTTTATACTTGTCAATAGACCCATCGGCCTTATATTTCTTCTTTATAATCCATTTGCATCCTAAAGGTTTACACCCCGAAAGAAGGTCAACAATCTCCCAAGTGTGATTGTTCATAATTGACTTGATTTCACTATTAATCGATTCTCTCCATAGAGGAGCATCGGGACTTGACAATGCAACTTTGATTGTTTGCGGTTCATCTTCTAATGAATAGACTACAAAGTCTGGACCAAAAGACTTTGCTATTTTCGCTCGTTTTCCTCGTCTTGATTCTGGTATTGACCCATCACTTTGGTCAATCTTTTCTAGTGAGATTTCTTCATGAGTTCGTTTCTTAGAACTGACATCATTATTTTCTTTCTTAGGGAATATAGATTCAAAAAGACAGCATTTCTGGATTCTATAATCATTCCCTCATTTATGTCGGGTATTTCCGACTTATGTACCAAAAACCTATATGCGCTACTATTGTTTGCATATCTTATGAAGATGCAATCAATAGTTTTAGGTCCTAGCTTTACTTGTTTTGGTTTAGGTACTTCAACTTTTGCTAGGCACTCCCACACTTTATAGTATTTGTAGGAAGGTTTCCTACCTTTCCATAGTTCGTATGGAGTTTGATTTTGTTTCTTCGACGGAAACTTATTTAAAATTTTATTTGCCGAAAGAATGACTTCCCCCCACATGTTATGTGGTAAGCCCGAGCTTATCAGCATAGCATTCATCAATTTCTTTTAATGTTCTATTTTTTCGTTCAGCAACACCATTTGATTGTGGTGAATAAAGTGCAGTTGTTTGATGGATAATGTCGTTTTCACGACAAAAGTCCGCAAAAGGTGCAACATACTCACCGCCTCGATCACTTCGAATCATTTTGATCTTGATGTTAAGTTGATTTTCAACTTCGTTTTTATATCTTTTGAAAGCATCGAAGGCTTCGTCTTTGCTTCTCAAAAGATATACATAACAAAATTTTGTGCAATTATCTATAAATGTTATGAAATAATTCTTTCCACCTCTAGTTTGCACAAGTTTTAAGTCGCATAGATCGGTGTGAATTAATTCAAGAGGTTTAGTCGATCTTTCCACCGAATGGAAAGGTTGTTTAGTCATTTTTGCTTCAACACAAATTTCATATCTTGAATGTTTGTCAAGTGACATTTTCGGCAACAATTCTAAATTCACTAATTTTCTTAGTGTATATAGATTTACATGTCCTAATCTATCATGCCATAAATTAGGAGACTCACCAAGTAAACAACGGGGTCTTTTTATTATCACGGATAGCATTTGCATTTATACAATTCATCTTGAAAAGGCTGCTATCTACATAGCATGTTCTTATAAATTGTCCATTCTTGGACAGTACAACCTTATCCCCCTCAATAATTATTCTAAATCCAGCCTTGCTAAGAATAGAGCCAGTGATCAAATTCTTGCGAATGTCGGGAACATGCATCACGTTTTGGAGAGTTAAATTCAATCCCGATGTCATCTTAAGTACAACTTTTCCAATTCCATAGACCATGGAAGTAGAGGAATTTCCCATGTATAGCATTTTCTCCTCCTTGACAACTTCATAAGTTGAAAACATTGATTTATCCACACATACGTGTTTGGTAGCGCCGATATCGATCTACCATCCTATCGGATTACCGACCATGTTTACTTTATCTATGACCCCAAATCGATCGAGTTCAGACATGTTGACTGGCACGTAATTTTCTTCCGCCATATTTGTTTGTGGACGGCCTTTGTATTCCTTCTTTGGCTTGCGATAATCCTTTGCCATGTGGCCAGTTTTTCCACAATTGTAGCAATTTCCCTTGATCTTTTTCTACCTTTTTGAATCTTTCTTCTTTTCATAGAACTTGCGTTTCTTTGGGTTAGTGCTAGTGCTGCACTCGGCTAGATTAGCCCTTGCCTCTATAGACGGCTTGTTAGTCTTTCGATCTACCTTGCGGTTGTCCACTTCAATTCTGAGACGGACTATCATATCTTCGAGACTCATCTCTTTGCGTTTGTGCTTGAGATAGTTCTTGAAATCCTTCCACATCGGTGGTAGTTTCTCGATCACAGTTGCAACTTGAAAGGATTCAGAAAGGACCATACCCTCGCCAAGGATATCAAGTATGATCAATTGAATCTCTTGCACTTGTTCGACTACAGTTTTGGTATCCACCATCTTGTAGTCTAAGAATCGTCCAACAACGAACTTCTTTAGACCGGCATCTTCGGTCTTGTATTTGATCTCCAAAGAATCCCACAATTCTTTCGACGTCTTTGTAGTTGAGTAGAGACTATAGAGAGTGTTGTCAAGTCCATTTAGGACATAGTTGCAACATATGTAGTCACTATGATACCATGCATTAGACGATATGCGTTTTTGCTCATCAGTTTCATTTTCCCCCACAATTGGAGGTGTCTCTTTCAAGAATCGAGACAAATTTAAAGTAGTTAAATAAAACAGCAGTTTAGATTGTCAACGCTTAAATTCAGAACCTGAGAACTTTTCCGGCCTTTCCGCATTAACAGGGGTGCTTGGAATTTGGTTGTTCGTTGTTGTTGTAAAGTTCGGCGGCATGTTACTACTGCTTGTCATTACTTGGACAAGGGGATCGGGTACATCACTGCTACTTGTCGTCATTTCTTCAACACAATTATCGTCCTGCGATTGTTATTGCGGGATGTGTCGAAATGACGATTACAACGTTAGCCGAGGCAAGAGTTGGACTCTTTCTCCGCAGAATGATAATGATCCGCTATTCGGTGCAAACGGTTTATAGCACTTGTCTCCAAGATACAATGACTTCTCAATTACGAGTAGTTGCATTACTTCTCGTAATTCCGGCGAACTACTTAATATTTTGGGACTAAGGAAATATGAGTTAATTTATATGTATGTAATAGAAGGGATATAAAAGAAAGTTGGTAGAGGAATAATATTTTTGAGGTTGGTGTTGTGTCTCTCGGTTGGGATTTGTTGTTCTATTTATAGACTTGACAAATCCCTTCATGAAAGGACACAACTATTGAATTTCCATGCAACGTGCATGAGCCAACCGACATTCAAGTGAACATTCCTTTCCTTCAACGTGCATGCAACTGTTGAGAATCCATGCATCTAACCAACGTGTCCATTCAAGTGAGGCTATGCATCTAACCAACGTGAACATTCATTCAACCGACATACATGAATCCATTCAACATTTTAGTATTAATTAATTTTAATAATGTAATCTTAATTATTAAAATGTAACATATGGTTACCTTGTTCAGTGATACATTATACAAACAGGCAAAATTAAGAATTAGATTTCAAAATTTAAACTTAATGTCTACATCATGCCATTCTATCCGCCACACATCTCAATATTGGTTATTTGAAATGGCAAAGGGGCATTGACAATTTGGAATTGAGTTTGTGTTCGGAATCATTTTAAGATTTCAAATGAAAATCATATATGAGTTTGGAATGAAACATATTAATTATTGGGGCCAATTTGAGAAATCTCGATTTTTTTAATATGTTTACAAAATCTTAATTCTAATATATCTAATCCAAACACCTTATGATAGGATTTGTAATAAATACCTAATTCCAAATCTCTTTGAACAAGTACTTGATCGGTCTAATATGAGTTTACTCATGCATTAATTAAGCAATAACACCTACAAATATTTTTTTTAAAAGTCAAAATTATCTAACTTGGACAGTATTAGTGAATCCAGATAATTATGCACAAATAAGTGAGGAAAAAAGTAAAGAGATTGATCAAACACAAATCGTGCATTAATTATAATTAGTTTTTAGCGCTCTCTCTTTACATATATTGAACCAGAACATGCATTCAATATATGGGGTATGATTCTACTAAGAACCATCTCTTAGATAAAAAGTAAGAATTATTGTAGGCCATAAATCTCCATCCGATCTATGGTCTATAATTAATCTATTTTTTTAATTTAAAAAATTAACTAAATTAAAAAATGGTAAAATAGTAAACAAAAATATTAGTAATTAAATTTCAAAAATACAAAAAATGAAAAAAATCCTAGTTACCTACAGCCTACCGTCGCCACCGCCGACCACCGCGCCGCCGCCGCCACTAACTAGAGAGAGGAGGTGTGTGTTATTTATTATAAATATGATGAATTGTACTTGTAAAATCACAATATGCATAAATACAGAGTATGCATAAAAATGCACGGAATTATGTATAAACTAGTACTGTAATATGTCAATCTATGCATAAAATTGTTCGGCCTAATGCATAAACAAATACTGTAAAGATGCATAAATTTGTATTTATTTGTATAATTTAATATACACATAATAAACAGTTTTATGCATAAAATTATTCGGGCTTATGTATTAACAAATGCTATAATATGCGTAAAAAGTATGTTTATTATATAACATAATATTCAAATAACAGACAATTTTATGCATAAAAATATTGATAATTATGCATAAACCAACATCATAGTACGTATAAAAAATAGCATTTATCAACATATTTTTCAGAGGATCGCCTCCACCATCGCTGATCCGCCGCCATCAACCACCACTGCCGCCTATCAGCCACCACCGCTGCAGCCGCCGGAGTGCTGTTGCTGCCGGTCCGCCACTTCAGCCGCATGAGGTAAGTGTAGGTGTTTGGTTTAGTTTCAAAACATAAAGTGTCAAAAGACATAGTTACCATCAATTAAATTTATTTTCTCCTTTTTTGAATTAAAAATAAAAGAAAAATAGGTGTCCATTGATTAAAAAAAATGAAAGACTAGGATTAGTTTTTAATTTTTATTTAAGATGGTGGTTCTTAAAATATTCATATCCTAACATATATACTAGGAACTATGCATAATAATTACTCCCTTCGTCCCATTGATATAGTCCACTTTATTTCGGCGTGGTTTTCAAGGAGAGTTGTTAGTTGTGTATATAGTTGTGAGTTCCTCAAATAAAGTGTGTATAATTATTGACTGTTGGTCCGGAGACGAGAGTCAGGTGTAGAGGGGGCGGGGTGAATACACCTGAGTACTGTTTCTTTTTCTCAAACGCGAAGGACAGCTGAACTGTAGGTTGCTATTGACGAACAGTGCCAAATAGTAACCTTCTGATCGCGGGTTAGAGTGTGCCAACTATTGAGTCTCTCCTACTAACTTTTGTCAGTACTTGATTCTCAGTCGAAGACGTAGTGTGGATAAGTGTGTAAGGCCCGGAGATTTCGTCTCAGTTGAAAACGTGATTTTCACAAGTTAAATAATTTTGGCCCGTGCACTTTTCGAATACGTTTTATGCAAGATATGAGTTTGTAAGATATTTGTATGCAATGCAATAAAACAGTAAACAACACAAGCAATTTTTAACGTGGTTCGGATACGCAAGATCCTACGTTCACGGTCCTGCTGAACAGGAGGTCTTGTTGATTTATCTAAGCAAGCCTCAGCAGGGTATCTGTGCACTGGACAGACCCTTCTAAGTTATAGTGCTTAGCGACTTTACAAATCAAACCTAAGTTTGAAGGGGAGGGGATTTTCTCCAACTATGAAGGAGTTCTTATAATAAGAACAATCACTAAAAGTGAACTCCTTCGAGATTCTAAGCTATAGATATAACGATTGAGCTTAGATAGAGTAGAGGGATCTAAAGAAAGAAACTCTAGAGAGAAGAACTAGAGATATTCTGCTAGGCAAGTTCTTCGCTGGATCTTCTTTGAATGCGCTAGAGTGTTTCGAAAGCTTTGAGCGTATTGTCCCTTTGATATCCCGTGCGTGGAGCTCGGATTTGCTTCTCTATTTATAGTTGTGACCCAGGCATTTGCCCGTTGGAGAGGACGATGCCACGTGTCACAAGCGTCCAAGGAAAGCGACCATATGTTCGAATTGTTGCAGCAGAGTTGTTGGATACTGTGCATGAGAGCAGCTTTAGTTGGTCAGAGCAGGTAGAGCTATGACGGTTTCTCATTGGTCGAGGTTTGTGGTAGGTGAGGTATGTCAGACATCGGTCTTCATCGGAGTTGACTCTCACTCATCCTCGTATGATCTTCTACTGACTTTCGAATGATGTTAAAAGCTGGGTCGTTTCCTGTCGGATACAATAGACCTGATACGGTCTCTGTCTTCTTCGTCTAAGTCGGCTGATGGAGAATATTCTACTGAGTGTAGTTAGCTGATGACTCTGAAGGTACTGTGCTTTGTATAAAGAGTTCTTCTACTGATGTCGGTCAGCTAATGAGATGACTTCTACTGAGCGATGATCAGCTGATGACTTGAGAACACAAGCTCTTACACTGATGACGTGGGGTTCTGGAAAGTAAGCTTCCTACTGAAGATCAGTCCAACATTTACCCCGTACAGGACTTAGACACAAACGATAACGAAAATAAAATATGTCTAGCCTATTACATCAACTAGTCCTATCGACACTACACTACGGATACAAGCTGGGTTTTGGAATCTTCAATTCCATAGCATGAAACACTAAGATTTCCCCCAATATTGTTTTACCCAAAATATTACTAAGTATCCTCTACTAACTCATAACCCAACAATTTTCCCCTAATTGATGATGCGAAAACCTCTATAAATTCTAAGAATATTAAGTCCCAAACTACTAACATATAAAAGACTTCAGTAAAAACTGAGCAAATAACTCAAGGTAGTCAGCAGCTGAAAGATAGGCACATCAGAGAAACAGTTATGTGTGAGTGTGTGTCAGATCACTTCAGTGATCAGTCGTGATAAAGATAAAACAAATAAAAGCCGTAAGACAATGAGTGATTGTTTGGCCAGAAGAAAGACTGATATATATATATGAGAAATGGATTACACTGTCCTATCTTCTATACAAGAGATAAAGAACTACTGCTATCGCCTGAACTTCTTGGTCTTGCTTTTGAAATCAGCAGACTTGGCAGCAGGAGGCTCCAAACCGTAGGATTTGTAGATTCTGGCACGTAGTGTTTGGATATCCTCAAGATCACTGGGCTGCTGAGGATCAAGATCATTATGTCTTGCAGCCGCGTCGACCTCATCTTCTATCTCCTCGGTGTAGAGTACACCACGAGAGGTCATGGTGTTGGATTTGAACTTGGGCTCTGAGGTTGGCTTTGGATTGATGAAGGAATTCATCGAAGAGTTGATCAGCTGGAACCTCAGTCGGATAGCATTGCCAAACGAAGTATCCTTTGATGAACTCTATCTTCAGTTCCTCCCATTCCTTGTTCAGGTTCCAAGATATCCATTTGTCTGCATGGCGGTGAGGAGTCTTCTTCTGATAAGTAGCTCTTGGTGCGCCTCGCTTGTAGTACTTGGAAGACCTGGGCACCTGTTTTCGCCTGTAGTACTTTGAAGACCTGGGCACCTGTTTTTAAAAATATGCAAAAAACATTTAATTTTGTAATATGCCTAATCCTTATATGTTTCAAATAGAATGAGAAAAATATAGAATTATAAACTTCTTAACATAAAAATATAAGAGTTACTCCCTCCATCCCGTTTGACTTGTCTTATTTTCCTTTTCGGTTTATCCCACTTGACTTATCTTATTTCTTAAAAAGAAAAAATAATTTCTATATAAACTTGGTGATCGTTGTATTACACCAAATAATCCTGCAAAACTTGAGAATTATATCAGTATAGTTCACAGGGTATCGAACACAGGGAACGGAGGACTAGACACATTAATTTTCTACTTATCTTGAGTTTGGTTAGCAACCACGCAAATTTTGGGATTTATCTAATCTAAGAAATTATTAAAACTGAAAGAAATCGTAAAAACTGAAAGCTAAAATTAAACTGTTTTAACTAGGCAGTTGAGAGATGGGTCCAGCAGAATATTCACACACACGTAATTCCAATCATCGGCACATAAAATTAATTAATCTCATGAATCAACTAGTTATAGATTACCGTAACTTAAACTGCGTAATCCTCACTCCCACTTACTTAGTCGGTAACCGCCATGTTGGGCATCGAAACGGCTACTTCCCTAATTTAGCTACAACCTACGTTGTTGGGCAATCAATAGATTTAATAGCTAAACAACTTTATCGAACTAAGGGAGCCTAGTATAGGAGCCTACTCGTATGTTGGGCATCTAATAGTCTCCTACCGGTTTAATCCAATTATTCTAATGAATAACTTTGCTACTTACCTAGCCTTGTTCCACGAGAAACGATGGAAGTACTAAGTTAGCTACAAAGTATGCAACTTAGGATGATCAAGCCTAAATTACTAGTTAGATTAAATAAACCAGAATTAACCCGAAACCCTTTCAATTAATTATTAGCACCTAAGCCTCATGTACTGTTCACGTGTGCGTTTTACATCCTGTCGGACCACTAAAAGTTTAGCTACTCAGAACTATACATCCTGTCGGACCACTAAAAGTTTACATCCTGTCGGACCACTAAAAGACGGTCCCAACTGCACAGGTAAGACACTTTGCAAAACAGAACATTCATCATTCGTAACCCTAATTCTAGCATGTACGAAAACTAAAAATAAAATAAAAGATACGAACTAAGACTGAAAACGAAACACGTACTGAATTAAAAACTTGAATGGAAATAAGAACAAGAGTACCGATTAGTCTTCGATCTCTCAAACGAACGAAAAGTAAGCAACGGACTAAACTAGCATTCGAACATTAATAAATTGAAAAACGAAAGTGTTTGTTTCTTCTACTCAAACTAACGGCTTGCATGAAGTAGAAATGGAACGGTAGTTGGTGTTCTTCTCCTCGGCGAAGGCGGTGCGGTGGTGGAATGATGATCGGACGGCGGCGACGGCGGTATGAAGTCGGGAATAGTTGGACGAAAAGGGATGCGTGTATCGAGTATGTCGAGGTTGTAAGGAGGTTAGGAGGAGGTCCTGAATTTCGTGCCTTCCTTCTCCTTTTATATGAATGCTCCTAGGAATTAGATCACATCTAGGGTTCCTTTTCGGATAAGGAAATGATCTATGAGATAAGGTAAATATCTCCTCCTTCCTTATTTATCTCCTTTCCTTCCTTCCTTCCTTCATTTCTTCTCTTCTTCTTTCCTTCTCTTCTTTCCTTGGTCAAATCCGCTCTAATCTCGCCATTCCAGCTGGAAAACGTATTGCCACATCATCTCCACGTAACGTGCCAAATCAGCCAAATTCCTGCACATCTGCCAACAAAAGCGTCTCGCCTGCACAGTTAAGAGACTTTTCGGACAGAAATAATTAGGTACGAAAATGACTCATCAAAACTCCCACTTTTTCTTTGTGAGACCTACCTTTCTACACACAATCACTCACTAATTTACACACAAACCACCTACTCATCTTAATCTACGTGCTTAAAAGAAACAAGATAAATCGAACGAAACGGATGAAGTATATATTATATGCAGAATTCCTAATTCTTACAGAATCCACGTCATATATATCGTACCGATTCTAATTAATAAAGCTTAAATCAAAATAGAGTAGCAAAGAATTGAGCCAGTGGCGGAACAAGAGCTATGAAGTTGGGGTGTCGAAGTAGAGGAATAACTGTTGGTCCCGAGTGTACGGTCAGGTGTAGAGGGGGGGGGGTGAATACACCTGATTCGATTTCTCAACTTTCGAACACGAACGATCCTATTCGGGGAAGGTGCCGTCTTGAACAAGTTCAACAGCCGGATACAGCTGTTCTGAATCTGTTAAAAGGCTAGAAAAGTACTGACTCAGCTGAGATCTGCTAACTGACTAGGTCAGAATTCAGTATCTACAGTAAGAGTTCAGTGTGCGGAATAGTGTAGGCCCAAATCAGTTTTTGTGAGAAAACGTTGTCTCAGTTCAGTAGATATAGAACTCAGTATGAATGGTAAAATCAATGCAACAGTTAAGAAAGCAGTAAGAGACAGGATTTTTAAAGTGGTTCGGATATCGCTCAAATCCTACGTCCATTGTCCCGGAATGATCAGGAGGCTATTTATTATCCTGAGTTAGTCTCAGTCAGCTTGCACACTGGGCAAAGCCGCGTCTTGGTTTTTATACTGA
Source organism: Lavandula angustifolia (assembly GCA_028984105.1). Lineage (NCBI taxonomy): Eukaryota > Viridiplantae > Streptophyta > Magnoliopsida > Lamiales > Lamiaceae > Lavandula > Lavandula angustifolia. The sequence goes on along the minus strand of CM054803.1, from coordinate 26,357,115 downwards.
TCCAAGTCTCAGTTTACAACACTATCAAACTTAAAGTGTTTGACAAACTTCTCCAACAGTGAAGGAGTCCTTATACAATAAGGATTGGGTTCAGATGTGAACTCCTTCGTCTAAGCTATAGATAAGAACGGTTGAGCTTAGGGTTAGAGGGATAGGGAATATGAAAGAGTAGCTTCTAGATCGACGAACAGCTGAATGTAAGCTATAAGTTCGTGTAACGTGGATTGGATACTAGAGGCTTTATATGTTGGTTTAGCTTGATTCCCTATGAGCTAGAATGTAGTCTTTCGCCGGAGAATGTTCTTCGAGTTTTTTGCTAAGACGTAGTTCTTTGGGTTCTTTGCTCGTTGAATGCTTTCTTGATTTTTGCTCTAGATACGTGCATTCCGTGTATTCTTCTTGAATAATCCCTCTATTTATAGAGCAGAGATTGAAATAGATCCGTTGGAGACGATCTTCTTCTCTCTCTCTCTTTTTGGTAGCAAACGGCTCTTTTGGTGTAGGCAACAGTGCCTTTTCCTCCTTTTCCGGAAAGTGTTGACTTGCAGCTTTAGCAGGTGAGAAGACACGTGTATGCTTGTCATTCGTTGAGGTGGATGTAGTGGTTGAGACAAGTACAAACTTCGAGATAGGCCGAAGCCGACTTCTCTCTTCCTCGTACATGATCGCTGATTGTCTTTCAAAAGATTCTCGACATCCCGAAGACTATCTGCCATTGCTGAGTCTCGACCTCGTATTCGATAGATAGGCTGCCGAAGATAAGTCTATCGATGATCAGCTCGAGTCCAAAGTGAACTACTCCTGCCGAAGTTTAGTTCGATCGACTCTCTCAGATATCTTTGCTCTGCTGCGAGTCCAAGATCACCGAGTCTTTCAAGATATCTTGCTCCTACCGAGTCCAAGATCACCGAGTCTTTCGATATCGCTTGCTCTGCCGAGTCCAAGATCACCGAGTCTTCATGACTGGTGCCGAGGCAAATAAGCTACCGAGCGCCTTGACCGGAGCAGAGTGTCTGCCGAGTCCGAAACCTCGAGACAAATACAAATACAAAGGAATGGTTCACCAATCGATAGGGTTTTGGGATCTTCAAATCTTCTCAATAGTTCGGAGCACGAGGCTACTCGAGCGTGATCCAAGATAGAAGATAAGTCATTTCCCATAAGTATGATCATGCCGAGGATTGAATCATCACCCAACAATTTCCCCCTATTTGATGATGCCAAAACCTATCATCTATGTCCTATCACCTATGCTAAACACTAACTTACTCGAGGAACGAGCTCCTTACAAATATTACAAGTAGAATCAGGTGGAGTTGTCCGGTAAGTGCTAGACTACCGAGGAAGACAGGGCGAACAATTTTCCCCTTTTACAATAATTTCCCTTTAAAAAAAATACAACAATTTTCTCTTAAGAGAAATAATAACTCTTCGAAAGTCTAGTCTATCAGAGATCTAACCGAGCAAAAACTGACAAGTAAATAATCAACGTGTGTGTCAGTAATCACTTCAGTGATTCTGAGTGTTAAAGCATAAAGCAAACACGGCTATTTAGACAACAAGTAGTTGTCAGAGCCAAAAGAAGAACTAAGAGGGAGAACCCTTAAACTGCTGAATCCTATTCATGAAACCTTGGGATTTATCTTCAGGCAGTGGAACTCCATACATTCTGAACGTGTTCTTCCTCAGCTTCAGATATTCGGCGAAGTCTGCTGGATCATCTTGTTCTAGTCCTCTGTTCAACGCAGCATTCTTCACTTCTTGTTCAATCATTCCGAGATGTACTGAGTCGTCTTGTCTTCTGGGTGGAGGAATGATCCTTGCTTCAGGAACTCTGACTACTACCCCTTCGCATCTTGCTCCGTGCATATATGGGTAAAGATCGTGTTCGGGAATGGTCATCCACTCGACATAGGCATCGGCCTTAGACATTTCGAGCCGTAATCGCCGTAAATAATTTCTCTTGATAAACTCTATCTTGGCCGATTCCCATCTCCGATTGAACCGAATAGGCATCCATTCGTCCGATCTTGGCCATCTATGTGTTTTCGATCGTTTGGCTTCTTGAACCTTCGTATCGATAAGGAATGTCGGCTTTCGAAGGAATTCTCGGCTGGCCTCTTGTTCGATCGCTTCCCGAGTGCCTCAAGGTCCGCCAAATGTATCCTCTGTCAGCGGCCTCTATCCGTCTAGCTTCCTCTCCTCTCGTAGAGATATCTATCCATCTCGAGCAAATATGTCTTCAATTTACGCATCCCGCTCTTGAGGCTTCGAGGAGCTTGTTCCGATTCAACAGGGGTACTAGATCTAGATTTGGATGTACCCCGCCTTTCGCATTTCTTCTCGTCGCTGCTCCTTTTCTTTTTCTCTGTCCTCTTCATCTCGCTATGATGAGCTTTCTCGGAGGCGCTCTAGCGGTTCTCTTTCCTCCTCTGGCCGGGGCTTTAGTCTTTCCTTTGGCGAGGCTTAGACTTTGGCTTGTTAGGCCGCTTCGGCCTCTGCAATCTCTCCGGCCCGCTTCTCATCCGCAGCCTATTTGGGCTTCCTCCTCGAGCAGATATGTATCTTAATCTCTTTGCTTGGAGGGGTTGGAATGTTAAGCTTTTGTTTGCCCTTGCCTTCTTGAACCGGGTGGTGGAAGAGGAGCCTCTTCTTCTTCTCGAGTCCTCCACCGCTTTGTTCGGCGTACTCAAGCAACCTCCTTAATGATATCTTTGGGAGTTTGGGTTGCTCGAGTAGTCTGGCCGGGGTCCCGAGCCACTTGGGCCGGTTTCATTGTGCTCGCAGTGAAACACCCCGGGCCTCACCCTTCCGAGACCGAGTCCGGGATGACTTCGATGTAGCTTCCCCCTTAGACTTTGGACTTTTGGTGAGGGTCGGCTTCCCGGTACTCTTCTTTCCTTCCCTTTTTCCTTCACTTTCCCCCTTTTTGGCATCATCACCGATCACCGGGGTAGGGACTAGGGCCGACTTCTTCGGACTTTTGTAGGAGGTTGACGGCTCATCGAGACGATCGTGGAGCTTAGTCGGAGCCTCATGCAACTCGTTCCTCTCCATGGTAAGGTTTTCCTTGTCTTGCTTGTGAGAGAGGTCATCGCTTCCTTGAAGTCTTTCAGCTTTTCGGTGATCGTGTCTTCCAAGGCCGGTTGGATATTCTCAAGTCTCTGTTCGGTGGCCTCGGATTGTTCGGTGATAGCGTCGGTATGAGCCAATTTAGAAGCCAAAAATTCATCAAGTAGCTTGGCTTGGCTCTCCCGAAAGATCTTTAGCCGAGCTTCGAATTTGACTTGTTGCTTGAGCCAACGCTTCGAAATAAGCGCGGAAACATCGGGGGCGGCCGATGAAGAGACGAAGACTTCGGTCCACGAAGTTCTTTAGACGTGGCTTGAGCGATGCCGCTTCCATGTCCTATGGATAGCCTTCGCAAGATCTCGATTTTTGATCCCTTGGGCAGTTAAGGCTTTTGCCACTGATCGAGATCTCTTTGCGGTCTGGCTGGGCGCTGCTTCGAAGGTCGACTGCAGCAAGAGCTGAGCGGGCCTCTGCGAGGACGAAGCACCAGCCTTGGACTTCTCAGGACCAAGGATACCGAGTGGTGGAGCAGTTTCAGTATGGGTATCCTTGTCCCGTGGATGTCCCTCATCAGGCTTTCCAGGGCCTTGAATCACTGGGTGGGTCGTCATGGTCTGACCCATCTGAGGGTGCTGGGCCGGAGGCGTGCTGTCGATCATGAATCATGGCCAGCATTGCAGCCCTCAGATTGTCCATTGAGCTGAGGTCTTCAGGCTCTGAATAGCCTATCTCCTCTCTCAGTTTCAATTCCTCTTCATGCAGCTGCTGATGAGAGTAGTGTAGGACAAGGCGCTGTAGACGAGGCCACTCCTGATGTCGCAAAGCAACATGTGGAGCCTTGCTTTGTTTTGGCGATGAGCAACAAGTCTCGAGTAGTCGGCAAGCTCCGGAACTAGTTGTAGAATTTCTCGGGATGCTCTGGATATAATCACCGAAGCTTCCATCCCGATTGATTCACCTTCGATGCGCCTCGGACTCCAAGTCTATGTGTGAAGTCTCGCTCTTCGATTGGAGGGACCGAGCCGAGTGGAGGGACAGAAGGGGGCCGTCTAGGCGCCGAATATCTCGCGCTCCGAGCTTCGAAGCATCCCCTTGGTTCCTTTCAGTGGAAACAATCTTTTCCATCGACCGAGTCTTCTCGAAGACTCGGACTCATCAACCAGTGCATGGGCCGAGTAGTCTTCTCGGGGAGCCCGTTCGGCAGGCACTTGTGGAACCTCCTCGTAGCCGGCACCTCGCCGGCTTTCTTCATTTTCTTTGCCGGTGCCTTAGGAGTTTTAGTGGGAGGGGTTCTTTTCTTTATAGGCGTAGCTCTTTGAGACTTTGATTTCGTAGAGACTGCCGAGGGTCCCGACCCTATCTGCCGAAGCGCCGCTTGTCTTGTTGTGAAATCCGACCTTCTTCACATTGAAGTACTCCTTGTCACCGTAGGTGATAGGCTCGAGATCCACATAAATCTTCGATCATGATGGACAGCTTTGAGTCCATACAGCAATTTGCCCTTTGCGCTCGGCATGTTCGATGCTTTGTCGAACTTAGCGGCTGAGCCATGAATTCTCGGAGAAAGAACTCCGTCCAATTTATCCGGGCTCGGTCGTATATGGCCATCATCATCCGAATCTTAGGCCTCGACACTGGTCAAACGACCACCTTGGCTTGTCGTAGCGTGTCACTATATAGGCAAGTGCCACCGAACCGAGGCAACATGTTTGTTCTTCGGAAAAGCAGCTACGAATGTAGTGGGCTTTCCACGAGAAGACGGTAAGATATTCATCAACTCGGTCGTCTCTCGTACCCGATCGAACTTATCCCTTCGGAGGGTAGATCAAAACTCCGCTTCAAGGCATCCTTGATGGACATCTCGCTTCACTCAGTAGTGGCGTGTTGGATAGAATGTGCAACGAATCTCGCCATTATATCTCCGGATACGATGTCTCGAATTCAAGTACGGCTCACGCAACCTTGTCTCGGGAGGAAGAACGAAGGCCTCCTAGACAGAAATTTCTCCAGCCCTGACTCGCGCAGAGCTGAGAATACATCGTCCATGTACTCCAGATCGCATGAATAGAAGTCCATGGTGGGTTCACACCATACGCGATCCTTCTCCAAAATGTTCTGCATATCTGCTGGAGATATCATAGAGATATTGGTTTCCGCCATTGTACTCGTGACAAGAAATGAGTCGATACTATTTTTGGATAGAACAAGGTCTTTGCAATGCGATATCTTGAAACATATAACAAATATATTAGCGAGATATAAGCATACCAATGGATAAAATTCGAGATAAGATAGAGTGAAAATTGCAAGTAAGGATTGCGAATGCAGATCTCGGATTTTTCGGAATTTGAGAGTTATGAAGTATGCTAATGGCGGTTCAAGGATATGATCGAATATATATATCAAACTATGAAGGTGAACGGTTTTCGATCGAAGGTCGAATGTAAACTTGCTTTATGATATGGACGGTTAAGATTAGAAGTTAAAAAATAGGCAATGATCACAAAAGACGCCTAAGTCAAAGCCAGTTGTAAAATAGCCTAAGTAGTAATCGTGAAAAGACATGCATTAAATGCGTGCGAGTTCAAGCAAGCTTATGTATGGAATGTCGTGCATTAAATGTGAGTCGTTAATAATAAAGACAAACCAAAAGATATTAATGTCATGCTGAATCTTTGCCATAAATGCAAAGTACCGTAGTATTAAATTACTACCGAGTAGAGATACGCAAACTCGGTCACGAACATAGTAGTCAGCTGATACCTCGTGTAGATGGTTTTCTGAATCTCTATGTACTGAACTTACTCAGTACTGAGAGTGATCATTCCCCCTCACTGGAATGTTCCTCTCCTGAAACCTTATTACTGACTAGGGTCAGTAGGGTCCAAAGAGACCTAGCTCTATCGAAAGTTCTCTCGAATCCGGATTCGCCTAGAGGCTTAGTCAGGTATATCAGGCCCTTTGCTTGTCGAGATGGATCTTTTCCATTCCGATATCCTTTTTTCGACATGGTCACGAATGAAGTGATGTCTGATGTCCACGTGCTTGCATCTTGTGTGAAGAACAGGATTCTGAGTGATTGCAATAGCACCGGTACCGTCGCCGTTAAAATCGGCACTTCATTCCGAATGACGTCATAGTCTCTCATTCTTTGTCTCGGCCAAAGGATCCGGGCGCAACAACTTCCAAAGCAGCCCATGTATTCAGCTTCAGTAGTCGACGTGGCCACTGAGTGCTGTTTCTTTGAAAACCATGAGATCAGCTTGCTGCCAAGGAACTGACATGTTCCTGAAGTTGATTTTCGGTCGATTCTACATCCTGCATAGTCAGCATCAGAATAACCAGTTAGTTCAATATTATCATCAGCTGGATACCACAAACCCATGTCAGGTGTTCCTCGTAGATAGCGGAGAATCTTCTTTGCTGAGTCCATATGACTCTGCTTGGGATTCGGCCTGAAATCGAGCACAGACACCTACAGCATAAGTTATGTCGGGACGAGTAGTCGTTAGATATAATAAAGAACCAATTATAGCACGGTATTCAGTTTGGTCTACTGATACTCCCTCTTTATCAAGATCTATCTTCATATTCGTGTTCATAGGGATCTTGATTGATTTGCCGGATGTGCAGCCGAATCTTTTGATGAGGTCTCGAGTGTATTTGCCTTGGTTGATGAACGTTCCCTTTTCAGATTGCTTGACTTGAAAACCAAGGAAGTAGTTCATTTCTCCCATCATTGACATCTCGAACTTATCCTTCATCATCTTTTCAAATTGCTGACACATGATGACATTCTTCGAACCGAAGATAATGTCATCCACGTAGATCTGCACAAGTAATAAGTCTTCTTCCAGTCGAATGCTGAATAGAGTGCGGTCTACTGTGCCTTTCTGAAAACCTTTCTGAAGAAGAAACTCAGACAGGGTATCGTACCAAGCCCTGGGTGCTTGTTTTAACCCGTACAGAGCTTTTCTGAGTCTATATACTTGATGTCCCTGCTGAAAGCCGGGCGGTTGTTCCACATAGACTTCTTCTTTCAGCATGCCATTCAGGAATGCAGACTTCACATCCATTTGATAAACTCTGAATCTTTGATGTGTTTCGTAGGCTAGGAATAGTCTAATTGCCTCCAATCTTGCAACTGGAGCGAAGGTTTCATCGAAATCTATTCCTTCAGCTTGACAGTAGCCTTTAGCCACGAGCCTTGCTTTGTTCCTGACTATAACGTTGTTTTCATCTCGCTTGTTTTTGAAGACCCATTTGGTTCCAATGACATGTTGATGCAGGGGTCTGTCTACAAGCTCCCATACTTCGTTTCTCGTGAACTGATTCAGCTCTTCCTGCATAGCAATAATCCAGTCAGCATCTTTAAGTGCATCCTCAATATTCTGAGGTTCTTCAGTAGACAAGAAGCAGGAAAATAATGCGCTTTCTCCTTGACAGAATCTGGATCTTGTCTTGACATGTGCTGAAGGATCTCCAATTATAAGATCAGCAGTGTGAGCATCTAGCCACGATCTACGATGTTTTAACTCTTCATCTGAAATTTGTTCAATACAGATAGTAGGTGAGTTAGGCATTTCAGTTGTACTATTCTGAGATTGAAGTAGTTCAGTAACAAGAGTATGATCTACTGAGTCACCAGGTTCAGGGGCATTCAGCTCAGGAACATTACTAGACGTTCCCCCTGAGTTGTTATTCTCAGTAGTGGTCTCAGTTACTTCTACAGTTTCCTCATTGACCTGAGTTACCTGGGATTGATTCTGTTCGGGAGAATCAATCTGCTCAGCTACTTGCTCAGCTGGTTGAGATTCAGTAGATTTGTCTTCAGTTTCTTCGTCTGAATCATCATCCCAACATAGCTGGATCTTTTCAGATTTGTCTTTTAAGCTTAGATCCTGTAGCTGCTTACTGATGTCCTCAGATTCAGAATTTGAGTTATTGCTCCTGTCTTCAGTAGCAAACTCGTTAAAGACAACATGAGGGCTTTCCTCTACGCAAAGAGTCCGATAGTTGAATACTCTGAAAGCTTTGCTTGACACGAGAGTATCCTAAGAATACTCCCGATCCGACTTGCTATCAAAAGTCTTCACTGATCTTTCCCATTATTGTGGATAAAGCATGAACAACCAAAAATATGGAAATAAGATAGAGAAGGCTTCTCGTCGTTCCATAGTTCATATGGTGTCCGCTTATCTTTGCTTTGTCGGTAGAGATCTATTCCGAGTATAACATGCGGTATCGGTAGCTTCGCCTGTAATTTGGTTGGGAGTCCCGAGTCTGCGAGTAGAGTCCTAGCCGCCTCTTTTAGAGTTCCGTTCTTTCGTTCAAAGCAACTCCATTCTGCCGAGGTGTGCGTGCAGGTGAAGTCTCATGCTCTATTCCTTCGCTTTGCGAACTCCTTTACCATGGAATTAAGGAACTCGGTTCCTGCATGCGAACGTATTTTTCTGATCTTGGTGTTCTTCTCGACACCGAGCCTTTTCGAAGCGTTGGTAACTCTGTTTTGACGTCGACTTGTTGGCAATGAATATGACCCATGTGTAGCGCGAGTAGTCATCTATGACCACTAATGCATATTTTCGCCTCCGATCGTCACCGGGGAGACTGGACCGAACAAATCCATATGTAGCAGTCGAAGGATTCCATCCGTGGAAGGCGATGGAACCGGAGGATTTTGATTCCTTGTTTGCTTTCCCTTCGGACATGCTTCACACTGAGTGTCTTTCTTTGAATACTTCATTCGGCGGTCCCCTTGCTAGAGTGTTTCTTGCAAGCTTGTTGAGCGTTTTAAAGTTGAGATGGCTGAGTCTTCGTGCCATAGCCACCCCGTGCGGTTGTCATTCTTCGCCGGTAAGCAAGCTTCGAGGTTCGTCGAGTTCCGATCGACCACATATATGTTCTTTCTGCGCGAACCTGATAACACTGTTTTCCCTGTGGATTTATCAATAACATCACAGAAACCAGCGTCAAAAATCACTCTATTTAAGTTATCACAAAATTGACTAACAGAGAGAAGATTATGCTGAAGTCCTTCAACATATGATACTCTTGGAACTTTGGCGATCTCTTATCTTTGAGTGTGCCGTATCCTCTCGTGTAGCCTTTGGCATTATCTCCAAACTCAATTACGGGTCCTTCTTCGATGATATAATTCTTCAGAGACTCCTTTGGTATGTCATGTGTCTTGAGCATCCGTTGTCCATATACCATGGGTCTTTACGCACTCCGCAAAAAGAATTATATTCAGGTACCCTTTATTTTTGATTTTGGGTCCTTAGATGTTAGTTTTCATAACCCAAATCTGTCTAACAACCCCGGTGGTTTCGGACATTTTCTTTCCACTAGAGTCAACATATCCGACCACTGGGGTGGTCAAAGGTGACTTCGAGGCTTCGAGGTTCGAGGAGTCCCGATCTTCCGAGTTGGTGGACTGCCGACCTTAGCCTTCGTGTGGCTTTCCTTTTCTTCGACATTTGGAGCCTCTTCGACTATAGGTTCATAATAGTATGACCCATACCGAGCTGGATGTGTCGGCTTTGGAGGTCCATACTTGATCCGCCAATTTTAATTTGCTTGGTTCCCCCTTGATTGTCTTTGGGGTTTCTTGGCACCGATCTTCTTGTCGAATGCTGACGTGTGGGATGAGGTGCTTTCATCTTCTCGTTTGTTCTTTGCTAGGGGGTTCAAGTATATTTGCGGTCATAGTCTCCCCTCGAACAAATCTATCGCCAAGCCGTACTTCGAGTGTACTTTGGGGCGGATGTGGAAGCTCCCTGGCTGAATCCAAGTCCTTCCTTGCGGTGCTTTGACTTATTGCATGCTAGCATAGCCTCTAATTTCTTTTCGGCACCCATGTACCTCTCAGTCATCAAGCTCCTCCAGACATCATCACTCTTCTTCAGTGTGTCGTGCTTGGTCTGAAGTCCTGACATTTCTTGCTTCAGCAGACTTAGTTCAGTATCTTTCTGAGTCAAGTCATTGGTCAAAACTGAAATCCGATCTTCTTGATGCTGAGACTTGGCCATCAGAGAGTTTATTTCCTCCCTGAGTCTCAACACAAGTCCTTCGGCCTCAGTAGCAACCTGACTCTCCTGAGAAAGTCTCTGATTCTCTACTTTCAGGGTATCCAACTCCCGAAGCGTCTTCTTTGAGCTGCGACTCATCCGAATTTGTTCGTCGAGCGGTTCTTCGTATGCGGTTGCGACGTCCATATTCTCATCTCGCACTCGAATTAGTGTCGTGAGTGCAGTGTGAAGAGGAGTTAAGTGGTTCATGAGAATTTACCTCATCCTCTTCGCCTGCCATCATGCACTTTTCAGCGGATTATCCGCTTCATGCTCTAAGGCCATGAAAGCTGCTTCATCGTCAGATGAATCCATAAAGGAGTCGATCTCTTCTGAGTCGTCTGAGATTTCGCCAGCTATGTAGGATTGTCTCTTCTGGGCGAATTTCTCTCTCCTTGCTTTGCGTGCTGCGCGTTCAGCACTACTGAGCTCAGGACAATCATACTGATAATGTCCCGGCTTCTTGCAGTTGTAACAAGCAATGACTCTTTCTTCTTTGCTTTCGCTATTCTTTGATGGTTCTGAGTCATCTTTCTTTCTGCATTCAGAAGATTGTGAGTCAGGAGTGTGTTTCGACATATAATTTGACTTACCTTTCGTTTCCCGATAGGCTTTAGTCACTTTTCGTCGCTCCTTCTCCTTCGATACTTTACGAGCGGTGCATACTTCTGAGCGAGGCTTCCTTCTTGTAGATCATTGAGTGAAGGTTCAGTCTTACTCGTCGTTTTGCTCGTTGCTGGGAGATGCTTGCTGACTGATGCTTTGAAAGCATGGTCGATTTTTGTGTCAGCTTCAGCTCTCTGCTTTCTTTGAGGTCTGTCGAACTCAAACTCCTTCCTTTGTAATTACGAAAAGATATGGTCGGGAGACACAACATCTAAGTCGAATGTCGCAATAGAGTGGCAAAAGGTGTCCAAAGGTCCGTCCGGCGGTGCCCTCGAATCTTCGATTCATCTCTCGGTTCTTTGAATGTCTTTCCCACCCCATTGATAGAGTTCATCGATTGGTAACTCGACGTTCAGATCTTCGATTTTGTCACCAGGCATGAGAGACAAGTTTTCCAGCTTTTGGAGTTCCAGCGCTAATTTGTTGGCTTTAATCTTCTGAGTCCCTCGACTCAGTAGCGCAAGAGCGTCCCGTAGTTCTTTAGCGATCTTGCATTCCCGAACCCCGCCAAGATAAGAATCACTAAGGGTGGTTAGTATAGCATTTACGGCGACTCGATCTAGATTGTGAAGCTTCTTCTCTTACGGAGTGAAGAGACTTCGTCTTTGGGGATCTTCTTCCCGGTCCACCATTCCTCCTCCTTGAGCTTGGTCCCGAGTCACGACACTATCAATCATAGGATCGATAGGTCCATCTTCAAGCACTTCGATCATACTATCATGGAGGGATGTCGGATGTGCTTCCATTCCGACTCGCCATACTCCATAATTTTCCACCGAGAACATGGGTACCATCCTTATACCCGACATATCGGCCATGAAAAAAAAATATAGATATGAATGTAGAGTGATATGCGGTGAAAATGTTTTCCCTCGGATCCGTTCGAATAGACCGGTCTCAAAGATAACAAGAGTCAAAGAACTCCTGCTCTGATACCAATTGTTGGTCCCGAGTGTACGGTCAGGTGTAGAGGGGGGGGGTGAATACACCTGATTCGATTTCTCAACTTTCGAACACGAACAGTCCTATTCGGGAAGGTGCCGTCTCGAACTAGTTCGGCAAGAACCGGCAGTTTACAGAATCGTGTTAAAGGCTAGAAAAGTATCGACTCAGCGAGATGCGCTAACCGACTAGGTCGAATTCAGTATCTACGAAGAGTTCGAGTGTGCGGAATAGTGTAGGCCCAAATCGGTTTTTGTGAGAAAACGTTGTCTCGGTTCAGTAGATATAGAACTCGGTATGAATGGTAAAATCAATGCAACGGTTAAGAAAGCAAGAAGAGACAGGATTTTTAAAGTGGTTCGGATATCGCTCAAATCCTACGTCCACTTGTCCCGAATGATCGGAGGCTATTTATTATCCCGAGTTAGTCTCGGTCGGCTTGCACACCGGGCAAAGCCGCGTCTTGGTTTTTATATCGATCCAAGTCTCGGTTACAACACTATCAAACTTAAAGTGTTTGACAAACTTCTCCAACGGTGAAGGAGTCCTTATACAATAAGGATTGGGTTCGGATGTGAACTCCTTCGTCTAAGCTATAGATAAGAACGGTTGAGCTTAGGGTTAGAGGGATAGGGAATATGAAAGAGTAGCTTCTAGATCGACGAACAGTCGAAGGTAAGCTATAAGTTCGTGTAACGTCGATTGGATACTAGAGGCTTTATATGTTGGTTAAGCTTGATTCCCTATGAGCTAGAATGTAGTCTTTCGCGGAGAATGTTCTTCGAGTTTTTTGCTAAGACGTAGTTCTTTGGGTTCTTTGCTCGTTGAATGCTTTCTTGATTTTTGCTCTAGATACGTGCATTCCGTGTATTCTTCTTGAATAATCCCTCTATTTATAGAGCGAGAGATTGAAATAGATCCGTTGGAGACGATCTTCTTCTCTCTCTCTCTTTTTGGTAGCAAACGGCTCTTTTGGTGTAGGCAACGGTGCCTTTTCCTCCTTTTCCGGAAAGTGTTGACTTGCGGCTTTAGCGGTGAGAAGACACGTGTATGCTTGTCATTCATTGAGGTGGATGTAGTGGTTGAGACAAGACAAACTTCGAGATAGACGAAGCCGACTTCTCTCTTCCTCGTATACGATGGCCGATTGTCTTTCAAAAGATTCCGACAGTCCCGAAGACTATCCGCCGTTGCTTGAGTCCGACCTCGTATTCGGTAGATAGGACCGCCGAAGATAAGTCTATCGATGATCGGCTCCCGAGTCCAGTGAACTACTCCCGCTGAGTTTAGTTCGATCGACTCTCTCGCATATCGCTCCCGCCGAGTCCAAGATCATCGAGTCTTTCAAGATATCTTGCTCCTACCGAGTCCAAAGATCATCGAGTCTTTCGCATATCTTGCTCCCGCTGAGTCCAAGATCACCGAGTCTTACATGACGGTGCCGAGGCAAATAAGCTACCGAGCGCCTTGACCGAGCAGAGTGTCTGCCGAGTCCGAAACCTCGTAGACAAATACAAATACAAAGGAATGGTTCACCAATCAGATAGGGTTTTGGGATCTTCAAATCTTCTCAATAGTTCAGAGCACGAGGCTACTGAGCGTGATCCAGTATAGAAGATAAGTCATTTCCCATAAGTATGATCATGCTGAGGATTGAATCATCACCCAACAATAACGGTGGCCGAAGGCAGAGAAAAAAATTGAGAGTTGCTAAATATAGTTTTAAATGGTTCGAACACAAACACGATATGAAATATATAATATATATTATGTTTTATATTTGTTACGCTGAGAAAGATACTTATACAACTAGTCGAAAAAAGAGAGAAAGAAAAATACTTATAACACGTGAGCATGTGAGAGATGTATATATATTGAATTAATTATACTTGTAATAAAACTAAAAGAATAATTGAAAATGAATAATTTTAAAGTCTAACTAGTAGAAAAAAAGAGAGAAAAATACTTATAACATGTGAGAGAGATGCATATATATTGAATTAATTATACTTGTAATAAAATTAAAGAAAACTAGAAATTGAATAATTTAAAAGTCTTAAATAAAGAGATGCATATATATTGAATTAATTATACTTGTAATAAAAACTAGAAAATGAATAATTTAAAAGTCCAAATATAAAAGTCAAATGAGTGGATTGGGTTTTGAACATGAAATCTCTCTTAACAGAAACAAAGTCATTAACCAACTATACTACAAGTAAACAATTAGTTATATTTTTCATTAAAATTATCTATATGCAATACAAATCATATACCTTATTTCATCGAAGTTCCGTCGACCAGGGGTCTGGGGCCGACCCACCCGACCCCCTTCTAGTTCCGCCCAATTATTGAGCTAGTGGGGAGAGAGAGAAATGATGGCAGAATGTTTTTGTTTTAGTAATGATGGATTCCCACCGTTTCTTCCACTGAGTGGGACCACCTATCATGCCACCCACTTTATCTTTGACCCATTATTAATCCCCTCAAATCACCCTTGTCAAAACTCAACCTTCATTTCTTCAAATTCTAGTTTTAATTAGGATACTTACTTGTACCTATTATTTACTTAAGCCTTTAGTATTATGTACTTCCAAATTCTAATAAAAATACATGTTGATTGAGGTGGAAACCTCAAATGGATGAGCAAATTAAAACGCTTTTGAATGATATACTACATTATAAAGAAAATGTAAGATTCCTCTGTAGAATTTTACTCCCTCCGTTCCACTTCATTAGTCCACTTTCTTTTCGGCATGGAGATTAAGAAAGTTGTTTGTTGTGTGTAAAATAGATAAAATAGTGGGGTCCACTTGAATATATTAGAGTATTATTTTAAGTTAAAAAGAGAAAGTGGACTAATGAAATGGAACGACCCAAAAAGGAAAAGTGGACTAATGGAGTAAAACAGAGGAAATAGTATTTTTCTGGATTTAGAAATATATAGTTACTGATGGATGGAGAAAAGGCGTCAAATGGATGTCACATTGGGATAGTCGGTTTGATGAGCAGAAAGCTTTTGTATACATGATTAAGAAATAGATTCGTTTTGTACAATTTTAGTAATTTCTGTAGTGCAACATATTTGTTGATGGAAAATAACATCAAGCTAACATCACAATTTTGATACTCAGTTCGATTACCACAAAGTTTTTGATAAATGTATGACTAACAAAAGGTCACACATTTTGTTTGTTCAATGTAACTTTTGAATTGGAAAAGTAGTTGTTTATAATTAAATCTTATAGTGTCTCAAATGGATAAGAAAAAACAAACAATTAGGATTTCGATTGGAAACGTACCTCATGATTTAATCGTATTATATTTATGATCACTCACGTTGTACAATGTAAGTGATCAAAATTTGATTCTCAATTTTGGCCAAACTTAAAAGGAAAAGGATGACAGTTATTTATCTGTTAGGATGGAGAGGGACGAAATTGAACCTTAAATTTATTTCTTGCAATAGATATCAATTAATTTATATACTCGCGGTAAAACAAAGAATGACAGTTAATATGAAATTCATATGCATTTTCTTAGGTACCATGCAATCGGTCACTCGAACACAAAATGTCATAAATAGTACTATATATCTTCTGATCTTTATAAAAATATCTTAGAAGCTTTTGTAGAAAAAAAGTCTTATGAACTATTTTAAAATTGACATACGTAGCAACAATAATTTATATAATTCTAACAACATATATCATAATAAGAACTCATAATAACTTAATCATTATCATCGGATTGGTAACGTGTAGAAGTAAAATTGTTTTATTTATCCTGTTTTCTATAATATAATAATTTTGGTATAAAAATACTTGACACTTGCTATCATGCACTACGAAGTACTTGAACAAATCATTTATGTACAACATGAATTTTGAGCCCAACATGTCTGAAAGCATGCAAGATATTGTTTTTATAGTGAAAAAATAACAGAATTTTTTGCACTTTTTTGAAAGTGTGTTGGTGGATTTATACTATTTGGGAAGTAACAGTTTCCAATAAGAAAAAAAGAGAGCCAATGAAAGATATGTTTGCATATATACAAATTAAATACACGACTTTTTATAGTTGTTAGCTCATGCAGAATTAAATCACTGTAGCTCCTCGCTTTCATCACTTAATTTCTACATTCATTATTACAATTAAATTGAAAAATTGGTTTCATATTACATTCATATATTTGGCAACACGTTTTTCAATTTCGACAATATACATCAATATTGATGAGTCATTCAGCTATTAGCGGAGCAAGAAACTAAGGTGTGCAAATTAGCTCTCATGCATTTTTGAGAGGTCTTGTGCTCGAATTTTATGACCTACATTAGGATTCTCTTCCTCTAACATTTAATTCGTCCGAAAAAGGGCAAATGTGGTGCGGTGATTTTCAAAAGGGCGTGTGTGAATATACATATTGTTTCTAGCTAAGGGCTAAATTGGTTTTGAATGAAATAATTTTGAAATTTCCAGAATAGTAAGACGGCATGCAAAGGTATTCCACTCACATATATGGAAAAGGCAACCAGAAATAAAAGAAAGGGATTTGCATTTTTCAAGTTATTGGGATTGTGGGAATCGCTTTTTGCACATTCCCTCCAACTTTACATTGATAAAAGTTTGAAAAAAAGGGAAAAAGAAAAAGAATGAGAAGAGAAGAGAGAGGGGCACCGAAAAGCAGAGGACACCACCTCATCATGAAAGCTTGCACTGCACCAACCAGTTGGACTATCCAACCACACGCACACCTACACTTCATTCACCCACACGCACGCCTCTTCAATTATCAGATCATCTCTCCATCCCTCCCCCCTCTCTCTCTCATAATCTTTTTTCTTTTTTCTTTTTTCTTTTGCATGTGTGTGTTAAGAGTGTATATGCATGTGCATGTTAAGTAGAACATTTAAGCTATATACGCCTACAACTTTAAAAAATGTATGGATGAGTTGTATTCTTCATCTTTATATAGATAAGTGGTCTATGTTCAATAACAAATACCAGGAAGATATAGATATGAGACGTCAATGTAGAAGGTAAGCGTTCTTTGTACGTACGAAAGAGGAATACAAAAAGTTTCTACAAATCGTAATTTGAAATTGGCTTCAAACTATAATCATATGACGTATGTAAAGGCTTAGAACAAAACTTAATTAGTTTGAGGAATATGTCCTTGCACACAAAGCGATATAGGTTCAAATTTGAAACGTCAATCGACTACTGCAAAGCTATGAGTTCTGATTTCTATTGATATAACCATCATTTAGTTAGTACTCCGCTGTCAAATAGTTGTTTGGAGTTTTTACATCATCCCCAATTAGCTAGTATTATCTAGATATGCAATTTAATGCTGCGTGGGATGAACTACATTAAGTATATATATTTATCATTTAATTATTTAAGAGCATTGCACTTAATTTTTCACGTGTGCGCAACATGAAGGAATTCTTTTGTATTAGAAGTGTCGCTAGTTTTTCATAGTTTATCACTACATGCAACCTTTATGTTTTGGTTTATTACGAATCACGTACACTTTTTAGAAAGAGAATGCATTTGGAACATTTCTCTCTCTAGACCCCAACTTTTCCATCTCTTTTTTAACACGGAAATCATAAGTCAACCTCACCTCATCATTTGGTCTTGGTTAATAATCTCTCTACTGCCACTTCATGTTCCTTAAACCATTCTCTCTCACATCAACTTTCTCTATATAACCAGCTCATCACATGCAACTCACCTCATTCAATGGGAATTCAAAGCATGAAGGTGCATCGCATGCCAGCTGGTGGACTCATCTGGGATCAGGAACCTCCTTCCCTCACCCTCGGCTGCAAGCGCTTCCGCCCCCCTCGCCCCCAAGCTCTCCTCCGATCTCAAGAGCTTCATTAAACCCGAAACCACTCCTACAAAAGGAGGGTTATTGGATGTTCAGAAGAAAGAACCACCACCTCAGGTAGACTTGAATCTCATCTATGCAGTACGATATTGAAATGATCCAAGACTATTCATATTTGACAAAATGTTACAATAATTTTTTTCCAATATTTCAAAAGCGTTTTATAATGTGTATCTAGGTGGAGGCGGGTCAGGCGGGCGGAACGCGGTGGAATCCGACCCAAGAACAAATCGGAATACTCGAAATGCTGTACAGAAGCGGAATGAGAACTCCAAATGCGGACCAAATCGAGCAGATCACCGCGCAGCTGGGCAAATACGGCAAAATCGAAGGCAAAAACGTGTTTTACTGGTTCCAAAACCACAAAGCGCGTGAGAGGCAGAAGCAAAAGCGCAATAGTCTTGGACTGTCTCACTCTCCCAGAACACCCCCTACACCTACTCCTCCTCTCTTCTTATCAACATCCAATAAGGTACGTATAATCATCCATCCATCCACTAGATTCTTTATATATACACGTAGCTCATATTGATGAAGTGAAAAATATGTGGTGCAGGAGGGGGAATTGGTAGAGACTAATCGCTACAAGAGGAAGTGTATTTCGTGGGGGTTTGAGGAATGCAGCTTAGAAGAAGTGAGCAAATACTGTAAAGAAGAAGAAGGGCAAGATCGGACCCTAAAGCTTTTCCCTTTGCATCCTGAAGGGAGATCTTCTTTAAGGCTTTCTTGGAACTAGAGTTTAATTAGTTAGTGTTAATTTAACTTAATTTAATCTTTTGTAACTTGAATTGGATTACTCCAGGTCCTCTTTTCGATGTTTATCTAATTTGTAGCATTCTCATTTTCTTAATTTGTTGGCGAATAAATTGACGACCATAGAGGATTTGTGAAGAAATAACACACTTTTTCCTTAGGATGGGATGGATGACACACTAAATCATTATTATCGTGTCACCAAAATTCAAATAAAAAACAAAACGTATATAATTGTATAAAATTTAAAATAGTCAAATAAATGTAGGAACTATATATAGTTGAATCCATCTATATTAATAAGAGTGCAATCAAGTAATAAAACATTTAAAAATGATCTCTTGCAACATTTTTTGGTAAATCTTGTGGATTCCACTACAAATAAATACTAGCTTTGGCGATCTATCTTGAGTTCCACAAAATTAAAACATATGGATCAAGCTTATTGGGCGACAATGTGATATCCTCTTTGACTGATAAAATTGTTAGGCCTATAGGTATGCATTTACGTTCCTACCATTAGATAATTGGCTCCAAACCATCCAGAATTTTATGTTCAATATGAACTTTTTGGTAGCACTGTAATCTTATAAGTTGAACGAGCATGTTGCATGTATCCCAGAGTTAGTATAATATTTCCTCCATCCAATAATTATTATTATTATGTTTTTTTATACGAAAATTAAGAAGAGGTGTTTAATTGCATTAGGCACACTATATTAGGGACTTATTTATTCATTCTTTAATTTGCACTAAATATACCTATGTCTGGTATATATTTGGCTAAGATTCTATGAAGGGCAGTTAAAATATTAAAAAAAAAGAAAAGAAAGAAGAATTCCTTTCATCTTTAAATTTCTTGTAAATATAATTTATATATATACTTACAATATATTGTGATGACCATGTAAACCCTAAAAGCTCATGAGCCCATTTTATACTCTATAAATAGAGGTCTCCACCCTCATAATAATACACATCTATTTATCGTTCTCTCTATTTTTTTTCTTGTTCTATTTAGTTATAACACGTTATTAGCACGATCTTTCTCTTGTTTAAACTCTTTATTCCGTACAAGCCAGCTAATTGCAGAGTTCGTGAAGAGTATATTAAAGGTACTCTGATGTCCTCTAATTTTTTTTAAAATATATATATATATATATATATATATATATATATATATATATATTTTTTGAATCGTGGACTTTATAGGACGATTGAGGCGGATTTTTGGAAATTAATTAGAATAGTTAGATATATTATTAGGACATAATTTGAATTTCAGTTCATGAAATCATTACACTATTTCTTTTTGCTTCGTAATCGATGGCTGCCAAGTTTTTGAGAAATAGATGGATTAAGATTTTATTTCCTACCAATTAATGATTCAAGTCGATGCTACGGATGAGATAACGTCATCATAGTTATTATTTTGTTACATAATTATGAAGGTTTGTTCCTCTCCAGCACGGTATTGTTTATTGGATCTCGGCCGATTAAATTGAAATTATTATTAGTTTGTTGTTCCTGAAGAATCACAATCCATATTCCTGATGAATTTCGCATGCTCTTAAAGAGCAATTCAATTTATTTATTGAAATGATTTAATTGTTGCTCCAGAAGTAGCACAAGTTAATATTCCTGAAGAATATTACAAACTCCTCAAGAGCAATTGTGTTTCTCGAAAATATTAGCCTTTCGCTTGAAATCGTTTTATATAGACTAAAATTGTTGCTCTTGAAGTAGCACAATTTGTATTCCTGAAGAATACTACATGTTCATGAAGAACAATTCAAGCTCTTGATTTTGGTCAATGTTATATATTCAAAACTCTAATTGTTGCTCTTGAAGTAGAGCAATTAACTCTTCATGTTCTTGGAACAACTAAAACTTGTCATTTTGAAATCATATAGTACAACAACCCTACTTTAGTTGTTGCTCCTGATGTAGCACAATTAATATTCTTGATGAATATTAGATGGAGTGGTAGCAAGTGCTCCTCTATGTTTGACAACTGCATTTCCAATATCTATTGATGTTTATTTTATTTTCAAGAATAGTTGTGAGATCTGGTAGATCTCAAAATTTGCAATTTACTAATTTCATTTATCTTGAATAAAACTAAATTGTTGCTCTGGAAGTAGCATAATTACATTCATGAAGAATGACCATATTGTGATAGTAACATTATTATCACATATTTGTGGAAATGCCTCAAATATAGTATTTTTTATATACTATTTAACTTTTGCTCATGAAGTATCATTATTTATATTCTAGAAGAATATTAAATGCTCTTGAAGAGCAACTCGTATTGTTGGTCCCGAGATAAACGTTCAGGTGTAGAGGGGGGGGGGGGAGTACACCTGAAAACACTTTCTCAACTTAAAACGCGAACAGTCCTTTTTAGGAGGATACCGTACTGAACAGGTTTAGTAGACCAAATAAGTTGTTATGAATCGCGTGGCAGAGTGACTTACTTCATTGAGGCCTGCTAGCTGACTTAGGTCAGAATTCAGTACCGTTCAGCTGAAGTTCAGTATAGTGCGAAAATGTGTAGGCCCAAATTCAGTTGAGTTAGAAAACGTTTTTAAGAA
Source organism: Lavandula angustifolia (assembly GCA_028984105.1). NCBI lineage: Eukaryota > Viridiplantae > Streptophyta > Magnoliopsida > Lamiales > Lamiaceae > Lavandula > Lavandula angustifolia. Next base: position 26,336,116 of record CM054803.1, on the reverse strand, counting down.
AACTGTTTCAGTATATTAGTGCAATCTTTTAAGCTTGCTGAAACACGGTTGAATGATTTTAAAAGATATTTTCAGAATGAACAGTAATCAATGCAACAGTAAAAACAGAACATAAGCAATTTTAAAGTGGTTCGGATCCAACAATCCTACGTCCACTGTCCCGAAAAGATCAGGAGGCTATTTTATTATACTGAGTTAGTCTCAGTCGGTTTGTGCACTGGACAAACACTTGTCTTGAGATTTATACTGAGCAAGTCTCAGTTGACAAGATATCAAACTTAAGTGTTTGACAAACTCTCCAACTATGAAGGAGTCATTTACAATAAGGATCAGTTCAAAGATGAACTCCTTCATTCTAAGCTATAGATATGGTCAGTTGAGCTTAGGTTAGAGGGAAGGGAACGAGAAAGTGGCTTCTAGAGCGACGAACGGTTAAGTATAGCTCTGGGTTCGTATTCGGCGCTTGGATATTAGGAGGCTTATGATTTGATTCGAGTTCGGTTCCCTTTGAGCAAGTATGTCGCCTTTCGCCGGAGATAACTCTATGAATTTCTTGCGGAAAGCTTAAGTCGATTCTGAGTTGCTCGTGAATGCTCGTGTGTTCTTTGTTTTCTAGGTGAGCTTCAATTTGAAATCTTTCCTCTATTTATAGAGCAGAGATATGGATAGATCCGTTTGGAGACGACGATCCATGTGTCTCTCTCTTTTGGGTAGCTAATGGCTCTTTCAAAGTATGGTGACAGAGTCATTTCCCTCCATTTCTGGAAAGTTGTTGACTTGCAGCTTTAATCAAAAAATAGACAACTGGCCGCTTGTTATTGGTCGAGGCCGAAGAAAGTAGGTGAGATAAATAGACTTCAAGGTAGATCTAAAGCGGACTTCTCTATACCTCGTATGACTCTGCTGATTTGACTTATGAGATTTCCTAACAGTCAGAAGTCTGTCTGGCCGTTGCTGAGTCTGATCTATGTTCAGCAGCATACTCTTGCTGAGTTTAGCTCTACTGAAGATCAACTCTGAGTTTAGTGAACTACTCCTGCTGAGTTCAGTTCCACTGACTCCTTTCGTATACTGCTCCTGCTGAGTTCAGTACTACTGAGTCTTCTTCTTATGGTACTGAGGCTGATAGTCTAGTGAAGAACCAGCGGACAGAACTGAACGCCTGAACCATGTCAAAGGGTGTCTACTGAGTCATTAACTCTCAGAGATAGAACAAATGAATACAACTGAATGGTTCATCAGTCAAAGTAGGGTTTTGGGATCTTCAAATCTACTGAGCACTAGGCTACTGAATCATCTCCTAACACGTACTTTCGATAATATACGTTATTCCTGAATGAAAAACAGTTTTTATTCTTGTTGACATTAATGAGATTTTGATATCGATGCTCATCTACAAATAAGAGGCATGGGGGATATAATAATAGAATGAAACAAAGCATCCCAGCAGGATTGCGTAAAGATATTAATTACTTGTCCTCCCTAAAGCTCGATATGAGTAGATGCATCTTAAATTGCAAGATTTTAAAATATAGCGTATCGAACATCATTAAAGGCTCCCGAAGAGCTTGTATCATTCTATCAAATGATACTAAATTAACTGTTGAACATGCCCTTTACTCTAGTAAGTTTAGAAGACACTTACTAAGTTTTAAGGATATGCAATGGATAACATATTGAAATTATATAAGAAAGTAGTGATTCTTTTGTATTTAGTTAGAAGCTAACAAAAGAAAAGTTATCACACTACCACCTTGAATATATTACACATTTATAAAAACAAGTGAGACAAAACATGTCATGAACTGAAAGTTCAAAAGAACTTTATGCTTTGACATGATAAGTTTAGACATCTGTAAGTAACTATGATGCGCAACATAATTGAAAATTCATATGGGAGCTACAGAGAGATCCTGAAGAATCTCTTAATTTCCATGAATGCTCGATTTGTATAAGAAATGTAGCACTTGGTAGAACTACAATTTCAAAAATAAAGAGCTCAATTCCATCAAGAAGATTTTTCTTGATAAAGCGAGTGAGTTTATTAAACTCCAAGTTCCTCAAGAGGATTTAATATTATATTGTTTTGGGATTGAGATTCAATACCTAGTTGCTCATGTTCATAATCAAAATGGTTTTGTATTTATAAAAACGATCTCACGTTAAAATTATTATTATGATAAAATAACGTTCCCAACATTAGGTGGAACATATGTCACATTCGGATTCCTAAAGTAATCAATGTGAAATCTACATTCAAAGAAAAAAAAACACAAGTAAAAACTAGTCACATTTGGATTTCCGAAGTAATCAATGTGAACAAGAAGTCGAAATGTTCACTTGCAAAAGATTGCAAACCAGCTTCTTGATGCTTATATATATATATATATATATATATATATATATATATATATATAGGAGAGGGTTCTTTAATGGAACACCTCCTTAATGAATGAACTAGGAATAAATCATCTCCTTCCATTTTAAAAATGTGTGGTCTAGATTGAAGGAAATATTTTTAATTTTTAATCTCTTATTTAATTTCATTAAGGGTATAAAAGTCATTTGATTACTTGAATTTCTTACTTTATTATTATATTCATTTTTATTATATTTAGAGTAAATTTTATAAATCCTTTAATTTAAATAAATTGCTTAAATTATCTATATATTTTATTCATAATTTTTATGCACTTTATTCGTAAATTTTTATGCACTTTACTCGTCAATTTTTATGCATTTTATTTGTATTTTTTATGCACTTTATTTAATTTTTATGCACTTTACTCGTAAAATTTTATGTACTTTATTCGTAATTTTATGCACTTTATTCGTATTTTATACAATTTATTCATTTTTTTTGTGCACTTTATTTGACTAAATCTGCAGTTAAATCTCATTCACCGTAGAAATTCATCATCCCAATCACTTTCTAATCACTTTCTGCAAAATTGAATCTCCATGAACACCAAATAAATAATTTCACCAAGATTGAATCTCCATGAACACCAAAATTGAGTCAATTTCACAACACAACCAATACCAATTCCAAATCCATGAACAATTACAAAAATCGACAACATCCTCGGCAATTCAATCTACAAACTATTTATCTCAATCGATGTCTTCCTTAATTGAAAGATTGCAAATCCTAAAACAAAATTAAAATAATTTGGGAAAAATTGGGCAAGGAGCTTGAAACTAATTGAAAAAATTAGGGCTTATCTCTATCAGGAAAATTCCTGCAACGTGGCGGCGGCAATTGTGGTTGACGTCGAACGGATCTGAGTCAGGTTGATGGCGCTCCATCTAGCAGCGGCAAAAACTTCTTGCTACTCCTAAGGCAGCGGCTATATTGATTACGTCTGAGAGAGAGAGCTTTACGACTAAGAGAGATAGAACAGAGAGGAGAGATGAGCGACGATAAGAGAGAGAGAATAGAGAGGAGAGATGAGGCAGGGACGCGAGAGAGAATAGAGAGAGCCGAGAGGAGAGATGAGATAGGGGCGAGAGAAAGAGAATAAAGAAGAGAGAGAGGGAGTTCAGTTTTTTGAACTAAATTAGCTTTAATAATATTAGTAGTATTAAATAAATTATTTTTGAACCAAAATCTTATTATTGATCTGAATCGTTCAGTTTATAAACTGGAGGGCTAGGATATGTTCCTAGTTCCTTCAATAAGGTGTTGTTCCTTAATGATCCATCTTATATATATATATATATAAGTGACAATATCATACATTTGCTGCAAATACCCCCAACAAGAATTCATCCCCCTGAAGGACAAGCATAAATGACAAAAATACATTTAAAATTCGTCAAAAATATGGTCGATGAATTGGTTCTAAAAGATGTTTTGTGCCTAAGATAAAGGGGTACAAGATATGAACCAAACCATGACGAAAATGATTAATTAATCAAATGAAGTTCCCGAAAAACTACAAGTGTCTGAAAATGCTGAGATCTCAAAATATTGGAGAGATCAAATATCGTCGTGGACGCACGACAATATTGTTGCTTTTAATATGACTCTTGAAATGATAAAAGAGGATCCTCAACGATAGAAATAATTGGTCAAAGAGGAAAGAAGTTATACTTGAATGGTCTTTAAAGAGATTTATTGTATTTCATCCACATAGCTACCTAATGGTTGCTTCAATCACTTGAAGTGGGTGGAGACTCATTTAGACCTATAGAAGATAACAAAGATGTTTTAGGACCAGAAGTTCCTTCTTTATGTGCAATTTGAGGATTTGAAATGGTATTGACCATCCTTTGTTATCTTCGAGACAAACATGCTATTATATATGAAGATAGTTAAACTTGTGTTGCACATATTAGTTTATACCTTGAAGATAACCTTGAAGATTGTTATCTTGAGGGAGAGTGATAAATTATAAATAATTCCGAATATTAGACTGACTCCTTAAGGTCAAATGACCATGAAGGTCAAATGGTTGTATTCTTTTTTCCTTTCTAAGTTTTTTCCCAAAGGGTTTTCTTAGTTAAGGTTTTTAACAAAGCATCCAATGCAGCACATGAGTAAATGAGTCATTGAGATTAATTCATAAAAGAGCCAATGCAACACATGATCTCCAGAAGAGTGGCGGCATCAACATCCAACAAATTCGCTCAAGTGACAATCTAGCGGATTCTTTTACTAAGGCATTACCAACGTCAACATTCAAGAAATTGGTACAAAAGATCGATATGCACTGACTCAAGGATCAAGAATGACTATATTGAGGTGCAGCAGCTATGCTCTTTTTTCTTCGACCAGTTTTTATCTCAATTGGTTTTTCTGGCAAGGTTTTAACGAGGCAGTAGTTTCTTTTAGGGATGTTCAATCAAGGGGGATTGTTGTAAATATATTTTATACATATATTTACCATATATTGTGATGACTATGTAAACCTAAAAGCCCATGAGTCAATCTTGTACTCTATATATAAAGATCTCCACCCTCATAATAATACACATCTATTTCTCGTTCTCTCTATTATTCTCTCGTTCTATTTAGTTTATAACAAAATTTAAATTTTGTGATAGCTTCATTTATTTTATTTTTAGAATGAGGGTAATTCGCACATATATTAAATAAACTTCGGTATGTATATTATTTTGCAGATAAGCAGATTTATAAACATAAAAAAACAAAAAAAAAAAATTCAATAGGCTAAAGTCTTAAATTATTCGTGACTTGGACTCTATTGCTAGTGCGCTAAAAAGTCTGCCAGATCTTTATTACACAATTAAAATTGGTTTTCTCTCGAATGATTCGGCGTTATACACGATATTAATCGACTATTTTGAAATAAGAGCACTATGCATGTTACAACGTCAAACTTGCTTATCCTATAAAATGACATGCTTTGACTGGAACAGCCTTGAGAGGCAAAGCCTTCTGCAGTGAAAGCCCAAATTTCTCATTGACGTCTACTTGTTCACCTTTCCAATCGAAGTTGTGAATCAAAGATGCCACCATAAGGTGCACCATTCTGTAAGCAAACGGCAACCCCGGGCAGATTCTTCTGCCCGCGCCAAACGGAATAAGCTGGAAACTCTGCCCTTTGACGTCTACTTCTCCATCCAGAAATCTCTCCGGCTCGAATGAATCTGGATCCCTCCATATTCTTGAGTCTCTACCGATGACCCATAGGTTGATCAGAACTAGAGCGTTTTTTGGCACCACGTAGCCGCTGATCTCGACGTCATTTTTGTCCTTCCGACGCGCTAAGAAAGGGCCTGGAGGATGATACCGGAAGGTTTCTTTGATCACAGCTTGTAGATATGGGAGTTTTGAGATGTCTGATTCTTCGAGTAAGGATTTGTTTTCACCTATAACCATTTGGAGCTCTGCCTTGGCTTTGGTGAGTATGTTTGGCTTGCGAACTAGTTCTGTCATTACCCATTCTACCGTGCCGGATGATGTGTCTGTCCCTGCTACAAATAAATCCTAGCACAAATTGTGTACAAAAAATTTTAATGAACTTGTTAGATCATTGTATATATATCATAGATCTATAAAAATAAATTAATAATCGAAAACACTAAAAGATGTAAATCATGATCATTTGAAATTAGGTCAAACTACCATGTGCTAATTATACGGTAAAATAAAAAAATAAAAAAAAAAACTTATTCTTGAATTATATACAAAAAACCAATTGTTTTTTTAACCATATGTGAGATTCTCTCGTTCACCGCTTTATGTATTTATATAAGATGTAAATATTCAAAATAGTCTTAAAATATCTAACTTTAAAATTGCATGAAAGTGTAACACGGCACTAAATATTTCCATCATCTTCTCATAAGCAATAGCAGTAGCTGCAAAATCTCACATAAAACATAGAATTATTATATATGATTGGTACTTTTCAAGTTAAATGTGGGTTCTTACATAATCCACACTTTATCTATCTATATAATAAAACTAACTAATAAAATTAACACACAATAGTTTCACGTAATTTCAAGTAAATGTGGATATTTTTTTTCATTTTAAATAATTAGTTCCTATTTTTGATATATTGACTAACCAGAAATAAATGCTTTATATCTTCGCGTGATAACCCCGACTGATTTTCTCGAGTGATCAGCGCTTCTAGCAAATCGTTTCTCTTGACAGAATTCTCCGCCGCCTCCATCCTCCGATCAATAATTCCGTCGAACACCGCCAACAATTTCCCCATATAACACTCGGCATCCCTCTTAATCCCCTGCGGATCAAACGCCCCAAGAATCGGAAAATAATCTGCAAGATTAAATCTCCCAAAAGCTCCCATCAATCCATGAACAATCTCCTTCAATTCTTGCGACGAACCCTCGTTGTAATCGGCAAAATCGACCGAGAAAAGCATGTTAGAGATCAAGTTAAGCGATGTAATGAACGCAGCTTCTCCGATGTCCACCACTTTTCCGTTAACGCAGCTTTGGTTAACAAAGACAACCAGCTTCTGCAGCTTCCCACGGCGGAGCTCCTGGCTGGCGTCGAGATGCTGCGTCGAAAACATTTGTTCTCTACATATTCTACGTAGATTCCGCCACTGCTTGCCAGCAGGGAGGCAGGCAACTGAGGCTGTGTGGTGGCTGAGTGTTTTTGTGGCGGCGGTTGGTCATCCTGCCGGGAAAACCTTTATCGTGGTGTTGGAGTATTTCCTTGGCGATTTCCGGCGACGACACGATGATTGCGTCGATGCTGCCGAGCTTCAGATGCATGAGAGGGCCGTAGGTTTTGGAGAGATTGGTGAGTGATTGGTGGGGTTTGGAGCCGAGTTGGTGGATGTTTCCAATAATCGGAAGAGGGTTCGGCCCTGGCGGAAGCTCCGGTAATCGCCGGGGCCGCAAGTTCGAGCTTAGAAAATGGAAACATGAAAGAGTGATGCATAGTAGTAAAATCAAAGATGTCAACTCCATTAGAATATGTGATTTTGAAGGACTTGGCCACATTGAGGAAGTATTTAAGGGGATTAATATTCCTATTATAGAGATATTAACTTTATTATGCTACAAAATATTGTATTTTATGGAGTGGGTTTACCTCCGTTATCATTCAAAAACAAATAAAATAAATGCACTTAATTTTCTTGGAGTGACTAAAGTGCCTAAGTTCAAATTTCATGCATAGCTAATAACTATCCTCATTAGGTGGTTTCATTCTCCTCTTTACTAGCACTAATTAGCTTCATGTACGTGTCCATCTATATTCCGACTAAAATGATTTTTAGATTACAACAAGAAAAAAATAAAATAAAAATATTGAGCTTCAGTTGGTCAACCATAATTGTTCTGGCTGTCTTAACACACACGGTTCTCTATAGAAGTTTGCCAAACTTGTCATTGAAGCCCATTTAATTTTCTGTCTATTATAAAATATATCTAGAAAATTAAATGATTGTTATGCTATATATTAAAAAGATAATTGATGTTCTTGAAACGAGATAAACAAGTGTAGGGGATACGCATGTGACCAATTATTGCGCAACACAAGATCAGATGGTCAGTGTCTGATTCATTGGCAACCTGACACTGGTATAAGTAATGAGTTTATTGATAATTGAAATGCAAGAAGTATCGGCCCGTTTCATTTCTGAAAACCTTTTAACAAATACGAAAACATATGTATGCTTGTGTAACTGCTTTTGAAAGGTGCTTTATAAAAATAATCAGTGATAAGAAAAGACAAGCAATATAACAGTAAATTAAAGCAAGTCCACTCTTCTTGAATATGTTAGGGGTTCCACTAACAAAACTGTACAAATTTTGTTACGTCTTTTTCTTCGTCGACTTCTTCTACTTCATCTACTTGGACAAACTCACTAAACTCGATAGCTTCTTCTAAGAGTTGGGTTTGGGGTTTGTTTCTCCAACAAGTGAGAGGTCCTTATAATGATTAACTTAAAGATTGTAAGATTGGACCTCCTAGATCTAAGCTATGAATATGACTGTTAGCATAGATTCAAAGAGGGAATTCTAAAGCTTCAAGATAGAACAACTACGATTAGGGTTTCGAGAGAAAGCAAAAATGCTTGAACACTTAAAGCTTTGGATATGACTTAGCGTGAATTTTGTCACCTAGTTTGGAGCAAGACTCTTGGTTTTTATAGGCACAGAACATTATTGATCCGTTGGAAAGAGATCTACAAAGTAAGTGGCTAGGGTTGAGGTAATGATATGAATAACGTTTGAATTAAAGCTAGTCAAACACCGTCTGCCGTCAACATTGTTAGTTTGGGCGACTGTCCTCGGAAAACTAGGTAGCTAGGGCTGCGGCAACGGTCCGAATAGCATTGGCTCAATCTCATTGCTTGAGAGAGATCCGATGGCTGGCTTCAAATCAATTGGGGGTTAGTGGTGATCGCTGTAATGACCAAATAAATCCTGCAAAATGCTGAGATTTAACTTCAGTATAGTAAACAGGGTATTGAACACAGGGAACAGAGACTAGACATGATTTTTTTCTACTTATCTTAGGATTTTCGGTTAGCAATCACGCAAGTTTTGGATTTTTACTAAACTAAGAAATAATAAAAACTGAACTGAAATTAAGACGTATTAACTGACAGTTGAAAGACAGGTCCAGCTGAATATTTCACTCACACTTTCCTCCAATCATCGACACTTAACATAAATTAATCTCAAGAATCGACTAGTTATAGACCTTCGTAACTTAAACTGCATGATCCTCACTCCCACTTACTTATTCGGTAGTCGCCATGTTGGGCATCGAAATGACTACTTCTCTAATCTAATAACAACCTACATTGTTGGACAATCAATAGATTTAATAATTAGACATCATTATGGATCTAAGGGAGCATAATATAAGAGCATACTCGTATGTTGGGCATCTAATAGTCTCCTGTTGGTTTAATCCAATTACTCTTTCGAGTAATTTTGCTACTTACCTAGCCTTATTCCATGAAAAACGATGGAAGTACTAAGTTAGCTACAGTCTGCGCAACCTAGGGTGATCAGGCCTAAGTTATTAGTAAGATTGATTAAATCAGAATTAACCCAAAACCCTCTTGATTAATTATAAGCACACAAGCCTCATATACTGATTTCGTGTGTGTTTACAGTAGGTCGGACCACTATAAATTTAGCTACTCATGAAAATGACCCGACTCTGCAGGCAGGACACTACGCAGAACATAATGGAATTCATTTGTAACCTTAAATTAGCATGCACGGAAATAAATAACGAGAATAGAGCAAATACGAAACTCGGGCTTAAACGAAACTCAAACTTAAATAAAGCATAAACGAAAGATTAAAACGAGAATACCGAATCACGTCCTCGATCTCTCAACTCCAACGGAAAATGAAATACGAACGAAATTAAAAGGCGGAAAACATATTAACTAGGCAATTAAAAGGCAGGTCCAGCAGAATATTCCATGCACATGTTTCTGATCATCGACACTAATCATTAAATAATCATATGAATAAACTAATTATAGACCGCCGTAATTAAACTGATACGATCATTATTCCCTTTACTTAGTCGGTAGCCGCCATGTTGGGCATCGAAACGGCTACTTCCCTAAACTAATTACGACCTAAGTTGTTGAGCAATCAATAGATTTAATAACTATATAGCTTTATCGATTTAGGGAAGGCCTACTCGTTTGTTGGGCATCTAATAGTCTCCTACCGATTTAATCCAATTACTCTTACGACTAATCTTGCCACTTTCCTAGCCTTGTTCTATGAGAAGCGTAGAAATAATAGGTTAGCTACAAACTGCGCAACTTAGGGTGATCAAGCCTAAATTACTAGTCAGATTAAATTATCCAGAACTAAACCGAAACAATTAGATTAATTTTAAGAACCTAAGCCTCACATACTATCATGTGTGTGTTTCACATCCTACCGGACCCTTAAAAACTTAGCTACTCATGAAATCGTCCCAACTGCGCAAGCAAGACACTTTGGAAAATAGAACAATAAAAATTTGTAACCCTAAAACTATCATGCACGGAAATTAAGAACAAAATAATAAATACGAAACTCAGACTTAAAAATGAAATATGAATTGAAATTAAAGTGCGAAACGAAAGCTTAAGCGAGAGTACAGAATTAAAAGAACGAAATTGAAATAAAATTAGAAGTAGTGCTTTTTTCCCCCACAAACTCTCGACTTGCATGGAAAAGTAACGGATGGAATTTTGATCTTCTTCTTCGGCGAAAATGGGATGACGACGCAAGAAACGAAAACATTGTTGAACGGAATGAATTATGCGTTTTCTTGCGCATCTCCTCCTTATATAGGGCTGCTCCTAGATTAAATTAAATCTAGGGTAAATATTTGAATAAGGAAAGATTTCCCAAGATAAGGAAATAACTTATCCTTTCTTTTTTCTCCATGCTATCGCCCTCCTTCTTTCCTTCTTCCATTTTCGGTCAATTTTCGATCAAAACATGCCATCCTTGTTGGAAATAACATTGCCACCTTGTATCCTCGTCATACGCCACATACACCTGAAAACCTGCAAAACTGCCAACAAAATAGCCTCGATTGGTAGTTAAGTGACATTTCGGCCAGAATTAAATAGATACATAAATGACTAATCAATATCTTTAAATACCCATATTTGAAATTCATCAAGAATAACTAGGAAACCTCCAATCGAACAATTAATTAATATAGGTACACATAAGAGTACAATTAATCTCATTTGATACCATTGGTACACACAAGACATCTTAATCGAACAAAAGTTTCAGAAACAAGTTAGATAATGTAACAATATGCCTACTTAAAAAAAAAAAAGTAGAGGACATCAAGAATTCAACTAGAAACCCCAAATTCATCAAGAATTCAACAATAAACAAACAAAAAATATCTCAATTCATTTCTCATTCATCAATGTAGAAAAATTTCAAAGGTACAAAGCAAACAAATAATTCTATTACTCCATCTCTCAAGCTAGATAACAAAAAAAAACCAATGAAATTATAAATAGAAATTGCAGTGATATATTATTCTATAACTCCATCTCTCAAACAAAAGGCTATTAGTGTAAAACCCTGAATCAAAATCCAATGAAATCTTTTTTTTATAACTCCAGCCATCAAAAAAAGGCTATCAGTGTGAAACCCTAAATCGAAACCCAATTAAATCCTAAAAGCCCTACAAAATTGAAATACCTAAACCACTATAAGAGAAGCGTTGACAGTAGATGAATTACCTCGGTGGTAGTGGAGGAACGTCGGTGGTGGAAGAGGTGCGTCGGCGGCAGACAAAAAAAGAAGATAGAGAGAAGAGATGAGAATGACGGAGGGCGGGGGAAAGACGAGAAAGAGTGTGGTGCAAATTTTAGGGAAGACGAGAGAGTGGAGAAGGGAGAGATAAATTTTCGTGTGAAGAACGAAGACAAATTTTTGTGTGAATTTCGTGTGAAGAACGAAGACAAGGTGAACGGAAAGAGAGAGAAGGGGAAAGGAAAATGACATCCAAGGGTAGAGTGTAGGGTTTGTAAACTGAAAGTAGTCTACGTATTTGCTTGTATACAATGTTTCCTGTTACCACTATTATTATTCTCCTATCTGATTATTATTATTGCACAATTTAGTCCTTTATCTCACGAGGGTTAGATCATACAGTGTGTTGTAGATCACAGAAGACTGTAGTGATTGGTTGAACTAGTGAGATATAAACAGTTATCACAGCCGAGGCAACTTTAGGACAAGGTATCGGTTTAGGCTGCAACGTAGATAGTAAGTGACTTGTCTTGGTCACTTGTCTATGTTGATACATTTTATGTATTGATGGATCGTGGTGAGACATGTTCTTCTATCTGACCCGTGTGAAGAACTAATGTCTCGGAGACTCAGCTGATCTTAAGCTTGATGAGATTTCAGCTGAGTGCACGCGACTAGCTATCACTTTGACTTACTATGGGTGAGGGTCATCGCGACTGTATATCTCTGGTATCTTGGGTGAGTGTTGTTGCGTGTAGTTCAGGCTGGTTATCTGCATCATGCATCCATATCCCATTGTAGAGTTGATGATATCAACTTGAGGAACTCGAAAGGTTTATCATGCTAAACCCTGCTGGTTGATTAAGTTCAAGTATGATAATAAGGCTGAGTGGTACTACTCAAGAGATAAGGTATTAATTGTATTAAGTAGTCGCAAAACTTAATCAATTAATGGATATTCGATATCTTAAATACGGGGATTAACTAAAGTTTCAAATACAAGCCCTGACTCAACTTTTAGGATAAAGGGTAAGTCAACATAGATTCTTTAGTGGAATGAATCTATGCTTGTGAAATAATAATACTGCCGGGTGATATGGAAAATTAATTCACTTGAGGCCCGACTTTATTTCTTGTATTAGGTCCCTGGTCTGGCCCGAACATATGCCCAGTCATATGCGACATTTTCTCTCAGACACATTAGGTCACTTAATTACTTGGAATTGTTTGGCCGTTTTAAGGACCAAAACAATTGGTAATGGTATAGTGGCCCCTTCACTATTGGATGGGCTTGGGGGTCAAAGACCATTAGGGTTTTGACCAAGCCCTTATAAATAGTGGGCAAGGGGCCATTTCGTCATAACTTGCTTCTTTGTTGTGTGTGCCGGAAAGAGTGAGTCGAGTGTTTCTGTCGTGAGCTTTCATGCGTCTCCGTCCATCCGTTGTTGGAAGCTAGGGCACGGAAACAGTCCAGAAGACCTTTTCTGGACCGAGTCGAAAAGATCCTATTCTAGGACGATCGCTCAGATATGGGACTTTTTCCCTGCACCGGTATCAGAGCTAGATTCCTAGCTCTGCGTTCTTTTCGATTGTATGGATGCTTTATTTTCTTGTTCGTCGTCGTCGGGTTCGTATTTGGGGGATGGCCTGTGTGCCACTTGTTTTGATCTCGGATATGTAATCTCGTGAGATGAATCCACGAGTAGACTACGGCCAATGTGAATATTATGTATCTGCTTCGTTTATGTAATTAGTTTTTTTGGATTTGTTCGTGGTTGGCGACGAGAACATGAAGTTTGGAATCGGACAGCGAGCGGGAGGTCGGTGGTGGGGATCGGAAAGCGAGCGACGGCGCTGCCCAGATCTAGCCAGATCTGGCGCGGGGCAGCGGCTGCCGCACTGCACGTCTTCCCGTCGGTCTTCCGTTTTCCTCTGGACGGTTGCGGGCGGCGTCGGATGGCGGATCTAGTGTGCAGACGACGGCGACGTAGTCCAGATCTGGATCTGGTTTGCGTCTCTGCTTGCAACGCGACGGCATTCTCCGGCGTGCGGCGGGACGGGGGGCAAGCGGTCGTTGGGGTGACGGGGGCGTGCCTGGCGGTGGTTCGCTGGCGGCGGCGCTGCCTGCTGCTCGTCTCTCTCTTGCGTTGTTGAAGATGGCAGCTACGTGGATGCCAGACACTGACGTGGCGTTGACAAGTCGCTGACGTGGCGCTGACATGGTTGCTCGGCATCTTGCAGTCCATTTCGTCCCGTTTCTTCATCTCCGGGCTCCGTTTTCGAAAACATGTACTTATTCGGGCCATGTAATAGATAGATTTTATTTTTCTATGTGTTTGGTACCGACGTACCCACATTTATTACTCGCTTTATTTATGTCGTGAATGTTTAATTTCATGTTTTAACATGATTAATTATTTTATTAATTGTGCTTAGAAATCATGAATCTAGGGTTTTAACTCCTATTATAAAGCATGGGTTAATTTTCTGCGAGCATGTTTTATTAAATGTTCTTAGAATATTTATGCTTTAGGAGTTACGTGTTTTTACGAGCCCGTTTCGACAAACCTTTTGAAACAAAAGACTAAGAAAATATAATTTTGATAATTTTAAGGTTAATTAAATTATTAAAATAGACCTCCACCAATTGGACCTTATACAAAGTGATGGGGATCGTGGGTAAACGTCCACCCACATGGCTTACCTACCTTTTTTATTCATAAGTTCGTCAGATAGGTTTTCTACAAAAATATTCCAATACTATTGAGTAGTGGGAGTTAGGCCGTAAACGTCCACCCACGTGGCTTGTGTGCTTAATTTTTCATAAGTACTCTGGAAGATAGAATTGGGATAAAATGGCTATAGAAATCGAATTGAAAGCGATGTTCTTCGTGAGATACTAATTTCGAGAATTTGATTATCTCATGTCAAATTGAGTGGTCAATGCTTAGATGTCACCGGGGGTACAATTCACTTCTCCGAAGTCCCTTCTCTCATGTTTAATAGTGGCATGGTCTAGTAATATCGGACTATTAATTCTATTTGTCATAAGGATATAAATTTGACATGGAATAGAATTAAAGTGCTAGGTGAATAGTATGGTCAGGGGTTTCACGGGTAAACGTCCACCCACGTGGCTTGCACGTGTGATCTTTGGGATGTTCGAGGTTTCAAATCAATATTATTTTATCAAAGGGTTACAATATTATTTTGTTACGAATTTCTTGTGCGATTGTTTTCTTACATGTGTTTATTTTAATTATTTTCAGATATGTCTCTTAACCCCATCATTCACACTCTCACCAAGAATCCCTTAATAGGGAATAATAATTATGTTGAGTGAAAAAGAAATTTGGAATATGTTCTCATCGCTGAGGAACATATGTTGGTCCTTACTGAGGACAAACCTACCGATCTCACTGATCAGTCAACTGATGTTGAGCGGGATGCAATGAAAAAATGGGAACGGTCAAATAACATGGCTAAGGCCATGATTATGTTGCTCATGTCGCCCGCATTGCGCCTGCAAAGATCGGTCGTTCGCCACTGCACGCGATATTTGGGCAAATCTCGAGGAAGTGTATGGCGAGACTGATAGAACTGCTAAGTTCAACATCATGCGGGACATCCTGAGATGTCGCATGGATGAGGGCAGTTCTATGCACGATCATGTCATGCACATGATTAATCTCATGGATAGGCTTGACTTGCTCGGAGGAGGTATCGAGGCTCAGGTCAAATGCGATATCATCCTGAATACTTTGCCCAAGTCTTTTGAGAACTTTCGCCTCAGCGTTGTGATGTCAAAGAGGGATTATACTTTTAATGAGTTACTCAATGACTTGGTCGCATTGGAGGGAGTCATGGGCAAAGGTGCACATGCCTTGAACACTTCCAACTCTAGGGGCCCAAAGTTTCCTCCGAAAGGTGGAAACAAGAAAAAGGGCAACACGGGTGGAGTGTCCAAGTCAAACAGTTGGGAGCAAGCATGTGGGTCCTTCCGGAGGCGTGACTAAGCATAAGGGGAAGGGCAAATGCTTCAAGTGCGGCAAGGATGGGCATTGGAAGGCGGACGTCCCTATGCTCAAGACAAAGAACAAAGGTACACGAATCGCTCTAGTAATCGAGATCGTGTTGGTTTCCTCTTGGTGATCGTTGTTTTCACACCAAATAAAATTCCCGCACACACTTAGAATTTTATAATTAGTATAGAACGTGGTCGAACTCGGGGAACAAGTGAAAATCAACAATATTTATCCTTTTGATCAGAAATTTTGGGTTTACTACCTAGGCAAAGAAAAGTAAATAACAGGAAAGTAGATAGAAATAAACAAGTAGAGAAAGGCGGACTCGGCTTCGGGTAACTTATATGAGACAACTACTTCGATCATTGATGCATAGATTTAATTAATTCCTAAGATCAACCAGCTTATAGGATACGAGTGTTGGTCACGTACATACCCCAATTCCTACTTACTTAGTAGGTAATGGCTTTTTGAACAAATTTCAACTACTCCCTAACCTAACCACAACCTAGCTTGTTGAACAAACCAATATTTAATGTTTAGATAGCATTACGAGGAAGGAACCCAATTTTAATCTCTACCGTTGTTTGACAAGCTGACATAGATGATTAACCTCCTTAATTCGACTACCGTTACGATAGCTTCGCCACCTAAGTTGTTGAACAATCTGGCACTAATCTTCATAACCTAAATTGATCAGGTTTAAGTTAATCCAATTAAATCTTTCTGCTCCGAATTAAGTCGGAATCATAGTCTTCAATTACTACGAACAATTAGATCTCACAAAGCTTGTATCTCATATTCGTCACCCTCGCCGAAGCCCTAAAAAGTTTAGCTACTCATTATTAACTTGGACAAGCTAAGTGAAACGAACATAGTAAGAACATAAAGTAAAGCACAGAAAGCTGAAAACATAAACCGAATTTAAGAACCGAAATTAAATACCGAATACCGATATTAAAATGCCGAATGTAAGTACTCGAATCCGAACGAACAAGCCGAATGACTTAAACTCGCCGAATAAACTTCAAGTGCTGAATCTGAAAGTTAACTAAACTAAGAAAGCGATAAAGAAAGTGTTTGAATTCTTGTGCGGAAAATTAAATCTAAACTACGGGACTAAGAACGAGATGGATGGGACGAAACTAAAGTAATGAAGCAGCGAGAGAATGATGGTGTCGATTGTTGTTCGTCTCCAGCCCTTTATATAGATCTTGAGCTTGATCTTCAAAAGGAAAGATATCTTAGAGCAAATCTTCTAAATCTTGATCTTTATGATTCCTTTTCCTTGTATAACTTCAGCCCTAAAATATCTTTAAGCTCCAAATCTTTAGCATATCTTTCCTTCTCGATCTCAGCCCCGTTTTATCTCCAAAATTCACCAAAATATCTCCAAATCAGCTCCGAATCGCCACCTCATCTCCGGACCATAAACCTGCCGAAAATAGATATTTTTGCACACAAAACAGCATCAACTTGGATAAGATAAGCGTCAGAACTAGGTGAATTCGAGGGGTATAAAATCGACACATCAAATATCCTCACACTTGAATCATACTTGCCCTCAAGTATGGGATGAACAAAAGAATACTCCCACTCGAATCACCATTCCCCAAGACTCAAAACAGACTCAAGGAACGAAAATAAAAAAACACTAAGACACGAGACTCGGATTCAAAGAAGAGAAATAAATCAAAAGACTCAAAAAATAATAGACTAAACATTGAAACATACCAAGCAGCCATGAAATGTCCATGATTCTCAATCTCTGCCCAAACATACAATGCAATCAAAACCTTCATCACACAAGTCAAGCAGCATAATTCTCAAACCATGGATTTACATATCAGCTTGGTCAAAACATAAGCATAACTGAACTAGCTCACCGATTCACTCATCTCTCTCTAATCTAGTACGGGCAAGCCGCTCATAAAAACAACATAGTCACGCAGTTACAATAGCTAGTGTCAATCTAGCGACTCAAAGAGGTCTTTCCATCTTGGATGTAATGGGGCTTAAGGACTCATTCAAATATATGACATGGTAGGGAATCCTAGGGGTCCTAAGCTTCTGAAAATTAAGTACAAGTATGTAGCATGCTATTCACTGAGGCATTTGATTAGGCAAGCAGATAATAAGCATAAGAGATATACAGTTCAACACTGATAGAGATTTATTTTCGCATACAGACTTGGGCAAGGCAGAATATAAACATTCAGACTTCATCCTTCCCTTTATTTTTTTCAACGGGTGCTTTCTTTTTTTTTCTTTTTCCTTTTCTTTTTTCTGCACCTTCAACTCTCTCTTTTTTTTTTTAGCCCCCCTTCAATATTTATTTCTTTTCAGGTACAACACTCTGCCGCCAAACCGATGCCGGCAGAGTTCGTAATGTAAAACAAAGACAACTCCAAGGGGGGGTATCAATTCAAACACTATCTCCAACTAATCATCAAATCTCTTCAATAAAAATTGCCTCAAATTATGAATATCCACAGCAAACACATGCATGCATAAGGTCAAGAGAAAGGCTTTGAAAGGCTTGGCTTCTTTAAATAACTCATGAAAGAACACAGTCAAGGCTTCAAAGTGGCTAACTAGGGGCTGAGCGAAGGTAGTAATTGAAAGAATTAAAAGCTCAAATTAGTTAACCCTAATTTGCCTCCTATCATTTGTCACACATGACCTCAAGCTATGGAAACTTTGCAACACATCACTCTCAAGAAAATAGTGGGAAGTGTCCCACTTTTAAAGGCTCAAATCTCCCTTTAGTGATGGGGTTTTAAAGTTCAGTTTTATGATGCTTAAATTTCCTCATCCCAAGCCACATACAAAATCCTCCATAGAAAGAGAAAATACATTAAAATCATGCAGAATTCAGTCAAGGAAAGCACGCAGAATCTGGGCAGATTTATCCTAAAATCACATCAACAAATCATGTAAACCTAGCATGCTTCGATCTAGGACGAAGGACACAAACCTAAAATAACCTCCTCACACTTCAATCTTGCTCGCCCTCGAGCAAGTAACAGAGAAAATATAGAAGCATGTAGAGGAAACAAACATAGACACACAAAGACTGAAAACAAATAAGACAGAAAAATGAAAATAAAAAAACTGACTGACTAGGGGAATGGTTCACCGATTCTTCAGCTCGTCCAACCGAGCTATCACTTCCTTCTGAAATTCTTCCAGCTGTTCAGCAATCTTCTCTAACCTGGCTTCTATCCGGCCAAGCCTGTCCCGCTCCTCCTCCCCGCCCCCGCACCCACAGATTGACTCGGGACACCGGGTCCCGGCCTAAAGAACTTGTCCGCACCGTCGGTACCAACATAGGTCGGCTTGGCCGACCTCAACCGACCGAGGCTCATAGTGGCGGTGGATCACACATAGACAAGTGGTACACGGGATATTAAAGCAAAGTTGCGAACAAAGAATGTGGCAAGCAAATGACAAAGAGTATAGTGCCGATTCGGCCTAGCAGCCTATACTCTCCAAACAATGCGCTATCCAATACTCTAAATCTAGCTTGGTTCCTCTATGCATGCACCATAAAAAGTACAACTCCGTAGCACTCACTTTAGAAAAACCCGTGGTAGTTCCAGTCAAATTATAAGCAATGTAGTAATGACACATCCTAAGAACATGGCTCTCAACATGATAAACATGAGAACGTGAGGCATAAAATTCATTCGGATCGAACGAGCAAGCAACTTCCATGCATCCCTAGGACCTATATAAGCCGCATTCGACTCGTGCAAACCACGTAAATAAGAATCAAACACATCATCATAATAATCGGCATAATCTAACACACCCAATCTTATGTTCCAATCCAAAGAAGGAAGTATGAAATTCATGCCCACCCAACCGGAAAGCAATGCAGTCATTATCCATATTACCAACATCAACAAAGTGAAATGAAGTGAAGAATTCAAGAGCAATATCTTGCGGTAAAGAGAAATGATGTGGAACAAGTAACCAACTCCAACCAATAGCACGGAAGTAGGCAAAAAATTGATCACGGATACTCAAACTAACCAACACCTTAGAATCAACAAACATACATGACTTACATGCCCGAAACTGCCGCTTCTCACACTTCGTGGCTAACTCCTCTTCTTCAAAATGGCGAATGCGGAGACGATCTTCTTCATTCAAGATCCGGATAACAAACATGTTGGCGTAATCGTCTTCGGCTGGCTCGGAGTCAGAGATATCCTCCTCGGCTTTAGCATATTTCCGAAATAGGGTTTGGTCTTTGGGATCTAGTAACATATTGATTGGGCAATCAAGATCCGAAACGTAATCTTCATCGTCCTCAGGGTACACGCCATCCATTATCAATCTCTCCCATGGAATATGTATAAACCCATCTTTCCTAACAGTACCTCCCACAGAGGCAGCGCGGGCTTGAAGTGCTCGTCTGGTAGCGTCAATGGAAGGTTCCGGAGATTCTGGAAGTGGAGGTGACGGAAGAATAGGCTGATTTGCAGGAGAGGCAGACTTCTCTGGCGGTGGAGTGGAAACCCTAACTGGCGACGCTTGTGGCGTAACAATAGGACTAGTAGAAATAGGGGTTTCCTCCGACACTTCAGATGGAGATGGGGGTGGAGATTTCTGTACTTCCGGCGAAGTGGGCTCTGCATGGGGTATCGGCGGTTCTTCGGGAATCGCGCTAGCAACAACCACCTCGTCAATAGGCTCCGCCGCCGCAGCCAGCTAAACTTCAGCATGCGTAGGCACCTTCTCTTGGACCTGT
This sequence comes from Lavandula angustifolia, assembly GCA_028984105.1. Taxonomy (NCBI): domain Eukaryota; kingdom Viridiplantae; phylum Streptophyta; class Magnoliopsida; order Lamiales; family Lamiaceae; genus Lavandula; species Lavandula angustifolia. Next base: position 26,315,623 of record CM054803.1, on the reverse strand, counting down.
GGTGGAGTGGGTTGCTTTTGGCGGCTTGCTCTTAGATGGCGAGCTGTCGGCTCAGATGGAGAAGAAACAGGTATGGTCTTCTTCTTTGCGGCAGAGGAAGTAGTCTTTTGCTTCTTAGGAGCCATGGATTGTTGTAGAAAATGACGTAGAAAGGAGGAGATGACGAGTAGCTTGGTTGAAGACGAAGTTTTGCAGAGAGGGGAAAAACATGGAGCGCGGGAACAGTTATGAGGTCCCCCATTTCTCGATTCAATCTTAAAGCATCCAATTTATGAGGGTTTGCGATTGAGTCCTTCAGTTTCTTTTAGTGAACAAATACACCCCCGCTCGCTTCAACCTCCTCACACTTCAACTTTTGTGTCAATTTGACCAAAAAAGTTTGAAGTATTTTGCAATTAGGTCATCGACCTATACTTGGGCATATTTCCTCCTTCAAACTCCTTCCTTAATTCGTGAAGTTTTATTTCCTAAAGTGACGAATTTCTTCCACAATTATCTAGATCTCCATCATAAAAATAATTAGCACAAGAATCCAACACTAAAAACGAAATATGAAAAAAAAATGAACCTAGACTATGAAATAAAATGCGGAAAATAAAGGATACGTGTGGGGTGCCTCCCACAAGCGCCTTGAGTTAGAGTCGCAGGCTCGACTCTTCCAAGCTGATCAAGTGTATGATGGGAGGTACAATGGAATCTTGTCCACTGTTTTTATTTGGTGCAAGTGATGATAGAGCTTTAGCCGATGACCATTCACTACGAAAGTAGACTTCGTTGCGGGATCCTCTAAATCGACCACTCCACTTGGCCTAACAGACTTGATAACAAATGGCCCTATCCATCTTGAACGAAGCTTCCCGAGCATGAGTCGAAGTTTAGATTGGTATAAGAGTACCAATTGTCCAACTTTAAATTGTTTAAATCTCTGATTACGATCATGCCAAGCCTTGGTTCGATCCTTGTACCACATAGAGGCATCATAAGCTTCAAGTCGAAGCTCTTGTAAGTCTTGGAAATGATACTTGCGTTCCTCCTCACACTTGGACAAATTCATATTCATTGTTTTCACGGCCCAAAATGCCTTATGTTCGAGCTCAACCGGTAAGTGACACATCTTTTCGAATATCAAACGATAAGGGGACATACCAATAGGGGTTTTGTATGCGGTTCTGTACGCCCAAAGAGCATCCTCCAAGCGTGTACTCCAATCTTTTCGAGACGGATTAACCGTCTTTTCCAAAACATGCTTGATCTCCCTATTGAATACTTCAGCTTGGCTGTTTGTTTGAGGATGATACGGAGTAGATAGACGATGTTGACATCTGTATTTCTTCATTAAAGCTTCAATGGTACGATTGCAGAAATGAGTACCATTATCACTTATTATGGCTCAAGGAACACCATATCGGCTAAAAATATTGGACTTAAGAAATCCAACAACGACTTTGGAATCATTGGAGCGAGTTTCCTTGGCTTCGATCCATTTGGACACATAATCCACAGCCAATAGTATGTATAAATTTTCGAACGAGCTAGGGAAAGGTCCCATGAAGTCCATACCCCATACATCGAATATTTCGCAAAAGCGCATCGGATGTTGTGGTAGTTCATCTCGCAAGCCAATATTACCAAGCATTTGACAACGTTTGCAACTCTTGCAAAACTCATAAGCATCTCTATTCAAAGTTAACCAAAAGAATCCACAATCGAGAACTTTTCGTGCAGTACGTTTTACTCCTCCATGTCCTCCATAAGGTGATGAATGACATCGCTCTAAGATCTCAAACTGCTCCTCTTCGGGTACGCACCTTCGAATAACTTGATCGGCTCCAACTTTCCAAAGCGTAGGATTATCCCAAAAATAATACTTGCATTCACTCATTAATTTCCTCCTTTGAGCCATGGTAAAGTCTGGTGGCAGCCTCCTTGAAGTGAGATAATTTACAATGTTGGCATACCACGGAGTTTTACCATCTTTTCCTTCAATTGCATAACTTTCCGCCTCGCTTCGTACTTCCACTTGGACAAGCCGATAGTATAATTTTCTTCGAGATGGCTTGGCCAAGTTGTCGACATCTAGGAGCAATGAATAATAGAGATGCTCTTCCGGAAATTGTTCCTTGATTGGTTCAAGCATCTTCCTGGATGAACTAAACGACTCAAATGATCGCCTAAATTATTTTCAGCTCCTTTCTTATCTCGCACTTCCCAATCAAATTCTTGCAGAGAGCAAAATCCAACGTATAAGACGTGGTTTGGTCTCCTTCTTCGCGAGTAGCCGCTTTACGGCAAAGATGATCGGTGTAGACGATCACCTTTGACCCAAGCGTATATGAGCGGAACTTGTCGAAGGCAAAAACAATAGCGAGTAGCTCCTTTTCTGTAGTGGTGTAATTGCATTGGGCTGGATTGAGCGTCTTTGAAGCATAGTATATAGCATGACTATCCTTTGCATTTTTTTGGGCAAGGACAGCTCCAACATCGCACATAAGTTCAAATGGAATTTTCCAATTCGGAGCTTGCATAATAGGAGCTGTGACCAATTTTTCCTTGAGAATGTCGAAAGCTTTCTGGCAGTCTGCAGTAAACTTATTAAAGGTTGAGCGATCTTGGCGAAGTCCCGAATGAATCTTCAGGAGAATCCAGCATGGCCTAAAAATCCTCGAATCTCCTTAATATTTGTTGGATACGGCAGCTGGGCAATTAAATCAACCTTCGCCTTATCAACTTGGATACCTCTTTCGGATATTATATGGCCAAGAACAATTCCTTCCCTTACCATGAAATGGCACTTTTCATAATTAAGAACCAAGTTCTTCTCCACGCATCTTCTTAGAACCACATCTAGATTCTTGAGATATCGATCGAAAGAATCTCCATAGACGGTGAAATCGTCCATAAATACTTCGATGCATTTTTCAGTGAGATCGGAGAAAATACTCATCATGCAACGTTGGAAAGTTCCGGGAGCGTTGCACAATCCAAAAGGCATGCGGCGATAAGCATAAGTGCCAAACGGACATGTGAATGTGGTCTTCTCTTGATCATCCTTGTTGACATAAATTTGAAAGTATCCACTATATCCATCAAGAAAACAAAAATAGGATTGACCGAGCAAGTCTCTCAAGCACCTCTTCAATGAACGGTAAAGGAAAATGATCCTTTCTTGTTGCCATGTTCAATTTCCTATAGTCGATGCACATTCTCCATCCGTTAGCATTAACCTCATTGGTACCAACTCATTCTTTTCATTCTCAATGACTTGAAAACCTGATTTCTTTGGTACAACATGTACCGGGCTGATCTATTTGTCTGTCCGAGATAGGGTAGATAATTCTCAAATCAAGTAACTTCAAAATCTCCTTTAAGATAACTTCTCGCATGTTGGGATTTAACTTCCTTTGTGGATCTCGGCTTGACTTACTATCCGGCTCCAATAGGATGTAGTGCGTGCAAACATCCGGACCGATTCGGTGATATCGGCCAACGCCCAACCAATAGCTCGAGCATGTTTCTTCGTAATTTCGACCAATTGCTCTTCTTGTTCTTTTGATAATTCATTGCCGATAATCACGGGAAGAGTCTCGATCTTGGCCAAGGTAAACATACTTTAAGTTGGTTGGCAGCTTCTTAAGTTCCAGAACGGGCGGTCTGACATGTGATGGCACTGGTCTGTCTTCCACATTTTGCTGGGGCAAGCAGATGCCGCTACTGGAGGTAACGACTTCTGGAACTGCACATAGAGATAAGATGGCTTCCTTTACTTCTTCATCTAGCATCCCTTGGACATCCATTTCAGAGTGGCTTTGTGTCAATGCTAACTCTAACTTATCCTACATTAATGTCGTCTCAAGATGTTCTTGGACAAGAGGCTCAATAACGTCAATAGAATAAGCATTTTCACAATCAAGGGGTTTTTTCATAGCATCATCAATACTATAAGTAAACTTCTCACCATGATAATCCAAACAGATAGTACCCTTACAAACATCAATTAATGCTTTAGTCGTTTTAAGAAAAGGTCGACCTAGCAAAACTCCCGAAGTTCCCTTCTTTCCCTCACAAGTGTTAATCACATAAAAATCCGCAGGATATATGAAATCATGGATTTTAACAAGAACATTTTCTAGAAGGCCTTTAGGGGATATGCATGATCGGTCTGCTAATTGAATAACAACTTTAGTATCGGTTAACTCAACCCCAACTAAGCTATTAAACACAGATAAAGGCATCACATTGATTGTGGCTCCTAAATCACAAAGGGCTTTTGGGATCATCTTAGTTCCAATCAATCAGGGCAAGGTAAACATACCTGGATCATGGCACTTCTCGGGAAGCATATTTCGAATGCAAGCTGAGACATTTTCGTTTACCATAATTTTTCCATTTTTGCTTGTCTTTCCAGCAATGAACTCTTTCAGAAACTTCCCAAGATTTGGGATCTTGATAGCATGAAGAAATGGCAGATTGACTTCCAGCTTGCCAAAGATGGACATGTAATCCAACGTCTGCTCCATGGGCTTTGGTTTCTGCACTAATGCTTGTGGAAACGGTGGATCAATCAGTATTTCTTCTTGGACAACCTGCTTCTTTCCTTTTTCCTCTTCATCGACTTTTCGCCTGTGCAACTGGAGCACAAAGCTTGGTGGGCTGTAAAGAAAATCAACATGGACTCAGCCGAATGTGCTAAGGAACGAAAATATCAGCTTCAAGAGCTGGAGGAGATTCGGATGGAGTCCTATGACGCGGCAATGCGATACAAGGATCGTACTAAGGCATGGCATGATAAGGCCATTCGTCTGAAGAAATTTGAGTCGGGGCAACTTGTCTTGCTGTATCAATCACGCCTACGGATCATGCCGGGAAAGCTTAGGTCCAGATGGATTGGTCCGTTGAGAGTGCGCTCCGCTTGGCCAAGCGGAGCAGTAGTCATACCGAAACTCGATTCGGACGAAGCTTTCACTGTCAATGGCCATCGCCTTAAAATCTACCATGCAGCCGCTATGATGGAAGATGTGGACGAGCAAGGCTTGTCCATTCCCTCTTACGTTTGACTCTTTGAAGCGGAGGTCTAGCCGAAGACTCTAACGAGAGGCGCTACCAGGAGGCAACCCGCGTTTGCTATTTCATTTTTTTTTATTTTTTTTTTCGTATTTTTATTTGTTTTTCCCGATGCTATGCTTGGTGTTTTTGTAACGCACTAATTTTCATAACTTTTAAGGGGACGTCACCTCGTGCATAACATTTCATAATTTTCATAATTTTCTCAATTTAATTTTTAAAAATAATAGATTCATAAAAATAATAAGGTTTTAAATGTATTTCATAAAAACGGAAGTCTTGAATCAAAAGCATGTGCAACTTCAAGTTCAGTGAATTAAATAGAAACAAAATGCATAGTTCAATATGAAAACTAAATTAAAGCGTTAAAAAGAAAATATTTTAGATCCTTTCATGATTGTGACCATCACCATCCGCCACTTCAAGCATCTACTGGATCATGATCTGAAAAAGTGAAAATATAGAGGGGTGAGTACGACTACTCAGTGATGAATACACTTATCCAAACTATATAATATACCAACATATTATGGAAAATTAGATCATGTAAGAATTTAGTCACACAGACTACCGAGTCAACTTCGACTCTAACATTTAAATGGATCAACTTCGATCCCGGTCAACTTCGACCATAAACATGTGTACCGATCAACTTCGATCGCGGATCAACTTCGATCCCGGTCAACTTCGACCATAAACATTTACACCGATCAACTTCGATCGCGGATCAACTTCGATCCTTCCTTATCATGCCTTGCATTAACTCATAAATATCGAGCATAACATATAATAAGGATAAATGTAATGTAAGAATACTTCCCTACCTTAACCTTGACTTTGAATGAAAAACGTGGATATAAAATGGATTAAGTCATGCGCGACAATCCCAACATAAAATATTTATTCTTTAATGTCGTGACATCTATGCAACAAAATTTTAGAGTATACAAGAAATTCAATTAACATACAAAGCAATTGTAAACACATCTAAATTTCTACCATATTAATTATATAAAGAAATTTGTGCACTTAACCACGTCAACTTTATAAGTATCCCACATCTAATAGATTCTTAAAATAAAACATGCAAAAAGCTAAATCTAATCCTAAACTTCTCGGCAGCATAAAGATGATACAAGCTTAACAAATTAAACTCATTAATTAGGTGGTAATAAATGTCTGAATAATCTATTAATAACATAGGTTACATACAATACTAATTCCTCACTCTAGAAGAACTTATTTTATGAAAATCATACCAAGACATTAAGATTCGTAGATAAATCTGTCCTAACCATCTATTTATTAATTTAAACTAATTTGCATCCTTCTTAATCACTTTAGGAAAAACAAGTCATAATGGCATCAGGAAAAAGAAAACAAAAGCCATACTATCTTCACGTAACTTGATTTATTTATGCTATAAAAAGAACTTGATCCTTCTTGGAAATCTAGCTAATTAATGAACCCGTGATCCTAATTAACAAAGGGTAAAATTATTACACGCAAAAGTGAGCAAAATGCACATGTCCATCCCTTGTAGCCTCTACACGTGTGTCGTCTCTTTGATTAATTATATAAAAGAGAATTTTATACCTAAATATGCAAATCAAATTATTCCTATAATACTACCCCACCGATCAGAGTACATATACATAATCAAAAATAATAAATAAGGTTAGTACAAATTTCTCGACTTCAAGAAGAATATTATTTGTAGCAAGACACATCATGCAAAATATAATCCGATTTAATCCATAATAAGATTTCACGGTTAACATGCATGAACTAAGATAGACGATTTTAGATCTAGTTTCCAATCGGTTCATCAAAACACCAAAAAACCATATTTAAGCATATTCTCGCACAATTAAAAAAATATTAGGGAATGATTATACCTTGATAATTCTCAAACAATGCAAATATGTTTGGAGCGGACCAAAACGAGAAGAGCAACAAAACTTTGAAAGCTCAAACAACGAAGGCGGAAAGATTAATTTGTTTCATCACGAGATAAATACGGTAGAAGTAAATATAATAGGGAATGGTCCTAATAGATATTTGACAATCTTTATAAAATCCTTATCCTAATAGATTTATTTATTGAGATGATAATTACCGAGATATAAAATTAAGATATAATAACATAATAAATATATAATAAATAAAGAAGTCAATCAAGCTTATCTAACACCAAACATGCGATTAAAATTACTAAAGATCCCCATATATTATTATTATTATTATTATTATTATTATTATTATTATTATTATTATTATTATTATTATTATTATTATTATTATTATTATTATTATTATTATTATTATTATTATTATTATTATTATTATTATTATTATTATTATTATTATTAGATTACGCAAATTCATACATATCAAATATTTACCTAGTTCATATATAGTGTTTCTATCATAAATCCTAATAAGCTCACAAATCATAAAAAGATTCACTTAATATCTTTTAGATAGATTTTATTTTATTACTTACTACATAAGAGATTCAATCCTAGATAAATTAGGATAAGGATAAATACAACTAGATTTTTTTCCTGAAACAAATATATCACAAATATATAATTTATTCACAAAATATAATTTCAAATTATTATATAAAATATTATATCCTTTCTTGAATCCTAGTAGATTTAGAAAATCCAAAATAAATAACTATTATTCTTGCCTAATAATTCTAACATTATTTCTAAATAAATAAATAAACAATATAATCATAATATGATATAAACAAACACATTCAAAGTTCAAAATAAATTTACATGACAAAAACGACTTACAGAACTAAAATACTTGATAACAAGCATGAATAAATATGAAATGCATTTTATATCAAAAATTTTGGGGCGTTACAGTTTGTTTTCTTATTTTTTAGATTTTGGCTAAGGAAGAAAAAGGGCTTAAGTGTAAGGAGAAATAAATTGTTGTGGTGAATAAAGAAGAGAAGTAGTTTGGGGGACCAAATTGTAATTCCGGAAGTTATAGAGGACCCAATTGATGTTTCCAAAGTTTTTAATGGGTCGAATTGGAAGAAGGAAGCTTTGTTGGGGCCAATTGAAACTCATAAAGATTGGATGAGTTAATTGCATAAAGATGGGGGTCATTCTATCAATTGTGCAAGTGGAGGGGTCTAAGTGAAAATTTTTGTACTATAAAAGGGGAGAGATCATGAAACCCTACCCACTTGACACTATTCAACCCTCTTTCTCTATCTAAGCCGCCGCCCTCCTCCTTCTCTCTATAAGTTCTTCAAGTTCCACCACCACAACTCGATCAGTTGTGCAACCGAGACACTATGCCGCCGAAGAAGAAGTCTGGACTCCGAGCCGCTGTCCAACGGTTCGCCGCATACAAAGCCGACCCGGAGACACAACGCCACCGTTGCTGCCGCCGCCCAAGCTATTGTGCCTTTCCATCAAGTTCCATTCGACGATGCCGAAGTCTCACCACCGCCGGCATTCACGTACGAACCAGAGCCGGAAGAAGATCCGCAAGATCAATTTTCAAACTTCGTCACGGAATCTTCTTCTCCTCTGAAACCGCCAAGGAGACTGTTACGGGAGTTCGAATTCAAGCGCCGATCCAACCGCTAAGGGCAGATCTCACAGAATCCACACCCGAGGAGTCTCCCGAGCCTACGCCGCCGCCGTCTCCGCCTCGCCGATCTCGCGCCCGTCGGTCTTCCGTCCGACATCCTGGTGAAGCCTCGTCCTCTCAACCGTCTCGTTCTCCGTAAACGGTGTCAAGTGGTTGCCATTTCTGGATGAAGCCCGAGTACCTCAACCGGCACCGCCGCCGCAATATTACGGCGATGTGAATTGGATGGAGAGTATACGTGGTGACTTGTCGAGCGACGACCAAGACTCGGACTACGTGTCCGATGACCACGACGGCAACTACGAATGCGACTTCAACTTGAGTGGTCTTTCTCTAGTCGATTTCGACTCCACATCCGCCTTCCCGCAAGAAATGAATATGGTAACCGCACCATAATTCATTTGGACACGCCCGAAGCCGTCGCCGCCCTCTCTCGTTTCGAGATCGAGCACATGGATGACCGGAACATGGAGCGCGAAGGAAAGGAGTACCGGAGCAGACGCCTCATCGACCGCGAGTTCCTTCACCGAACGGGTAACATCATTCCCTTCTTTACCTACTTTGGTCGAATTGGTTGGTCTTGGTTGCTACAATTTCATCATTATATTTGCTACAAGGAGTTGGCTAGAGAGTTTTTCAATACTTTCCATTTTGAGCATGATAAAGACTTGTATGAGCTATGTATAGCCTTTCGATTGTTTGGAAACAATTATCATCTTTCTTTGGCCGAATGGAGTGCGCGTTTATGCATCACGACTTTTGACCATTTTCTTGAATTTGAGGTATGAGATAGGTTCACATTGCTTGTCGAACAAGGATCCTCAATACATAGGATCGATCAATACATGGAGGCTCTTAGCGCCGAGCGACCCGGAGGATTTTCAATCCTCGGGTTCGTATGTGTGCTACACCGAGGATCCCGCTCTCCGCCTTTGTCATTAATACCTAGTCCACAACCTCACCGGAAAGAGTACGGATTTTGACAAGGTAACGGCTAATGAGTTATATTTCTTATGGAGCATGCATGCCGACCGACCGGTAAACCTAGGGTTTTGGATTGCCAAGAATATGTTCATCATAGCTAGTCACACCGCACGACACCTCACGTTGTGCCACTTACTTGCTACGTTCATTGAACGAAATTTTGTGATCTATGATGCTCAGTATTTAAGTCAAGTGCCCCCTCCCACTTTGTTTGATATGTCTTTGTTGAGACATTCTCGCTTAGTGTATGAACTGCCTAACCGGGACATCCAATTTTATCCACCGCGACCTCGTGTCTCGAGTGCATCTTCGAGTGTAGGTGGAGATTCTGTGGAGTTGCTGCGCACTGACCTAAATTCCTTGGGACGCCGTGTTGACCGCCTTCGTCGTACCGCTATGAGCCGACCGCCTCGCTTGCCCAAGCGAGGCGCCAAGTAACTTTTCTCCCCGCTTTTGTTTTTCGTTTTTGTTTTCTCGTTTTGAGTCGGTTTTTGTGAGTCTTTTGTGTCCTTACACTTGAAAGGGTTCAAGTGTAAGGAGGGGTAGTTTATTTTCTTTTGTCTTGTGTTAGTATGTTCTTACACTTGAAAGGATTCAAGTATAAGGAGGGTGTTTTTTTTGTTTTTATTTTGTCATGCCTTCTCTCTTTGTTTTGTCTTTTCTTCTTGCTCGAGGGCGAGCAAGTTTTGAGTGTAAGGAGGGGGGTATTTTGTGTCGAAGCATGCTAAAATTTTCGATTTTTGATACGTCGTTTTCTATGCTCAAGCATGTCTTATTTGTGCTTTTGTGTTTCAATATGCTTGCTTGTAGACTTTGTGAAAATTAGATCTAGGTACATATGTGTATGTAATTTGGGATGACGAAAAATAAACTTTGTTGGATCGAAATTTTATAAACCACTCACTTAAATTAGATTTGAGCCTTAAAGTAGGACACTTCCTACTATTTCTTTTGAGAGTGTTTATCCGCAAAATCGCAATAAGTTTGAGTCACTTGTGATAAATGATAGGAGGCACTAGGAATTTTTAGCCAAATGGCCGTGACAAAATTTTTCCGACCTTAAATTATCCCCTAGTGAGCCAAAATTGAGCCTTGACCGATTCTTTTATATGAGTTAGTAAAAATTTAGCCAAGGCCTTTTAAACTTTCTCTTGACCCATGTTATTGCATGTCTTATAAACTTTCTTGTGCATGATAGATGTTGTTTAGAGGATTGTTAAATATGTCCTCTGCCTACCAAAGTAAGAGGTGCGGCAAAAAGATTTGTATAGGCCGAAATTTGAATGTATAAGCTACGAAAGAAAAAGCAGAATTTAAGTGGTCTGATTGCCCAGTTGAGACAGTCTGTACCCAGAATGTGGAAAAAGAAGAAAAAAATTTATGCCACGAAAAATACATATGAAATATTCAGAAAAAAAGAGATGTGGCAGAAAAAATGAAAAAAATGGGTATATTAAATAATTGTAGCATTTGTTCGAAATTGTTGGTGGAATATTTTGAATTTTTGTATTGATTGCACAAGTAAATGAGTTTGGCATGCATATCATTGAATTGTAATTTTGATTGAGCTTAGTACCCCTAGGACCCTTACCAACATCAATTTGTCTAAGTCCTAAGCCCCATTACAACCTAATGAGAAAGACCTCATTATATTGCTATTGTGACGATCTCTTATCGTGATTGAGTGGATTTGTTTTCTTGAGTGGCTTGAACCGGACCTAGATTAGTTGAAAGTGATGAGCGAACCTTGAGGAGATCCACATTGTTTAGATTTTGACCAAGTTAATATATGTGTGCTTAGTTTCGAAATTTGCATTGTCTACTTGCTTGATGAGATCATATTTCGCATGATTTGATTTGTGTGGTTAGTTAATTGGTGTTGAGAATTTTGGATTGATTGGTCCCGCTTCATATCGCCTTTGTTGTTGTTTTTCATGTTTTTTGTTTTGAGTCAGTGTTTTTTATGTTTTCCTGTCTTTGTTTTGTTCGTGTCTTTGTGTCCTTGTTTTGTCGTGTCTTTGTTTTCCTTGAGTCTTTTATTTTTGTTTTGAGTCTTGGGGATTGGCCGAAATAACTAAGTACTTATCTTTTTCTCTTCTTATACTCGAGGGCGAGTATAAATCAAGTGTACGGATATTTGATGAGTCGTTTTCGTACTTAGTAATTTCAGGCCGAAAAGTGCGTCAATTGGCCAATCGGTGCAGTCGCAGTGGCGAAAAATGCAGGTTTTTTGTGCTGACATGGCATAATAACGAGGATATTATTTGGCGAATTTTGATGAAGAAAAGGGCATGTAATTGATGACGTGGGCGCGGATTTGTGGAGAAGGAAAGAATCAAGAAGATATTTTGTGGTAGTTAAGGGAAGATCTTATTTCCTTATTTATCCAAATCTCTTCCCTTATTAAAGATTTGACCTAACTTGGAGAGGAAGAAAAGGAGTATATAAAGACTTGAAGGGGGCGAGAATCAAAGACGAACCTTGACACCATCTATAACAATTCGAAGCCCTTGATCACGCCGTGACTCCCTTCCGATCCGTCGACCGCCGCCAAACCATCACCGCCGTAACCAACCGAAGACCGCCGACAACCACCGAACCATTTCCGACCGACTTCCGTAGATTAGTTGAAGAAGAAACTCATCATTTAATTTCCGTGTTTTATGCTTTTAAATTTCGTAGTTTGAATTCTAGTTTTAATTTCCATTCGTAGTTAATCGTTTTCGAAGGATCGTAATATTCACATTTGAACATCATTTGCTATTTTAATTCAAGTTCTAGTTTAATTTCGTAGGTTTAAATATTCTGTTATTTAGTGCCTTAGTTAATTTAAATTTCGTTCATGCTAGATCTAGGGTTATTCGTGTTTATGTTTCTATTCTGTAAACTGTCCCAGTTGCCCAACCGAAGCATCAGCATGAGTAGCTAAACTTTTTAGGGTCCGGCAGAATGTGAATGCACATGTGAACAGTACTTGTAGATTCTTGAGATTAATTCATATTATGTTCCGAGGATTGGAATTACGTGTGTGTGAATATTCTCCCCGGGACCCCGCCTTTCAATTGCCCGATTCATTCAGCTTTATTTTCCGTTTTCGCTTTTATTAATTTCTTTCAGTTTTACAATTTCTTAGTTTAATAGAAAACATAAATCTTGCGTGGTTGCTAACCAAAACCATAGATAAGTAGGAAAATAAAGTGTCTAGTCGTCCGTTCCCTGTGTTCGATACCCTGTGAACTATACTGATTTAATTCTCTAATTTTGCAGGATTATTTGGTGCAATACAGCGATCACCAGGCTATGTGTTTACCTTGGGAGGTGGAGCCATTTCATGGAGAAGTGTCAAGCAAAAGTATATTGCTAACTGTCCTATGGAAGCAGAGTATGTTGCTGCTTCCGAGGGTTCTAAAGAGGCAGTTTGGCTCAAGGCATTCCTCCTAGATCTTAAGATCGTTCCTAGTTTTCCTAAGTGTATCACGGTCTATTGTGATAACTCTAGTGCAGTTGCAAACTCTAAGGAACCGAGATCACATAAGGCGTCTAAACACATAGAGCGAAAGTGCCACATTATACGAGAATTCGTACGCCGAGGAGACGTGGTGATTGAGAAGATAGGAACCGTGGATAACCTAGCAGATCCATTCACTAAGAGTCTACCACAAGGGCCCTTCGAGATGCATGTTCGAGGTCTAGGCTTGTGTCGACCGCCCCCCACTTAGTCAGAAATCTTAGTATAAGTGGGAGAAGTGATAGCTAGTAGTTATAATTTTGAGACACATTGTATACTTAAGATTTACTTTAAGTATAAGTGGGAGAATTGTAGGGTTTGTATACCTTGAAGCGCTCTACGTATTTGCTTGTATATAATGTTTCTTGTTACCACTATTATTATTCTCCTATCTGATTATTATTATTGCACAATTTAGTCCTTTATCTCACGTAAGTTAGATCATACAGTGTGTTGTAGATCACGTAAGACAGTAGTGACCGGTTGAACAAGTGAGATATAAACAGCTTATCACAAACGAGGTAACTTTAGGACAACTTACCGGTTTAGGCTGCAACGTAGATAAGAAGAGACTTGTCTTGGTCACCTATCTATGTTGATACATTTTATGTATTGATGGATCGCGGTGAGACGTGTTCTTCTATCAGACCCATGTGAAGAACCAAGGTCTCGGAGACTCAGTTGATCTTAAGCTTGATGAGATTTCAGCTGAGTGCACGCGACTAGCTATCACTTTGACTTTCTATGGGTGAGGGTCATCGCGACTGTATATCTCGGTATCTTGGGTGAGTGCTGTTGGGTGTAGCTCAGGCTGGTTATCTGCATTATGCATCCATATCCCATTGTAGAGTTGATGATATCCCCTTGAGGAACTCGAAAGGTTTATCATGCTAAACCCTGCAGGTTGATTAAGTTCAAGTATGATAATAAGGTCGAGTGGTACTACTTAAGGATAAAATATTAATTGTATTAAGTAGTCAGTAAACTTAATCAATTAATGGATATTCGATAACTCAAATACGGGGTGTTGGGTGATGATTCTATCCTCGGCACTGTTATACTTAGTGGGAAATGATTCTGTCTTCAGCACTGACCGTAAGCTCAGTAGCCTCGTGCTCTGTACCTATCTGAAGATTTGAAGATCCCAAAACCCTATCTTGATTGATGAACCATTCCCGTGTAATTGTTTTGTCTCTGAGGTTTCAGACTCAGTAGACAATCTGCTCTAGTTAAGGCGGTCAGTAGCTTATCAACCTCAGCATCAGAAGTAGAAGACTCAATATTTACTAGACTCAGCCGGAGCAGTATACTGAAGGAGTCAGTAGAACTTAACTCAGCAGGAGTAGTTCACTGAACTCAGAGCTGACCATCAGTAGAGTACCCTCAGCTGTCTCTCTAGTGAATGAAGATCAGACTCAACAACGGCGAGCAAGCCTTCCGAACCGTCGACACTTTTTGAATATACAATCAGTATTGTCAAGTACGAGGAAAAGAGAAGTTAGCTTCAGTATGCCTCGAAGTCTGTTCCATCTCAACCACTCCATAATCCTCGACAAATGACAAGCATACACGTGTCTCTACCTACTAAAGCTGCAAGTCAACATATTTCCAGAAAAGGAGGGAAAGGACACCGTTACATCCTTCAAAAAAGAGCCGTTAGCTACCAAAAGAGAGAGAAAGGAAGATCGTCTCCAACGGATCTTTTCCAATCTCTGCTCTATAAATAGAGGGACATTTCAAGCCTTGAAAAAAGGGTACAAGAGAGAAACGAATGCACATAAGCTTAACAACGAAAACAAACACAAGCATTCAAACGAGCTAGAACCAGAAAACCCTAAGTCTTCCGCAAGAATTTGAAGATCTATCTCCCCGCGAAAGACTACCTTATCGCCATAGGGAACCAAGCTAAACCGTTAGAAGAGCCTCTAGTATCCAAATCGACGATACACGAACCTAAAGCTTATTTCGCTTGTTCGTCGATCTAGAAGCCACTCTCTCATTCCCTATCCCTCTAACCCTAAGCTCAACAGAACATACTTATAGCTTAGACGAAGGAGTTCATATTTAAACCCAATCCTTATTGTAAAAGGACTCCTTCATAGTTGGAGAAGTTTGTCAAACACTTTAGTTTGATGCCTTTGTAAACTGGGACTTGCTCAGTATAATCCCCAAGCCACGACTTTGTCCTATGTACAAGCTGACTGAGACTAACTCAGTATAATAAATAGCCTCCTGAACTTTTCGGGACAGTGGACGTATGATCGATTGATATCCGAACCACTTTAAAAATCTGTGTCTTGTTATTGCTTTCGATTCCTGTTGCATTGATTTTACTTGTTCATACTAAAAACCTACTTTAAAATCATACAACTGTCTCAAAGATACTGAACCGTCTATTTGCTTTGAACCGAGACTTGCTAAAACGGCTTTTCCACTCAACCGATTTGGGCCTACACTTTTCCGCACCGCCGAACTCTACCCGTTTGATACCGAATTCGACTCGCCGCCAGCGAATCTCGGTAGAGTCGACTCTTTGCCACACACGATTCGGAACGGCTATTTGGTCTGCATGCCGAATTATTTCAAGATAAAGACTTTCCCCGAACAGGACTGTTCGTGTTCGAAGTTGAGAAAATCGGAGTCGTGTGTATTCACCCCCCCTATACACCCGACCGTACACTCGGGACCAACAATTGGTATCGAGCGCACGATGTTCAACTAACCACCCGAGTTCTATAAGACTCTCGTCGTTCCGAAACCGGTCTACTTGAACGGATCCGAAAAATCGCTTTCACCGCATATCACTCTACATTCATATCATTATTCTTCATGGCCGATATGTCGTGTATAAGGATGGTACCTATGTTCTCGGAGAGAACTATGGGGTATGGCGGGTCGGGATGGAAGCACATCCGACCTCCCTCCACGATAGTATGACCGAAGTACTTGAGGAAGGGCCTATCGTTCCTATGATCGACAGCGTCGTGACTCGGGATGTAGCCGCGGAGGAGGAATGGTGACCGGAAGAAGATTCCCAAAGACTGAAGTCTCTTCACTCCTGAGGAGAAGAAACTTCATAACTTAGACCGTGTCGCCAGAAACGCTATACTAACCACCTTACGTGATTCGTATCTTGGCAGGGTTCAGGAATGCAAAACTGCAAAGGAACTCTGGGACGCTCTAGCGCTACTGAGTCGGGGGACTCAGAAGATAAAAGCTAACAAACTAGCGCTGGAACTCCAAAAGCTGGAAAATTTGTCTCTCATGCCCGGTGACAAAATAGAAGATCTAAATGTCAGATTCACGAATCTGATGAACTCCATCAACGGGTTGGGAAAGACATTCAGCAACCGAGAGAGGAATCTCAAGATACTGAGGGCACTGCCGGACGGATACTGGACACCTTTTGCCACTTTATTGCGCCTTTCTGATTTAGATGTTGTCTCTCCTGACCATATCTTTTCAGAACTTCAGGCAGAAGAGTTTGAGTTCGACAGACCTCAACGAAAGCAAAGAGCCGAAGCCGACATAAAAATTGACCATGCCTTCAAAGCATCGGCGCCGCAAAGATCTCCCGCGACGAGCAAGACAACGAGTAAGACCGAACCTTCACTCAACGACTTACAAGAAGGAAGTCTCGCTCGAGTACGCGCCGCTCACCGTAAAGTATCGAAGGAGAAGGAGAGGCGCAGAAACCGACTAAAGCATACCGAGACACAAAAGGTAAGTCGATTATACGCCAAAACGCACTCCCGACTCACAATCCTCTCGAATGCAAAAAAGAAGGATGACTCAAAGACCATCAAAGGATAGCGAAAACAAAGAGGAAAGAGTCATCGCTTGCTACAACCGCAAAAATCCGGGACATTATCAATATGATCGTCCCGAGCTCGGGAGTGCCGAACGCGCAAAGACGCAAGGCAAGGAGAGAGAAATTCGCCAAAAAGAGACAATCTTATATCGCAGGCGAAATCTCGGACGACTTCGTAAGAAGTCGACTCCTTCATGGAGTCATCGGATGATGAAGCAACTTTTTATGGCCTTAGAGCTTGAAGTCAAGAAGCTACGAAAAGTGCCTAATGGCAGGAGAAGGGGATGAGGTAAATTCTCATGAACCACTTAACTCCCTCTTCACACCGCACACACGACACTATTTCAAGGTGCGATGAGAATTTGGACGTTGCTACCACTTATGAAGAACTGTTAGACGAACAAATTCGGATGAGTCTCGCAGCTCAAGAAGACTCTTCGAGAATCTGGATACCCCGAAAGTGGAGAATCGTGAGACTTTCTCGGGAGAGTCATGCCGCTACCGAAGCCGAAGGACTTGTGTTGAGACTCGTGGGAGGAGATAAACTCTCCGATGGCCAAGTCTCAAAGATCAAGAAGATCGAATTTCGGTTTTGACCAATGACTTAACTCGTAAAAAGATACTCGAACCGAGCCTCATCAAGCAAGACTCATAGGTTTGTTCGAGGGGAAACAATCAATGCAAATGTTCGAACCCCTCAAAGAAAGAACAAATAAAAGATGAAAGCACCTCATCCGACGCATCGCATTCCGACCCGTAAGATCGGCACCAAGACACCCTTCGGCCCAAAGGGGGAACTAGCAGAGTTAAGTGGGGCGATCGAGATGGACCACCCTCGGTTGACACATCCAGCTCGGTATGGGTCATATTACTATGATCCTATAGTCGAAGAGGTTCCAAGAGTCGAAAAAGAAGAAAATCGCACAAAAGGCAAAGGTCGCGAAACCACTCGAAGATCCGGACTCCCGAACCTCGAACGTACCTAAGAAGTCAGCTTTGACCAGTCTAGTGGTCAAGTATGTTGACTCAAGTGGAAAGAAACTGTCTGAAACCACCAGGATTGTTAGACAGATTTGGGTTACTAAAACTAACATCTAAGGACCCAAAAGCAAAATAAAGGGTACCTGAATATAATTCTGTTTTGCAGGTGCACAAAGATCCTTGGTATGTGGACAGTGGATGCTCAAGACATATGACGTGCCAAAGGAACCTACAAAAGAATTATATAGCTGAAGAAGGACCCAGAATCGAGTTTGGAGACAATGCAAAAGGCTACACAAGAGGATATGGAGCACTCAGCATTGGAACTGCCACAGCCTCCTAGAGTATCATATGTTGAAGGACTTCAAAGATAATCTTCTCTCTCGTTAGTCAATTATGTGAAAACTCGAATAGAGTGATTTTTGACGCCGGTTTCGTGGATGTCATTGATAAATCCACTGGGAAAACAAGTGTTATCGTGTTCGCGTAAAGAGAATATATATGTAGCCGACCGGAACTCGCAGAACCTCGAAGCTTGTCCCGTTGGCGAAGAACAACAACCATACGGGATGGCTTCGGCATAGGAGACTCAGCCACCTGAACTTCAAAACGCTCAACAAACTAGCAAGGAACACTCTAGCAAGAGGACCGCCGAATGAAGTATTCAAGCAAAGACACTCAAGGTGAAGCATGTCCGAAGGGAAAGCAAACAAGGAATCAAAATCCACCAATTCAAAGAAAGACACTCGGTGTGATTCGTTACCGAAGCTTCGTGCCTGGACGCTTCTAGAGGCGAGAAGATTGGCTCCAAGAACGGAAGCTCCGCCTGATGGAATGCCATCGTGGGTTCGAAGAGAACCCTAGAGAGGATGATCTCTTCGATCTTGGGTGGGGTCAAGACAATCGCCATTGAATCAGAAATCTGCAAAAAGTACGTTAGCACTTGAAAATAGAGTAAGTTAGATCAATGGTTGCAGATATATAAGAATTTTACCGTAATCACAAAGATTGAAGGAAATATAAGCAGTCGAGAGAGAATGCTTGAAAAGCTCTAAGTTCCTTAAATGGCGAAAAGATGAGATTAGAGTGAAAAGGGTAAGATTTTATAAGATTTGAAAATATCAAGGGTTTTCGGTCGGACGGTTGTTATAAAATCTCGCTTTTCTGTGACGGTTGTGATATGATGTTTATAAAAGGAATGATTACTTAGCCGCCTCTAATCTAGACACACGTAAGATAAGCGCAGATAGAGTAAGGTGAGAAGACATGCATTAAATGCATTGCATGCAGCATTAAAGGATAAGTATTTTAAATGAGAACGGTTTTCTACTAACTTAAACCTTAAATATTTATGGCGGGAAATAAATGCAAGTCATGCTACTGACTGCAAGCGACTGAGTTATTAAATGCGAGCATGCTTATGAGAATATTAAAGAATCTAACTACGCAAACCTCTTCAGTAGAACTTTTACGATCAGCTAGTTACCGTAATGACTCAGGAGAATCTTCGTGGTACTGATGGTACCGTGTTCCCCCTTACTGTGTACTGTTCGATTCACTCTACTGAATCAAGTACTGAGTCTGACTTCTGACCTGTCGTACTGAATTTTTTCACTGACTCGAGTCAGCAGGATCCAGTAGACCTAGCTCGACTGATAGTTCTCTAAATCTGTTCTCGCCTAGTGGTTTGGTCGAGATGTCCGCCCCTTTGCTTGTCGGAAGATGGATCTTCTCCATTCTGATATCCTTCTTCTCGACATGATCTCTGATGTAGTGGTGTCGAATGTCCACATGCTTGCATCTAGTATGAAGAACTGGATTCTGAGTTATTGCAATCGCACTGGTGGAGTCGCAGTAGATGGGCACTTCATCTTGAGTAATTCCATAATCTCGCAGTTGTTGTCGAAGCCAAAGGATCCGGGCACAACAACTTCCAAGCAGCCCATATACCGATCTCGCAGCTTGTTGTCGAAGCCAAAGGATCTGGGCACAACAACTTCCAGCAGCCATATACTCAGCTTAAGTAGTGGACGTTGCCACTGAATGTTGTTTCTTTGAGAACCATGATATCAGCTTGCTGCCTAGGAACTGACATGTTTCGGAAGTTCACTTTCGATCTATCCTGCATCCTGCATAATCAGCATCAGAATAACCCATTAGAATCGAGATTATCATCGCCAGGATACCATAACCCTCGCGTCGTGTTCCCTTCAGGTATCGCATAATCTTCTTTGCTGAGTCCAGATGACTTCGCTTGGGATTCGCCTGAAATCTTGCACATACACCTCCAGCATAAGTTATGTCAGGTCTTCTTGCTGTTAAATATAAAAGAGAACCAATAATAGCTCTATAATCAGTAGAGTTAACAGAAGCTCCCTCTTTGTCTAGATCGATTTTAAAATTTATGTTTATGGGGATCTTGACTGGCTTGCTTGAGTTGCAGCCGAATCTTTTCAGGAGGTCTCAAATGTATTTGGCTTGGTTGATGAATATTCCTTTAGGCGATTGCTTCACTTGAAATCCAAGGAAATAGTTCATCGCCCCCATCATGGAAATCTCGAACTTCTTCTTCATCATTTTCTCTAACTGTTGACATATAGTCACGTTCCTGCAGCTGAAAATGATGTCGTCCACGTAGATTTGCACCAATAGAATGTCACCGCCTGACTTGATGTTGAACAGGGTGCGGTCTACTGTCCCCTTCTGAAAACCTTTCTGAAGCAGAAAGTCTGATAAGGTATCGTACCAAGCCCTAGGTGCTTGTTTTAACCCATACAGAGCTTTCCGAAGTCTGTACACCTGATGCCCCTGCTGAAAGTAGGGCGGTTGTTCCACGTAGACTTCTTCCTTCTGTATGCCATTTAGAAACGCTGACTTCACATCCATTTGATATACTTTAAATCTTTGATGCGTTGCATAGGCTAGGAACAGCCGAATAGCTTCCAATCTGGCGACTGGTGCGAACGTTTCGTCAAAGTCTATTCCTTCTGCTTGACAGTATGCCTTGGGACAAGTCGAGCCTTGTTTCTGATGATGACGTTGTTTTCGTCTGGCTTGTTTTTGAAGACCCACTTAGTACCGATCACGTGTTGATGTCTAGGTCTGTCAACAAGCTCCCAAACTTCGTTACGGACAAACTGGTCAGCTCCTCTTGCATGGCAATGATCCAGTCAGCATCGTTGAGAGCATCCTCTATCGTCTGAGGTTCTTCAGTAGATAAGAAACAAGAGTAGAGAGTACTTTTTCCTTGGCTTAATCTGGATCTTGTCCTTACTGCTGCTGATGGATCTCCAAAGATTAAATCAGAAGAGTGAGCGTCTAGCCACGAACATCTGAGTTTGGCTTCTTCTTCTGAGATTACTTTTGTGCAGTCAACAGGAGTGTTAGGCATTTCAGTAGTACTATTCTTTGACTGAAGCAATTCAGTAAGAAGATCTACTTAGCTTCCAGGTTCAGGGGCATTTAGCTCAGGAACATTAGTCATTCCCCCTTAGTTTATATTCTCAGTAGAGGTCTCAGTTACCACTGGGGCTTCCTCATCGACCATTGTTACCTGATGTTGATTCTGTTCAGTAAAATCAACCAGGTCAGCTACAATGCTTGTGGAATGGGTCTGAATTTCTTCATCGTCTGACTCATCATCCCAACAATGCTGGATCTTCTCAGCTTTGACGTTCGTGTGAGATCATGTAGCTTGCCGCCGACATCTTCAGGATTTATCTTCTTTGGTCTTCTGTACTCAGTAACAAACTCATCAAAAATAACATGAGGGCTTTCCTCCACACAAAGGGTCCGGTAGTTAAAGACCCTGAAAGCTTTACTGACTCGAGAGTATCCTAAGAATACTCCTTGATCAGATTTACTATCAAAGACCTTCAACAGATCCTTCCCATTATTGTGGATAAAGCAAGGACAAAAAAAAATATGGAAATGAGAAATAGAAGGAATTCTCCGTTTCCACAGTTCGTATGGTGTCTTCATGTGCTGCTGTGTAAGTAGGGAGTGATTCTGAGTGTAACCGGCGGTGTCAGTAGCATCAGCCCAGAACTTTGAGGGTAGTCCAGAGTCTACAAGGAGCGTTCTAGCTGCTTCTTTTAATGTTCTGTTCTTTCGTTCGGCAAGTCCGTTCGGCCGAGGGGTGCGAGTGCGCTAAGTCTCGTGCTTGAATTCCCTCCTTATCGCAAGTACTCTTTAACTACCGAGTTGAGGAATTATGTTCCTCTCGTCTCGAGCGAATTCTTCCGAATCTTGATGTCTTTCTCGACACTAAGTTTCTTCAGCAGTATTGGTAGCTCAGTCTTGACATCAGATTTGTTGGCTATGAAGATGACCCACGTATATCTCGAGAAATCGTCAATAACGATGAGGGCATACTTCTTGCCTCTTATAGTCACTGGAGAGACTAGCCCAACCAAGTCCATGTGTAGCAGTTGAAGGTTTCCATCAGTGGAAGGTGACGGAATTGGTGGATTGTTTTTCTTTGTCTGCTTTCCCTTCAAACACGCTTCACAATTTCGGTCTTTGATAAAAGCTTCATTGGGCAGTCCTCAGACTTTAGAGTTCTTGGCTAGCTAGTTCATTGTCTTGAAATTCAAGTGACTGAGTCTCTTGTGCCACAACATTCTTGTTTTATCACTGGATTTCGTCTTAGCAAGTAAGCAAGCCTTAGGTTCTGCGGTGTTCCAGTTTGCAACGTAGATATTCTTCTTCCGCGAACATGACAACACCATTTTCCCTGTAGATTTGTCAACTACATCACAGAAACCAGCGTCAAAGATAACTCTATTCAGATTATCACAGAATTGACTGACAGAAAGGAGATTATGTTGAAGTCCTTCAACATATGGTACACTTGGAACTGAAGCAGTCCCAATGTTCAGTGTTCCGTATCCCCTTGTATAGCCTTTAGAGTTGTCACCAAACTCAATTCTGGGACCATCTTCTTGCACTTAATTGGTCAGCAGGCTCTTTTGATACGTCATATGTCTCGAGCAGCCGCTGTCCACAATCCAAGGGTCCTTATGCACCCTAGCCTCTTCTCCGGCCATTAGACAATATTCAGTCGTTGATTCAGGATCTATTTCTCCGACCTCAACGGCAATAAATGCAGCTTCGTCTTCAGAAGAATACATGAAAGTATCTTCCTCGATTGAGTCATCGGATAGCTCTCTGGCGATGTAGGCCTGCCGTCTCTGGGCAAATTTCTCACGTTTAACCTGTCGTTCTGCTCGTTGAGTAACTGAGAGCTCGGGATAATCGTACTGGAAGTGTCCCTCTTTCTTGCAGTTGTAACACACAGTTGCTCTGCCGCCTTTTCCAGCTGAGCAGTTGGATGGACTAGCGAGCGGTGTTCCCCGCGTCCCGCAATCGTAGATGGTTTAGATTCTTCCCTTTTTCGACGATCTTTCTTACCTAAGGGAGAATCACGGTGGTATTTATTCAGCTTTCTGACTCTCTCCTTCTCTCTTTGATATTTAAGAGCCATGAGCGCAAGCTGATCAGTAGCGGGAGTCTCGGAAGACTTAGCATCTGAAGCAGCTGCTGTCTTGCTGGAAGAAATGGGGTTGGCTCAGATTTGCTGAATGTTGCTTTGAAAGCATGATCTATTTGGGTGTCAGCTAGAGCACTGGAACATCTTTGGGGTAGACTGTGCTCGAACTCCCCCGTCTTTAATTCTGAAAAGATAACATCTTTGGGTGTCAGCTGGAGCACTGGAACATCGGAAAGGCTTCTCTATTTATAGTCGTGACCCAGGCATTTGTCCGTTGGAGAAGATGATGCCACGTGTCACAAACATCCATGGAAAACGGCCATAAGTTCGAAATAGTGTCGCAGAGTAGTTGGTCACTGTGCATGAGAGCAGCTTTAGTTGGTCAGAGCAGGTAATGCTTAGACCGCTTCTTATTGGTTGAGGTTTGTGGTAGGTGAGACTTGTCAGACATCCGTCTTCATCTGAGTTGACTCTCATTCATCCTCGTATGATCTTCTGCTAACTTTCGAATGATATTAAAAGTCGGGTCATTTTCTGTCGGATACAGTAGATCTGACATGATCAACTGTCTTCTTCGTCTGAGTCGGCTGATAACAAGATCTTCTACTGAGTGAAGTCAGCTGATGACTCTGAAGGTACTGAGCTCTGTCCTGTGTTCATTTACTGGAGGTCAGTTGATGAGAAATCTTCTACTGATGAAGGTCAGCTGGAGACCTGAGAACACGAGCTCTTACATACTGATGACGTGGTGTTCTGGAATTTAACTTCCTACTGAAGTTCAGACCAACAAATACCCCTTACAGGACTTAGACAAAAATAGATAACGAAAATAAGAACAGTCTAGCCTATTACATCATCTAGTCCGAAAGACACTACACTGAGGGTATAAGACAGGTTTTGGGATCTTCAATTCCATAGCAATCAATTACTATGATTTCCCCCATTACCAAAAATAAGCAAGTCCTAATACAGGAACTACTGATGATAAAACAAAATACCCTCTAAGTGATGATTAAAATCAACCATTGACTCATAACCCAACAAGCTCAAGAGCACACTCGCCTAACGCCGACTTGTGCGTTTGAAAAAGAATTTGTATTCGGGTGTATTAACCCCCCCCCCCAACACCTGAAGCACGTCTCAGGACCAACAGCTCCGCATCAAAGGTAGTTTCAACAATAAAGTGCTCCGCCTGCTCTACCGGAGCAGCAAAGCCCATTGGAGAAACTTTTGCCAGAAATGGTTTCTCCACAGAAGAATATTACTGCATTTTAGCAACAAATGCAGAAGGAAATCAATCAGACGAAGAGAGACCAACAAACTACTATGGATAACCTAGCCAAGTAGATGACCAAGCTGAACTCTACAATGCAAGAGATGAAGAACGCTCAAGGACAGTTACTGTCACAAGTCCAGCATAATCCGAATGCTTTGGCTAATGTAAGTCAATTAAGTATGTACAGTAAAAAGGAAACTGAGGGAGAGAATGGTGCTCGACTGCACAAGCGAGTGGAATTTTTAGAAAATCAAGTGCAACAACTCATCCACCGCTACGACAATTTGTACCAGACACCTACTAATGGTACATAATATGCTAAACAACCGTCTCAATATACCCAACTGCACCAACAAACCTACAAGCCTCCGCACCATCGACTATATCAGCAACAAGGTCAATTGTCTGACCAGGCAGACTAGAGATCCTTTGTTTGAAGAATTGATGGGCGAGATGATTACTTCTCAAAAGGACACAATTACTTGTTAAAGGCAGGTGTGGAAGGAGATAACTTTGAATCACAATGAGATCCAAGGCATGAAGGAAGAGATGCAGCAATTGAAGATGGATCAACAACTTACTATTAAAAATCTGTCCGAGCAAATGTCCCAGCTTGCCAGTTCACTCCAAGATCTGAAGAGAGATCAAGAGCGTTTACCTTCTAAAACTCACCCAAATCTGACTGCCCATAACTACAACCACGTTAAGTTGAGAAGTGGGAAGGAGTTACCCTAGTTGATACCAAAGGCTAACAAGCAAAAGAGTCAAGTTGAAACTGAAAAAGCCGACGAACTGGCTAAGTAGAGCAGTCTGGCAGAACCTTCAGAAAGGCATAATGATGAAGAGTTAAAGCAAAACAAGCAGACTAATAGAAAGGCCCGGGATCGCCCAACCGTAGCTCGAATTTGTGATTTCTCCACCTTTTCCGGAAGCATTGGCGAGGAAGAGGACCCCAAACAATGAGTGCAAGGATTACATAAAGTTGTTCGAGAAGTTGGAGATTAACATCCCTTTCCTTGAAGCTGTGAGAATTCCACAAGTTGGGAGATTTGTGAAGGACCTCATAGCTGGAAAAGTTCTGCACTCCAAAAAAGTGTCGATGGACACCATTGTGTCTGCTATCATAAAAAGGATGCTACCCAATAAATGTGTTGATCCGGGTACGTTCACGCTACCTTGTCTTATGGGGAATGTCATGATTAAACAAGCAATGTGTGATATGGGTGCATCCGTAAATGTTATGTGTTGGGTTATGAGTCAGTGATTGATTAGATCATCACTTAGAGGGTACTTTGAACTATCATCAGTAGTTCATGTATTAGGACTTATTGCTTATTTCGGTAATGGGGGAAATTGTACTGATTTATCGCTATATAATTGAAGATCCCAAAACCTTTCTTTTACCCTTAGTGTGTTGTCTTTCAGAAGCAATGAGAAGCAATGAGAAGCAACCAAAGTCTTACCTGCTCTGACGACTAAAGCTGCTCTCATGTACAGTAACCAACCACTCTGCGATGCTACTTCGAAATTTATGGCCATTTTCCTTGGACGTTTGTGACACGTGGCATCGTCTTATCCAACGGACAAATGCGTGGGTCACAACTATAAATAGAGAAGCATTTTTCCGAGCTCAACGCACGGGATGTCAAAGGGATTACACGCTCAAAGCATTCAAACTCTCTAGCGCTTTCAGACGATCCAAATAAGAACTTGCTTAGTTGAATATCTGTAGTTCTTCTCTCTAGAGTTTCTTTAGTTCCCTCTTTTCAATCTAAGCTCGACTGTTACATCCATAACTTAGAACATTCGAAGGAGTTCACTTTCTGTGAATCGTTCTTATTGTAAGAACTCCTTCATAGTTGGAGAATCCCCTCCCTTTCAAACTTCGATTTGATTTATAAAGTCGCTAAGGACTGTAACTTAGAAGGGTCTGTCCAGCGCACAGATACCTTGCTGAGGCTTGCTAAGATTAATCAACAAGAACTCCTGTTCAGTAGGATCGTGGACGTAGGATCCTGCGTATCCGAACCACGTTAAAAATCACTTGTGTTATTTACTGTTTTATTGCATTGTTCTCAAACCGATTTACAAACTCACACTTTGTATAAAACGTATTTAAAAAGTGTGCCAGCCAAAACAGATTTGGTTTGCGAAAACACGTTTTCAAATCGAGACGAAGTCTATCGGGCCCCACACTTATCCGCACAAAACACTCCGACACTGACAAAAGTCAGTAGGACAAACTCAGTAGTAGAGCCGCCCCGACCCGTGATCAAAAGGTTACTATTTGGCACCGTTTATCGGGCCGCACTCTGACTCGGCCTATCCTTCGCGTTTGAGGAAAAACTTGTAATCGGGGGTATTCACCCCCCCTCTACACCCGATACTAGTCTCCGGACAAACAATTGGTATCAAAGCATCGGTGTTCTCTTGATCTTCGTTTCTGAAACTACTAGTCTACTCGAACAGATCCTGAAAATGTTTTCACTGCACAAGCATCTCTTCATACATCCTTATACTCTCATCTACAATGTCTGATATGTTAGGTATACGGATGGTTCCAATGTTCTCGGTAGAGAACTACACGGTATGGCGCGTGAGAATGGAGGCGCACCTTACATCGCCGCACGACAAAGATGTTAGATGTCCTTGAAACAGGACCCATCATTCCCATGACCGACAGCGTTCAATATACCGCTGTGGGAGGTGTAGGAGCACGCACCGGCACTAAGGTTGCCAAAGACAAATCTGCCTTCACGCCAGAAGAGAAGAAGTTGCATAACCTCGACCGAGTAGCGCGGAATGCAATCCTGACAACGCTCAGCGATTCACACCTCGGAAGGGTGCAAGACTGCAAAATGGCAAAAGAACTATGGGGTGCCCTGGTGGTACTGAGCCAAGGAACCCCGAGATCAAAGAGAATAAGCTCGAGCTAGAGCTTCAAAAGTTCGAAACTTTTGCCATGGAGCCCAACGAAACCATTGACGAGCTTAGCGTTAGATTCACCAATCAGATCAATGTGATCAACGAGCTGGGGAGAACGTTCACCAATAAAGAGATGAACACCAAGATCTTGAGAGCGCTGCCTCGACTGAAGTGGCTTCCTTTTGCTACTTATTTATGCCGCTCAGATCTTAATGCTTTAACTCCTGATGTTATCTTTTAAGAACTAAAGACGGAGGAGTTCGAGCGTAGTCTACCCCAAAGATGCTCAAGTGCTCCAGCTGACACTCAAATAGACCATGCTTTCAAAGCAACAACAACACATCCGGAGCCAACCCCATTTCTACCAAAGAAGACAAGAGTCGCCCGGATGCTAAGTCTTCCGAGACTCCTGCTACTGACCATCTTGCGCTTATGGCTCTCAAATATCAAAGGAAGAAGGAGAGAGTCAGAAAGCTTAAGAAATACCACCGAGATTCTCCCTCAGGTAAGAAAGATCATTGTAAAAGGGAAGAATCTAAACCTTCTCCTGATTGCAGGAACACAAAACCTGCTGCCAGTCTATCCAACAGCTCAACTGGAAAAGGTGGCAGAGTAACTGTGTGCTACAACTGCAAGAAAGAGGGACATTTCCAGTACGATTGTCCTGAGCTCTCAGTTGCTCAACGAGCGTAACGGCAGCCGTACGCGAGAAATTTGCCCGAAGAAGGCAGGCCTACATTGCCAGAGAGCTATCCGACGACTAAATCGAGGAAGATAATTTCATGTATTCTTCTAAAGATGAAGCTGCATTTATTGCCGTTGAGGTTGGAGAAACAGATCGTGAATCAGCGACTGAATACTGTCTGATGGCCGGAGAAGAGGCTGAGGTAAATTCGAAAGTTATTATAACCTCCTCTTCATAGAACACACACGACACGTGCTCAGCTACAGATGAACCTCTAGACGTGGTGCAAACATACGACGATCTACTAGAGGAGCAGATTCAGTTAAGCAGAGAATTCAGCAGAACTGTTCAGGAAGTGGAACAGGTAAAGGCTAAAAATTAGAGACTTTCTTCTGATTGTCAGGTCTCTATTGATTCAGAGAATCTCGTTGTGAGACTGAAGGAAGAGATTGAATCTCTTATGACTAAGTCTCAGCTTCAAGAAACTCATATATCAGTTCTGACTGAGGACAATTCTAAGAAAGATATTGAGATAGCTAGACTCAGTCAGAAGCTCGCAGAGGTTGAGAAGGACTACGAATCACTTCGGAAAAGTGATGAAGTTTGGCGAGGACTGATGATTGAACAGTACATAGGAGCCAAAGAGAAGTTGGAAAGTATGCTTAGAGCTCAAAGGCCACCAGTTATGAAAGAAGGACTTGGCTACACTCAGGAAGCTTCCACCTCTACTTCAAAAGGCTCAGAAATGTTGGCTGATAGGTTCGTCAGAGGAAAAGTTCAGATCACTGAACCAACAACTCAGGCGAAAAATAAACTGAAGATGATCGCACCTGAGCCGAGCAACAAGAAACAACTGACCAAAGGTTCTAGCCCCAGAACACCACGATCAAATTCAGGGGGAACTAAGAAGGTCGACGGGCGTAGCAAGGTATGGCGAGCCACCGTTTGAGCATCCAAGCACGGTTTGGTTCGTACTATTATGAGCCGGGGTCAGGAGGAGCACAAGGCTTCAGAAGAATAAAGCTCCTGAACCAAAAACTATAGGGAATTCAGTATCTCCAGGTCCAGTGAAGAAAAAGACTGACAAGGTTCAGAAAAAGAAGTTGTTTGAGACTCCTAAGCTCGCAAGACAGATTTGGGTCGCGAAATCACCGACTAATGCTTAAGGGCCTAAAATGAACCAAAGGGTACCTAAAAATGTTTCTGTTTTGCAGGTGCATAAGGACCCTCGGATCGTGGACAACGGCTGCTCGAGACACAAGGGGATATGCTTCAGTTCCAAGGGGATATGGAACACTGAACATTGAGACTGCTTCAGTTCCAAGAGTAACTTATGTTGAAGGACTTCAACATAATCTCCTTTATGTCAGTCAATTATGTGATAATTTGAATAGAGTTATCTTTGACGCTGGTTTCTGTGACGTTGTTGACAAATCTACGAGGAAAATAGTGTTATCAGGTTCGCGGAAGAAGAACATCTACGTTGCAAACTGGAACACCGCTGAACCTGAGGCTTGCTTACTTGCTTAGATGAAATCTAGTGATAAAACAAGATGGCCGTGGCATAAGAGACTCACCACCTGAACTTCAAGGCAATGAACAAGCTAGCCAAGAACTCTAAAGTCAGAGGACTGCCCAATGAAGCTTTTGTCAAAAACAAAAATTGTGAAGCATGTTTGAAGGGAAAGCAGACAAAGAAAAGCAATCCACCAATTCCGTCGCCTTCCACTGATGGAATCCTTCAACTGCTCCACATAGACTTTTTTGGGCAAGTGTCTCCAGTGACCATAAGAGGCAAGAAGTATGCCCTCGTCGTTATTGGCGATTATTCAAGATATACGTGGGGTCATCTTCATAGCCAACAAATCTGATGTCAAGACTGAGCTGCCAATACTGCTGAAGAAACTCAGTGTGGAAAAAGACATCAAGATTCAAAGAATTCGCTCAGATAGAGGGACAAAATTCCTCAACTCAGTCCTTAAAGAGTACTACGATAAGGAGGGGATTCAGCACGAGACTTCAGCAGCTCGCACCCCTCAACAGAACGGACTTGCTGAACGGAAGAACAGAACACTGAAAGAAGCAGCAAGAACGCTCCTAGCAGACTCTGGACTACCCTCAAAGTTCTGGGCTGATGCTATTGACACCACCTGTTACACTCAGAACCACTCACTACTTACAAAGCAACACATGAAGATGCCACACGAACTGTGGAAAGGAAGAATTCTTTTTAACTCTCATTTTCATATCTTTGGTTGTCCTTGCTTTATCCGCAATAACGAGAATGATCAGTTAAAGGTTTTTGATAGCAAATCTGATCAAGGAGTATTCTCAGGATACTCTCGAGTCAGTAAAGCATTCAGGGTCTTTAACTAACGGATCCTTTGCGTGGAGGAAAGCCCTCATGTTATTTTGATGAGTTTGTTACTGAGGACCGGAAACCTAAGAAGACAAATCCTGAAGATGTCAGCAGCAAGCTACAGGATCTCACACTAAACGATAAAGCTGAGAAGATCCAGCATTGTTGGGATGATGAGTCAGACGAAGAAGAAATCCAGAGCCATCCTGCAAGCACTGTAGCTGACCTGGTTGATTCTACTAAACATAATCAACATCAGGTAACAATGCTCGATGAGGAAGCCCTAGTGGTAACTGAGACCTCTACTGAGCATATAAACTCAGGGGGAATGACAAATGTTCCTGAGCTAAATGCCCCTGAACCTGGAAACTCAGTAGATCCTAACCTTCTTACTGAATTACTTCAGTCACAGAACAACACTACTGAAATGCCTAACACTCCTGTTGACTGTACAGAAGAAATCTCAGAAGAAGAAGCCAAACTCAGACGTTCCCGGCTAGACGCTCACTCTTCTGATTTAATCATTGGAGATCCATCAGCAACAGTAAGGACAAGATCCAGACTAAGCCAAGGACAAAGTGCTCTCTACTCCTGTTTCTTGTCTACTGAAGAACCTCAGTCGATAGAGGACGCTCTCAACGATGCTGACTGGATCATTGCCATGCAAGAGGAGCTGAACCAGTTTGTTCGTAACGAAGTTTGGAAGCTTGTTGATAGACCTAGACATCAACACTTTATCAGTACTAAGTGGGTCTTCAAGAACAAGCGAGATGAAAACAACGTCATCGTCAGAAATAAGGCTCGACTTGTTTCCAAGGGATACTGTCAAGCAGAGGGAATAGACTTTGACGAAATGTTCGCACCAGTCACCAGATTGGAAGCCATTCGTCTTTTCCTAGCCTATGCAACGCATCAAAGATTCAAAGTATATCAAATGGATTTTAAGTCAGCGTTTCGATGGCGTGCTGAAGGAAGAAGTCTACGTGGAACAACCGCCCGGCTTTCAGCAGGGACATCAGGTGTACAGACTTCGGAAAGCTCTGTAAGCGTTAAAACAAGCACCCACGCAGACCTCAGCGTGTTTGAGGCCTTGAAGTCAGTATTTAAGCTACCGGACAGCGGTATTTCTCCAGTTGGATATAAGGAGAATGAGCTCAACGATTACGCTCGTCGCTTCTGCGGACGTGACGACATCTTATTCAAGTCCTCCCTACCTAAGAACCAACTCCTTCTGGAGTATCGGGGCCTCGCCTACATCGTCATCTATATTCTGACGAGCGTCGCCGGTTCATTCGATCAGCTGTCTAAGTCTCGACTCCAGATCATGATGGCTATAGTAGTGGATTCCAGGTGAACTGGGCAAAGTTCCTAAAGACTGAGCTGAAGGCTCAAGCACAGAAGTTTGCGTCCACAGAGTCAGGAGAGGGAAGACTAATTAGTGTGGGCAAGCTACTGTACGGGACGAAGGTGTCCATTCTTATTGAGGATTCCGTTACCAATCACGCCTCATTCGCTGACATGAAGTACTTCGACCGCAAGCTGATAAAATTCAAGACGAAATCAGCGGCCGAAAATCTATTGGACGTGGAGCTGCTAAGCTCAAACGATCATCTATTGATCTGCCTCCACGTACCGATCAGCCGAAGAGAAAGAAGTTGTTCAAGCCTGGAGCTTCTAAGGCTGCTTCCAAGCCTGCTTCCCCTCCGCCCCCTCAGGAGGAAGAACTACTGGACGCTGACACTGGCATTGAGGGTGCCACTCTAAAGGACAAAGTTCAGGCGGATCAAGATCGAGGAGACACAAACTGGAAGAAGCTGATGAACCGGCTACTGAGGTTTCCTCAGAAGTATCATCGATGTTTCAGATGAACCGTCTTCATGCTACGGGAGAGGTCGCTGAACATATTCCGGAGATTGCCCAACATCACGATTTAGTCGACATTGCAATAAGGGCAAGGACACAGATGTTGCTGCGTTTCCTCAACTGGGATATTCTTGCAGACCTTATCCAGCAACACTCTGCATTGTCCCTACTGGCTGAGGAGCAAAGTATTCAGTCGGTGATCGGGTTTGGGGAACCCGCCGACATAATCTCCTTCGAGGACCTACGCTCAGCCATGCTATATCTTCTTGAGATCAGGTCCTCCTCGCAGGCCGCCAGAAGCCCATCGCCGCCTTCTCACCACGACGATGGTGATGATGATCAGGCACCCAAGGATGCAGAACAGGGAGATTCTGCTGAGGGAAAGATTCCCAGCGAGAAGGGCAAATCGCCACCTCCACCTCCAGAATCAGGTGCCGCCCCAGTTGCTTCATCTTCCAGGAAGTAACAACTGGCGCCTCGAGCAGAGGCTCGATACCTCTTCCTATCAGATAAAACCGATAGGTAGCATGTCCTCTAAGTTCGTCAACCGAGCGATCATGAAGTAAGGAGACAAGAATCGTCTCCTAGCCAAGGATGTCCATATCAAGTGGGCATAATATACAAAAGCTCAGACTGAGAAGGTTGACGAACTGGCTGGCGCAGTCAAGAAAGTCTCGGACGCTCCAACTCCCAATATTCAGGAGATCGTCGAGACTGCGCTAGTAGCTCGGAGGGCGGACTTGGCCGCTCAATGCCGCCAGTGCTCGAAGCCCAGCCAGAAGAAATTTGCTTGAGCAACCGCTCTGCGAGCCCCGACCACCGTCCCGTAAGACTATGGATGAGCGTAACGGCATGGCCACTTCCAGTGTCCAGAATGCCTTAGAAACTCAGGCGGCCGCCCTGAAGCTCATTCAGAAGGAGATGAGGGACTCCCTCGATGCATCGCTTCTGAAGCAGCGAAATGAAGCAGAGGCCCCAATCCACCAAATCCGCAAGGACCAAGAGGAGGACTGGGTCCACTATTGCGATGCAGTAGGGGATTTCAACACCACCTCAACTTCTATCAAGTCTGCTGTCTAG
The DNA here is from genome assembly GCA_028984105.1 of Lavandula angustifolia. Lineage (NCBI taxonomy): Eukaryota > Viridiplantae > Streptophyta > Magnoliopsida > Lamiales > Lamiaceae > Lavandula > Lavandula angustifolia. The sequence goes on along the minus strand of CM054803.1, from coordinate 26,281,972 downwards.
GACATTCAATGTGAAGTAGCAGCTATTAAAACTCTCCTGTCCTCGGTTGGTGATGATGCCAAAAAGGGGTAAGGAAGAGCTGAGCAGGTGGTGGCATAGTCTGTTGGGAGGGAAACAGTTAAGGGGGAAAGTTCAGCTCAGGCTGGAATGAGCTCAATCCCCCCTCCCGAAGTCCAAATCCCTTCTGTCCAAATTCAATCAGAGGCGCAACCTTCTGAAACTCAGCTACCCGCGCAAGCCGGAGGATCAGGTGAATGATCCTCAGCTCAGGCGCAACACATTGAAGAAGTCGCTCAATTTGTCGATCAAGAGGATGAGCCCTGCCGACTCAAAGACCTGGGAAAGAGAAAGCCACTGAAAGCACTCCTCCTCCTTCCCAGACGCCCAAATTCAAAACCAGAGAAGAGCAGGAGGAACACGATAAGAGAGTGGCTCAGCAGCTTCAAGATCAAATCAATTATGAGCTGAGAATGGAAGAAGAAGCAAACCTGAAAAGAAAGAAGAAAGTACCTAGGGCCAGAATGTCCAAGAATCAGGCGAAGCTGATATTGGATCAGCACAAGAAGAAGGCTCAGAAATCTGCTGATCCGGAGCCTACTAAAGACTCAGAGACGGACACATTGCCCTTTGCTCAGAGGATGAAGAATCTTCCTAAGCTTACATCTAAGCAGGAGGCAGAGGACAAAGCGACGTGGGATGCTGTGCAGCAAGGGCTGAACCTCAGGTCGAGGGACAAAAGAGCTGCAGGATTGAGGGAGAAGAAGAGGCAAGAGGATCTGGCAAAAATTATTGAGCTTACTGAACAGATTGCCAGAGAGCCAATCCTCGACCGGAGTAAGCAGATACCCAAGACTTCCAAGTTCTTCCAGCGTGGTGCTCAAAGACCTCATCTCAAGAAGATTTCACACCGCCGCGTAGACAAGTGGATTCCATGGAATCTGAATGAAGGGTGGGAGGAGCTAAAGATAGATTTCATCAAAGCATTCTACGTGTGGCAATGCTATCCTTCTGAAGTGTCGGTCGTCGAGCTCTTTGATCAATTCTTATATCGGTACGACGTGAACTTCGGAGCGCAGCATCAAGCTCATATTATTCAAGGAAAAGTCGCCCTTCACTACTCCTGCCTACCGACAGTTAAGTCCTCCGATGACAACACAAGGCATCATTTGCACAAAGGAGATAGAGGAGGAAGTAGAGACTGATGCCCGCCACAACGATCTGGATCTTATGCAGACAGATGATCTCATCCCCATCCAAGCGCTCAGAGAGAGACTCTACAAATCATATGGGTTGGATGCTCCTGCTACTAAGTCTGCGGATTTCAAGGCGAAGATTAAGAAGTTCAGACGCCAGTAGTATTTTCTCTTGTCTTCTGATGTATAGCTTAGACTGATGTACTATCTCTTCCATATATATAATATCATTTCTTTGCTCGGCCAGACAACTACTCATTGTCTTGTGGCCATGTTTTTATTGTTTATCACAACTGATCACTGAAGTGATCTGACACACACTCACATAACATGTCTTTCTTCTGTTATGCCTATCTTTTATCTGTTGATTACCCCTGCTATCACTGCTCAGTTTTACTGAATTCTCTTAGGTCAGTAGATTAGTACTTAGTGGTTTTGGCATCATCAATTAGGGGGAAATTGTTGGGTTATGAGTCAGTGATTTATTAGATCATCACTTAGAGGGTACTTTGAACTGTCATCAGTAGTTCATGTAATAGGACTAATTGCTTATTTCGGTAATGGGAAAAATTGTAGTGATTTATCGCTATAGAATTGAAGATCCCAAAACTCATCTTGTACCCTTAGTGTGTTGTCTTTTAGACTAGATGATGTAATAGGCTAGACTGTTCTTATTTTCGTTATCTATTTTGTCTAAGTCCTGTAAGGGGTATTTGTTGGTCTGAACTTCAGTAGGAAGTTAAATTCGAGTAACCCCATGTCATCGGTCCGTAAGAGCTCGTGCTCTCGTGTCTCCAACTGACCATTATCGCAGAAGATTCCCATCAGCTGACCTCCAGTGAAGACACAGTATGAAGAGCTCAGTACCATCAGAGTCTCCGGCTGACTGCTCTCAGTAGAAGACCTTTATTAGCCGACTCAGATGAAGAAGTCAGTACGATCGTTCTAGATCTACTGTATTCGACAGGAAACGACTGCCCGACTTTTACTGTCATTCGAAAGTCAGCAGAGGATCATAGGAGGATGAGTGAGAGTCAACTCAGATCAAGACTGATGTCTGACAAGTCTCACCTACCACAAACCTCGACCAATAAGAAGCAACAAAAGCCTTACCTACTCTGACGACTAAAGTTGCTCTCATGTATAGTAACCAACCACTCTGTGACACTACTTCAAAACTCATGGCTGTTTTCCTTGGACGTTTGTGACACGTGGCATCCTCTTCTCCAACGGACAAATGCATGGGTCACGACTATAAATAGAGAAGCTTTTCCGAGCTCAACGCACGGGATATCAAAGGGAATACATGCTCAAAGCATTCAAGCTCTCTAGCGCTTTCACGACGATCCAGCGAAGAACTTGCTTAGTTGAATATCTGTAGTTCTTCTCTCTAGAGTTTCTTTAGTTCCCTCTTCTCTATCTAAGCTCAACTGTTACATCCATAGCTTAGAACATTCGAAGGAGTTCATTTTTTGTGAATCGTTCTTATTGTAAGAACTCCTTCATAGTTGGAGAAAATCCCCTCCCCTTCAAACTTCGGTTTGATTTGTAAAGTCACTAAGGACTATAACTTAGAAGCGGTCTCGTCCAAATGCACGCATACCTTGCCGAGGCTTGCTCAGATTAATCAACAAGAACTCCTGTTCAGCAGGACCGTGGACGTAGGATCCTGCGTATCCGAACCACGTTAAAAATCGCTTGTGTTATTTACTGTTTTATTGCATTGGTCTCAAACCGATTTACAAACTCACACTTTGCATAAAACGTATTTAAAAAGTGCACCAGCCAAAATAGATTTCGTTTGCGAAAACATGTTTTCAAATCGAGATGAAGTCTATCGGACCCCACACTTATCCGCGTAAAACTCTCCGACCGGAGTTCTTAACACCGACAAAAGTCGGCAGGGACGACTCGCAGTTGAGCCACTCTGACCCGCGATTAGAAGGTTACTATTTGACACTGTTCATCAGTCGCACTTTACAGCTCAGTTGTCCTTCGCGTTTGAGGAAAAACTTGTAATCAGGTGTATTCACCCCCCCCCTATACACCTGATACTCGTCTCCGGACCAACATTATGCCATTGTTCGTTTATAATCAATTAACTGGAGTTGAGTTAGTGGTCCCTAGGGTAATCAGAGACCTTGTTGATAGGACATGCATTGCCCCGGTTGGCCTGTAAGAGAACATTCTAGTTAGAGTAAATAATTTTGTCTATCCTGCAGATTTTTATGTTATAAATACAAATGTTAGGCAAGTAGAAGGTACTGCGGAAATGTTGTTTGGTATGCCGTTTTTGAAAACTATTAAGGCAATAACTGATGTTGATGAGGGGTCTATAAATGTTAAGTATTACATTGCTGATGCACTTAAGAAGCCTTATGATCATGAGAATAAAGATTCCCTTTCTACTGACGTAATTAAGAATTTTGTCCAAGAATATCTTGAGACGCATTTGTTGCAGGATAAGATGGAGCCTCTATAACACATGGATTGACTAACTTAGATATTAAGGATATGAAAGATGAAGAGATGAAGGAGAGCATCATGGTACTCTATGCCTCACTAGAAATTCCAACTGTCAGCAGTATCGCCTAGTTGCCCAAGCAGGCGGATTCTGATAGAATGTCACCATCAATAGTGGAACCACCGACGGGGACCGTTATTCCGCATCTATACAAAATGTGTTTCACCCGCCTAAGTAGAGCGACAACAGTCGTTATGTTCTAATGACCAGCCACCTATTTCAGAATTGAAGCCCAAACCTGAAAGGGGCAAGAAAAGGGTAACAAGGGAGCAACCTACCATCGTGTTGGCCAACCATAACTTATTCTTGAAGTATAAATCTGTTCAACTGCACATGTCGAGCATAAGTCATGTGTGTCAATGCAGCAAATGAAGAAGTTGTCAACCAAGTGTGACGAAAAATTTCAGATGGAGGCCTATATTGATTTCAATTGGTATAAAGACCATGGGATGAAATTGAAGCGGGTGATCAAGGTAGTGGATGTGACTCCACTGCGCATACTATCACACGATTGCTCTTGGAAGATAGTTTGACCGAAGACAATAAAGAGATGTGGTAACGGGAGGCACCCCGAGTTTATTTTTGTTATTTCTTCTCATTTTATTATTTGCTTTGCTTTTTGTGTTGTTGTCCAGATTTTTGTCTAAGTGTGATGACTGGACTTAAGTGCAGCTGTTGTGTCAACGATTTCCATTCGCCATTGGTTTGATGAACTTGCGGCTGTTGTTCTGCCTCGCTTGCCCAAGCGAGGCGATAGGTGATATCATTCTCCCACGTTTTATTTTCATTTTTGTTTTTGTGTTTGGTTGTTTTTTAGTCTGCTTTTGGTAGTGTCTTTCATATTCTTACACTTGATAGGGATCAAGTGTAAGGAGGGGGCGCGTTTATTTTCTTTTTTCTTTTGTTTTTGCTTATACTTGATAAGGATCAAGTGTAAAGAGGGTGTTTTTCTTTTTTATTTTGTCATGTCTTCTCCCTTTGTTTTGTCTTTTCTTCTTGCTCGAGGGCAAGCAAGGTTTAAGTGTAAGAGGTGGGTTGTTTTGAGTCGAAGCATGCCAAATTTTTTTATTTTTGAAGCACCGTTTTCTTGTTGAAGCATGTCTTATTTATGCCTTTGTGTTCAATATGCTTGCTTGTTTGACTTTGTAAAGAGTAGACTTAGGTACATGTATGTATGTAATTTTGGATGACGAAAAATAAACTTTGTTGGATCGAAGTTATCAAACAACTCACTTAAATGATATTTGAGCCTTAAAAGTAGGACACTTCCTACTATTCTTTTGAGAGTGCTTATCCGCAAAGTTGCAATAAATTTGAGTTACTTGTGATAAATGATAGGAGGCACTAAGGATTTTAGCCACACGACCGCGATGAAATATTTTCGACCTTACATTATCCCTTAGTGAGCCAAATTAAGCCTTAACCGATTTCTTTGATTTGAGTTAGCAAAAATTTAGCCAAGACCATTTTAAATTTTCTCTTGACCCATGTTATGGCTTGTCTTATGAACTCTTTTGTGCTTGATAATTGTTATTTTGAGGATTGTTAATGGTGTCCTCTGCTTGCCCAGTTTAGATGTGTTGTATTAAAAAGATAGGCCAGAAAATTATAATTGTAAAACTGCTATTGATAAGCCGAACGTAAGTTGCCTGATTGCACAGTCCGAGATCCATTCCATTTCCAATCATTCATGCAGATCGTAGTTAGAAGGAGAAGAAACAATGTTGCTTTCAGTTTTTATAATTTTTAGTTTAATTAAAAACCAAAAGTTTGTGTGATTGCTAACCAAACTCAAAGATAAGTAGAATTATGATGACTAATCTTCATTCCCTGTGTTCGATACCCTGTAGACTATACTGAAGTTAAATCTCAGCATTTTGCAGGATTTATTTGATGCTTTACAACAATCACCAACCACTTGTAGGGTAATAATTTTTTAACATAAATTATTAAGGTACCATCATTTACATTATTTTGGTTTTAGGGAATTAGAGAGGAAAGAAATAGAGAGAAAAGAATTTGGAGATAATTGATAATTTTCTCTCATTTGATTTAGTAGAGAAAGAGGAGAGGGGAAAAAATGATGGGTCTCACTTGATTTTTCATTCTCTTCAAACATGAGAAGAAAGATGAGAGAAAATGAGATCTGATTACAAAATGGTCAATAATACCATCACATAATAATTTAATAATAATTTCATTTTTTTAGATATTTATGTCTTTTTAAAATAAACATTATTTATTTCCTCTCTAATTCTCTACAAACAAACAAGCAAGAGAGAGAAGAAAATACTTCTTTCTCTTCTATTTTTTCTCTTTTTCTCTAATACCAAACAACATATAAAATTTACTTTATTTCTCAGCTTTCTCTTTATTTTTTTTCTCTTATATTTTTTTCCCACTCGTTTTCTCTCCAAAACCAAATAAAGGGTAGTCTCTCATTATTTTTTTCTATAATTTTATAATTTTACCAACTAATACGTGTTTAAAGTTTAAACACAATATATACTTTTGTTAAAATACTGTTATATATATTTATAGTAGGAACTGTATAAATTAAGAACTATGAATTAAGTAATCTACACTTTTTATATGTTATTAAATAATTTGGATATTGAGAATTCCCCAATTCATATTCTTTCTTTATATATAAATTTTTATGCACAAAAATATATAGAATATGTCTAAAACGTAAGGAAGTATGTATAAGAATTCGAAATTTTAGGTTTCTAGGTGACGAGAACTGCAACCTATTCTAATAAATATTCAGATGCAATATTCGGAACATTCTCGTCTCATCTTATATTACAAATGGCAGACTAACAAAATGTTAAAATGATTCATGTACTTGTTCAATAGTCTCAGTTTCTAAATTCATTCAAAATATTCTTTGTGTCCTTCATTTTACGTACCATTCTTATGATTGATAGTACATTAAGTAATCGTTTAATGATTTCTTTAGATATTAAAATAGGAAATAAAATAGGAGATAAGATACGATGTAATAAAAAATAGAATATTAATTGTAATGTAGTGGAAATGTGATAAACTGTTAGGCGGTAGTTCGAAATTTCCCACACGCAACTTGGAATGAGTTCACATAGGGAATGGTGCCTTTGAAAACGTAGTCTGTTTTAGGGTAAGGTGTTGGAATCCAGTTGGATAAGGTATCCAATCAAATAAAGCTGCATCATTTTTTAATTTTCTTATTAAAATAATACAAGTAATAAATATTTCTCGAAATGTTCCAAACTACTCTCTCCGTCCCACACATTTAATTTAATATTTTTTTAATAAATTATTATCAATATTTTTTTTATGGGATTCACAATTTTATTTAATTTTACACACATTAACAACTTTTATTAAAAATTGTGCGGAAAAAATTGGATTACATTTATAAGACTGAGGGAGTACTTGTTACATTCACTATATTTTTTATCATTTTTTTGGTCTGTAACTGAACATAATTTCGTTAGAATGAAGAAATGAAAAATAAATATATTATTACAACAAGCATAAATTATTTTTGTAAATATTTAATAGTAGGCAAATAGTAATGACCATTTTACTAAATATTACTCCGCCGTCTCACCCACGCAGCTTGACTTTCCTTTTTTCAGTGTACAGTTTAAAATGAGTAGTTAATTATATAGATGAGTGGATTCATGAATGGTTCTAACAAAAAAAAGTGACAGTGTATGACTTTTCATTTTTTGAAGGAGGATAAATAAATAAGATAACTCAAAAATGAATAAAAGACAAATCGACTACAGATGAAATATTACAGTACTTGGTTGTAACAGGAAGTCTTATTTTATTGATATGTTTGTTATAATATTTATAATTCCGTGTTATTTTTATTAAATATTCTTTTTATTCCATAAATAATGTCTCTTATTTTTTTGGCACATAATTTAAGAAGAGTGGTTGGTTGTAAGTAAAGGTGGTAGAGCCTTAAAAAAGTATGGTTGATTGTGTGTAATAACTTGTTATTTTCAAAAATAGAACATTATTTGTGGAACGTCTCAAAAAAGAAAGGACATTATTTGTGGGAGGAGGGAGTATCATGTAAAACCTTCTCAATATATCATAAATCCCAGTTTTTGACTTAGGTATCATTAAAATACAAAAGTAACCGTTCACATAAAAATTATCTACTATATACCGAAATTTAAATATATATCATCATTTTTTAAGAAAATCCACTATTACCAATTACTTTTAAGTATTTTGTTGAGTTTTTGTGGTCGGACACATGATTTTAGCACGTGCCTTATGATCGAGCACATAGTAGTACACTAGATCAAACAAAATAGACATGTGCCCTACCAAATTTGTATCGAGTGATCGGACAATATTAAGGTACGTGGTCAGATAATAGTATTGAAGTATTTTTTATGTTTTTTAATGAAGATATTTAGATAAACTAAATATATTGTAGATAGTTTTTTATTTGAATATATAGTTTTATAATTTACTAAGGGAATAGATTATTACAACAAACATCGTAAATATAAAAACAATTAAAAATAGACAGCCGCAGTGCAGCACAGCAAAGGATCCTCTATCCCAAATAATGGTGGACCACTTGGTGGCCCACCAATCACGCTCTGCCACGCGTGCATTGGTGGGTCATCAAGTTATCACCACACGACACATGTCCTCACCTTATTGGTTGGGACATGTAGTGGTCCACCTATTGGGGTAGAGGATCCTCACCCGTGCAGCACCACATTGTGTACTAGTTAGAGCCGGCAAAATGGGCCCGACCCGATGGGCCGGCCCGGGGTACCCGAAAAAAGGATTGAGTTGGGCTTTAAAAATAGAAACTCGAAGATGTGCTCGGCTTAAAAAGCCCGCCCAAAAAAACCATGGGCTCTATGGGGTTTGGGCTTAAAAAGCTCGGGGGATTTTGGGCTAAATAGCCAGCCCGAAAAAAAATGCATAATTATTAGATAATATTAATATTAATAAATATATATAAATGAAAAGAAAGATGTGAGAGAAAACTTCTCAAAGAAAGATTCAAAATGTAATTAATATATGTTGAAACTTGACGATTTTAAGTTGTTTATTGTCTTAGTTTGAATTTTTGTAATGTTTACTTGTATACGACTTTGAATTTTGATATTTATTTGTACTTAAATCTATAATATGATCTATTTAATCACTTCATAATTTATATATATTAATTTTATTTTTATACAACAAATATAGAATTATAAAATTATAAAAAAATATTAAATAAATTAGTGGGCTAAGCCCGCTCGCCCGCCCGAAAGCCCGAGGTCGGGTTGAGCGTCATAAATCATGACTCGATAAAGTACCGAGCGGGCTCGGACGGACCCAAAAATTAAATTGGCCCGATAGGCCCGGGCATCTTGGCCCGTCCACCCATTTTGCCACCTCTAGTACTAGTATGTATAGAACTAATAGAAGTGCTAATGTGCTATTTACCGGAAGAAATAGGTCATTTGGTGATAACTGGAAATTTGAGGGTCCTTCTGTGTAAATATACAAAAGATTAGCAGAATTAAGGCGGGATTATCAAAGATTAAAAATTCTATAATAAACCTTTGCCTACAATAACCATTTTCCGGAAGAGGGAAATTAGAGGCAACCGTTCTCTTTTCCGAATTTAGAAAATTAAAACATCGATTTCAGCAATTTCTCTTGTTGGGAATATGAAAAAGCTGCAATCTTGAAATGGGTTTCTACGATTCCGCGAAACTACCAATATTGAGCAAAAATCCTTTGTTTCCTTGACTTCGTTGTCTGCTAATTCCATTCGAATATCGTTTTTGAATAGGTTTAAGAACTTAGAAAAATTCATAACATTTTTTTTTGGCAGAAAAATGTGTGTTGAAGGAAAATAGTTTGTAAAGCTTGAATTTTGTTTCGTTGCTAATTTATCTTTCAAGATCTTTCTAGTTATCAATCCGATGCATCGTGTTTCGGAATCAGGCAGAAATATTGTAGAATGGTAGCGAGAAAGAGAGAGAAGGAGTGTGCGTGGGCGCGCGATTGTTGAGAATGGGTTTTTAAAGTTGAATCGTAGAAGGAAAGTGGTCAAAGAAAGTTTGAATCTTGATAATTGTTTGTTCTCTTTCGAGATCTTTCTATTTTTCTTGATGAGTTTTGTCGTGTGATCGTATCGCGCTACTGAAAATGTCGGATCTTTACGGAAGCAATGAATCTGAAGACATGTCCTCTTTTCTTCAAATTCTTCTCCAAAACTCGTCGTCTTCTGCCGCCACTAGCGATAGTGCTGCTGCCTCTGCGGCTGCCGGAGGCTTGTTTAGTGGCGGAGGGGCGGTACCGGAGTCCTCCACCTGCATCAGTTTTTCTGATCCGAGCTGCTTCTTCGCCAGAGAGTCTGGCCGGACGATACCTTCTAGCAGAGGCAAGAATCTGGCTTCCAGTTCTGAGGTAGAAGAAATTCCTTGATAGATTTTCCAGAATTATTCATAACTATCTAGAATTTCTGTGAATCTTTCTTGTTGATTAACAGTTATTTAGGAATAGACTTTCCAATTTTGGTATAAGCTACTAGTTTTCTGAAATATGTGGTTCATATGTTCCACTTAAGTCTTTCAATCAGAGTATCATTTTATGTTTCTTAGGATTCTGATTAGTATTCTTTTAAGGGTTGTGATTGCAATTTTATCCTTGCTGGATGTTGTGATCCTTAGTGATCATGAACTCTTTGAATTTGAATTGGATAAAATATAGGAAGCTGAAGGCTGTGATATACCAGTGAATCCGACTCTACCGCGTTCTTCAAAGAGAAGTAGAGCTGCTGAAGTTCACAATTTATCAGAAAAGGTTTGTTCAGATCTGAGCTTAAGTTTCGACTATGCTGCATATTTCCCTGATCACTGGCTATTTTTGACAGAGGAGGCGAAGTCGGATCAACGAGAAACTCAAAGCACTTCAGAATCTGATTCCAAATTCTAACAAGGTGTTTGTTTCTCCACAGCACTTCCCCTGAGTGATAATTTAACTGAACTTTTCAACTTGGAATTAATCTAATGCCAAGATGTTTGGTGTTCATAATGCTAGACTGACAAAGCATCTATGTTGGATGAGGCCATCGAATATCTGAAACAGCTTCAACTACAAGTTCAGGTTTTTGTTTCTTTTCTCCTTAAACATATGCTTGTGTGGTTTTGAAACTATATGCTCTGTCCATTGCAAAGTACTTTTGGTTTGATCAAGTTGTTGTCAAATTTCAGTTGAATTATACAATGTTGATGCTATTCCACCCCTTGTCTCTGAAGTTAAACTCTTGAGCTGTCTGTTTGTATGCAGCTGATTTTGTTGTATCATGAAAATCTGTTTCTTGAGCTGTCGTTCGTCTTCTTAGTCTATGCATGGTCTTGATAGCTATGGTGCATTGGTGCCTCATGTGAGGATGACTATAGAGAATACTCTGGTTCCTTTTATATTGAGAATGATACTTAAATTTTTACTATCTTATTTGAAACTACCTCCAAAATTTGCATTTGTTGCTTGTTAGAGTTATACTTGCTGTAGCATAGCACTACTCACTACATCTGCATGCCTAGATAGTAGATAGATACCTTCTTTGTTTTTAAGCATGATCACTACAAGGATTAACCGCTTTGAATGGATGAACACCATTGGGGGAAGAATGATAGCACCTTTATGAGAAACTACGTTTTTTTTGGATTTCTTTTTTCTTTTTGTGAAACACACTTCATTTTTCATAGTCTTGTGTTAAGTTTGTTAAAATTGTAGTAGTTGGAAACTTTACCTTTTTCCTTTCAACTGCATCACATTTGCAGATGCTAACAATGAGAAACGGATTGAGTTTACATCCCGGCTACTCTCTGGGTTCATTACAGTCATCAGGTGGATTGGATTTAGACGAAGGCCTGCTCCTCCAGTCAAACAGAGTCTCTAGGGACCAAGATCACATCTATATGCAAACTCCGAACCACGGCTCCCAAACCCTACCAATGCTCATGTCATCTGCACCAAACACTACTAACAACTCGGAAATGCTCCCTAGTTATGCAGCACCAGTGCAGAATCGTCTTGGGTTGCTCAATCATTTGGCCTCGACCAAGGTAACAATGTTCGTGTTTTGAGTCAGTCGTTCTATGTAACTATTTCTCACACATGCTTCCTCTTCAGGATATATGCAGGGATGAGACGCTGTCTCGGCTGCAGATGGATATAAGCTGCTCGGGGAACAACTCGTCGCCAGGGTTGTCTTCATAGTGTTAGTTAGAGAAAGAAGAATAAGAATACAGATTGGGAGAGTTGATGTTGATCCGACTACAGTTATTGGATATTGGAAATTAGCCTTTGAAATGAGGCGGCATACAGACCTTAATACCATGAACTCTCTTTTCATGCTCTTTTTTCGGTTAATACTCGAGACGTTTTTCATTGTGTTGTAATCTCGTATTTTACTTTGTTAAGGTTGTAGTATGTACTAGAAAAATATATAATTAACGAGATTGAAACACAGAAACAATTAGCTGATCTGGTGCATAACTAATGTTGAATCCGCAACATCTATATAAACAAAAGAAAACACGGCTAATTGGATTCAAAGTCGTCGGTGATGAACAGGTGCTTCTTCCAAACTCAATCTGTGTTGCCTTTCCAATCTCATCCAAGTCCTTCTGCACATCTTCTCAGCTTCAGTTTTCTCTATAAGGACAACGCCCATCACGGAGAAGGTGGCGGCCATCTGGAAGGTGGGCTTCCTCCCGAACTTGTTGCAGATTGGTGGAGATGGTCACTGAATTTCTTGTAATTATTCTCCTTCTCGAAAATCCTCATCTGTAGATGACACTCCTGCACGGTGTCATCAATAGAATACAGCGTTAATCAACATTAAGATTAATTATTTAATCGAATGAAAAATTAACTTCCGAGTCATATATTAATCGAGTTTTATGATGGAAACGTACGTTGGGCGGTTTGAATTGGGTTCCGATATTTCAACCCAAAAGGTAACCGGCGATGACATGAAACTGCAATGTGTTCTGCAATTTGAAGACCTAATAGACCTGTGAGCTCAACTTGGCCGGAATATCACCACCGTTTAATTGACTTTATATAATAAAAGTGTGAGAACTATATAATTAATTTATTATTTTGAATTGGTATGAGTGCGAAAGGTGTGGAGAAGTAAACACCTCTTAAAGGAAATGTCAAAATCTGTGACTTTCAATTTGAAGACGAAGTTACTCTCATTTTTTTTTGCCTTTATGTCTACATCTTTACTGACTTCAAAGCACCTCTTGGCTGTCGCTGTTGTCTTCAGCAAAAGTGGCAGAAGTGCATCCCTTTCTTACGTAGCCTGCAAAACTTGGTTGCCATCCATTGTTCACTCAACAAAAGGAGCCAGCTTGAATATTGTACACATCTGGATAGGGATGGCAAAAGGACTCGCTCGGACCCGTCAGACCCGATTTGGACTCGTACGCAATGGGGCGGATAATACCCGTCCCGTACTCAGGACCCGACCCGTACTGGGTCTGGGGTGATTCCGGTTCCTGCCGCCGCCCCGCCCCGCCTGAATCCACCCAACAAATTAGAATTTAGAAGTGTAAAAGTGTTATTTGTGATATTCGAACCCACATCAATAATTTTTTTAAATGCAATTATGCCGTTTAAGCTAATTTTCACATTTGTTAATATTTTACATATATTGTTATATATAAGAATATGACACTAAAATAAAATAAAAATTAATACATCTAACAAAAAATTAGCTTGTAAAATAAAAATATTAATTTTCTAGATTTCAATATACGATATTCAAATTGTAATTACGGGCATGTATTTCGAAAATGAAATTAATATTTTTATTTCCAAAATTTAAATTTAAAATTATTTTTTTATTTTTTATTTTCTATTCTTTAATTGAAATGGATTTTATGTATAGATACAATTATGATTAATGAACAATTACAATTGAAAACTTTTTATAACAAGTGAAAATACATCTAACAAAAATACAATACATATTAACTTTCTAGATTTCAATATATTACATTTAAATTTCTAATTTCTAATCATGAAAATGTATTTCGAAAATGAGATTAACATTATCTATATTAAAAATAAGTATTCATGAACTAATGAACTAATGAAAAATTATAAATTCACAACTTAAAATTCTTTATGACTAATGAAAAATTACAAATTTACAATTGAGTTTTTTTTTATAACAAATGAAAAACTACACTCTTATTATTCATGAACTTCATTCATAAGTTCATAAGAATCATAACATATACATAAGAAATTCATACTTTAATAAGAATCATAACATATGAAAGTATATATGAAAAAATTAAAGAAATATGATGAATAAAAGTTACAAAATATATTTGAAAGATAATTTTGTTTTTGTGTTTTATTTTTATTTTTCACATGAAATTTTAGTCATGCTTACTACAATCATTATATTTGATTAAAGTTACTACATTTTTATTTATGTTTTAAATTAAAATTAATAAAATAATACGTTAACATTATATATATATATTTTATGTTTATATAAATTTAACAAATAAGTTGTTGGTCTAGTGGTTATGAGTGTTTGTAAATTTTTGGATGACCTGGGTTTGAATCCTTGTGCAAACATAATTTTAAATTTAATAATACTTAAAATATTTGCGGGTCCGCACAGGTCCGGGGCGGGTCCGGGTCCATTTTTTAAGGCGTGGGGCGGGTCCGAGTCCAATGATACCCGACCCCGACCCGCAAAATTACCACCCCTACACTTGGAAAAGGCACCAAATTCCGGCAAATGGTGCTTGATTCCTATACTTACCTACCTGGTGTTGACTGCGATAATATCAGCCTTTATAATTAGGGTTTTGTTTTATACTGGTATTCAAGAAATTAGGGTTTGTGGAAACTTGAATTAATAATAGAAAATTACTTTTTTCTTTAATAATTTGATTGAAAATTAATATTTTTGTGATGCAATAAGTCTTCCCCAAAAATAATACTCCCTCCATATCACTCATCTTGCAACATTTTCTTTTTCGGACCGTCCCACTCATCTTGCAACATTTCATAAAATAGAAAAATGAGTGGACCACAATCATTCTAAACAAGTGAACCCTATTATCTTTTACATCACTACTTTACACTTTTACCCCACTATCTTAAACTCCACGCTCAATCTCAAATGTTGCAAGGTGAGTGGACAGAGGGAGTATATATTTGAAGAATTATTTTTTTTCAAAATTTAGGGGCCGACAATTATTTTTTTGAATTATTCTCGAAAAATAAAATATGAAATAAGGAAAAAAAAATCCTACCCCAAAATTAAATTTAGATTACAATTATGATTATGATTTTGATTTCGTAAAATGTAATTCGATAATCTTGATAACTTTGAGATTAAGATTGTAATCATTACTAAATTATAATTAGGGACAATTTCTTAAATACCCAAATCCATATTATAAATGTCAAATTTACCCAATCCTTATATTTGCTACACAAAATACCCACTTTTACTTAAAAATTCTGACTTTTCAGACTTGTCAGCCTACAAGTTCGTTATTTTGCTCCGTTACGTTCGTAAATGATTAGAATAGGGTATCTGAAGTATAACACAGAATCCCGCTCACAATCGACACATCACCAACGTCGAGCAAAAGCCATGGAATGAGATAATGCGCTCACAATTGCTGCAGAGCTAAAGTTAGCTCCGTTAGAGGACCGTTCACATCGCTTTACTGTTGTGTCCGTGAATGGAGATAAATTCAAGGTTCACGATGGAACGTATCAATGGAGGGTTCAAATTAGCAGAAGCGCTCGTGAATGTCGTGGGTGGCAACTCGATGAGATCCCGTGTTCGCATGTTTGTACTACTATCAGGTATAACAGAGTTTTTGTCTATAGGACTGTTCCATTCCTGTGTATTAACAGGTTTTTGTCTAGAGGGCTGTTGGACTAAATTTACTAGACTTCATCTCGGACGCATACAAGACGGAGAATTGGAAGATGATATATGCCAGAACACTGTATCCGGTACCAATGGCGGAACTAGAGGGGGGTCAGGAGGGTCGACCGACCCCCCGGCCGACGGAAGTTCGAATAAATAAGGTATAGGATTCGTATTCCTTATAGATAATTTTAGTGAAAAATATGGTTAATTATTTTCTTGTAGTGCAATTGGTTAATGACTTTATTTCTTTTAAGAGAGGTCTCATGTTCAAAACCCAATGTACTAATTTGATTTTCTTGTATTTGCACATGTTATGCTTTATCTTGTATAAAAGTTAGATTTGTGTGGTGTGTCGGGTATCACAGAAGACATCACAAATTGGTTGAATTGACAAGATATAAACAGTTATCACAGCTGAGACAACTTAAGGATAAGTTGTCGGTTTAAGCTGCAGTTTAGATAAGAAGTAGCTTGTCTTAGCTGCTTGCCTTTACTGGTACACTTAAGGTGGTGTATTGATGGATCACAGTGAGATGTTGTTGGGTGATGATTCCATCCTCAGCACTGTTTCACTCAGTGGGAAATGATTCGGTCTTAGACACTGATCTTAAGCTCAGTGGCCTTGTGCTCTGTACTTGTCTGAAGATTTGAAGATCCCAAAACCCTATCTGAATGATGAACCATTCCCTTGTATCTGTTTTGTCTCCGAGGTTTCGGACTCGGTAGACACTCTGCTCTGGTCAAGGCGCTCGGTAGCTTATCCGCCTCGAAGACAAGGTGCGAAGACTCGTGATACTTGGACTTAGCGGGAGCAAGATATGCGAGAGAGTCGGTTGAACCGAACTCGGCAGGAGTAGTTCACTGGACTCGTAGCCGATCTTCGATAGACTTATCTCGGCGAGTTTATCTACCGAATACAAGGTCGACTCAAAGAACGGCAGATAGTCTTCGGGATCTGTTAGAATCTTTTGAAAGACAATCGGCATTGTCATGTACGAGGAAGAGAGAAGTCGGCTTCATCCGTCTCGAAGTCCGTGCTTGTCTCAACCACTCCATCCACCTCGACGAATGACAAGCATACACATGTCTTCTCACCGCTAAAGCCTGTGATCCAACCTTTACCTAAAAAGGTGGGAAAGTACACTGTTACCTACACCAAAAGAGCCGTTTGCTACCAAAAAGAGAGAGAGAGAAGAAGATCGTCTCCAACGGATCTATTTCAATCTCTGCTCTATAAATAGAGGGATCATTCAAGATTAGAAGCTAGGCCCAGAACACAAGAGAGCGCGAAAAAGAGCGAATTCCGAAGAACAAAGTCTTAGCAAGAACTTGAAGAACAATCTCCGGCGAAAGACTACATTCTAGCTCATAGGGAATCAAGCTATACCGTCATATAAAGCCTCTAGTATCCAAATCGACGTTACACGAACTCAAAGCTTACCTTCAGCTGTTCGTCGATCTAGAAGCTACTCTCATATTCCCTATCCCTCTAACCCTAAGCTCAACCGTTCTTATCTATAGCTTAGACGAAGGAGTTCACATTTGAACCCAATCCTTATTGTATAAGGACTCCTTCACTGTTGGAGAAGTTTGTCAAACACTTTAAGTTTGATAGTGTTGTAAACTGAGACTTGGATCAGTATAAAAACCAAGACGCGGCTTTGCCCAGTGTGCAAGCTGACTGAGACTAACTCAGGATAATAAATAGCCTCCTGATCATTCGGGACAGTGGACGTAGGATTTGAGCGATATCCGAACCACTTAAAAAATCCTGTGTCTCTTATCGCTTTCTTAAGCTGTTGCATTGATTTTACTATTCATACCGAACATCATATTTAAAATCAATCAACCTGTCTCAAGGCATCTTGAACTTTTAATCTCTCGAACCGAGACTTAAAACGTTTTCTCACAAAAATTGATTTGGGCCTACACTATTCCGCGCACCGAACTCTTACCGTAGATACTCGGATTCGACCTAGTCGGTTAGCGAGATCTCGGTCGAGTCGATACTCTTAGCCTTTAACTCGATTCGGAAACGGTTGTCGCAGTACGCTCGAACCGTTTTAGTCGGACACCATCCCGAATAGGACTGTTTCGAGTTCGAAGTTGAGAAATCGAATCGGTGTATTCACCCCCCCTCTACACCTGACCGTACACTCGGGACCAACAGATGTGTTCTCCTAACTGACCTTAGTGGAGAACCAAGATCTCGGTGATTTAGCTGGTCTTAAGCTAGGTAAGACTTCAGCTAGGTGCATTTGACTATCTATATCTTTGACCTACTATGGTGAACGTCATCGCGACCGGATCTACGTATCTTGGGTGCTAGTAGTCATTTGTGGCTCAGGCTGGTTGTCTGTATCTTACAACCGTATCCTAGTAAAATGGGTTGATAATATCCCTGAGGAACTCGAAAGGATTAGCACACTAAACCCGGCCGGTTGATTAAGTTCAGGTGTGTTAATAAGGTGTTGGATATGAGTCAGTAGATTGATACTCAGCTGTTCTAGGGTTAAAAGAAATTAGGGGAAATCATAGTAGTACTATGGAATTGAAAGATCCCAAAACCGAGCTGATATCAGTAGATTAGTGTGTCGAGAGGATTAGCTGATGTATAGGTTAGACTTGATGTTTTGTTTATTGTTTTTGTCTAAGTCCTGTACGGGGTAGTTGTTGGGCGATCTTCCTGCTGAAGATACTTTTCGAACCCCATGTCATCGGTGTAATCGCTTGCGTTCTTCGTCGAAGCCGAATGCTAAACCTCAGTGGAGACGGCGCATCGGCTTACCCGATCTCGGTAGAAGACATTATCGGCGATGGTCATCGGCGGAAGAACCTATGCAAGCACAATACCTTCGCAGTCGACCAACCGACTATCGAAGGTCACTTCATCGGTCCGACGACTCACCGAAGAAGACAGAGACGTATTCGGCCCATCAGTACCCGACGAA
Organism: Lavandula angustifolia; assembly: GCA_028984105.1. NCBI lineage: Eukaryota > Viridiplantae > Streptophyta > Magnoliopsida > Lamiales > Lamiaceae > Lavandula > Lavandula angustifolia. The sequence continues at coordinate 26,263,348 of CM054803.1, read as the reverse complement.
AAGCGACCCCCGCACCCGAAGTCTTTTCGAATAGTTCGGCAGAAGACATACGAGGTTGTTTGAACGGTCAACTCGACACTCTCACCAACTACAAACCTCGACCAATGAGAAGCCGACAACGCTTACCTACTCTACAAGAAAGTTTGCTCTCATGAACAGTGCGCATTAACCGCCTGCTTGCAACTAGCTCGAATTTTTGGCCGTTTTCTTTGGAGGCTTGTGACACGTGGCATCGTCGTCTCCAACGGACATATACCATAACTCACGGCTATAAATAGAGAAGGATTTGAAGATTTCGAAACACGAGGAATATATGCGAAATCAAGGGAAAGCATTCAAGCTCACAACGCTCTAGAACCTTCAAGCTTATCCAGAGGACGAACTAGTTTTCATAGAACACTTCTTGTAGTTCATCTCTCTAGAGCTCTTTGATCCCTTTCTTCTCTAAACTAAGCTCATTGCCGTATTCATAGCTTAGATTCGAAGGAGTTCACATTTAGTGAATCGTTCTTGTTGTAAGAACTCCTTCTCGGTTGGAGAATATTCCCTCCCTTCTAAACTTAGGTTTGGATTGTGAAAGTCGCTAAGGACTATAACTTAGAAGGATCCGTCCCGCGTACGGTTTCCTTCTTTGAGACTTGCTCGATTAATCAACAAGTTTCTCTCGCTGAGTTCGGGACCGTGGACGTAGGATCTCGTTATCCGAACCACGTTAAAAATCGCTTGTGTTATTTACTATTTTATCGCATTGCATTTAACCCGGTTTTAAATCTTCACTTGCATAAAACGTATCTTAAAAAGCGCACGCCCAAAAGACTTTCCATTGCGAAAACACGTTTTCAAAAGAGACGACTCCGGCCTAACACTTATCCGCACTACGGCTCTCCAACCGAGTTTCGTAATACCGACATCGGCCGTAGAAGAGCTCGAAGCCGACTCACTTTGACCCCAGTGATCGAAGGCTTACTTGGCAATCGTTCATCGGTTGCAAACATCGGCTTCACCGACCTTCACCGAGAAAAAGAAACAGAGCTCAGGTGTATTCACCCCCCCCCCTCTACACCTGATTTTTCATCTCCGGACCAACAATTGGTATCAGAGCACACGGTGTTCAACTGATCGCCGGTTCTGTAATACTGGTCCTCTCGAACTGATCCCGAAAACGTTTTCTCTGCACAAGCATATCTTCATCTCATCCCTATACTCGTTGCAACATGTCTGACATGTCAGGTATTCGGATGGTGCCGATGTTCTCCGTTGAAAATTATACGATTTGGCGCGTGCGTATGGAGGCACATCTTACGTCACTCCACGACAGCATGGCAGATGTTCTTGAAACATGACCCATAATCCCCATGATCGACAGCGTCGTATTTGCTGCTTGAGAAGGCGTAGGAGCACAGACAGGTGCAAACATTCCCAAAGACAAATCTGCCTTCACACCTGAAGAGAAAAAGCTGCACAATCTAGACCGAGTGGCACGAAACGCTATACTGACTACGCTCAGTGACTCACACCTCGGCGAGTGCAAGATTGTAAAACGGCAAAAGAGCTATGGGATGCTCGGCTGCATCTTGAGCCAGAAACCCCTCGATTAAGGAGAACAAGCTCGAACTAGAGCTTCGGAAGTTCGACGCCCTTACTATGGAGCCAAATGAGATGATTGACGAGCTCAGTGTTAGATTCACAAACCAAGTCAACGTCATCAATGGGCTGGGGAGGATGTTCACCAATAAAGAGATGAACACCAAGATCTTAAGAGCGTTACCTCGACAGAAGGGGCTTCCATTTACTACTTATCTAAGACGTTCTGATCTAAATTCTCTAACTCCTGATGTTATCTTTTCAGAACTAAAAACGGAGGAATTTGAGCATAGCCTTACCCCGGAGATGCTCCAGTGCTCCAGTGACACCCACATTGATCATGCCTTCAAGGCAACTCAAGAAAAGCGGAAACAAAAATACTTCATCGAGCAAGGCAAGTGCTTGGTGAAACAAAGTCATCCGAAATATCTATCGCCGATCGGCTCGCGCCGATGACTCTCAAATATCAAAGAAAAAAAGAGAGAGTCGGGAAGCTAAAGAAGTATCACGAGATTCACCCTCGGGTAAGAAAGATTATCAAAAAGGGGAAGAATCTAATTCTACACCCGAATGCGGGAAAACAGAGCATAAAGCCTTGCTAGTCCTTCAAAGGACTCGGTCGAAAAAAAGCAGCGACAGCAAAGTCTCTACATGCTATAACCGCAAAAAGGAGGGACATTATCGCACGACCGTCCCGAACTCTCGGTTTGCTCGGGAGAGCGTAACGGCGAGCCGAGAAGAGAAAAATTCGCCAAACGAAGGCGAGCTTACATAGCCGGAGAGATATCCGACAACTCAATTAAAGAGGATACTTTCATGTATTCCTCTCAAGACGAAGCCGCATTCGTTGCGGTTGAGGAAACAAATACAAGTCCCGAAGAGTCGGCCGAATCTTGCTTGATGGCGGGGAGAAGAGACCGAGGTAAACTCTAAACCTAAAACAACCTCTTCTTCACATAGCACACACGACACATGTTCTGTCACGAGATGATCCTCTAGACGTTGTGCAAGCGTATGATGAACTACTAGAGGAGCGGATTCAGTGACGAGAGAGTTCAAAGAACGATTCAGGAACTTGAACAGTAAAGGTTAAAAATTAGAGACTTTTTTCCGATTGTCGGGTCTCTACCGAGTCGGTGGATCTAGTGGCGAGACTCGAGGAAGAGATTAAATCTCTTATGACTAAGTCTCGGCTTCAAGAGACTCGAGATCTCGGTTCGACCAAGGACAATTCGAGAAAGAGACCGAAATAGCTCAACTCAGTCGAAGCTCTCGGACGTCATGAAGGATTATGATTCACTCGGAAGAAGTGACGAAGTCCGGAGAGGACTCGATGATCGAACAGATACCTTGGAGCTAAGGAGAAGTTGGAAAATATGCTCGAGCACAACGACCAACCGTTGTGAAGGAAGGCCTTGGCTACAAACATGAAGCTTCCACTTCCAAGAGCTCAGACTTGCTGACTGATAGGTTCGTCAGAGGGAAAGTACAAACTGCTGTCACTCCACCTCAGGCGAAGAACAAACAGAAAATTATTGCACCTCGGTCGAGCAACCGTAAGAAGCGGTGACAAATGGTTCCAGCCCCGAGACACCACGATCAAACTCGGGGGAACCAAGAAGGTCGATGGGCGTAACGAGATAGAGAACCACCGTATGAGCATCCGGCTCAAGACGGTTCATACTACTATGAGCCCGGGGTCGGGAGAAGCGCTAAGACTCGAAGAAGAAAGCTCCCGAACCCAAAGTCAACAAGAAGTCGGTATCTCCAAGTCCTAAAGAGAGAGAAGCTGACAAGGTTCAGAAGAAGAAGTCTCGACTTCTAAGGTTCCTAGGCGATCTCGGGTTCCGAAATCACCCACTAACCTGTAAGGACCCAACCGAACCAAAGGGTACCTAAAAATGTTTCGTTTTGCGGGTGCATAAGGACCCTTGGATAGTGGACAAGCATGCTCGAGACACACGACACATCGGAAGAGCTTGCCGACCAACTACGTACAAGAAGATGGTCCCGCAGTGAGTTTGGTGACAACTCCAAAGGCTACACAAGGGGATATGGAACACTCGAACATTGGGACCGCCTCGGTTCCAAGAGTAACATATGTTGAAGGACTTCAACATAATCTCCTTTCTCGTCGACCAATTCTGTGATAATCATAACGAGTTATCTTTGACGCCGGTTTTACGTGATGTTGTTGACAAATCTACGGGGAAAACGGTGTTGTCGGGCTCGCGGAAGAAGAACATCTATGTTGCAAACTGGAAAACCGCAGAACCTGAGGCTTGCTTGCTTGCACAGACTAAATCAAGTGACAAGTCAGGCTGGCTATGGCACAAGAGACTCAGCCACCTGAACTTCAAGACTATGAACAAGCTCGCAAAGAACTCTAAAGTCGAGGATCGCCCAAGGAATCTTTTATCAAAGATAGAAATTGTGAAGCATGCCTGAAGGGAAAGCAAGACAAAGAAGAGCAATCCACCTATTCCTTCACCTTCCATTGATGGAATCCTTCAGCTGCTCCACATGGATCTTTTCGGGCCAGTCTCTCCAGTGACTATAAGAGGCAAGAAGTATGCCCTAGTCGTCATAGACGACTACTCAAGATATACTTGGGTCATCTTCATCGCCAATAAGTCTGATGTTCAGACTGAGCTGCCTAATCTACTGAAAAAGCTCAGTGTGGAAAAGGACATCAAGATACAGAGGATACGCTCAGACAGAGGAACAGAGTTTCTAAACTCAGTAGTTAAAAAGTACTGCGATAAAGAGGGAATTCAGCACGAGACATCAGCTGCACGCACCCCTCAGCAGAACGGACTTGCTGAACGAAAGAACAGAACACTCAAAGAAGCAGCAAGAACGCTCCTAGCAGACTCTGGACTACCCTCAAAGTTTTGGGCAGATGCTACTGACACAACCTGCTACACTCAGAACCGCTCACTGCTTACAATGCAACACATGAAGACGCCTTACGAACTGTGGAAAGGGAGAATTCCTTCTATTTCTCATTTCCATATTTTTGGCTGTCCTTGCTTTATCCACAATAATGGGAAAGATCAGTTGAAAGTCTTTGACAACAAATCTGATCAAGGAGTATTCTTAGGATACTCTCGGGTCAGCAAAGCATTCAGAGTCTTTAACTATCGGACTCTTTGCGTGGAGGAAAGCCCTCATGTTGTTTTTGATGAGTTTGTTACTGAGGACAGGAAAGATACTGAGCCAAACACTGAAGATGTCGGCAAGCAGCTACGGGGAACTGATTGATAAAGCTGAGAAGATCCAGCATTGTTGGGATGATGAGTCAGACGATGATGAAATTCAGACTCAGTCAACAAGCAATGTAGCTGACCTAGTTGATTCTCCAGAACAGAATCAACAACAGGTAACAACGGTCGATGAGGAAGCCTCCGTGGTAACCGAGACCTCTACCGAGAATATAAACTCGGGGGGGAACGTTAAATGTTCCCGAGCTAAATGCCCCCGAACACGGAAACTCGGTAGATCCCTAATCTTCTTCTTGAATTGCTTCGATCACGAAACGCACTATCGAAATGCCTAATACTCCTACTGACTGTGCAGAAGTAGTATCAGAAGAAGAAGCCCGACTCAGACGCTCGTGGCTCGATGCTCATTCTTCAGATCTAATCATTGGAGATCCGTCAGCTACTATAAGGACAAGATCAAGATTAAGTCAAGGCGAAAGCTCACTTTACTCTTGTTTTACGTCTACGAGATGAACCTCAATCGATAGAGGATGCACTTAAAGATGCCGATCGGGTCATAGCCATGCAAGAAGAGCTGAACCAATCGTGCGAAATGAAGTATGGGAGCTTTTTGACAGACCTAGACATCAGCACGTGATCGAAACAAAGTGGGTCTTCAAGAACAAGCGAGATGAAAACAACGTCATTGTCAGAAATAAAGCTCGACTAGTTGCAAAAGGTTACAGATCAAGTCGAAGGAATTGACTTTGATGAAACATTCGCTCCGGTCGCCGCGATTGGAAGCCATTCGTCTTTTCCTAGCATATGCAACACATCAAGGTTTTAAAGTATATCGATGGATGTGAAGTCAGCTTTTTACGAACGGCGCATCAAGGAAGAAGTCTACGTTGAACAACCACCGGCTTTCAGCAGGGACATCGGGTGTACTGACTTAGGAAAGCTCAGTATGGGTTAAAACAAGCACCCGGGGCTTGGTATGATACCCTATCGGACTTTCTACTTGAAAGGTTTTCGAAGAGGGGACGGTAGATCGCACTCTATTCAACATAAAGTCGAAGATGACATTCTACCGGTGCAAATCTACGTGGACGACATCATTTTCGGCCGCGTAAACGAAGTCATATGTCGGCGGCTTTGAGAAAATGATGAAGGAGAAATTCGAGATGTCTATGATGGGAGAGATGAATTATTTCCTTGGATTTCAAGTAAAGCAATCAGTGAAGGAATTTTCATCAATCGTGGCCAAATACACTCGAGATCTTCTCAAAAGATTCGGGCCGTGATTCCAAAGATGCCAGTCCAAGATCCCCATGAACACAAACTTTAAAATCGATCTAGACAATGAGGGAGCTTCGTTAACTCTACCGATTATAGAGCTATTATTGGTTCTTTACTTTATTTAACAATTAGCCGACTCGACATAACTTATGCTTTGTAGGTGTATGCGCAAGATTTCGACGAATCCCAAGCGAAGTCATCTAGACTCGGCAAGAAGATTCTACGATATCTAAGAGGAACACCCGATGTCGGGTTATGGTATCCCGCCGATGATAACTTAATACTAATAGACTATTCTCGATGCCGATTATGCAGGATGCGGGATAGATCGAAAATCAACTTCCGAACATGTCGGTTCCTAGGCGGCAAGCCGATATCGTGGTTTTCAAAGAAACAAAGCACTCGGTAGCTACGTCCACTACCGAAGCCGAGTACATGGCCGTAGGAAGTTGCTTGTGCCCGGATCCTTTGGCTTCGACAACAATTGAGAGATTATGGTATAACTCGGGATGAAGTGCCCATCTACTATGACTCCACCAAAGGTAATAGCTATAACTCGAACCCGGTCCGCATACGAGATGCAAGCACGTGGATATTCGACATCACTTCATCGAGACCATGTCGAGAAGAAGGACATCGAGAATGGAGAAAATCCATACCGATAAGCAAAGGGCGTACATACCGACCAAACCACTAGCCGAGAACAAGGTTCAAAGAACTATCGGTTGAGCTAGGTCCGCTAGATCCTACCGAGACAAGTCGGTAGAAGCCAACTACCGATAATGATATACTTAGCAACAATTGGTATCGCATGGAATCGGCACGACAGTCGAAAAACTTAGTACGGTGACTCGGTTGGGAGATGCACACTGCATACGGCAAAGAAGGGGGAACATGGTCATCAGCACAACCATCCTCCCGATAAATGATGGTAACCACCGATAAGTTCAGCGAAGAGGTTTGCGTAGTATCGTTACTTAAATTGTTCGAAGCATGCCGCATTTAATGCATCGGTCGCTTACATTCGCTTGTTAAGGAGCATTTATTTCTTACCGTTTATTATGTTTAAGGTTTAAGGGAAGGTCGGCGGGACCCTTCGCCCGTGTAATTAATGCTCTCGTCGCGCATTTAATGCATGTCTTCTCACTTACCTTTATTACGTATATCTATAGTATTGGCGGCTAAGTAATCATACCCTCTATATCATTCAATCTTAGACGTCCATCGATTTTGAAAGATTAAATTTGAACCATAGGATTCAAACCGAAGATCAAATCAACTAATACAAAATCTTTTCAACTTCGATTACTCCTCACTTTTCGCCATTCTCATATCTTAGAGCTTTTTCTTAGCGAATCGGTTATCTTCCTTACATCCTCATCCAAACCGCATTCTTGTATATTCATTCAAGCTCTATTTCACGGTAATGTATTAATACTCGCCGATAGTCACCGACTTACTCTATTTTCAAGTCCTAACAATTTGTTTTGCGATTTCAATGGCGATAGTACAGACTCCCGAGAAGATGGTTGAGATCATGACCATCCGGGTTCGGTTTGAGCCGACGATGGCTCTCCCAAGCAGTGGACCTTTCATATTTGGAGCCGGTATTTGGCGCCCTTGAGAAGTCGGGCCGGCAACTCTTGTGTCGAGGCATCCCCGTTCTCATCTGCGCGAGACAAGTTGTGGAGGCCTAATACAACCGGAAGTCGCTTGCCTCGGGAGGAGAAGAGGCTTCGTTTGTTTGACGGTGAAGTTACCCCAAATCGGTGGAGGGAGGCTACCCACTCCTTCAATATCTCGTAGGCTCTCGTTCAAGCCTTTCAACTCCCCTCGGCTGGTATCTCTCCCGTTGGTTATAAGGAAAGGGAGATAAATGATTACGTCCAAAAGTTACGTGGACGCAGCCGACATAGTGTTCAAGACGGCGCTACAGAGGAGTGTTTTGCTACCTCGGTACGGGGTTTAGCTTACGTTGTATCTCATATTCGACGAGCTCAGCTGGATCCTATGATCAGCTTTCTAAGCCGAGGATACAACTGATGATGATTATAGACGATGGAGTAGAAGTGAACTGGGCCGACTACTATACTACTCAGCTGAAGGCCCAAGCCTAGAAGTTCACTACTTCGCCTACTGGAGAGAGGAAGCTAACCAGTACAGGCAAGCTCCTATTCGGCACCAAGATGTCGGTGCTGATAGAGAGTGTGGTACAGAAACGTTCAGCTTTTGCGGACTCAAAGTCTTTTGATCTCAAGAGTATTAAATTTATGACAAAGGCTGGAACAGAGAAGTCAATTGGCAAGGGGCCACCTGAACCGAAGAGAGGCTGCGTCTCGCTCTGCCCCCATCTGTCCAAGTGCCAAAGAAGAGGAGGTTGGCTAAGACTCAACTCGTCTTGAGGTCACGCGTTGCTCGGCCACTTACCATTATTGAGCCGCCTCCTCCTTCTACTCAAGAGGAGCAACTACTTGATTCAGATACTGGAATCGAGGGAGCGACGATCAAGGACAATGTCCAAGTGATCAGCTCTGAGGAAACAGAGTCTGACGAGAGGGAACCGTCACCCGAACCTACTGCTGAGTGGACAACAACTGACACCACTCGATCTTGCGTCTTTGCCCTTGAGATTCAGCATGAGATACCGTAAATTGCCGAGCACGCAGATCCGGTTGAAATAGCGAAGGACAAGAGCTCGGATGCTCTTAAGGTTTCTGCAGACCGGGACATTCTTATTGACTTTGCCAAATCCCAGCGAATCACCGAGATGAGCTGCGACAGGAGGAGCTAGAGCTCCAAGCCAAGATTGGATTCGGAGAGCCAGCTGATGTGGCGTCCTTCGAAGATTTGAGAGCTGCAATGCTCTATTTACTGAGCTTGAGAGCTCCGACTGAAATAGCTCCGCCCCCATCTCCACCTTCTGATAAAGGTGATAATGATCATCAAGATGAGGAGATGGATGGCAAACCCAAGGAAGCAGACCAGGGAGAATCTGCAGAGGGACAAACTCCCCAAGAGAAGAGCCCAACACCACCCATAGTCACATCCGGTGAAGCTACAACTGCTCCAAAGTACAGTAGGGAGCGCTTGATCTCGTTCTCCGAGCAGAGGCTCGGAACCAGCTCTTATCGATACAACCCATCGGTTCCGTGTCTTCACGTTCTGTCAAAAGGGCTATCAAACGCCAAGGTGAGAAAAATCGACTCCTAGCAAAAGATGTTCATTTCAAATGGGAGAAGTACACCAAGGCTCAGAACGAAGCTCTAAGTAAGTTGGCCGCCGACATCTCAATTCCTAAAGAGGCTTCTCAGCCCGATTTCAAGGAGATAGTTGAGCGGACCCTAAGTGCTCAAAAGGCCGATTTAACGAAGACAGTCGAGCCATGCTTGCCGCTCAAAGCATAAAACTTTCTCGGAGCGGTGACTCGAGCCATGAAAACAGTTCAAAGCTTCATAGATGAGAGAAACAAGATAGCAACCGTTTCTCTTCAAACAGCCATCAAGCAACAGGCTGAGGCCTTAAAAGCCATTCAGAACGAAATAACAGAATCAAATGACCAAGCTCTGCTGGAACTCCATCAGGAGTCAGCCGCTCAGTTGAAGAAATCTAGAGCTGATCAGGAGAAAGACTGGGAAAACTACTGCAACTTGGTCAGTGATTTTGATAATACAGTTACCAAGATCAAAGATTCTGTGCACAATCTGGAGCAGGACGTAAAAGCTATCCGCACCTCCCTGGCAAATATTGCTGATGCCAAAAAGGGGGAAGATATTGTGAAAGATGAACCTGATACGGATACAGCTGACGTCCAGATCCTTGAGGGACAGGCTCAGGAGGCAGGACCCTCCTCAGCAGCCAGAGCCCTCACCAGAGAGATTCGGGGGAACAGGCTCGGGAGGCGGGACCATCTACTCGTAAAGGTACATCTACCGAGGTCCTTCTCCTTGATTTCCCACTACAAGCCACCCCTATCTCCTCTTCACTGCACACATAGATGAAATCGCTCAATTCCTTGAAGAACCAAACAAGAAGAAGAGTCTCAACAGTCGCCGCAGAGGTCGGGGAAGGAAATCGCTACTGAATCCACTACTCCTTCCTCCCCGGTCAAGAAGTTTAAATCAAAAGCGGAGCAAGAGGCATTCGACCTCAGAATAGCCCAAGAGCTGCAAGACAAGCTGGACCAGGAGCGTCAGCTAGAGGAGGCACTGGCAAAAAAAAGCCTAAGGGCAAAGCCGTCGTGGGCAAAGGAAAGAGAAAGGTCATTAATACAGTCGAAGAGCAAAAGAAGAAAGCCCAAGAAGATTTTGCTAAGGCTCTTCCGACTGAAATCAAAGCTACTGCTCAGAGTATTCCCATATCTACTCTTACACCTGAGCAGATAGCAGAAGATCAAGCGACCTGGGAAGCGACGCTGCAAGGACTGAGTCTCAGACGAGGAGACGCTAGAGCAGCCGCTCTCCGTGAGAAGAAAAGGATGGCTGACCTGGCAAGAATGAAAAGCCTATCTGATAAGCCAGCGGCCGATCCGAGAAAACAAATACCTAGAGGATCGAGGAACAGGAGGACTACTATCAGAACTCCTCGTATGAAGCTGATTCCTACACCTCATGTGGACAAATGGGTACCTGCTGATCTGAATGATCAATGGGAGACTCTCAAAGAAATGTTTGTTAAAAATCTGTATGTATGGGGCTTCTATCCGAAAGACATTCCGGCTGATCAACTGTTCGAAGAGTGTTTTAATGAAGTCTTTCCAGAACTCGGAGAACGGTTGCTGCCTATCATGAAAGAACTGAACATTCCTGTGAAAGCACCTGCATTCAGAAGATATCCTCCTCCCATGACTGCTAAAGGCATTATCATCACAAAGTCTATTGAAGAAGAAATCGAATCTGCAGCCTATCAGCATGAGTTACATCCGCATAGACCGTAAGATCAAGAGGAAATCCAGGTTTTGCGCAAAAGGATTTATAAATTTTATTGCTGGACCCTCCATCGATCGCTCGGTGGATTTCAAGAAGAAGACTCAGAGCTTCAGACGACAACAGTGATTTCTCCTCTTTGTTTTTGATAATTCTTTGTAATAGCATAGGAACTTGTACTTTGACGATCTATATTTAAGAGTTCCTATCGCTTGCTAGACAATCGCTCATTGTCTTTAAGCTTTTTAGTGTCATGTTTTCACGACTGATCACCAAGTGATCTGACACACACTCACATCAGTTTCTCTGATCTTGCCTTTCTCTCACCTGGCGAAGATCATTTACTATTATCGCTTTTCCTCGATGCTTTAAGGGGGAAATTGTTGTCGGTAGGACAATATCTTTAATAGATGTTAAGGTATAGAGGTTTTGGCATCATCAATTAGGGGGAAATTGTTGGATATGAGTCAGTAGATTGATACTCAGCTGTTCTAGGGTTAAAAGAAATTGGGGGAAATCATAGTAGTACTATGGAATTGAAGATCCCAAAACCGAGCCGATATCGGTAGATTAGTGTGTCGAGAGGATTAGGCGATGTATAGGTTAGACTTGATGTTTTGTTTATTGTTTTTTGTCAGTCCCGTACGGGGTAGTTGTTGGACTGATCTTCCGCCGAAGATACTTTTCGTAACCCCATGTCATCGGTGTAATCGCTTGCGTTCTTCGTCGAAGCCGAATGCTAAACCTCACTGGAGACAGGCGCATCGGCCTTACCCGATCTCGGTAGAAGACATTATCAGCGATGGTCATCGGCGGAAGAACCTATGCAAGCACAATACCTTCGCATCGACCAACCGACTATCGAAGCTCACTTCATCGGTCCGACGACTCACCGAAGAAGACAGAGACGTATTCGCCCATCGTACCCAACGAAAGCGACCCCCGCACTCCGAAGTCTTTTCGAATAGTTCAGCGAAAGACATACGAGGTTGTTTGAACGGTCCAACTCGACACTCTCACCAACTACAAACCTCGACCAATGAGAAGCCGACAACGCTTACCTACTCTACGGGAAAAGTCGCTCTCATGAACAAGTGCATTAACTGCCCTGCTGCAACTAGCTCGAATTTATGGCCGTTTTCTTTGGAGGCTTGTGACACGTGGCATCGTCGTCTCCAACGGACATATGCCACAACTCACAGCTATAAATAGAGAAGGATTTGAAGATTTCGAAAAAAAGAGGAATATACGCGAAATCAAGGGAAAGCATTCAAGCTCACAACGCTCTAGAACCTTCAAGCTTATCCGAGAGACGAACTAGTTTTTCATAGAACACTTCTTGTAGTTCATCTCTCTAGAGCTCTTTGATCCCTTTCTTCTCTAAACTAAGCTCATTGCTAGATTCATAGCTTAGATTCGAAGGAGTTCACATTTAGTGAATCGTTCTTGTTGTAAGAACTCCTTCTCAGTTGGAGAATATTCCCTCCCTTCTAAACTTAGGTTTGGATTGTAAAGATCGTAACTTAGAAGGATCCGTCCCGCGTACTGGTTTCCTTGCCGAGACTTGCTCTCGATTAATCAACAAGTTTCTCTCGCTGAGTTCGGGACCGTGGACGTAGGATCTCGTTATCCGAACCACGTTAAAAATCGCTTGTGTTATTTATCGTTTTATCGCATTGCATTTAACCCGCTTTTAAATCATCGGCTTGCATAAAACGTATCTTAAAAAGCGCACACCAAAAGACTTTACATTGCGAAAACACGTTTTCAAAAGAGACGACTCCGGGCCTAACACTTATCCGCACTACGGTCTCCGACCGAGTTTCGTAATACCGACATCGCCGGTAGAAGAGCTCGGAAGCCGACTCACTTTGACCCCAGTGATCGAAGGCTTATTTGGCACGTTCATCATCGATTGCAAACATCGCCTTCACTGACCTTCACCGAGAAAAAGAAACGAGCTCAGGTGTATTCACCCCCCCCCTCTACACCTGACTTTTCGTCTCCGGACCAACAATATGCACTGACTCAAGGATCAAGAATGACTATATTGAGGTGCAGCAGCTATGCTCTTTTTCCTTCGACCAGTTTTTATCCCAATTGGTTTTTCTGGCAAGGTTTTAACGAGGCAGTAGTTTCTTTTAGGGATGTTCAATCAAGGGGGATTGTTGTAAATATATTTTATACATATACTTACCATATATTGTGATGACCATGTAAACCTAAAAGCCCATGAGTCAATCTTGTACTCTATATATAGAGATCTCCACCCTCATAATAATACATATCTATTTCCCGTTCTCTCTATTATTCTCTCGTTCTATTTAGTTTATAACAAAATTTAAATTTTGTGATAGCTTCATTTATTTTATTTTTAGAATGAGGGTAATTCGCACATATATTAAATAAACTTCGGTATGTATATTATTTTGCAGATAAGCAGATTTATAGACATAAAAAACAAAAAAAAAATTCAATAGGCTAAAGTCTTAAATTATTCGTGACTTGGACTCTATTGCTAGTGCGCTAAAAAGTCTGCCAGATCTTTATTACACAATTAAAATTGGTTTTCTCTCGAATGATTCGGCGTTATACACGATATTAATCGACTATTTTGAAATAAGAGCACTATGCATGTTACAACGTCAAACTTGCTTATCCTATAAAATGACTTGCTTTGACTGGAACAGCCTTGAGAGGCAAAGCCTTTTGCAGTGAAAGCCCAAATTTCTCATTGACGTCTACTTGTTCACCTTTCCAATCGAAGTTGTGAATCAAAGATGCCACCATAAGGTGCACCATTCTGTAAGCAAACGGCAACCCCGGGCAGATTCTTCTGCCCGCGCCAAACGGAATAAGCTCGAAACTCTGCCCTTTGACGTCTACTTCTCCATCCAGAAATCTCTCCGGCTCGAATGAATCTGGATCCCTCCATATTCTTGAGTCTCTACCGATGGCCCATAGGTTGATCAGAACTAGAGCGTTTTTTGGCACCACGTAGCCGCTGATCTCGACGTCATTTTTGTCCTTCCGACGCGCTAAGAAAGGGCCTGGAGGATGATACCGGAAGGTTTCTTTGATCACAGCTTGTAGATATGGGAGTTTTGAGATGTCTGATTCTTCGAGTAAGGCTTTGTTTTCACCTATAACCATTTGGAGCTCTGCCTTGGCTTTGGTGAGTATGTTTGGATTGCGAACTAGTTCTGTCATTACCCATTCTACCGTGCCGGATGATGTGTCTGTCCCTGCTACAAATAAATCCTAGCACAAATTGTGTACAAAAAATTTTAATGAACTTGTTAGATCATTGTATATATATCATAGATCTATAAAAATAAATTAATAATCGAAAACACTAAAAGATGTAAATCATGATCATTTGAAATTAGGTCAAACTACCATCTGCTAATTATACGGCAAAATAAAAAAAATAAAAAAAAACTTATTCTTGAATTATATACAAAAAACCAATTGTTTTTTTAACCATATGTGAGATTCACTCGTTCACCGCTTTATGTATTTATATAAGATTTAAATATTCAAAATAGTCTTAAAATATCTAACTTTAAAATTGTATGAAAGTGTAACACGGCACTAAATATTTCCATCATCTTCTCATAAGCAATAGCAATAGCTGCAAAATCTCACATAAAACATAGAATTATTATATATGATTCGTATTTTTCAAGTTAAATGTGGGTTCTTACATAATCCACACTTTATCTATCTATATAATAAAACTAACTAATAAAATTAACACACAATAGTTTCACGTAATTTTAAGTAAATGTGGATATTTTTTTTCATTTTAAATAATTAGTTCCTATTTTTGATATATTGACTAACCAGAAATAAATGCTTTATATCTTCGCGTGATAACCCCGACTGATTTTCTCGAGTGATCAGCGCTTCTAGCAAATCGTTTCTCTTGACAGAATTCTCCGCCGACTCCATCCTCCGATCAATAATTCCGTCGAACACCGCCAACAATTTCCCCATATAACACTCGGCATCCCTCTTAATCCCCTGCGGATCAAACGCCCCAAGAATCGGAAAATAATCTGCAAGATTAAATCTCCCAAAAGCTCCCATCATAGAGAAGGATTTGAAGATTTCGAAACACAGAGGAATATACGTGAAATCAAGGGAAAGCATTCAAGCTCACAACACTCTAGAACTTTCAAGCTTATCCAGAGACGAACTAGTTTTCATAGAACACTTCTTGTAGTTCATCTCTCTAGAGCTCTTTGATCCCTTTCTTCTCTAAACTAAGCTCATTGCCAGATTCATAGCTTAGATTCGAAAGAGTTCACATTTAGTGAATCGTTCTTGTTGTAAGAACTCCTTCTCAGTTGGAGAATATTCCCTCCCTTCTAAACTTAGGTTTGGATTGTGAAAGTCGCTAAGGACTATAACTTAGAAGGATCCGTCCCCGCGTACGGCTTCCTTGCCTGAGACTTGCTCGATTAATCAACAAGTTTCTCTCCGCCGAGTTCGGGACCGTGGACGTAGGATCTCGTTATCCGAACCACGTTAAAAATCGCTTGTGTTATTTATCGTTTTATCGCATTGCATTTAACCCCGTTTTAAATCATCGCCTTGCATAAAACGTATCTTAAAAAGCGCACAACCAAAAGACTTTACATTGCGAAAACACGTTTTCAAAAGAGACGACTCCGGCCTAACACTTATCCGCACTACGCCTCCGACCGGAGTTTCGTAATACCGACATCGGCCGTAGAAGAGCTCGAAGCCGACTCACTTTGACCCCAAGTGATCGAAGGCTTACTTGGCACTGTTCATCGATTGCAAACATCAGCTTCAACTGACCTTCACTGAGAAAAAGAAACAGAGCTCAGGTGTATTCCCCCCCCCCTCTACACCTGACTTTTCGTCTCCGGACCAACATAAGGTCGAGTGGTACTACTCAGGAATATAAGATGTTGTTGGTCCCGAGAGTAACGTTCTGGTGTAGAGGGGGGGGGGGTGAATACACCTGAAAATCGATTTCTCAACTTAAAACGCGAACAGTCCTTTTCAGGAGAGTGTCGTACTGAACTGATTCAACAGACCAAATAAGTTGTTCTGAATCGCGTGGCAGAGTGACTGAGGGGGTGTTTGGGATAGCTGAAACTTATCGATAAGTGCTGAAAGTTGTTGGAAGCTGTTGAAAGTGATTGAAAGCAGCTGAAAGCTGTTGATTTTAATAATTTGTAAGTGTTTGCAAAAAGTGCTGAAAGTCAAAAATTAATATTTGAAAATATTAATAAATTGGTATCTTATAAAATGAAAATGTTATTTATTTCTCACTTATTAAACAAATTTAGAATTTTTACATAAATAAAATTAAAAATTTATTTCCACTCATATAAAATAGTATTATCATAAAAAAATATTAAAATAAAAATTAGAAAAAATTATTTATAATTAATATTATTAATTAAAATCAAGAGTAAAAAAGATTATAAATTATATTAATAAAAAAAATATTTACTTATTCTTTGTTAAATGACAACTAAAAATTATACATATAAATATCATTAATTAAAAAAATAGTTATAAAATTATAATAGAATGTATTATTTAAAAAGGTTAAAAATTATAAAAGCTATAAGCTATCAGCTTCAGCTGGCCGATACCAACTTACGAAAATTCTCTATCTTGGACCCAAATAGCTTTCAGCAGCTCTATAAGCTAGATTTTCCAAACCCCATATTCATTTCCCGAGACAGCTTTCAGCTATAAGCTGATTTAGATAAGCTATCCCAAACACCCCCTGACATTACTGAGGTCTGCTAGCTGATTAGAGTCAGAATTCAGTACCGTTCAGATAAAGTTCAGTAGTGCGGAAATGTGTAGGCCCAAATTCAGTTGAGTTAGGAAAACGTTTTTATCAAAACAGTTTCAGTATATTAGTGCAGTTGATTAGGCTTGCTGAAACTCAGTTGAATGATTTTAAGGATATTTTCAGTATGCATAGTAATCAATGCAACAGTAAATAATGAACACAGAACACAGGCGGTTTTTAAAGTGTTTCGGATCTAACAATCCTACGTCCACTGTCCCGAAAGATAAGGAAGCTATGTATTATACTGAGATAGTCTCAGTTGTTTTGTACACTGGACAAACACTGGTCTTGAGATTTATACTAAGCAAGTCTCAGTTTACAGGGTATCAAACTAAGTGTTTGAGAAACTCTCCAACTGTGAAGGAGTCCTTTACAATAAGGATGAGTTCGACTATGAACTCCTTCGTCTAAGCTATAGATATGAACAGCTGAGCTTAGGTTAGAGGGATAGGGAACGAGAAATTGGCTTCTAGAGCGACGAACGTCTAAGTATAAACTTGGGTTCGTGTTCATTCGCTTGGATACTAGAGGCTGTGTGATTCTGGTTAAGCTTGGTTCCCTATGAGCAGGTATGTAGTCTTTCACCGGAGATTATTTCTTCGAATTACTTGCGGAAGACTTAGAACGTTTATGAGTTGCTCTCTGAATGCTCTGTGTGTTCTTCGATTCAAGGTGAGCTTCAATTTGATTTTATCCCTCTATTTATAGAGCAGAGATAAGGATAGATCCGTTGGAGACGACGATCCTTTGTCTCTCTCTTGTGGGTAGCTAACGGCTCTTTCAAAGTATGGTTGCAGTGTCCTTTCCCTCCATTTCTGGAAAGTTGTTGACTTGCAGCTTTAACAATTATAGGATAGGTAGCTGCTCGTCATTGGTCGAGGTTCAGGAAAGTAGGTGAGACAGAACAGACTTCAAGGAGATCTGAAGTTGACTTCTCTCTTCCTCGTATTGACTCTGCTGATTTGACTTTAGTGAATCTAACAGTCAGAAGACTGTCTAGCCGTTGCTCAGTCTGATCTCTTATTCAGTAGCATGCTCCTGCTGAGTCGGCTCTACTGAAGATCACCTCTGAGTTCAGTGAATTACTCCTTCTGAGTTCAGTTCTACTGACTCCTTTTAGTATACTGCTCCTGCTGAGTCCAATATTACTGAGTGTTCTACTTCTTGTACTGAGACAGGTAATCTACTGAGTGCCTGAACCAGATGCAGAGTGTGTACTGAGTCTGAAACCTCAGAGACAAACAGAACAGGTTACAACTGATTGGTTCATCATTCAAGATAGGGTTTTGGGATCTTCAAATCTTCAGTAAATATTCAGAGCACAAGGCTACTGAGTTATGTCTCAACTGATTGTGAGAAGACTGAATCATCTCCCAACATTTTCCCCCTATTTGATGATGTCAAAACCTAACACTATAACTTATCAGAAATAGATCTCCTTACAGGTATTACAAGTAGAATCAGTGGAGTTGTTCTTCAAGTCCTTGACTACTGAGGGAATTAGGGAAGAAATTTCAGAACCTATACAGAAACTAATCAGCAATTTCCCCCTGTCTACAAAACATTTTCCCCAACAATACAAACTATTAGAATCTGACTAAGCAAAAATTGACAGAATATATAAGTACAGTGAGTGTGTGAGTCAATAATCACTTCAGTGATTCTGAGTGTTAAGCACAAAAATAAACAAGGCCATAAAGACAATAAGGAATTGTCAGGGCCAATAACATAGATGTTTTATAGATGAGAATAAGTTCAGTACAGGTACATCATCTGCTATACTATGAAGAACATAATAGAAGAATTACAAGAAATACAGAAGTTAATAATCATCTGAACTGCTTAATCCTATCTTTGAAGTCCTTTGATTTAGATTCAGGAAGAGGTAGTCCATACATCCTGTAGGTGACCTTCCTCGGCTCCGTATCTCCCGCAAAGTCACCGGATCATCTTCATCTAGGCACTTGGCTTCAGCAGCATCCTTGATTTCCTTCTCAATAACTCCATAGTGAACGGAGCCATCTAGTTTCAGTGGGGGCGGCATGATTCTTGGAGCTGGTAGTTTGACATCTACCTTATCTGCTACGGCCTTCTGAACTCTGGCAAATATTTCTATATCGGCTCTCAGAAGCCATTCAGCAAAGGCGACAGACTTGTGTTTTTCAGACCAGTACCTCCAGAAGTAATTTCTCTTTATGAAATCAGCCTTCAGTGTCTCCCACCTTTGAGTTCTCTCCCAAGGCATCCATTCATCAACTCTTGGCCATCTGTGAATTTTGAGATCAGTAAGTTTCCTGAACCTTCTATATCTGTAGGGAATGTCTGCTTTCTCAGGAATCCTCTGACTCGCTTCTTTTTCAGCTTTCAGCCTCAGGGCTTCCAAGTCTGCTAATCTGAACCTTTCTCGAGCTGCTTCTATCTGTCTTGCTTCTTCTCTTCTATACAGATACCTCTCCATCTGAGCCCAAATTTCTTGCATCTCAAGATCTTGTTCCTTAGAAGGGACATAGGAGGGTATGTGAGGCTCTTCTTCTGAATCAGCAGGTGTTGATGATTTTTCTTTCGAAGTACCCTGCTGACCAGTTGTCTGCTACTGCTGTTCCTTCTCCTTTTCCTTATCTGCCTCATCCCTCAGCTTCAGTGTTCTGGGAGGCAGTCTAAGTCCAGTCTTCTTTCCACCTGCTGGAGCCTTTGTCTTGCCTTTGGCTGGCTTCTTCTTAGGCTTATTTGCAGCCCCAGCCTCAACAATTTCTCTAGCCAATTTCTCATCAGCAGCAATCTGGGCTTCCTCCTCCGGAGTGACATACCTCTTGGGTCCTTTCTTCTTAGAGGGAGGGGTAGGAAGCGTCAGAATCTTCTTGCCTTTGCCGGCAACTGGAGGAGGCAGAGGAACCTCTTCCTCTTCAGACTCCTCGTCAGCGTACTCAGCAACCTCCTTGATTATGTCAGAAGGTGTTTGAGTTGCCTGAGTAGCCACGTCCTTGGGTCTTGAGCCGCTTGGGCCGGTCTCAGCAGACACTACATCACCTGCTGCTAAGACACCCTGGGCCTCGCCAGTCTGAGTGGAGGTACCAGTGGAAGCTGGGAGCTGAATCTGAGATGCTCCTGCCACTGACCTCACTCCTTTTGGTACCTTCAGTACCTTTTCTTTTCCTTCTGGTATCTTCCCTTTTCCTTCCCCTTTTTTGGCATCAGCAAATATGCTTGGGGTGGGAACTGATACCTTCTTGTCCAGACTTTTGTAAGCTGTTGCCAGATCGTCTAAGGCATATTGCAGCTTAGTCAGTCTCTCGTGCAGCTCATTCCTCTCCTTAGTAAGTTGTGCACTGTATTTCTTGTGGGAGGCGTCTGCTGCTGTCTGGAATTCCTGCAACTATTTTTCCACGCTCTCTTCTATGGGCTTCTGAATTGATTGAAGCCTGAGGTCGGAAGCCTGAGAGATGGAGGAGACAGATTCAGTATGTGCTTTTTGAGTGGCCTTGTAATCTTCAAGCAGTTGGGCTTGGCCAGCTTGAATCGTCTTCAGTTGCTCATCGAAGTCGGCTCTCTGTGCAGCAAGTGTGTTGTTCAGTATATTGGAGAAATCAGGGACTGGTGTAGTCTGAATTGATGTCCTGAGTCCCTTGATTTCAGCACTATGAGCCTGCGTGGTCTGCCTCCACGTCTTGTGGACGGCGCGGGCGAGGAGTCGGTTCTGAGTTGCTTGACTCCTTAGTGCCCTAGCCACTGACTTTGAGCGTCGGCTTTTCGGGTTGGGCGCTACTTCGAAGGTAGACTCAAGTAGCAGCTGAGATGGTTCAGCTGCCTTCGAAGTACCAGCCGCCGACTGACCTGGACCAAGGATGCTGAGCGGCGGTTCAGTAGTGGATGTGGGAGCATCCTTGTCCAGTTGAGTTCCCTCATCAGGCTTCTCAAGGCCTGAATCACGGGGTCAGACCCATCTTAGGGTGCCGATGCTGAGATGGGTTGTCTGTCGTTCAGCATGGCTAGCATCGCAGCCCTCAGATCTTCAAGGGAGCAAACGTCAGATGGCTCTGAGTAGCCAATCTTGCCCCTTATGATCAGCTTCTCCTCATGGAGCTGTTCGCAGGAGTGGTGCTTAATGAGGCGGTTCAGATTGTGCCACTCCTGGAACCGGATCAGCATGTGGAGCCTTGCCTGCCTTGCTAAGATGACTAAGTCATTGTGGCTGGCAATCTCCGGGATCCGTTCAGCAATCTCTAGGGAGGCTCTGGATTGGAGAACTAAGGCCTCAATCCCGATTGATTCTGACTCAGAAGTTGTCTCCAAATCTTCGACTTCTATTGGAGACGACTGCTTCTCAGCAGACGGTAGCTGCTTAGTGGAGGTACGTCCAAGGGGCTGTCGAGTGTTTGCACTGATTCAGCTTGGACCCCTTGGTCCACTGTTTCGTCACGCTCAGTGGAGACGGCCTTCTCCACTGACGGAGTCTTCTCGAATGACTCAGACTCATCCCTCAGTTGTAGAGGAGGCTCAGCAACTACTGCCTTCGGCACGACCTCACTGACTTTCTTTAGTCTCTTAGTCGGAGTTTTCGGAGTAGACTTGGGAGGGGACCTCTTCTTGGTGGGTGTGGAGGTCTTCTGAGTTTCGTACTTAGGATCAGCAGGCCCTGATCCTATCTGCTGAAGGGCCGCTGCCCTGCTCTAGAACCGGACTTTCTTCGGATTAAACTATTGCTTGTCAGCGAAAGTTATGTTGTCCGTTCCACAAAAATCTTCTATCATCACCGATAACTTCAATCCATATAATAGTTTTCCCTTTAAGGCAAGGCGAAAACTCTTCTTATCGAATTTTGCGGATTGAGTCATGATTTCTTTTAGAAAGAATTCGGTCCAGTTGATCTTCACTCGGTCGTGTATGGCCATCATGAGTTGAAGTTTTGGCCTAAACACCTGATCAAAGGACCTGGCCTGACTCGTCAGCAGCTGAGTCACTATATTAGCCAATGCTTTGTACTGAGGGAGCATGGTATTCTTCGAAAATGCGGCTCTGAAAGTTGTCGGCTTCCCACAGAACTCAGACAGATACTCATCCATCAGATCATCTTTGTAGGCTACGGTGCTGAATCCTTCGTTAGGTAGTTGGAAGCTTCTCTGGAGGGCTTCTCTGATCGACATCTGCTTGATTTCAATAGAGGTACGAGAGGGGTCGCCCACTGAATGAACGACATAACGACAACGGATGTCTCCCTCTACTGACTCAGAATTCAGATAGAGCTCAGCTATCTGTCGTGGGAGGAAGAACGACGGCTTCCTCGTCAGAAAACCTTCAAGGCCGGTTTCTCTGAGGGCATAGAAGATCTCCTCCATGTAGTCCTGTTCACAGACGTCGAACTCCATCATGAGTTCGCACCATACCCGATCCTTCTCGAGGATCTCTTGCATATCGGCAGGAGCGACTACGTGAGTTCCTGTCATATTATGTAATCTGCAAGAACAATAGATCAGTATCCAATACAATAGAGAAATATTAGCATATATGATACTGAATGATCATTAGAAGTTTACCAAAGATTTTTTTGAGAGGTTTTTGAAAAAAAATTTGCAAGGAGGCAGGGATTATCTCAGAAAAAACTAGGGTTCGAAATTTGCAAAGTAGAAATGGCGGTTTCAAACTTTTGAACGTATATATATATGTTAAGGAAGATAAACAGTTAATTATCCACGGTTCAGTTTGGATACACTTTTTGAGATGGACGGCCAAGATTGGATTTTATAAAATAGGCAATGATCATATTAGCCGCCTAAGTCAAAATACAGTTGTATATAGCCAAAGAAGTAACTTGATACGACATGCATTTAATGCGTTGCAGAGTTCAGCATGCTTTTAGATAGAATGTCGTGTATTTAATGTAAACCGTTAATATTAAACGACATTTCATAAGGCATTGAATACGAAGCTGAAACTGAGTCATAAATGCACAGAGATATTTCATTGGCGACTGAGTAGAGATACGCAAACCTGTCAGCTGAACATCGTAGTCAGCTGATACCTCGTGTAGATGGTTGCTGAGTCTCTACGTACTGAATTTACTCAGTACTGAGAGTGAACATTCCCCCTTGCTGAATGCTCCTCTCTTGAATCCACTTACTGACTAGAGTCAGTAGGGTTCAACGGACCTAGCTCTACTGGAAGTTCTCTGAATCTGGCTTCAGCTAGAGGCTTGATCAGTATATCAGCCCTTTGATGGTCAGTATGGATATTTTCCATCCTGATATCCTTCTTTTCGACATGATCACGAATGAAGTGGTGTCTGATGTCCACGTGCTTGCATCTCGTATGAAGTAAAGGATTCTGAGTGATTGCTATTACACTGGTACTGTCGCAGAATATCGGCACTTCATTCTGAATGACGTCATAGTCGTGTAGCTGCTGTCTCAGCCAAAGGATTTGGGCGCAGCAACTTCCGGCAGCCATATATTCAGCTTCAGTAGTTGACGTCGCTACTGAGTGCGGTTTCTTTGAAAACCATGAGATCAACTTACTGCCAAGGAACTGACACGTTCCAGAAGTTGACTTTCGGTCATCAGAATAACCAGTTAGTTCAATATTATCATCAGCTGGATACCACAAACCCATGTCAGGTGTTCCTCTAAGATAGCGGAGAATCTTCTTTGCTGAGTCCATATGACTCTGCTTAGGATTCGCCTGAAATCGAGCGCAGACACCTACAACATAAGTTATGTCAGGTCGAGTAGCTGTTAAGTATAATAAAGAACCAATAATAGCACGAAATTCAGTATGGTCTACTGATACTCCCTCTTTATCAAGATCGATTTTCTTGTTCATGTTCATCGGGATCTTGATTGGTTTGCCGGATGTGCAACCGAATTTCTTGATGAGGTCTCGAGTGTATTTACCTTGATTGATGAACGTTCCCTTCTCAGATTGTTTGACTTGAAAACCGAGAAAATAGTTCATCTCTCCCATCATTGACATCTCGAACTTGTCCTTCATCATTCTCTCAAACTGCTGACACATGATGACGTTCTTCGAACCAAAGATGATGTCATCTACGTAGATCTGCACAAGTAAGATGTCGTCTTCCAGTCGAATTCTGAATAATGTGCGGTCTACTGTGCCCTTCTGAAAACCTTTCTGAAGAAGAAACTCAGATAGGGTATCGTACCAAGCCCTAGGTGCTTGTTTTAACCTATACAGAGCCTTTCTGAGTCTGTAGACCTGATGTCCCTGCTGAAAGCCGGGAGGCTGTTCTACATAGACTTCTTCTTTCAGTACGCCATTCAGGAACGCAGACTTCACATCCATTTGATAGACTCAGAATCTGTGATGTTTTGCGTAGGCTAGGAATAGTCTGATTGCCTCCAATCTTGCAAATGGAGTGAACGTTTCGTCGAAATCTATCCCTTCAGCTTGACAGTACCCTTTTGGCATGAGCCTTGCTTTGTTCCTTACTATGACGTTGTTTTCATCTCGCTTGTTCTTAAAGACCCATTCTGTTCCAATTACATGTTGATGCTGGGGTCTGTCAACAAGCTCCCAAACTTCGTTTCTCGTGAACTGATTCAGCTCCTCCTGCATGGCTATGATCCAGTTAGCGTCGTTAAGTGCATTCTCAACTGACTGAGGTTCTTCAGTAGACAAGAAGCAGGAATATAAGGCGCTTTCTCCCTGACAGAATCTGGATCTTGTCGTTACACTTGTTGACGGATCACCAATAATCAAATCAGAAGTGTGAGCGTCCAGCCACGATCTACGATGTTTTAACTCTTCATCTGGAATTTGTTCAACACAGATAGTAGGTTAGTTAGGCATTTCAGTTGTATTATTCTGAGATTGAAGCAATTCAGTTACAAGAGTATGATCTACTGAGTCACCAGGTTCAGGGGTGTTGAGCTCAGGAACATCATTAGTTCCCCCTGAATTATTATCCTCAGTAGAGGTCTCAGTTACCACTTGGGTTTCTTCATCGACCTGAGTTACCTGGGATTGACTGCGTTCGGTAGAGTCAATTTGTTCGGCCTACTTCGCCGCCGGGCCGAGATTCAAGAGACTTATCTTCATTTTCTTCATCTGAATCATCATCCCAACATAGCTGGATCTTTTCAGCTTTATCTTTTAAGCTCAGATCCTGTAGCTGCTTACTGGTGTCCTCAGATTCAGGTTTAGAGTTCCTGCTCCTGTCTTCAGTAGGAAACTCATTAAAAACAACATGAGGGCTTTCCTCCACGCAAAGGGTCCGATAGTTGAAGACTCTTAAGGCTTTGCTGACCCGAGAGTATTCTAAGAAGACTCCCTGGTCTGACTTACTATCAAAAGTCTTCAGCTGATCTTTCCCATTATTGTGAATAAAGCACGAACACCCAAAAATATAGAAATGAGATAAAGAAGGCTTCCTACCGTTCCATAATTCATATGGTGTCTTCTTATGCTGCTTTGTCAGTAGAGATCTATTCTGAGTGTAGCATGCAGTATCAGTAGCTTCTGCCCAGAATTTGGTTGGGAGTCCTGAGTCTGCGAGTAGGGTTCTTGCTGCTTCTTTGAGTGTTCGATTCTTCCTTTCAGTAACCCCATTTTGTTGAGGCGTGCGCGCGGCAGACGTCTCATGCTCTATGCCTTCTGTTTTGCAGAACTCCTCCACCATAAAATTCAGGAATTCAGTTCCTCTGTCTGAACGTATCTTTATGATTTTAGTGTTCTTTTCGACACTGAGCCTTTTCAGAAGCGTTGGTAACTCTGTTTTGACGTCAGACTTGTTGACAATAAATATGGCCCATGTGTAGCGCGAGTAGTCATCAATGACCACTAATGCATACTTCATGCCTCTGATCGTCACCGGAGAGACTGGACCGAACAAATCCATATGTAGCAGCTAAAGGATTCCATCAGTGGAAGGAGATGGAACCGGAGGATTTTGATTCTTGTTTGCTTTCCCTTCAGACATGCTTCACACTGAGTGTCTTTGCTGAATACTTCATTCGGCAGTCCTCTTGCTAGAGTGTTTCTAGCTAATTTGTCGAGCGTCTTGAAATTGAGATGGCTGAGTCTTGTGTGCCAGAGCCACCCCGTTCTGTTGTCATTCTTCGCCATCAAACAAGTTTCAGGTTCAACTGAGTTCCAGTCAGCTACATTGATATTCTTTTTACGTGAACCTGACAACACTGTTTTCCCTGTAGATTTATCAATGACATCACAGAAACTAGCGTAAAAAATCATTCTATTCGAGTTATCACAAAATTGACTAATAGAGAGAAGGTTATGCTAAAGTCCTTCAACATATGATACTCTTGGAACTGTTGCGGTTCTAATGCTGAGTGTTCCATAGCCTCTGGTATAGCCTTTTGCGTTATCTCCAAACTCGATTCGGGGTCCTTCTTCAGTAGTATAATTCTTCAGTAGGTCCTTTTGGTATGTCATGTGTCTTGAGCATCCACTGTCCACATACCAAGGGTCCTTGTGCACCTGCAAAATAGAATTATATTTAGGTACCCTTTATTTTTTGATTTTGGGTCCTTAGATGTTTGTTTTGGAAACCCAAATCTGTCTTACGACCTTGGTAGTTTCAGACAGTTTTGCCTTCTGTACGGCTTTCTTCTTCTTCTTCTGACTTTTGGATCCTCTCCTGACTATAGGATCTTAGTAATATGACCCATACTGAGCTGGATGCGTCAGCTGCGGAGGTCCATACTGATCAGCCCATTTTGCTTTGCTGGTTCCCCCTTGACTGAACTGGGGTGATTTGGTGCTGATCTTCTTGTCAGAATGCTGATAACTGGGATGAGGTGCCTTCATCTTTTGTTTGTTCTTGGCTAGGGGGTTCAGTATCTTTGATGGTCTCCCCTTGAATAAACCTATCAGCTAGCCGGTTTTCTGAGCGTACGGGGGCAGATGTGGTGGCTCCATGGATGAATCCAAGTCCCTCCTTACTATGCTTAGGCTTGTTGCTTGCTAGCATCGCCTCAAGTTTCTTTTCAGCGCCCATGTATCGCTCTGTCATCAGGTTCTCCAGACATCATCGCTTTTCTTCAGCAGTTCATGCTCGGTCTGAAGTCCTGACAACTCTTGCTTCAGTAGACTCAGTTCAGTATCTTTCTGAGTCAAGTCATTGGTCAGTACTGAGATCTGATCTTCTTGATGCTCAGACTTGGCCATCAGAGAGTTTATCTCCTCCCTGAGTCTCAACACAAATCCTTCTAACTCAGTAGCAACCTGACGTCCTTGAGAAAGTCTCTGATTCTCTACTTTCAGGGTATCCAACTCCTGAAGAGTCTTACTGAGCAGCAGACTCATATGAATCTGCTCGTCGAGTAGTTCTTCATATGCAATCGTGATGTCCAGATTCTCATCTGCACCTAAAATAGTGTCGTGTGTGCAGTGTGAGGAGGAGTTAAATGGTGCGTGAGAGTTTACCTCATCCTCTTCTCCTTCCATGAGATACTTTTCACCGTCTTCTTCAGCTTCAAGCTCTATGGCCATGAATGCTGCTTCATCATCTGATGAATCCATGAAGGAGTCGACTTCATCTGAGCTCAGGACAGTCATACTGATAGTGTCCTGGCTTCTTGTAGTTATAGCAGGTTGTGACTCTTTCTTCTCTGCTTTCGTTGTCTTTCGACTGAGCTGAGTCCTCCTGTTTCCTGCATTCAGAAGTATGTGAGTCAGGAGTGTGCTTGGGTGTATATTCAGTCTTACCCTTAGAGTCTCTGACAACTCTTGAGAGCTTCCTGCGCCTCTCCTTCACCTTCTGATATTTCACGGCAAGCAGCGCGTACTTTTTGGCTAAGTTTCCTTCTTGTATATCATTGAGTGAAGGTTCAGCCTTGCTAGACGCCGGAGCTGCTGTGCTGACTGATGCTTTAAAAGCAAGATCGACTTGGGTGTCAGCTTCAGCTCACTGCTTCCTTTGAGGTAGGCCAAACTCGAACTCCTCAGCTTTAAGTTCTAAAAAGATATGGTCAGGAGTAACAATTTCTAAGTCAGAATGACGCAATAAAGTAGCAAAGGGAGTCCAGTGACCGTCTGGCAATGCCCTCAAAATTTTGAGATTCGTCTCTCGGTTGGAGAATATCTTTCCCAGCCCGTTGATAGAGTTCATCAGATCCGTGAATTTGACGTTCAGATCTTCAATGGAGTCACCAGGCATGAGAGACAGTCTCTCCAGCTTCTGAAGTTCCAGCGCGAGTTTGTTCACTTTGATCTTCTAAGTCCCCCAACTCAGCAGCGCTAGAGTATCCTAGAGTTCTTTCGCGAACTCGCAGTCCTGAACTCTTCCGAGATAAGAATCGCTCAGAGTGGTCAGTATGGCGTTTCTGGCGACTCGGTCTAAGTTGTGAAGCTTCTTCTCCTCAGGGGTGAAGAGACTTCTGTCTTTGGGGATCTTCTTCCCAGTCACCATTCCTCCTCCTTGTGCTGGGTCCTGAGCTACGACGCTATCAACCATTAGGACGATAGGTCCGTCCTCTAGAACCTCTGTCATGCTGTCGTGGAGAGAGGTTAGGTGTGCCTCCATTCTGAACCGCCATACTCCATAGTTCTCTACTTAGAACATGGGTACCATTCTGACTCCTGACATATCAGACATAATGAATAACGATATATATGAAGAATGATATGCAGTGAAAACGTTTTCCAGATCTGTTCAAGTAGACCAGTTTCAGAATAACAAGAGTCTTAGAGAACTCCCGCTCTGATACCAATTGTTGGTCCCGAGAGTATCGTTCAGGTGTAGAGGGGGAGGGGGAGTGAATACACCTGAAAATCGATTTCTCAACTTAAAACGCGAACAGTCCTTTTCAGGAGAGTGTCGTACTGAACTGATTCAGCAGACCAAATAAGCTGTTCTGAATCGCGTGGCAGTGTGACAGACTTTACTGAGGCCTGCTAGCTGACTAGAGTCAGAATTCAGTACCGTTCGGATAGAGTTCAGTAGTGCAGAAATGTAGGCCCAAATTCAGTTGAGTTAGGAAAACGTTTTTATCAAAACAGTTTCAGTGTATTAGTGCACTTGATTAAGCTTGCTGAAACTCAGTTGAATGATTTAAAGGATATTTTCAGTATGCACAGTAATCAATGTAGCAGTAAATAATGAACACAGAACACAGGTAATTTTTAAAGTGGTTCGGATCCAACAATCCTATGTCCACTGTCCTGAAAGATCAGGAAGCTATGTATTATACTGAGATAGTCTCAGTTGGTTTGTACACTGGACAAACAGTGGTCTTGAGATTTATACTGAGCAAGTCTCAGTTTACAGGGTATCAAACTAAGTGTTTGAGAAACTCTCCAACTGTGAAGGAGTCCTTTACAATAAGGATGAGTTCGACTATGAACTCCTTCCTCTAAGCTATAGATATGAACAGCTGAGCTTAGGTTAGAGGGATAGGGAACGAGAAATTGGCTTCTAGAGCGACGAACGGCTAAGTATAAACTTAGGTTCGTGTTCAGTCGCTTGGATACTAGAGGCTGTGTGATTCTGGTTAAGCTTGGTTCCCTATGAGCAGGTATGTAGTCTTTCGCCGGAGATTACTTCTTCGAATTACTTGTGGAAGACTTAGAACGTTTATGAGTTGCTCTCTGAATGCTCTGTGTGTTCTTCGATTCTAGGTGAGCTTCAATTTGATTTTATCCCTCTATTTATAGAGCAGAGTTAAGGATAGATCCGTTGGAGACGACGATCCTTTGTCTCCCTCTTTTGGGTAGCTAACGGCTCTTTCAAAGTATGGTTGCAGTGTCCTTTCCCTCCATTTCTGGAAAGTTGTTGACTTGTAGCTTTAACAGTTATAGGACAGGTGGCCGCTCGTCATTGGTCGAGGTTCAGGATAGTAGGTGAGACAGAACAGACTTCAAGGAGATCTGAAGCTGACTTCTCACTTCCTCGTATTGACTCTGCTGATTTGACTTTAGTGAATCT
This sequence comes from Lavandula angustifolia, assembly GCA_028984105.1. Taxonomy (NCBI): domain Eukaryota; kingdom Viridiplantae; phylum Streptophyta; class Magnoliopsida; order Lamiales; family Lamiaceae; genus Lavandula; species Lavandula angustifolia. Next base: position 26,233,597 of record CM054803.1, on the reverse strand, counting down.
GACAGTCAGAAGACTGTCTAGCCGTTACTGAGTCTGATCTCTTATTCAGTAGCATGCTCCTGCTGAGTTGGCTCTACTAAAGATCAACTCTGAGTTCAGTGAATTACTCCTGCTGAGTTCAGTTCTACTGACTCCTTTTAGTATACTGCTCCTGCTGAGTCCAGTATTACTGAGTGTTCTACTTCTAGTACTGAGGCAGGTAATCTACTGAGCGCCTGAACCAGATGCAGAGTGTCTACTGAGTCTGAAACCTCAGAGACAAAACATAACAAGTTACAACTGAATGGTTAATTAGTCAAGATAGGGTTTTGGGATCTTCAAATCTTCAGTAAATATTCAGAGCACAAGGCTACTGAGTTATGTGTCAACTGATTGTCAGAAGACTGAATCATCTCCCAACAGATGTTAATTAATTTAAGCTGTCAGTGAGCTTAATTAATTAACGGATATTTCTATCTTAAATATGGAGATCGATTACGTCTAAAATACAAGCCCTTGCTCAATTTGGGATAAAGGGGTAAGTCAGCACAGATTCTCTAGTGGAATGAATCTGTGTTTATTAATTAATTTTGCTCTGGGCTGAGCATAGATAATTAATTAATTTGAGGCCCTACTTTATTTCTTGTATTAGATCCATGATCTGGCCCAATTAGTTGCCTAGTTATTTATTGTCTCTCAGAAATCATTATTAATAGATTAATGTAATTTTTACATTATTTAATAATGTTGTTTATCTGGAATTAATTGGCTGGGCCAATTAATTGATAAATATTAGTAGCCTAGTGGATTAATTAATTATATTATGGGCTAATTATGTGGAAGCCCATTAGGAATGTAATTAAATTAATGGGCTACAAATATATTAATATTATATTGTCTTTTTAAGCCTATATATATTAGTATTCTGTTCATAAACAGAACACAAACATATATTATCTCACACGCACGCCGTTCGAGAAAGAGAGACAGTATTCTTATTTTCTCCAGTTCTCTGACTACCCAGAGGGAGAAAAAGGTTGGGACACAGATCAGAAGATCTGACACACGAGCAACAATCAGAGCTGCAACAACATATGAAGGAGGAAGGTATCGTTCTTAACCTCTATTTTCCTTCGATTGGTATCAGAGCCTGGTTTAGACTCTGATTGTTGCTGTTAGGAGCATGATTAGGGTTTATTTCCGTCGTTATTAGGCTAATTTCGTGTTTGGGCGACCTGCAAGCCACAGTTTTGACCCCGTTGTACCGTTTTTCTCGTGAGAAAATCCAAGAGTAGATCATAGGACCTGTAAGTTATGGGATTGTATTGTTTTTGTACTATAATTGGTCTGGGATGCATGAAAATCGAGGCATGACGGCGCGGGAGGACGAAAAAGGGCGAAACCCTAGAAACTGGCAGAATACGACCGTCGCCTTCAGGAGGTGCATGGGGGTGCGTGCCGACTCATTTTTTCGATCCGTTCAGATAGTTTTGTTCGTGTTTTTGTTAGCTTCGTCAGGATAGGTCGTACGACCCATTCCGATTTCAGGTTTGTCCGGAATAGCGTCGGAAAGGAGAAGTGGTCGTGCTGTCCAAAAATCCCCAATTCGGACGAAAACCCTAATTCGGCTAGGGTTTCGCCGCATCTTACGGTGGCAATTCCCGGCGGGTACGAGGTCCGATTACCGATCGGATTGAACCGCTGGATTCCTCGTCTTATAAACTTCGTGTCGATATATCGTATGGGATCATCCGATCCCGGATGCGATCAGAATCGACGTCTAAAGTTCGCTGTTCACCAAAATTTTTTCCGGCGAATAGTTTCAAAATTGAGGGAAATTGTTGGACGATTTCGGCCGGAATCCGTTCATGGTGGCCGAAAATCATCCAAGGAACATTACCCATGAATCAATTGAACAAATCACGGCTCGAAAAGTGGTGAATTTGCACGGAGGAGCTCGCCGGCGACGGGCTGCGAAATTCTACAGCTCCATGTCGCAGCGGCGCCGCTCCAGGCGGCGACTAATCACAGCCCAGACATATGTGGAACATCGGGCGTGGCTGGAGACAACGGAGGTAGGCCGAAATAGCCGCATCGGGGCGCGCGCGCGCGCAGCGGGGGGGAACAACGGCGCGCAGCCGCGCCCATTCCCACCGCAATCCGGCGACGGCGTTGTGCGGCGGGTCGACGGGGCTCCAAAGACGTCGGGGAGGCGGCGGCAGGACGCCAGCGGCGGCGGAAAGGCGGTGGCGGCGTTTTTACCTGAGGAAGAAGATGATGATATGGCGGCTGACATGGCGCGCCACGTGTCTGCCACGTGGCAGACGCCCTGATGACGTGGCACAAGACGGTTTCGTTGCAATTTCCAGATTCGAAGATTTTGAAGATCAAAGAGCTGTATTTTGATCGGACTATGTAATAGTTAGGAATTACGTGTTTTAAAGCCCGATAACGACGTTTTAAAATTCCTATTTGCGCATTTACTTATTATTAAGCTTTAGCATGCAATTATGTAATTAATTGCGCTTAGAAAAGCATGTAAATAGGATTTATGTCGTTATTAAGCATGTTTTAATTTTCACGAGCACGTTTTATTATGTGCGTTTGGAAATTGCTTGCTTTAGGAATTATGTGGATATGCATGATTCAAAACGAACCTTTTGAAGAAAAAGACTAAGCAAAGAATAAATTAAATATTTAATTAGATTCTATTTAAATTGGAAATTAAATATTTAACTGGACCTCCATTAATTGGACCATACACAAAAGTGGAACAATTATATGAGTAAACATCCACCTGAGTGGCTTTCTTGTATTTTTGAACCACGAGTTTTGTGAGATGGATTTTCTAATGTAATATTTAATTATTATTGAGTAGTGGGACCGAAGCCGTAAACGTCCACCTGAGTGGCTTGCGTGCCTAGTAAACACGAGTACCCTAGCAGATAATAATTAAATAAGATGGCCAATTAAATCAAATTGAATGCGGTATGGTTCGCGTAAGTATGCCAATTTTGAGAATTTGATCTTAATTCGGTCAAATTAATGGTCAAAGCTTAGATGTCACCGTGGGTACTACTTCCTAAGAAGTCCCTTCCCGCGTTTTAATATTAATAGTGACATGGTCCAGAGATATAGGATTATTAATTCCATTCGTCTTAAGAACCTAGGTGTGGATTGTAATTAAAGAGCTAGGTATATAGTTTGGTCAAGGGGTACACGAGTAAACGTCCACCTGAGTGGCTTGCGAGTGTGATCTCTAGGGCTATTCGAGTATTTAACATCATTGGTTTTTCAAAAGGTTACAATGATGGTTAATTACGAATTATGTGCAAATATAATTTCATACATGCTTTTAAATTATATTTTTCAGATATGTCTGTTCGAAAATTTTTTCGAGTTCCTAAACAGTTTCACCAACCAAACCCTAACGGGTTTAACAATTTTAAATAATTTCATAGAGTGGAAGAGATATCTTACCTTCCCAATAAATGCTCTGCAAAGGTCCTATAAGAACTTCTGTTTTAGGACCGCTATGTCTAAGAACGAGTTTACTGTGAGTATGTTACTCAAATCTTTGGTAGCGGTCAAAGAGGTTATAGGAAAGGGCAAGAGTGCTCAAGTCGTGAATATCCCTAGTAGTTCAAGGAATCCTCCAAAAGGCGGAAATCAGAAAAAGAGCAGAAATGGTGGTCAATTCAAGAAGAGCAGTGGGAGTAAGAAGACGGTCCTTATCGGCGGCATGCGAATGCCAAAGAAGAAAGGAAGGTTTTTCAATTATGGTAAGAAGGGACACTGGAAGAGTTATTATCCAGATGTCAAGGCAAAACAGAAAGTGACGCGAGTTGCTCTTGTAACTGAAACTGTTATGGTTTCCTCTTCTACCCACGAATGGGTAGTGGATTCGGGGGCAACTGATCATGTTTGTTACACCTTGCAAGGTTTCTTGCAGAAAAGGCAATTGACCAATGGCAATGTGGAAGTCTCAATAGGAAATGGATCGAAAGTTCCTGCAATTGCCATTGGAGATTTACATCTATCTTTTGATAGTTCTGTTTTAGTACTTAAAGATGTTTAATATGTGCCTGAGTTTAGGCGAAACACTATTTCTGTTTCAAAACTCTGCACCATGGATGGTTATAAATAAAGTTTTGATAGTGAAGTTTCTATCATGAAAGACGATGATTTTATCTGTAGTGGACCATTAAACGGATGTTTATATACTATTACTTGTAAACTGCGTAGTTCTGTTAATATTGCTTCCTCATCATCAAATCCTAAGAAGAGGAAAGAGTCTTCTAAGGTAAACCAAACTTATCTGTGGCACTTAAGACTAGGTCACATCAATCTTAATAGGACTCAAAGGTTGGTGGTATATGGATCATTGGAGTCTCTCCAAGTTGAACCATTTCCAACTTGCGAAATCCGTTTGGAAGGAAAGATGATGACTAGGCCTTTCAAGGCAAAGGATTATAAAGCCACAGAAGTTTTAAGTTTGATGCATTCTGACTTGTGTGGGTCTATGTCTACACAAGCTCGTGGAGGGTATGAGTACTTCGTCACAATTACTGACGATTACTCGAGGTATGGATATGTTTACCTTCTTCGCCACAAGTTGGATTGCTTTGAAACCTTTAAGGAATTCAAGGCAGAAGTGGAGAAGAAGCTAGGTAAAGAAATCAAAACACTATGATCTGATCGTGGTAGGGAATACCTATCCAACGAGTTCAAGGACTACTTGATAGAATGTGGGATTACGGCCCGTGACCGACAAAGACGGCACGCCTCGGCGAATGGTGTGTCAGAGAGAAGGAACCGAAGTCTCTTATAGATGGTTCGGTCGATGATGAGTTATGCAACTTTGCCAGTTTCCTTTTGGGGATATGCCCTAGAGACTACAACATACTTGCTGAACCGTGTGCCTTCCAAGTTGGTACAAAAGATCCCTTTCGAGTTGTGGAGCGAGCACAAACCCAACATGCACCACTTAAGGATTTGGGGTTATCCTGCTTATGTGCTAAATAGGCAGGCCGACAAATTGGAATCACGTTCAGAAGTGATGTTGTTCATAGGGTATTCGAAGGAAACGAAGGGTGGATACTTTTATGATCCTAAATAACAGAAGATCGTTGTTAGCCCTAATGCTCGGTTCTTAGAAGAGGATTACATTAGTAACCATAAATCTCGAGTCGACATCATCCTTAAGGAATTACAAGGTGGTCGAGTTCCACTTGAACAGCCAGTTGTGCAAGATAGTACTCCGCGAGTAATTGCACAATCTGTTAACACAACGCCTGACCCTGTTCGACGTAGTGGGAGGATGATATTTACACCTGATCGGTATATGTTCACTGGGGAGACGTTTGATGATCTCCCGGCAGATAAACAAGATACCGTGGATCCCTGGACTTACAACGAACCAGTGGGAGATATAGATGTAGATTCCTAGCGAATCGTCATGGACTCAGAATTTAAGTCCATAATCAATATGGATGTATACGAGATCACTGAACTACCTGAGGGCTGCAAGGCTATTGGTAGTAAGTGGGTATACAAGAGAAAGAGAGAGGACCGAATGGAGAGATCATGGCGTTTAAGGCCAGGCTAGTGGCGAAGGGTTTTACCCAGAAAGAAGGTATTGATTACGAAGAGACCTTCTCGCCTGTAGCAATGATCAAGTCCGTTCGGATTCTCCTTGCCATAGCAGCTCACATGACCCTAGAGATCTGACAAATGTATGTCAAAACCGCATTCCTAAACGGTCACCATGAAAAATGGTAGGAACATCTACATGAAACAGCCAGATAGTTATGTGAAGGAGGGCGAAGAACATCTAGTTTGGAAGCTTAAGAAGTCTATTCATGGACTTAAGCAAGCTTTCTGATTATGGCACCAGCGTTTTTGATGAGGTAGTCAATTCCTATGGATTTGTATTCTGTCCTAACGAGGTGTGTGTGTAACGTATTGTTTTAACGGAACAGTGGTGTTTCTTGCACTTTACGTAGATGACATCCTTCTCATTGGCAACAATGTTGAAGTGTTATCAGACGTAAAGATGTGGTTATCCGAGCAGTTTCAAATTAAGGACTTAGGTGAAGCTGCTTACATCCTTGTGATCAAGGTTATCCGAGATCGCCAGAAAGGATGTTAAGCTTGTCAAAAGCGTCCTACATTGACACTGTTATTGCTCGTTTTAGCATGCAAAAAGCCAAGAGAGGTTCAGTACCTTTCAGACATGGTATTTTTCTATCCAAGAATCAGTGCCCTAAAACGCCTGAAGAGATAGAAAGTATGAGGCTTGTACCATATGCTTCCGCTGTCGGTATCCTCATGTATGCAATGCTTTGTACGAGAGCCGATATCTCATATGTTGTAGGCATGGTCTCAAGATATCAGTCTAACCCTGGAAAGGAACACTGGACTACGGTCAAGCATATTCTCAACTACGTTAAATGGTCTAGAGATTATAGGCTTGTTTACCAGTCAGACAGTCTACTGTCTTTGGGTTATACAGAATTGGATTTCTAGGCTGACAGAGACGAGAAGAAGTCTACCTCGGGTTATGTGTTTACCTTGGGAGGTGGAGCTATTTCATGGAGGAGTGCAAAGCAGAAATGCATTGCGGACTCAACCATGGAAGCAGAGTATGTGGCTGCTTCAGAAGCTTCGAAAGAGGCAGTTTGGCTCAGGAATTTCCTCCTGGATCATGATATAGTTCAGAATTTGCTTAAGGCGATCACGATTTATTGTGATAATGCGGGTGCAGTGACAAATTCTAAGGAAATTAGATCTCACAAGGCGTCTAAACACATAGACAGGAAGTACCACATTATACGAGTATTCGTAAATCGAGGTGACGTGGTGATTGACAAAATTGGAACTGAAGTCAACCTAGCTAATCCTTTCACAAAGAGCTTATCACTCCCAACTTACGAGAAGCATGTTCGTAGCTTAGGAGTGGTAGAGATGCCCCCCACTTAGGACTACAGATGCTTTTGTATAAGTGGGAGAAGATGCAGTGATACATAGGATAGATAGTTGAGAGATAGTTGAGTACTAGTTTGTACCTAGAACTGACACATTGTATACTAAAAGTTTACTTTAGTATAACTGGGAGAATTGTTGGGATTTTGTATACTGGAATCAAATTTTATGCTTGTATACAATGTGTTTTGTCCATACAATTATTTTATTCTCCTATCTGATAAATATATATATTTGCACATGTTATCCTTTATCTTGTATAAAAGTTAGATTTGTGTGGTGTGTCGGGTATCACAGAAGACAACACAAATTGATTGAACTGACAAGATATAAACAGTTATCACAGCTGAGATAACTTAAGGATAAGTTGTCGGTTTAAGCTGTAGTTTAGATAAGAAGTGGCTTGTCTTAGCTGCTTGTCTTTACTCGTACAGTTAAGGTGGTGTATTGATGGATCACAGTGAGATGTGTTCTCCTAACTGACTTTAGTGGAGAACCAAGATCTCGATGACTTAGCTGGTCTTAAGCTTGGTAAGACTTCAGCTGAGTGCATTTGACTATCTATCACTTTGACCTACTATGGTGAACTTCATCGCGACCGGATCTACGTATCTTGGGTGCTAGTAGTCATTTGTGGCTCAGGCTGGTTGTCTGTATCTTGCAACCGTATCCTAGTAAAATGGGTTGATAATATCCCCTGAGGAACTCGAAAGGATTAGCACACTAAACTCGGCCGGTTGATTAAGTATAGGTGTGTTAATAAGGTCGAGTGGTACTACTCAGGAATATAAGATGTTAATTAATTTAAGTTGTCACTGAGCTTAATTAATTAATGGATATTTCTATCTTAAATACGGAGATCGATTAAGTCTTAAATACAAGCCCTTGCTCAATTTGGGATAAAGGGGTAAGTCAGCACGGATTCTCTAGTGGAATGAATCTGTGTTTATTAATTAATTTTGCTCTGGGATGAGCATAGATAATTAATTAATTTGAGGCTCTGCTTTATTTCTTGTATTAGATCCCTGATATGGCTTAATTAGTTGTCTAGTTATTTATTATCTCTCAAAAATCATTATTAATAGATTAATGTAATTTTTACATTATTTAATAATGTTATTTATCTGGAATTAATTGGCTGGGCCAATTAATTGATAAATATTAGTAGCCTAGTGGATTAATTAATTATATTATGGGCTAATTATGTGGAAGCCCATTAGGAATGTAATTAAATTAATAGGCTAAAATATATTAATATTATATTGGCTTTTGAAGCATATATATTTTAGTATTCTGTTCATAAACAGAACACACACATATATTTTCTCACACGCACGCCGTTCGAGAAAGAGAGACAATATTCTTATTTTCTCCAGTTTTCCGACCACCCAGAGGGAGAAAATGGCCAGGACACAGATCAGAAGATCTAACGCACGAGCAACAATCAGAGCTGCAACAACATACGAAGGAGGAAGGTATCGTTCTTTACCTCTATTTTCCTTCACGTAATTGCTCTTGATTTGTAATTGATAAAGTAATCTATGATTTCGTAATTAAGTTCCCTTATAATTATGTCATAATTTGAAATACCGTAAAAACAGAAACTCGAAATACCGTAAAACAAAATAAAAAGTTATAAATCTAAATAAAATATCTCAATCAAATACAAATAACGAAATCATCATAACCCCGGTCGTGTGTAGCACATCTTGAAGATCCTCAGAGCCTCCAATCGACGATCAATGGCTACATTGCCGAGGTTGCTGCCCCACTTGACTGTCGGGTAAGTGGCTATGAATCGCTCCACTACCATGCACGTCATCGGTCCATAGCTCCACAAGTCGTGCTGAACCAATTGTTTCTCAGAGGGCGTTATCTGCACAGTGGGCGACCGATCTTTAGGATCCAGATACCCGAATTCATTAGAGTCCCAATTGGAGCCGTATTGCAGATAAGGACCAATCAGCTTCCCCAAAGGTCTCAACTGGTTTATCCTACGCCTTCAGGTAAAATCATCGCCATTGTGGTCCAGAGAATCATAAACCTCAATCCTCCAATGACAATGGTCGATCCGAACAGTGAACCAGTGATCGAAGCAGAGACATGGCAGTAGCAGCTTCAAAAATTATAAAAATACTCAATATGAATAATTTGTAATATATAAATAAACCACTAAGAGAGATTAATATAATTACTTACGTATTTGTCATTATGCCACTTTTGCACATCGGCGGTCAAGTTTGCATCGACAATATACTCCATCAGACTTTCATTCGGCGTCCAGAAATGCCGATAATTGAAGTCCACATCGTGCATGTCATTATCCTGCTCCGGAATGCATTTCTTCAAATTTTGGCAGATCACGTTCTGTTAAATAAATGGAAAATATGTCAGTAATTATTTAATTAAATAAATAGAAAAAAAAATATTATTACTTACATAGAATATCGAATCGACTATTGCGGTCTGATGATAGTGGGGCGTAGCCTACACATCGATACCCCTGAGATTCTTCATCATCCTTAACGCTCCCATGTATAAATCCATGGTCCCTTGCTCCAACTCCTTACGAGGATTCTCGAGCTCGTCGAAAAGTGTTTGGAAGACAATATAATTCGCATCATACGTGAAACACCATAGTCCAAACGCGTGATGCTACCGATAATTTTTGAACGACTATGGTAGCGCCCAACATTTGGACACCGGAGGGGTTGACACGTGGAGTCGTCGATGCCTAAAATTAAATTAATTAAATTAAAAAAAGCTATAATTAAGTAACTAAATTAAATATATAAATTATATAGTACATGATAAACTGAATCAACGAAAAATTTATTGAGCCAATTGTGGTCAGTAGACAGGGTGGGCTCTATCCGTACCTGACTAGCAGACGATGCACCAACCTTGACGTGGTGTGCTGAAGGCTGCTCCTGATCGGGAGTATAATACTGACGCCAATTGCCACCATTAAAAGGAAGTGGGTGCATGGGTTGTGCATCGTATGACCAGCTCTGACGAGGCGGGGCAATTTCCGTAAACAGGGTCATAATAGTCAAACATGCTCCGGACCGACTTTAGAGCATAACAACCATGCTCGTAGACATTATGTCGACCTTGCATCGGTGGAATGACAGGTTGCTTCTCTTCATTATTCGACTCTTCCATGCCCATAACCTCGGGGCGGTACACCGAATCGGCTCTGTCCTCAGTCCGGGGGAGTTATCCCCCATCTCCATAATCTCGGGGCGGTACACCGAGTCGGCTCTCTCCTCAATCTTGGGAGAGTTATCCCCCATCTCCTCACGAACATCACGCTCACGACGGTGCCCCATCGACACCGATTGACTCATCACAAAGTCGTGTGGTGTACGGTTCGGACGGCTACCGCCCGCGTGAGAGGACATAGAAGCTAAGTCTTGGCTCCTAGATCGACCAAACACCGATCGAAATAGGTTCTTAACGTCGTGAACTATTTCTTGCCATAAGGTCCGATGTTCTTCCCTCACAACTGTTCGAACATCTTCGACTGACAAGAACTGCTGGTGATCGGGCTCCCTTGGTCCCGCCTCCGTTCGGACCCGCTTACCTCCTTTAGTGGAATGGCGTTGCCTCTGTCCAGTTCCTCTAGAACTGGATGGACGATGTGTCTGCTGTCCGAATTGGTATAGCTCTCGTTCCCTATGGTCCCCTATGATCGTGGGTTGTAATGGATTCTCAGCCGGAATGTAGGACACATGAAATCTATCGTCTCCAGTGACACTATGCCAATACGGTATTTGTGTCTCCGTATCGGATGGTGTGAGACCATCTCGAACAACATGCTGCATTACATTAAATAAAATATTATTAAACAACATTAAATTAAAAAATAAATATATGATAAACAACATTAAATTAAAAAAATTATAAATTAACTCTAAACTAAATATTTTTACCTGACAATGCCAGAAATTTTTAAGTCTACGCGGTTGGCCTCCACCGAAGAACCAATTCTTCCAACGAGGCAATCCAATTGTAGAAAACCTTACTGCATATATCACTCCTAAATCTGGAATGGCCTCGTAAGACCAAATCTACAATGAATGAAAATCAATATGGATTAGTATAGGAGTACATCAATAATTAAATTAAAAAATCATAATGCACACCTGAAGTGCCCAAACGGGTCCATAGAAATGATATTTTATTGAAATTTGTTCTGCCGTTCTCGGAACAAAACTACAATTGTGCTTCAGAGCACCATAAGTGTAGGAGCCCCATGGGAATTAGTAAAATGCCCTTAGATCGTACGCTAATACCCAAATTCCTGTGTCCACCACTCTCGTGTCGCTGTCCGATGACAAAGAAAAATAAGGCTAGAACATTAGTCACCTTTAAAAACCCCAACTCGTCTAACTCCAAATCTCCACTCTCGAACTTTGTCAGCAATTCTCTGCCCGTTATTGGTGTACAACCATTTAAAATGATGTAAACAGTCGAGGAACGGTGATCATGTTGAGCATGTCGATCAAAATTACAGGATTCAAACATTAAACCCGTGATAAGGGCCTAACAGAAACAAGAAAATCAGATAGTCATCCCAGACACAAAAAACCATATAACAGAATCATCTTCATCCGCTTGAATATCATAACACATCAACATGTGAGGAGCTTTGGTCACATTCCTACCTAGGGGTGTTACGGTATACCAAAAAATCGGTATACCGCATATACCGTACTAAAAAAATACCGAAGATACCAAATTTTCGGTATACCGTAATTTTCGGTAGGATATCATACCGTACCAAAGCTTTTTCGGTATGGTAACGATATGAGAATTTTCATACAGAGATATACCGCATACCGAAGTTCATACCGCATATATCTTGTAGAAAAGAGTGCAAAAATGTTGGTTACAAGTTTTGAACACAGATTGTTACAAATATGTTACTAATATCAAACAATCTTAATGTTATATCATGTTGGTCCCGAGAGTAACGTTCAGGTGTAGAGGGGGGGGTGAATACACCTGAAAACCGATTTCTCAACTTAAAACGCGAACAGTCCTTTTCAGGAGAGCGTCGTACTGAACGAGTTCAACAAACCAGATAAGCTGTTCTGAATCGCGTGGCGAGTGACGACTTTACCGAGGCCTCGCTAGGCGACTAGAGTCGAATTCGATGCCGTTCGAGATAGAGTTCGTGAGTGCGGAAATGTGTAGGCCCAAATTCGGTTGAGTTAGGAAAACGTTTTTATCAAAACAGTTCCAGTATATTAGTGCGATCGATTAAGCTTCTTGCGAAACTCGATTGAATGATTTTAAAGATATTTTTCAGTATGCACAGTAAATCAATGCAACAGTAAATAATGAACACAGAACACAGGCGATTTTTAAAGTGGTTTGGATCCAAGAATCCTACGTCCACTATCCCGAAAGATCAGGAAGCTATGTATTATACTGAGAAAGTCTCAGTCGATTTGTACACTGGACAAACACTGGTCTTGAGATTTATATTGAGCAAGTCTCAGTTTATAGGGTATCAAACTAAGTGTTTGAAAAACTCTCTAACAGTGAAGGAGTCCTTTACAATAAGGATCAGTTCGACTATGAACTCCTTCGTCTAAGCTATAGATATGAACAGCTGAGCTTAGGTTAGAGGGATAGGGAACGAGAAAGTGGCTTCTAGAGCAACGAACGGCTAAGTATAAACATTGGGTTCGTGTTCAGTCGTTTGGATACTAGAGGTTGTATAATTCTGATTCAGCTTGGTTCCCTATGAGCAGATATGTAGTCTTTCGCCGGAGATTGTTTCTTCGAACTATTTGCAGAAGACTTAGGACATTTATAAGTTGCTCTTTTAATGCTCTGTGTATTTTTCGATTCTAGGTGAGCTTCAATTTGATTTTATCCCTCTATTTATAGAGCACAGATTTGGATAGATCCGTTGGAGACGACGATCCTTTGTCTCTCTCGTTTGGGTAGCTAACGGCTTTTTCAAGTATGGTTGCAGTGTCCTTTCCCTCCATTTTTGGAAAATTGTTGACTTGCAACTTTAACAGATATAGGACAGGTGGCTGCTTGTCATTGGTCGAGGTTCAGGAAAGTCGGTGAGACAGAACAGTCTTCAAGGAGATCTGAAGCTGACTTCTTTCTTCCTCGTATTGACTCTGCTGATTTGACTTTTAGAGAATCTGAGAGTCAGAAGACTGTTCAGCCGTTGCTGAGTCCGATCTCTTATTCAGTAGCATGGTCTCGCTTGAGTCGGCTCTACCGAAGATCAGCTCGAGTTCGGTGAACTAGTCCTGCCGAGTTCGGTTCCACCGACTCCTTTCGATATCTTGCTCTGCCGAGTCCAAAGATCACCGTGTCTTCTACTTCGATATCGACTCCTTTCGGATATCTTGCTCCTGCGAGTCCGGTATCACCGAGTCTTCTACTGCAGTCTGAGGCGGGTAATCTACGAGCGTCCGAACCAAATGCGGATCGTATGCCGAGTCCGAAACCTCGAGAGACGTAACAAAACGAGTTACAACTGAATGGTTCATCAGTCAAGATAGGGTTTTGGGATCTTCAAATCTTCAGTAAATATTCAAAGCACAGGGCTACTGAGTTATATCTCAACTGATTGTGAGAAGACTGAATCATCTCCCAACATTTTCCCCATATTTGATGATGCCAAAACCTAACACTATGACTTATCAGAAACAGAGCTCCTTACAAGTATTACAAGTAGATCAGTGGAGTTGTTCTTCAAGTCCTAGACTACTGAGGGAATTAGAGCAGAAATAATAGAACCTATATAGAAACTAATCAGCATTTTCCCCCGGTCTAACAACATCTTCCTCCAACTATGCAATCTATCATAATGTAGCTAAGCAAAAATTGGCAAAATATATAAGAACAGTGAGTGTGTGAGTCAGTAATCACTTCAGTGATTCTGAGTGTTAAGAATAAAAACGAACAAGGCCATTTAGACAATAAGGAATTGTCAGGGCCAATAACAGAGATGTTTTAAAGATTGAAGAACGTTCAGTACAGTTACATCGTCTGCTATACTAAGAAGAATAGAAAAGAAGTTACACAGAAATACAGAAGCTAATAATCTTCTAAACCGCTTAATCCTGTCTTTGAAGTCCTTTGATTGGGATTCAGAAAGAGGGAGTCCATACATCCGGTAGGTGATCTTCCTCAGCTTCAGTATCTCAGCGAAGTCAGCTGGATCATCTTCATCTAGGAACTTGGCTTCAGCAGCATCCTTGACTTCCTTCTCAATGACTCCTTAGTGAATGGAGCCGTCTAGTTTCAGTGGGGGCGGCATAATTCTTGGAGCTGGTACTCTGACATCTACCTTGTCTTTTACGGCTTTCTGAACTCTGGCGAATATCTCTATGTCTGCCCTCATGAGCCATTCAGCAAAGGCGATAGACTTGTGTTTTTCAGACCAGTACCTCCAGAAATAATTTCTCTTAATGAACTCAGCCTTCAGTATCTCCCACCTTTGAGTTATCTCCCAAGGCATCCATTCATCAACTCTCGGCCATCTGTGAATCTTGAGATCAGTAGGCTTCCTGAACCTTCTGTATCTGTATGGAATGTCAGCTTTCTCAGGAATCCTCTGACTCGCTTCTTTTTCAGCTTTCAGCCTCAGAGCTTCAAGGTCTACTAATCTGAGCCTTTCTCGAGCTGCTTCTATCTGTCTTGCTTCTTCTCCTCTATACAAGTACCTCTCCATCTGAGCCTATATTTCCTGCATCTCAAGATCCTATTCCTTAGAAGGGATATAGGAGGGTTTGTGAGGCTCTTCTTCTGAATCAGCAGGTGTGGTTGATTTTTCTTTCAAAGTACCCTGCTGACCAGTAGTCTGCTGCAGCTGCTGCTCCTTCTCCTTATCTGCTTCATCACTGAGTTTTAGAGTTCTGGGAGGCAGCCTGGGTCCAGTTTTCTTTCCTCCTGCTGGAGCCTTTGTCTTGCCTTTTGCTGGCTTCTTCTTAGGCTTATTTGCAGCCTCAGCTTCAGCAATTTCTCTCGCTAACATACCTCTTGGGTCCTTTCTTCTTAGAGGGAGGGGTAGGAAACGTCAGAACTTTCTTGCCTTTCCCGGCAACTGGAGGAGGTAGAGGAACCTCTTCCTCTTTAGACTCCTCATCGGCATACTCAGCAACCTCCTTGATTATATCAGAAGGTGTTTGGGTTGCCTGAGTAGCCACTTCCTTGGGTCCCGAGTCGCTTGGGCCGGTCTCAGCAGACACTACATCGCTTGCTGCTGAGACACCCTAGGCCTTGCCAGTCTGAGTAGAGGGTCCAATGGGAGCAGTTATCTGAGTCCGAGTTGCCCCTGCCACTGACCTTACTCTTTTTGGTACCTTCAGTACTAGTTCTTTACCTTCCCTTCCTTCCCCCTTTTTGGCATCAGCAAATCGGCTCGGGGTGGGAACTGATACCTTCTTGTCCAGACTCTTGTAAGCTGTTGCCAGATCATCTAAGGCATATTGCAGCTTACTCAGTTTCTCGTGCAGCTCATTCCTCTCCTAAGTAAGTTGCTCACTGTATTTCTTGTGGGAGGCATCTGCTGCTCTCTTGAACTTCTGCAACTGTTTGTCCACACTCTCTACAATATCCTTCTGAATTGATTGAAGTTGAGGTCTGCGGCTTGAGAGATGGAGGAGAAAGATTCAGTATGTGCTTTCTGAGCGGCCTTATAATCTTCAAGCAGTTGCGCTAGGCCAGCCTGAATCATCTTCAGTTGCTCATCGAAGTCGGCTCTCTGTGCGGCGAGTGCGTTGTTCAGAATTTTAGAGAAATCAGGGACAGGGGATGTCTGAATAGATGTTCGGAGTCCCTTGATTTTATCACTCTGAGCCTCAGTGGTTTGCCTCCACGTCTTCTGGATGGTGCGGGCTAGTAGTCGGTTCTGAGTACCTTGATTCCTCAGTGCCCTGGCCACTCACTTCGATCGTTGGCTTCTCGGGCTGGGCGCTACTTCAAAGGCAGATTCAAGTAGCAGCTGAGATGGTTCAGCTGCCTTCGAAGTATAAGCCACCGACTGACCTGGACCATGAATACTGAGCGGCGATTCAGTAGTGGATGTGGGAGCATCCTTGTCCAGTTGAGATCCCTCATCAGGCTTCTCAGGGCCTGAATCACGGGGTGCGTCCTGACCATCGGGGTCAGACCCATCTGAGGGTGCTGATGCTGAGATGGGTTGTCTGTCGTTCAGCATGGCGAGGATCGCAGCCCTCAGATCTTCAAGGGTGCCAAGGTCGGATGGCTCTAAGTAGCCAATCTTGCCCCTTATGATCAGCTCCTCCTCATGGAGCTGTTCGCAGGAGTGGTGAATGATGAGGTGCTTCAGATTGTGCCACTCCTGGAACCGGATCAGCATGTGGAGCCTAGCCTGCCTTGCTGTTTCTTTGAAAACCATGAGATCAGCTTACTGCCAAGGAACTGACACGTTCCAGAAGTTGACTTTCGGTCAATTCTACAACCTGCATAGTCAGCATCAGAATAACCAGTTAGTTCAATATTATCATCACCGGATACCATAAACCCATGTCAGGTGTTCCTCTGAGATAGCGGAGAATCTTCTTTGCTGAGTCCATATGACTCTGCTTAGGATTCACCTGAAATCGAGCACAGACACCTACAACATAAGTTATGTCAGGACGAGTAGCTGTCAAGTATAATAAAGAACCAATAATAGCACGAAATTCAGTATGGTCTACTGATACTCCCTCTTTATCAAGATCAATTTTCATGTTCGTGTTCATCGGGATCTTGATTGGTTTGTCGGATGTGCAATCGAATTTCTTGATGACGTCTCGAGTATATTTGCTTTGATTGATGAACGTTCCCTTCTCAGATTGTTTGACTTGAAATCCAAAGAAATAATTCATCTCTCCCATCATTGACATCTCGAACTTGTCCTTCATCATTTTCTCAAACTGCTGACACATGGTGACGTTCTTCGAACCAAAGATGATGTCATCTACGTAGATCTGCACAAGTAAGATGTCGTCTTCCAGTCGAATTCTGAATAATGTGCGGTCTACTGTGCCCTTCTGAAAACCTTTCTGAAGAAGAAACTCAGACAGGGTATCGTACCAAACCCTGGGTGCTTGTTTTAACCCATACAGAGCTTTTCTGAGTCTATAAACCTGATGTCACTGCTGAAAGCTTGGCGGCTGTTCTACATAGACTTCTTCTTTCAGTACACCGTTTAGGAATGCAGACTTCACATCCATTTGATAGACTCTGAATCTCTGATGTGTTGCGTAGGCTAGGAATAGTCTGATTGCCTCCAATCCTGCAACTGGAGCGAACGTTTTGTCGAAATCTATCCCTTCAGCTTGACAGTAGCCTTTTGCCACGAGCCTTGCTTTCTTCCTTACTATAACGTTGTTTTCATCTCCCTTGTTCTTGAAGACCCATTTGGTTCCGATCACATGTTGATGCCGGGGTCTGTCAACAAGCTCCCAAACTTCATTTCTTGTGAACTGATTCAGCTCCTCCTGCATGGCTATGATCCAGTCTGCGTCCTTAAGTGCATCCTCAACTGACTGAGGCTCTTCAGTAGACAAGAAGCAGGAATCTAAGGCGCTTTCTCCCCGACAGAATCTGGATCTTGTCTTTACGCTTGCTGAAGGATATCCAATAATCAGATCAGAAGTGTGAGTGTCCAGCCATGATCTACGATGTTTCAACTCTTCATCTGAAATTTGTTCAACACAGATAGTAGGTGAGTTAGGCATTTCAGTTGTACTATTCTAAGATTGAAGCAATTCAGTTACAAGAGCATGATCTACTGAGTCACCAGGTTCAGGGGCATTTAGCTCAGGAACATCATTAGTTCCCCCTGAATTGTTATCCTTAGTAGAGGTCTCAGTTACCATTTGGGTTTCTTCATCGACCTGAGTTACCTGGGATTGACTCTATTCACGTAGAGTCAACTTCGCTACTTCTGCCTAGCTGGTCGAGATTCGATAGACTTGTCTTCGGTTTCTTTATCCGAATCATCATGCCAACATAGTCGGATCTTTTCAACTTTATCTTTTAAGCTCGAGATCCCGTAGCGCTTACGATGTCCTCGGATTCGGGTTTAGAGTTCCCTGCTCCTGTCTTCAGTAGCAAACTCATTAAAAACAACATGAGGGCTTTCCTCCACGCAAAGGGTCCGATAGTTAAAGACTCTGAAGGCTTTGCTAACCCGGGAGTATCCTAAGAATACTCCCTGATCTGACTTGCTATCAAAAGTCTTCAGCTTATCTTTCCCATTATTGTGGATAAAGCATGAACACCCAAAAATATGGAAATAAGATAAAGAAGGCTTCCTGCCGTTCCATAATTCATATGGTGTCTTCTTATGCTGCTTTGTCAGTAGAGATCTATTCTGAGTATAACATGCATTATCAGTAGCTTCTGCCCAGAATTTGGTTGGGAGTCCTGAGGCTGCGAACAGGGTTCTTGCTGCTTCTTTGAGTGTTCAATTCTTTCTCTCAGCAACCCTATTTTGTTGAGGCGTGCGCGCGGCAGACGTCTCATGCTCTATGCCTTTTGCTTTGCAGAACTCCTGTACCATAAAATTCAGGAACTCAGTTCCTCTGTCTGAACGTATCTTGATGATCTTGGTGTTCTTTTCGACACTGAGCTTTTTCAGAAGCGTTGGTAACTCTGTTTTGACGTCAGACTTGTTGGCAATAAATATGACCCATGTGTAGCGAGAGTAGTCATCAATGACCACTAATTCTTACTTCTAGCCTCTGATCGTCACTGGAGAGACTGGACCGAACAAATCCATATGTAGCGGCTGGAAGGAGATGGAACAGGAGGATTTTGATTCCTTGTTTGCTTTCCCTTCAGACATGCTTCACACTGAGTGTCTTTGCTGAATACTTCATTCGGCAGTCCTCTTACTAGAGTGTTTCTGGCTAATTTGTTGAGCGTCTTGAAGTTGAGAAGACTAAGTCTTCTGTGCCAGAGCCATCCCGTTCTGTTGTCATTCTTCGCCAACAAACAAGCTTCAGGTTCAACTGAGTTCCAGTCAGCTACATAGATATTCTTTTTGCGCGAACCTGACAACACTGTTTTCCCTGTAGATTTATCAATCACATCACAGAAACCAGCGTCAAAAATCACTCTATTCGAGTTATCACAAAATTGACTAACAGAGAGAAGATTATGCTGAAGTCCTTCAACATATGATACTCTTAGAACTGTTGCGGTTCCAATACTGAGTGTTCCATAGCCTCTGGTATTGCCTTTTGCGTTGTCTCTAAACTCGATTCGGGGTCCTTCTTTAGTAGTATAATTCTTCAGTAGGTCCTTTTGGTATGTCATATATCTTGAGCATCCGCTCTCCACATACCAAGGGTCCTTGTGCACCTAATTCTCTTCTCCTGCCATGAGACACTTTTCAGCGTCTTCTTCAGCTTCAAGCTCTATGGCCATGAAAGCTGCTTCATCGTCTGATGAATCCATGAAGGAGTCAACTTCATCTGAGTCGTCTGAGAGTTCACCAGCAATATATGCTTGTCGCTTCTTGATGAACTTCTCCCTTCGTGCTTTGCGTGCTGCTCTTTCAGCAGCACTGAGCTCAGGATGATAGGTCTATTTCGTACTATCCATATTCCATCTATTTTGGCATATTTTGTGGCGTTTGGATTTGTTTTGGTGTTTGTTTTGCAGTGCTTATAGATGATGTGGCATTGACGAGGCGTCGAGGTGGCGGTTGCGAAATCAAGGAAATATATAGTCAATTTGGAAGAAATCAAGAAGGGAATTAAGTATAGAAAGGAATTAATATAATTCATCTTATATTATTTTCTTCTATATTTGATTCCCTAATTGAAGAGGATTAAGAGGAGTATATATCTTATATTTATAATTTGAGAGGGCGCCGAGAAGGAAGGAACGGAAGAGGAAATTAATTAATTCCATATCTTGAGATTCTTATTTTGGATCCCATATCACACGGTCAAGGAGTTAATTAAGGAAGAAAATCAATCTTATCTCACTCCCTTGATCTTGCGCCGAGAGAATAAGGGGGGACGAAATTCATATCTTTTGAGAGCATCTTTTATCACGCCATCTCCATTCATTCCCGTAGCCTTCATCAACCAAAATCGCCGAAGCCACTCTGCCGAGATCATCATCATCCTTTTACACCAATTCATCCATCGCCCAATCACCGAGAGAAGAGTTCCAAGAAGCCGACGCCGTGAGTCATCCGATCAAGCATCGCCGGAATTCGAGGAAGCCGATCGAAGGGTTATCGCTTTTAAGTTCGATTTTTCTTGCTTTTAATTCATGAATTGTGGTTTGATTTGGAAGAAACAATTTGTTATCACTTTCGCTTTGCACTCCCAGATTTGAATTGTCTCCGTATTTATTAGCCTGTGGATGGATTCGTAGAATTTAGTTTATGAATTTCTATTTTCTAGGATATTATTTCGTATTACTTGATATTCTGATTTCTGATAATTAGTTAGAATTTTCGTGAATAATTATTTATTGAATTTCAGCATGTATTGTGTTCTGTCCAGTAAACCGGTCTGTCTAGCTAGTCCGGCCGATATGCGTAGCTAAGTTCTTT
Source organism: Lavandula angustifolia (assembly GCA_028984105.1). Lineage (NCBI taxonomy): Eukaryota > Viridiplantae > Streptophyta > Magnoliopsida > Lamiales > Lamiaceae > Lavandula > Lavandula angustifolia. The sequence continues at coordinate 26,213,064 of CM054803.1, read as the reverse complement.
TAGGGGCCGGCGAGATGTGAAACACACACCACTTTTATTTCGTGAGACTAGGGCTTAAAATTAATCACTTGGGTTCTGAATTAATCTAGGTTTAATTAATTGAATTAATTAGTTTAGGCTTGATCACCCTAGTTAATTTAATTCATAGTTAATTTAGTACTTCCATCGTTTCTCGTGGGATTAGGCTAAATAAGTAGCAACTTGTTCTTAGGACAATTGGATTAATTTGGTAGGAGACTATTAGATGCCCACCATACGAGTAGGCTCCTAAATTGGGTTCTCTTAGTTCTTAAAGCTGATTAGGTGTTAAATCTATTGATTGCCCACCAACGTAGGTTGCATCTAATTTAGAGAAGTAGTCATTTCAATGCCCACCATGGCGATTACCGAATAATTAAGGGGGAATAGGGGATATGTCAGTTTAATTACGGTGTCCTACAACCAATTGACTTAAGTGGATTAATTAATAATTAGTGTCTGTGATCGATTGTGTGTGTGTGTGAATCATCTTGCTGGACCCGCTTTTATTTGCATAAGTCAATTTCGTGCTAATTTCTTGCTTATTTTCGTTTTCTTTAGATTAGAATTTTCCCAAAAATTGCGTGGTTGCTAACCAAACCCTGATTGATAGGATTTTTAGGTTTGAAATACTCTGTTCCCAGTGTTCGATACCTGTTTGCTATACTGATCTAAGTTCTAGCATTTTGCAGGATTTATTTGGTGTAAACAACGATCACAAAATTGACTAACAGAGAGAAGATTATGCTGAAGTCCTTCAACATATGATACTCTTGGAACTGTTGCGGTTCCAATACTGAGTGTTCCATAGCCTCTGGTATTGCCTTTTGCGTTGTCTCCAAACTCGATTCAGGGTCCTTCTTTAGTAGTATAATTCTTCAGTAGGTCCTTTTGGTATGTCATATGTCTTGAGCATACGCTCTCGACATACCAAGGGTCCTTGTGCACGTCATTTTCTTCTCCTGCCATGAGACACTTTTCAGCGTCTTCTTCAGCTTCAAGCTCTATGGCCATGAAAGCTGCTTCATCGTCTGATGAATCCATGAAGGAGTCGACTTCATCTGAGTCGTCTGAGAGTTCACCAGCAATATATGCTTGTCGCTTCTTGATGAACTTCTCCCTTCGTGCTTTGCGTGCTGCTCTTTCAGCAGCACTAAGCTCAGGACAGTCATACTGATAGTGTCATGGCTTCTTGTAGTTATAGCAGGTTGGGACTCTTTCTTCTCTGCTTTCACTGTCTTTCGACTGAGCTGAGTCTTCCTGTTTTCTGCATTCAGAAGTATGCGAGTCAGGAGTGCGTTTAGGTGTATATTCATTCTTACCCTTAGAGTCTCTGACGACTCTTGAGAGCTTCCTGCGCCTCTCCTTCTCCTTCTGATACTTCACGGCAAGCAATGCGTACTTCTTGGCTAAGTTTCCTTCTTGTATATCATTTAGTGAAGGTTCAGCCTTGCTAGACGCCGGAGCTGCTGTGCTGAATGATGCTTTAAAGGCACTCGAACTCCTCAGCTTTAAGTTCTGAAAAGATATGGTCAGGAGTAACAATATCTAAATCAGAATGACGCAATAAGGTAGCAAAGGGAGTCTAGTGACCGTCTGGCAGTGCCCTCAAAATTTTGAGATTCATCTCTCGGTTGGAGAATGTCTTTCCCAGCCCGTTGATAGAGTTCATCAGATCCGTAAATCTGACGTTGAGATCTTCAATGGAGTCACCATCCATGAGGGACAATCTCTCCAGCTTTTGAAGTTCCAGCGCGAGTTTGTTCTCTTTGATCTTCTGAGTCCCCCGACTCAGTAGCGCTAGAGCATCCCAGAGTTCTTTCGCGGACTTGCAGTCCTGAACTCTTCCGAGATAAGAGTCACTCAGAGTGGTCAGTATGGCGTTTCTGGCGACGCGGTCTAAGTTGTGAAGCTTCTTCTCCTCAGGGGTGAAGAGACTTCTGTCTTTGGGTATCTTCTTCCCGGTTACCACTCCTCCTCCTTGTGCTGGGTCCTGAGCTACGACGCTATCTACCATTGGAACGATAGGTCCGTCCTCTAGAACCTCTGTCATGCTGTCGTAGAGAGAGGTCAGATGTACCTCCATTCTAACCCGCCATACTCCATTGTTCTCTACTGAGAACATGGGTACCATTCTGAATGAATAATGATATGAATGAAGAATGATATGTAGTGAAAACGTTTTCCGGATCCGTTCAAGTAGACTAGTTTCAGAATAACAAGAGTCTTAGAGAACTCCCGCTCTGATACCAATTGTTGGTCCCGAGAGTAACGTGAATACACCTGAAAACCGATTTCTCAACTTAAAACGCGAACAGTCCTTTTCAGGAGAGCGCCGATCAACGAGTTCAAGAAACCGTATAAGTTGTTCTCAATCGCGTGGCGAGTGACCGACTTTGCCGAGGCCTCGCTAGCCGTGCAGAGTCGAATTCGATCCGTTCGTATAGAGTTCGGTAGTGCGGAAATGTGTAGGCCCAAATTCAGTTGAGTTAGGAAAACGTTTTTATCAAAACAGTTCCAGTATATTAGTGCAGTCGATTAAGCTTGCTGAAACTCAGTTGAATGATTTTAAAGATATTTTTCAGTATGCACAGTAAATCAATGCAACAGTAAATAATGAACACAGAACACATGCAATTTTTAAAGTGGTTCAGATCCAACAATCTTATGTCCATTGTCCCGAAAGATCAGGAAGCTATGTATTATACTGAGATAGTCTCAGTCGGTTTGTACACTGGACAAACACTGGTCTTGAGATTTATAATGGGCAAGTCTCAGTTTACAGGGTATCAAACTAAGTGTTTGAAAAACTCTCCAACAGTGAAGGAGTCCTTTACAATAAGGATCAGTTCGACTATGAACTCCTTCGTCTAAGCTATAGATATGAACAACTGAGCTTAGGTTAGAGAGATAGGGAACAAGAAAGTGGCTTCTAGAGTGACGAACGGCTAAGTATAAACTTTGGATTCGTGTTCAGTCGCTTGGATACTAGAGGCTGTATAATTCTGATTCAGCTTGGTTCCCTATGAGAAGATACGTAGTCTTTCGCCGGAGATTGTTTCTTCGAACTACTTGCGGAAGACTTAGGACGTTTATGAGTTGCTCTTTTAATGCTCTGTGTATTTTTTGATTCTAGGTGAGCTTCAATTTGATTTTATCCCTCGATTTATAGAGCAGAGATTACGATAGATCCATTAGAGACGACGATCCTTTGTCTCTCTCTTTTGGGTAGCTAACGGCTCTTTCAAAGTATGGTTGCAGTGTCCTTTCCCTCCATTTTTGGAAAGTTGTTGACTTGCAGCTTTAACAGATATAGGATAGGTGGCTGCTTGTCATTGGTCGAGGTTCAGGAAAGTTGGTGAGACAGAACTGACTTCAATGAGATCTGAAGCTGACTTCTCTCTTCCTCGTATTGACTCTGATGATTTGACTTTTAGAGAATCTGACAGTCAGAAGACTGTTCAGCCATTGTTGAGTCTGATCTCTTTTTCAGTAGCATGCTCCTGTTGAGTTGGCTCTACTGAAGATCAGCTCTGAGTTCAGTGAACTACTCCTGCTGAGTTCAGTTCCACTGACTCCTTTCGGATATCTTGCTCTGCCGAGTCCAAGATCACTGAGTCTTCTACTTCTGGTACTGAGGCAGGTAATCTACTGAGCGCCTGAACCAGATGCAGAGTGTCTACAGAGTCTGAAACCTCAGAGACAGATCAAAACAGGTTACAACTGAATGGTTCATCAGTCAAGATAGGGTTTTGGGATCTTCAAATCTTCAGTAAAAATTCAGAGCACAGGGCTACTGAGTTATATCTCAACTGATTGTGAGAAGACTGAATCATCTCCCAACATATCATAAATTCACTTAAATGACATAACTTTATTTTACGTAAAGTCACATTATTTATCATTTAAATCATGAAATGTATAAAAAATTATATTTTCCAACTTTCTAAACATTAACCCGTAATATTAACAAATTCATACAAAATAGATAGATTAATTAATTTTATTGGAAAATAATATTAATAACTTTTTGGCATTTATAAAAAACATAGATTAAATTTACTTTATACCGTAAATATTCGGTAGACCTTGATTTTTTTCGGTATACCGAAGTGTGGTACGGTATACCGAAAGAGCGGTATGACAACGGTATGGATATTTGCTATACCGAACTACGGTATACCGAAATGATTGGTACGAAAACGGTATGCTTTTTCCCATACCGACCCTTATCGGTACGGTATGCGGTATGAGAAAAATAGTACGGTGTACCGTACCGAACACCCCTATTCCTACCCACCCTTCAATCATAAAGCCACCAAAAACGCTATTCCTAAACTCCTCCACTAACCCATCATCCCCGATAGCTCTTAATTTTTTTTAATCGTATCAAAAATCATCGAGTTATATTCTACGTCGATCCTCGAATTCGCATCGAGAATACCAATTCTTTTAAATACGGGCTGCACCGAAATAATTTAATAGTTCAATTACAAAAAATACTCAAATCCCACTCGGCCGAAAGGAAATCCCGCTCGGCGAGCGAGATTTGAGACGAAATTCAGTGGTAAAATTAAATCCCGTGACCGAATTCAAATCCCGCTTGGTCGAAGTGTTATCCCGCTCGGCGATGGGATTCGAGCCCAAAAACAATTCACAAATTTTACTCCCAAAAATTTGATTCAAGCTGAAAATTCAAGCAAATTCATAACGAAATTAAGCAAAATTCAAAGATATTCAAAAATTCACAAATTTGATGCAAGAACCAATATTTACGCCAAAAAATTAAACAACGAAATAACATACCATATTCTATAACAAAAATTCAAGCCAAAAAATTTAACAATATTCATGCTCCAAATTCGACTAATTCATTCTCATAAAATTCAAACAAAACATGCTAAAAAATCATAATATTCGCACCAAATTAACGGATAAAATTCGAGCGGGACAATAGCCTTCGAGCGTGGCTAACCTGGTTGGCCATTCTCGTGTTTTGGTGTCTAATTCTACTACAAGCTTGCGTTTCGAGCGGTCTTGAGGGGGATTTCGGCAATGGGCGAAAGAAATTGGGGAGAAAGATAGAGAAAGTGACAGATCTGGATATTAAATTTTAAATTTTTTCAAATCCCGCTCGTGAATTCCCGCTAGCCGAGCAGGATTTAACACGAAATGGACAACGCCGAGCGGGATTTGAGTTTTACTTTGGACAGCGCCGAGTGGGATTCGAGTGAGAATCGCGAGCGGGATTTGAGTATGTTTTACCTGTTGCCGAGCAGGATAGAGTGGGACATGAGCGGGAATTGGCAAGCGGGATTTGAGCGCGAGCGGATCTTATCATTTTCGAGCGGGATTGAGGAGGACACGAACGAGATTTATTATTTCCGAGCAGGATTAGTTACTATATATACATTCTTGTGTATTTTTTTGTTTCTAGACTGAATTCGTCTCGAATTCTGGGAAACACCTGAAAATGATTGGTGTCAGTCAACTTTTTCATAAAGTTAGGGTAGTGTAAGTAAAATTCGGTATTTTGTGTAGCAAATATAATGATTGGGTAAATTTGACTTTTCTTATAGGAAAATGGGTAAAAGAGAATAATACCACTTATAATTATGCAGTAATAATATAAACAATTCAGATATAGAATTAGAATTGAAATATAAATTAGCAGGATTAAATCAACAATATGATATATAATTAGATTACGATTAATATAAATCATTAATCATAAAGTAGTAAGATTAGATTATCGTTAATTGTGTTATAATTCTATTATATCTTTAAAGAATGGCATTGTAAATCTTATTATTTGAATCCCTCAAAAGTAAGCAACACAAAGAAATCTTGGGTCTTATCTCTATAGCATAAAGTAGAGAATATATTTTGGAATTGACACCACTCTCTCGTTATGTCCATCAATAGTGATGGAAAACCACCCACGACGAGAGAATATAACTGAGGAGCGGTTACACTGAGCACCTTCACTCTTTCGATTCCCATACCCTCTACACAACGATTACACAACCTTCTCACTTCGCAAATCTTTTGTTTAGAGTTCCAATCTTCTCCAGATTTCAACTTCAATGGCTCACAATGACGACGAAGGACAGATTAGTGATAGATTAGGAGGGAAGAATTTTACCTTTCTCCCCGTATGTTGTCGTAGTTTTGATTGTTGCTCGTGTGTGGAGCTTCTGGACTGTGTCCCGACCCTTCCACTCTTCCGTGTGGACAGAGATCTGAGAGGAATAAATAATCAGCTTTTCTCTCTATTTCTCACGTTTTTGAAGAATGGCGTGAATGAATAATTAGCTACTGAACGTGTTATTAATTATAATATAATGTATATAACATTATATTATAATTATGTCCCCGCCCATAATATAACTAATAATAATAAAGCCACATCTTTATTAATTAATTGGCACATCCATTTAAATCCAGATAAATAGTTTCCATATTATTAAATAATGTATTAATACATTAATCTATTAATAATAATTTGCGAGAGAGCATAATAAATATTGGACAGCTAATTGGGCCAGACCAGGGATCCAATTAAATTAATTAATTATCTATGCTCAGCCCAGAGCAAAATTAATTAATAAACGTAGATTCATTCCACTAGAGAATCCGGGCTGACTTACCCCTTTACCCCAACTTGAGCATGTACTTGTATTTTAGACTTAATTGATCTTCGTATTTAAGATACAAATATCTGTTAATTTATTAAGTTCACTGACAACTTAAGTTAATTAACATCTTATTATATTCCTTAGTAGTACCACTCGACCTTATTAACATACCTGAACTTAATCAACCGGTCGGGTTTAGTGTGCTAATCCTTAGGAGTTCCTCTGGGGATATTATCAACCCAATTTACTAGGATATGGTTGCAAGATACAGACAACCAACCTGAGCTACAAATAACTACTAGTACCCAAGATACGTAGATTCAATCGCGATGACGTTCACCATGGTAGGTCAAAGTGATAGATAGTCAAATGCACTCAGCTGAAGTCTTACCAAGCTTAAGACCAGCTAAGTCACTGAGATATTGGTTCTCCACTAAGGTCTGTCGGGAGGACACATCTCATTATGATCCATCAATACACCACCTTAAGTGTACCAATAAAGATAAGCAACCAGGACAAGCCACTTCTTATCTAAACTGCAGCTTAAACCGAAAACTTATCCTTATGTCGTCTCAGCTGTAATAACTATTTATATCTTGTCAGTTCAACCAACTGTGTAGCCTTCTGTGATACCCGACACACTACACAAATCTAACTTTTATACAAGATAAAGGATTACATGTGCAAATATATATTTATCAGATAGGAGAATAAAATAGTGGTAAGGATAAAACACATTGTATACAAGTATGAAATTTGCTTACAGTATACAAAATCTTAATAATTCTCCCACTTATACTAAAGTAAACTTTTAGTATACAATGTGATAGTTCTAGTAGTAACTAGTACAAACAATCACGCTCAACTATCTGTCCTATCTCTCACTGCATCTTCTCCCACTTATACAAAAGTTTCTGTAGTCCAAAGTAGGGGGCATCTCTACAACTCCTAAGCCACGGATATGCTTCTCGTAAGCCAGGATTGGTAAGATTTTCTTGAAAGGATCAGCTAGGCTGTCTCTAGTTCCGATCTTCTCAATCACCACGTCTCCTTGATTTACGAATTCTCGTATAATGTGGTACTTTCTATCTATATGTTTAAACGCCTTGTGAGATCTAGGTTCCTTAGAATTCATCACTGGAACCGCATTATCACAATAAATTGTGATAGTCTTAGGCAAATTCGGAACAATATTAAGATCTAGGAGGAAATGCTTGAGCCAAACTGCCTCTTTCGAAGCTTCTAAAGAAGCAACATACTCTGCTTCCATAGTTGAGTCTGCAATGCATTTCTGCTTTGCACTCCTCCATGAGATGGCTCTACCTTAACACAATACGTTACACACACACCTCGTTAGGACATGATACAAATCCATAGGATTTGACTACCTCGTCGAAACGCTGGTGCCATAACCGGAAAGCTTGTTTAAGTCCATAAATAGACTTCTTAAGCTTCCAAACTAAATGCTCTTCGCCCTCCTTTACATAACCTTCTGGCTGTTTCATGTAGACGTCTCTTCCTTTTTCAAGGTGACCGTTTAGGAATTCAGTTTTGACATCCATTTGCCAGATTTCTAGGTTCATGTGAGCTGCTATGGCAAGGAGAATCCGAATGGACTTGATCATTCCTACAGGTGAGAAGGTCTCTTCATAATCGATACCTTCTTTCTGGGTAAAACCCTTAGCTACTAGCTTGGCCTTCAATGCCACGATCTCTCCATTCGATCCTCTTTTTCTCTTGTATACCCACTTACTACCAACGCCTTGCAGCCCTCAGGTAGTTCTACGATCTCGTATACATCCATTATCAGTTATTGACTCAAACTCCGAGTCCATGGCGACTCGCCATGAATCTGCATCTATATCTCCCACTGCTTTGTTGTAGGTCCAGGGATCCACAGTATCCTGTTCATCTGTCGGGAGATGATCATACATCTCCCCAGTGAACATATACCGATCAGTGTGAATATCAGCCTCCTACTATGTCGAATAGTGTCAGGCGCTGTGTTAACAGATTGTGCAGTTACTCGAGGAGTACTATCTTGCACAACAGGCTATTCAAGTGGAACTCGACCACGTTGTAATTCCTCAAGGATGATTGTTGGTCCAGAGATAAACGTTCAGGTGTAGAGGGGGGGGGGTGAATACACCTGTAAACTTTCTCAACTTAAAACGCGAATAGTCTTATTCAGGAGAGTGTCTTTGCTGAACAAGTTCATTAGACCAACTAAGCTGTTCTGGATCGCGTGGACAGAGTGACTGACTATACTGAGGCCTGCTAGCTGACTGATGTCAGAATTCAGCACTGTTCAGTAAGAGTTCAGTAGAGTGCGGAAAAGTGTAGGCCCGATTCAGTTGAGTTTGAAAACGTTTTTATTAAAACTGTTTCAGTAGGTTAGTACATTCAGTTTAAGCTTTGCTGAAACTCTGTTGTATGATTTTGTAAAACAGTTTTCAGTATGAACATTAATCAATGCAACAGTAAAGAACACAACGATTTTAAAGTGGTTCGTATATCAAACAATCCTACGTCCACTGTCCCGAAAAGATCAGGAGGCTATTTTATTATATTGAGTTAGTCTCAGTTGGTTTGTACACTGGAAAAACACTGCCTTAAGGATTATACTGAGCAAGTCCTAGTTTACAAGGATCAACCTGAAGTGTTTGGCAAACTCTCCAATAATGAATGAATTCTTAACAATAAGAACAGTTCAAGAATGAACTCCTTCGGGTCTAAGCTATGGATATATTCAGTGTAGCTTAGGTTAGAGGGAAGGGAACAAGAAGGTGGCTTCTAGAGTGATGAACAATGAGGGATAATCTCTCTGGGTTCGTGTTCTATCACTTGGATACTAGAGGCTTTTGATTCTAATCGGCTTGGTTCCATAGAGCAAGGATGTCGCCTTTCGCTTTGAGTGTTTCTCTGAAGTTCTTGCGGAGAGCTTTGAAACTTGTTCGTTTTTGCTCATAATCGCTCGTTCTTGTTCTTGTGTACGTTTGCGATTTGATTTTCCCTCTATTTATAGAGGTGTGCCATGGATAGATCCGTTGGAGACGAACGATCCACGTGTCACACTCTTTGGGTAGCTAACGACTCTTTTAAGGAATCTTGCAGAGTCTTTTCCTCCATTTCTAGAAAGAGGTTGACTTGCAGCTTTTACCAGAACTTTGAGAGTTGGCTGCTCGTCATTGATCGAGGCGTAGAAAGCAGTTGAGACACACAAACTTCTAGGTAGATACTAAAGCTGACTTCTCTGATAACCTCGGACGACTCTACTGATTTAACATATATGATCATCTGACAATCAAGGAGACTGTCAGGCCGTTGTTGAGTCTGACCTGGGTTCAGTAGTATACTCCTGCAGAGTCAACTCTACTGATGGTCGACTCTGAGTTCAGTGAACTGCTCCTGTTGAGTCTAGTTCTACTGACTCGTTTCAGTATGCTGCTCCTGCTGAGTCCAGCACTACTGAATCTGAACGCCTCTCAGTATGCTACTCCTACTGAGTCCAGCACTACTGAGTCTTCAAACCATGGTACTGAGGCGGATAGTCTACTGAAAGATCAGCAGACAGAACACTGAGCCTGAACCATGCTAACGGTAAGTCTACTGAGTCTGAAACTCTCAGAGACTAAGGCGTTACAATTACAACACATTAGTTCACCAATCAAATTAGGGTTTTGGGATCAGCCAAATCTTCTAATCATCTAAACAGTCTACTACTGAATCACATCCCAACAATTTCCCCTATTTGATGATGCCAAAACCTAACACTACAAACTTATCAGATACATACTCCTTACAAATATTACAAGTAGAATCAGTAGAGTTGTACATCAAGTTTTAATCTAATGAGGAATAAGGAAATAATAATTTCTCCCCTACGACAGTTTCCCCCATTCTCAAATAGAGGCTATCAGTCTAAGCAAATACCGACGAACACAGGATAAGCAGTGAGTGTGTGAGTCAGTAATAACTAGGTGATTCTGAGTGTTAAATTTAAAATAAACAGGCCATAGAGACAATGAGATGTTGTCAGGCCAAAGAGCAAAGATGTTTTATATATGTAAGAAATTCAGTACATGTACATCAATTGCTATCTAAAACAGAAAAAACTAACGGAAGCTATCTTCTGAACCTCTGGATCCTTGCCTTGAAATCTTTAGACTTTTCTTCCGGCAGAAGGAGTCCATACATCTGAAATTTATCCTTTCGTAGCTTCTGAATCTTGAGCACATCTTCAGTAAAGTTAGGATTCAGTTCCAAAGCCAAGATAACTTTCCTTACTTCTCCTTCAATAACACCTGTGTAGAGAGAGTCATCAAGTTTCTGAGGAGGTGGCAGTGGTCTGAAGACAGGAGTCTGAACATCTTCCTTGTCATTAATGGTCTTCTCAACTATATCCTAGATCTCTGTATCGCATCTGAGTAGCCATTCAACAAAGGCTTGGTTCTTGTGGGTTTCAGGCCAATATCTCCATATATAATATCTATTGATAAACTCGGCCTTTAGTGACTCCCACTTCTGAGTCTTTTCCCATGGCATCCACTTGTCCACCCTAGGCCATCTATGAATTTTCTGATCAGTAGGTTTCCTTCCTCGCTAGTATTTATATGAAATTTCAGTATCTTTCGGCGGTGGTGGCCTGGGCTTCAGTTGCTCAGCTTCCCTGGCTGCCTCAGTAGCCTTCTCTTCGACTAGAGCTTCTCGTTCCCTGAACTCTTCTATTTGGTAGTATTGAGCGTTTTTGTCCAGGGCAACAATGCTGAAATTAATCATCTCATCAATGGTTGGCTCAGCTCTTGGTCTTTCTTCCTGCTGTTGCTGCTGTTCAGAATCTGTCTGCTGCTGTTGTTGAGAATCAGTTGTAGCCTTCTCAGTTTGCTCAGCCTCTTTCTCCTTTTCCTTTTCTCTATCGACCTTATCGCCGATTTTCAGTTTCCTCGGAGGAGGTCTAGTACCAGGCTTCTTTCCTGACACCTTTTTTTCTGCCTTAGTCGGAGCCTTCTTCGGCTTATTCGTGGCTTCGGCCTTCGAGCAGCTCCCCGGCTAATTTCTCGTCGGCATCAATTCGGGCCTCGCCACTGGGCTGATATATCTCTTAGTCCCTTTCTTCAGTGGGGTAGGGATTTTCAGTTTCTTCTTCCCTTTTACCGCCACTGGTGGGGCCAGAGGAGTTACTTCCTCCTCTTCTGAGTCCTCCTCAAGGAACTCAGCAACTTCTTTGATGTGCTCTGCAGAAGTCTGGGTTGCTGATTCCTTGGGCTCCTTCGGTCCTGAGCCACTTGGGCCAGTCTCAGCGCGCACTACATCACCGGCGCTAGAGACACCCTGAGCTTGACCTTTGTCTATTCCTAAGGGGTCAGTGGGAGCTGATTGGCTTTGAGATGCTCCTTAAACTAACTTCTTCCCCCTTGCTGTCCTTTCTCCCTTTTTGGCTTTATAAGCTAAGCATGGGGTCGGGACTGGAACGACTTTGCTATTAAAGCCAGAGTACGTAGCAGCTAGCCTGTCCAAGGGCTTCTGCATACTTTCAAACCTCAGGTACTTGTGGTGAGAGGAATCAACCAACTCCTGGATCGATTTCAGCTTGGCATCAATCTTCTCTTCACAGACCTTTTAGATAGATTGGATTCTGAGCTCATAGGCCTGAGTCAGTGAAGAGATACTATTGAGGTATGCTGACTGTGCTGCCTTGAATTCTTCTAGAAGTGATGTTTGGGCAGCTGTCAGTGATGCATGTTGTTATTCAAATTCAGCTCTTTGAGTGGCTAAAGATTCAGTGAGGATTGCAGAGAAATCAGGAGCGACTTTGTTTTGAATTGATGTTCTCAGCTCCTTGATTTCCTCACTCTAAGCTGTGGTGGTCTTCTTCCAACTCCGGTGGACAGCCTTGGCCAAGAGCCGGTTCTAAGCTCCTTCTCCTTTCAGTGCCTTGGCCACTATCTTGTAACGTCGGCCTTTGGAGCTGGGCGCAACCTCAAATGTAGACCCCAGCAGAAGATGTTCTGGGTCCACAGCTCGAGAGATTCTAGGTACCGACTGACCTGGTGGGAGGAAGCTGACAAGAAGGTCAGCAGAGGGTTGAGCTCCCTCCTCCAGTTGAGTACCCTCTGCAGGCTTCTCAGGGCCTGGATCACTGGGTGGGTCCTGATCATCGGGATCAGAACCCTCTGAAGGCGCGACTGCTGAAGGGATGCGGTCGTCAAGAATAGCCAGCAGCGCCGCCCCTAAGTCCTCGAGCAAGCTGATGTCCACAGGCTCGGAGTAGCCTATCTACTGGTGGATCTCCAGCTCCTCGTTATTCAATCGTTCGCAGGATTGGTATTGGATCAGGCGATTAAGAGTTATCCAATCCTAATACCTTATCAGCATTTGAAGTCTGGCCTTCTGAGCTATGGACACCAAGTCTAAGTGACTTGTGATCTCTGGTATGGCCTCCGACACTTCTCAGGTGGCTCTATCCTGAAGAGCTTCAGCCTCGTACCCGATTGTCTCAGCTTCAGTGCTTGTCTCTGTTGGGAGATGATTCAGTCCCTCCATAACTTGTTGGGAGATAACTCAGTAGCCTAGTGCTCTGAAGATTTGCTGAAGATTTGAAGATCCCAAAACCCTACTTTGACTGATGAACCATTCCAGTATAATGTATCGTTCTGTCTCTAAGGTTTCAAACTCAGTAGACACTCTTCATTTGGTTCAGGCGCTCAGTAGATTACCAGCCTCGGTACCAGAAGAAGAAGACTCAGTGATACTGGACTCAGTAGGAGCAAGATATGCGAAAGGAGTCGGTGAACCGAACTCGGCAGAGTAGTTCATCGAACTCGTAGATGATCTTCAGTAGAGCTGACTCAGCAGGAGTATGCTACTGAATATAGACCAGACTCAGCAACGGCTAGACAGTCTTCTAACTGTCAGGATTTATTAAGTCTAATCAGCAGAGTCATACGAGGTATAGAGAAGTCAGCTTCAGATCTACCTTGAAGTCTGTTTTGTCTCACCTACTTTCTTCAGCCTCGACCAATGACGAGCAGCCAGCTGTCCACTTTCTGATTAAAGCTGCAAGTCAACAACTTTCCAGAAATGGAGGAAAGGACTCTGCCACCATCTTTGAAAGAGCCGTTAGCTACCCAAATGATAGAGACACAAGGATCGTCGTCTCCAACGGATCTATCCTTGTCTCTGCTCTATAAATAGAGGGATAAATTCAAATTGAAGCTCACGACCGAACGAGAGATCAAGAACACACGAGCATTCACGAGCAAACTCAAACGACTTAAGCTTTCCGCAAGATCCTCACAAAGTAATCTCCGGCGAAAGGCGACATACTTGCTCATAGGGAAGCAAGCTGAACCAGATCATAAAACCTGTAGTATCCAAGCGACTGAATACGAACCCAGTCCATACTTAACCGTTCGTCGCTCTAGAAGCCACTTTTTCGTTCCCGATCCCTCTAACCTAAGCTCAGCAGATCTTATCTATAGCTTAGATGAAGGAGTTCATATCTGAACTAATCCTTATTGTAAAGGACTCCTTCATAGTTGGAGAGTTTGTCAAACGCTTTAGTTTGATACCTTGTAAACTGAGACTTGCTCAGTATACATCTTAAGACCAGTGTTTGTCCAGTGTACAAACCGACTAAGACAATCTCAGTATAATACATAGTTTCCTGATCTTTTGGGACAGTGGACGTAGGATTGTTGTATCCGAACGACTTTAAAAATTGCCTGTGTTCTGTCTTCTCTTTACTGTTGCATTGATTTCTGTTCATACTGAAAACATCTATAAAATCATTCAACTGAGTTTCAGCAAAGCTTAATCGAGTGCACTAATATACTGAAACTATTTTCTTAAAAACGTTTTCTAAACTCAACTGAATTTGGGCCTACACATTTCCACACTATACTGAACTTCCGAACGGCATCGAATTCCGACTCAAGTCGCCTAGCAGGCCTCAGTGAAGTCAGCCACTCTGCCACACGATCCAGAACAACTTATTTGGTCTACTGAACTTGTTCAGTACGACACTCTCCTGGAAAAGGACTGTTCGTGTTTTAAGTTGAGAAATTGTTTTTAGGTGTATTCACCCCCCCCCCTCTACACGTGAACGCTTAATCTCGGGACCAACAATTAGTATCAGAGCGGGAGTTCTCTAAGACTCTTGTTATTCTGAACTGGTCTACTTGAACGGATCTAGAAAATGTTTTCACTGCATATCATTCTTCATTCATATCACTATTTAAAATGTCTGATATATCAGGAATCAGGATGGTACCCCATGTTCTCAGTAGAGAACTACGGGGTATAGCGAGTCAGAATGGAGGCACATCTTACTTCCCTCCACGACAGTATGACAGAGGTACTGGAGGACGGACCTATCGTTCCGATGGTTGATAGTGTCGTAACTCAGGACCCATCACAAGGAGGAGGAATGGTGACCGGGAAGAAGATCCCTAAAGACAAAAGTCTCTTCACCCTTGAGGAGAAGAAGCTTCACAACTTAGCCCGGGTTGCCAGAAATGCCATACTGACCACTCTGAGCTATTCTTATCTCGGGAGAGTTCAGGACTGCAAGTCCGCGAAGGAACTCTGGGATGCTCTAGCGCTACAGAGTCGGGGGACTCAGAAGATCACAACCAACAAGCTGGCGCTGGAACTTCAGAAGCTGGAGAGACTGTCTCTCATGCCTGGTGACTCCATTGAAGATCTGAACATCAGATTCACGGATCTGATGAACTCTATCAACGGGCTGGGAAAGACGTTCTCCAACCGAGAGATGAATCTCAAGATTTTGAGGGCATTGCCAGACGGTCATTGGACTCCCTTTGCTACTTTACTGAGACATTCTGATTTAGATATTGTTACTCCTGACCATATCTTTTCAGAACTTAAAGCTGAGGAGTTCGAGTTTGGTCTACCTCGAAGGAAGCAGCGAGCTGAAGCTGACACCCAAGTCGACCATGCCTTCAAAGCATCAGTCAGCACAGCGGCTCCAACTTCTAGCAAGGCTGAACCTTCACTCAGTGATTTACAAGAAGGAAACCTGGCTAAGAAGTACGCGCTGCTTGCCGTAAAGTATCAGAAGGAGAAGGAAAGGCGCAGAAAACTCTTAAGAGTTGTCAGAGACTCGAAGGGTAAGTCTGAGTGTACACCTAAGCGCACTCCTGACTCACATACTTCTGAATGTAGGAAATAGGAGGACTCAGCTCAGTCGAAAGACAGCGAGAGAAAAGAAGAGAGAGTCACCACCTGCTACATCTGCAAGAAGCCAGGACACTATCAGTATGATTGTCCTGAGCTCAGTACTGCCGAGAGAGCAGCACGCAAAGCTCGAAGGGAGAAGTTTATCAAGAAGCGTTAAGCATATATAGCTGGTGAACTCTCAGACGACTCAGATGAAGTCGATTCTTTCATGGATTGATTCGACGATGAAGCGACATTCATGGCCGTAGAGCTTGAAGAAGACGCTGAAAAGTATCTCATGGCAGGAGAAGAGGATGAGGTAAACTCTCACGCTCCATTTAACTCCTCTTCACACTGCACACACGACACTATTTCAGGTGCATATGAGAATCTGGACGTCGCAATCGCATATGAAGAACTACTCGACAAGCCGATTCAGATGAGTCTGCAGCTCAGTAAGACTCTTCAAGAGTTGGATACCCTGAAAGTGGAGAATCAGAGACTTTCTGAGGAGAGTCAGGTTGCTACTAAGTCAGAAGGACTTGTGTTGAGACTTAGGGAGGAGATAAACTCTCTGATGGCCAAGTCTCAGCATCAAGAAGATCTTATCTCAGTACTGACAAATGACTTTACTCAGAAAGATACTGAACTGAGTCTACTGAAGCAAGAGTTGTCAGGACTTCAGACCGAGCATGAACTGCTGAAGAAGAGCGATGATGTCTGGAGGAACCTGATGACAGAGCGATACATGGGCGCTGAAAAGAAGCTTGAGGTGATGCTAGCAAGCAACAAGCCTAAGCACCGCAAGGAGGGACTTGGATTCAGTCATGGAACCTCCTCATCTGCCCCCATACGCTCAGAACACCGGCTAGCTGATAGATTTGTTTAAGGGGAGACCATCAACACAGAGATTCTGAACCCCCTAGCCAAGAACAAACAAAAGATGAAGGCATCTCATCCCAGCTATCAGCATTCTGAAAAGAAGATCAGTTTCAAATCACCCCAATTTAGTCAAGGGGGAACTAGCAAAGCTAAGTGGGCTGATCAGTATGGACCTCTGCAGCTGACACATCCAGCTCAGTATGGGTCATATTACTATGATCCTATAGTTAGGAGAGGACCTAAAAGTCAGAAGAAGAAGAAGAAAGCCTTGCAGAAGGCAAAGGTTAGCAGTCTACCTGCTCAGAAGATCAGGACTCCTGAACCTGTGAAGCCTCGGAAGTCGCATTGACTCACCCAAGTGGTCAAGTATGTTGATCAAAGTGGGAAGAAACTGCCCGAGACCACCAGGTGGTCGTAAGACAGATCTGGGTTTCCAAAACTAACATCTAAGGACCCAAAATCAAAAATAAAGGGTACCTAAATATAATTTGGTTTTGTGCAGGTGCACAAGGATCCTTGGTATGTGGACAGTGGATGCTCAAGACATATGACATACCAAAAGGACATACTGAAGAATTATACTACTGAAGAAGGACCCCGAATCGAGTTTGGAGACAACACAAAAGGCTATACCAGAGGCTATGGAACACTCAGCATTGGAACCGCAACAGCTCCAAGAGTATCATATGTTGTAGGACTTCAGCATAATCTTCTCTCTATTAGTCAATTTTGTGATAACTCGAATAAAGTGATTTTTAACGCTGGTTTCTGTGATGTCATTGACAAATCTACAGGGAAAACAGTATTTTCAGGTTCGCGCAAAAAGAATATCTACGTAGCTGACTGGAACTCAGCTGAACCTGAAGCTTGTTTGTTAGTGAAGAACGACAACAGAACAGGGTGGCTCTAGCACAGAAGACTCAGTCATCTCAACTTCAAGACGCTCATCAAGCTAGCTAGAGGACTGCCGAATGAAGTATTCAGCAAAGACACTCAGTGTGAAGCATGTCTGAAGGGAAAGCAAACAAGGAATCAAAATTCACCTGTTCCATCTCCTTCCACTGATGGAATCCTTCAGCTGCTACATATGGATTTATTCGGTCCAGTCTCTCCGGTGACGATCAGAGGTAAAAAGTATGCTTTAGTGGTCATTGATGACTACTCGCGCTACACATGGGTCATATTCTATTGGGAGATGATTCAGTCTTCTCACAATCAGTTGAGACATAACACAGTTCCCCTGTGTACTGAATACTTACTGAAGATTTGAAGATCCCGAAACCCTATCTTGGTTGATGAACCATTCAGTTGTAACCTGTTTTGGTCTGTCTCTGAGGTTTCAGACTCAATAGACACTCGCATCCGGTTCGGGCGCTCGCAGATTACCCGCCTCGCATTCGAAGTAGAAGACTCGCATATCTTGGACTCAAGCAGGAGCAAGATATCGAAAGGAGTCGCGGAACCGAACTCGCGCAGGAGTAGTTCACCGAAGTCGAGTTGATCTTCGGTAGAGCCGACTCGAGGAGTATGCTATCGAATAAGAGGCCGACTCAAAGAACGGGCCGGACGGTGTTCTGACCGTTAGATTCTCTAAAAAGTCAAATCGGCAGAGTCAATATGAGGAAGAGAGAAGTCGGCTTGAGCTCCTTGAAGTCCGTTCGTCTCACCAACTTTCCCGAACCTCGACCAATGACAAGCGGCCACCGTCCTATATCTCGTTAAAGCCGCAAGTCAACAACTTTCCAGAAATGGAGGGAAAGGACACTGCAACCATACTTTGAAAGAGCCGTTAGCTACGCAAAAGAGAGAGACAAAGGATCGTCTTCTCCAACGGATCTATCCTAATCTCTGCTCCATAAATAGAGGGATAAAATCAAATTGAAGAACACAAGCATACACGAGAATACGAGTGAACCGTCGAACACACAAACGAACTTAGTGCATTCAAAGAGCGACTCATAAGTCTTCCGCAAGAAGTTAGAAGAAACAATCTCCAGCGAAAGACTACATATCTACTCATAGGGAACCAAGCTGAATTAGAATTACACAGCCTCTAGTATCCAAGCGACTGAACACGAACCCAAAGTTAATACTTAGCCGTTCGTCGCTCTAGAAACTACATTCTCGTTTCCTATCCCTCTAACCTAAGCTCAGTTGTTCATATCTATAGCTTAGACGAAGGAGTTCATAGTCGAACTGATCCTTATTGTAAAGGACTCCTTCACTCGTTGGAGAGTTTTTCAAACACTTAGTCTCGATACCCCCGTAAACCGAGACTTGCTCGGTATAAATCTCAAGACCAGCGTGTTTGTCCAAGTGTACAAACCGACCGAGACTATCTCGAGATAATACATAGCTTCCTCGATCTTTCGGGACAGCGGGACGTAGGATTGTTGGATCCGAACCACTTTAAAAATTGCATGCGTTCTGTGTTCTTTATTTACTGTTGCATTGATTTACTGTGCATACTGAAAATATCTTTCAAATCATTCAACTGAGTTTCAGCAAGCTTAATCGTCTGCACTAATATACTGAAACTGTTTTGATAAAAACGTTTTCCTAACTCAACTGAATTAGGGCCTACACATTTCCGCACTACTGAACTGTATCTGAACGGTGCCGAATTCCGACTCTAGTCGGCCAGCGTGCCTCGCAAAGTTAGTCACTCGCCACACGATTCGGAATGCGCCTTATCCGGGTCCGCTTGAACTCGTTTAGTACGACACACTCCTGAAAAGGACTGTTCGCGTTTTAAGTTGAGAAATCGGTTTCAGGTGTATTCACCCCCCCCCCTACACCTGAACGTTACTCTCGGGACTAATAATTGGTATCAGAGCGGGATTTCTCTAAAGACTCTTGCTATTCTGAAACTGGTCTACTTGAACAGATCCAGAAAACGTTTTCACTGCATATCATTCTTCATTCATATCATTATTTACTTTGTCTGATATGTCAGGAATCAGAATGGTACCCATGTTCTCAGTAGAGAACTATGGTGTATGGCGGGTCAGAATGCCGGCACATCTGACCTCCCTCCACGACAGCATGACAAAGGTTCTAGAGGACGGACCTATCGTTCCAATGGTAGATAACGTCGTAGCTCAGGACCTAGCACAAGGAGGAGGAATGGTGACCGAGAAGAAGATACCTAAAGACAGAAGTCTCTTCACCCCTGAGGAGAAGAAGCTCCACAACTTAGACCGCGTCGCCAGAAATGCCATACTGACCACTCTGAGTGATTCTTATCTCGGAAGAGTTCAGGACTGCAAGTCCGCAAAAGAACTCTGAGATGCTCTAGCGCTACTGAGTCGGGGGACTCAGAAGATCAAAGCGAACAAACTCGTGCTAGAACTTCAGAAGTTGGAGAGACTGTCTCTCATGCCTGGTGACTCCATTGAAGATCTCAACGTCAGATTCACGGATCTGATGAATTCTATCAACGGGCTGGGAAAGACATTCTCCAACCGAGAGATGAATCTCAAAATTTTGAGGGCACTGCCAGATGGTCACTGGACTCCCTCTGCTACCTTATTGCGTCATTCTGATTTAGATATTGTTACTCATGACCATATCTTTTCAGAACTTAAAGCTGAGGAGTTCGAGTTTGGCCTACCTCAAAGGAAGCAGCGAGCTGAAGCTGACACCCAAGTCGACCATGCTTTTAAAGCATCGCGGCCTCAAAGAGCCCCGGCATCTAGCAAGGCTGAACCTTCACTCAACGACATACAAGAAGGAAACTTAGCCAAGAAGTACGCGCTGCTTACCGTGAAGTATCAGAAGGAGAAGGAGAGGCGCAGAAAGCTCTCAAGAGTCGTCAGAGACTCTAAGGGTAAGACTGAATATATACCTAAGCGCACTCCTGACTCGCATACTTCTGAATGCAGGAAAACAGGAAGCATTAGCTCAGTCGAAAGACAGCGAAAGCAAAGAAGAATGAGTCACAACCTGCTAATACTGCAAGAATCTAGGACACTATCAGTATGACTGTCCTGAGCTCAGTACTGCTGAAAGAGCAGCACAAAAAGCACGAAGGGAGAAGTTCATCAAGAAGTGACAAGCATATATTGCTGGTGAACTCGCAGACGACTCAGATGAAGTCGATTCCTTCATGGATTCATCAAACGATGAAGTATCTTTCATGGCCATAGAGCTTGAAGCTGAAGAAGACGATGAAAAGTGTCTCATGGAAGGAGAAGAGGATGAGGTAAAATCTCACCCACCATTTAACTCCACTTCACACTGCACACACGACACTATTTCAGGTGCAGATGAGAATCTAGACGTCGCGATTGCATACGAAGAACTACTCGACGAGCAGATTCAGATGAGTCTGCAGCTCAGCAAGACTCTTCAGGAGTTGGATACCCTGAAAGTGAAGAATCAGAGACTTTCTTAGGAAAGTCAGGTTGCTACTGAGTCAGAAGGACTTGTGTTGAGACTCAGGGAGGAGATTAACTCTCTGATGGCCAAGTCTCAGCATCAAGAAGATTAGATTTCAGTACTGACCAATGACTTGACTCAGAATGATACTGAACTGAGTCTACTAAAGCAAGAGTTGTCAGGACTTCAGAGAACTTTTAGTAGAGCTAGATCTGCTGGACCCTACTGACTCCAGTCAGTAAGTGGATTCAAGAGAGGAGCATTCAGCAAGGGGGAATGTTCACTCTCAGTACTGAGTTAATTCAGTACATAGAGATTCAGAAACCATCTACACGAGGTATCAGCTGACTACGATGTTCAGCTGACAGGTATGCGTATCTCTACTCAGTAGCGAATGAAATATTATGTGCATTTATGATTCAGATTCAGCTTCGTATTCAATGCCTTAGAGAATGTCATTTAATATAACGATTTACATTAAATACACGACATTCTATATAAAGCATGTTGAACTCTGCGGCGCATTAAATGCATGTCGTATCAAGTTACTTCTTTGGCTATTTACAACTGTATTTTGACTTAGGCGGCTAAATTGATCATTACCTATTTTATAACATTAAATCCTAGCCGTCCATATAATAAAGCTATTTCAAACTGAACCGTGGATTTTTTAACTGTTCATCTTCTTTATCATATAAAACCACGTTCAAAGTTTAGAAAATGCCATTTTCACTCTGCAAATTTGCCGAACCCTAGAAATTCTGAGAATAACCTCCGTTGCTTTGCAAACCTTTATCTCAAAATCTCATAAACTCTTTGGTAAATCTTTAATGATTATTCAGCATCGTATGTGATACTTATAATATTTTTATTTCGATACTGATATTTCTTCTTTGCAGAATATTAAACATGACAGGATCATTCATTAACGTACCTCTGGATATGAAAGAGATCCTTGAGAAGGATCGCATCTGGTGCGAACCAATGATCGAGTTCGACGCCTGCGAGTTTGACTAGATGGAAGAGATTTTCAATGCACTCAGAGCAACGGTCTTAGAGGGTTTTCTGTCGAGGAAGCCGTCTTATTTCCTCCCACGTCAAATTGCTGAGTTATATTTGAACTCAGAATCAGCAGAAGGGGACATCCAATGCAAATTCATTACCCATACAGTTGTCGACCCCTCCCAAGCTTATTCCGAGATCAAGACGATGTCAGTGAAGGAAGCTCTTCAGCGCAGCTTCAAACTTCCTAATGAGGGATTCAGCACGGTAGGTTACAAGGATGATCTGATGGACGAGTATCTTGAAATAT
This sequence comes from Lavandula angustifolia, assembly GCA_028984105.1. Taxonomy (NCBI): domain Eukaryota; kingdom Viridiplantae; phylum Streptophyta; class Magnoliopsida; order Lamiales; family Lamiaceae; genus Lavandula; species Lavandula angustifolia. The sequence goes on along the minus strand of CM054803.1, from coordinate 26,190,654 downwards.
TCTGCGGGAAGCCAATTTCATTCAGAGCAGCCTTCCCAAAGAACGCCATGCTCCCAAAATTCAGAGCCCTCGCCTACATCGTCACCTAGCTGCTGACAAGTCAGGCCGGATCTTTTGATCAAGTATCGAGGCCAAAGATACAAATGATGATGGCCATATACGATCACGCAAAGATCAACTGGACTGAGTTCTTCCTCAAAGAATTCATGACTCAGTCCGCCAAGTTCGACAAATTATCCCAATGCCTAGCCGTGAAGGGAAAGTTATTATATGGACTGAAGCTGTCAGTCATGATAGAAGACTTTTGCGGATCGGACAACATTGTATATGCTGATAAGAAATACTTCAATCCGAAGAAGGTTCGATTCCAGAGCAGGGCAGCGGCCCTTCAGCAAATTGGGTCGGGGCATGCTAATCCCAAGACAGGAACTCATAAGACCTCCACTCCTACAAAGAAGAGGTCGCCTCCCAAGTCTACTCCCAAGACACTGACCAAGAGACTAAAGAAAGTTAGTGAGGTCGTAGCTGAGGTTGTAGCTGAACCACCTCTGCAGCTAAGGGATGGGGCTGAGTCTTCAGAGAAAACTCTGATAGTGGAGAAGGCTGTCTCCACTGAACAAGGAGATACAGTGGACCAAAGGGTCGAGACTGAACAGATTCCTACGACTGAGAGCCCCTTGGATATTCCTCCACTTAGCAGCATTCCTTCTACTGAGAAGTAACAGTCTCCGATTGAAGTCGAATAATCAGAGACTGCTTCTGAGTCAGAATCGATCGGGATGGAGGCGTCTGCTCTGCAATCAAGAGCCTCATGAGAGATTGTTGAACATATTCCAGAGATAGCCAGCCACACTAATCTTATTATACTGGCAAGGCAGGCTAGACTCTATACGTTGATCAGGTTCCAGGAGTGGTCTACCCTGAACAAGCTGATCAAACACCACTCCTGCGAACAGCTCCACGAAGAGGAGCTGATGATAAGGAACAAGATTGGCTACACAGAGCCGTCTGACATCTGTTCCTTAGATGATTTGAGGGCAGCCATGCTCGCCATGCTGAATGATCGCCAACCAACCTCAGCAACGGCGCCCTCAGATGGGTCTAACCCCGATGGTAAGGACCAACCCCGTGATTCAGGCCCTTAGAAGCCTGATGAGGGAACTCAACTGGACAAGGATGCACCAACTTCTATAGATGAACCTCCTCTCAGCATCCTTGGACCAGGTCGGTCGGAGGCTGGTACCTCAAAAACTGCAGAACCAGCTCAGCTTCTGCTTGAGTCTGCGTTCGAGGTAGTACCCACCCCTAAAAGCCGACGATCGAAGTCAGTGGCCAGGGCCCTGAGGAGTCAAGGAACTCAGAATAGACTCCTCGCCCGTGCCGTCCACATGACGTGGAGGCAGACCACTGAGGCTCAGAGTGCGGAGATCAAGGGGCTCAGAACTACAATTCAGAACACACCTGCCCCCGACTTCTCAACAATCTTGACAGACGCACTTGCCACTCAATGAGCTAACTTCGAAGAGCAACTGAAGCTGATGGAGGCTGGCTAGGTTAAACATCTGGAAGAATACAAGGCCGCCCAGTCAGCTCACACTGCATCCATCTCCTCTATCTCTCAGGCCTCCGTGCTCAGACTCACAACCATTCAGAAGGCCATGGAAGATAAGGTGGATCAGAAGTTGCAAGATATTCAGACGACAGACAACTCTCACAAGAAATACAGCGAACAACTGACTGATGAGAGGAATGAGCTGCATGAGAGACTTGTAAAGTTGCAGTATGCATTGGATGATCTTTCAACAGCTTACAAGAGTCTGGATAAAAAGGTACAGATTCCCACCCCTTGTTTATTTGCTGATGCCAAAAAGGGGGAAGGAAAGGTGAAGGTACCTGAAGGGAAGGAGAAGGTACTGAGAGTGCCAAAAGGAGTAAGGACAGTGGCCGGAGCAACTCAGATTCAGCAATCTGCTCCCACTGGTCCCTTTACTCAGATTACACAAGGCGGGGCCCAGGGTGTCTCAGCAGCAGGGGCTGTAGTGCCTGTTGAGATTGGCCCAAGTGGCTCAGGACCCAAGGATTCTGCTACTCAAGCAACTCAGACACCAAGCGATATTATCAAGGAAATTACTGAGTATGCAGAGGAGGACTCAGAAGAGGAAGAGGTTCCTCTGCCTCCTCCAGTGCAAGGAAAGGGTAAGAAAGTACTGAAGCTTCCCACTCCTCCCAAGAAGAAAGGAACTAAAAGATACATGACTCCTGAGGAAGAAGCTCAGATAGCTGCAGATGAGAAGCTTGCCAGGGAGATTGCCGAGGTTGAGGCTGCTAACAAGCCAAAGAAAAAGCCAGCCAAAGGCAAGACTAAGGCTCCAGCAGGAGCAAGGAAGCCTGGGACAAGGCTGCCTCCAAGGAAGCTGAAGTTGAGTGATGAGGCAATAAAAAGAAAAAGAAAAAGAACAACAGCAGCAGCAGAAATCTGGTCAGCAGGGAACCTCAAAAGAAAAATCTTCTACACCTGCGGACTCAGAAGAAGAAGAGAATGTGCCCTCCTATGTCCCCTCAAAGAAACAAGAGCTAGAAATGCAAGAGATATGGGATCAGATGGAGAGGTATCTAGACAGAGGAGCTGAAGCCAGGCAGATTGAAGCAGCAAGAGAAAGGCTCAGACTGGCTGATCTAGAAGCTCTGAGGTTTGAGGCTGAGAAGGAAGCAAGCCAAAGGATTCCTGAGAAAGCAGAAATTCCTTACAAATAAAGAAGACTCAGGAAGCCTACAGACCTCAAGATCCACAGATGGCCCAGAGTTGATAAGTGGATGCCATGGGAACGGACACAGAAGTGGGAGTCACTGAAGGCAGACTATATCAAGAGATTCTACTTCTGGAGATACTGGCCTGACATGCACAAGTTCATTTCATTTGTTGAATGGCTTTTGAAGACTGACCCAGAGATCTATGCTAGAGTTCAGAAGGCCATAGCAGAAAAGATTGATGTCAGGGTCCCAACTCCAAGGATTATGCCTCCCCCGCTGAAGCTTGATGGTTCTGTACATTATAGGGTAATTGAGAAGGAGATCAAGGATGCTGCCCAAGCCAAACAATTAGATGAAGATGAGCCTGCTGATTTGCCAGAGATACTGAAGCTGAGGAAGATCACTTACAGAATGTATGGACTGCCACTTCCTGAAGCAAAATCAAAGGACTTCAAAGACAGGATTCAGCAGTTCAAAAGATGATAGATAGCTTCTGTATTTCTTGTATTTTCTATTCTATTTTCTTAGAATAGAAGTCTAATGTATCTGTACTGAAACTCTTCATATATAAAACATCACAGTTATTCGGCTCTGACAATTCCTTATTGTCTATATGGCCCTATTTATTTTATGCTTAACACTCAGAATCACTCAAGTGATTACTGACTCACACACTCACTGGATAATATTTATCTGTCAGTTCTTATCTTGTTAGATTCTAGTCTGGTTAGAGTGCTTAGAAGAGGGAAAATGTTGTTAGAAAGGGGGAAATTGCTGTTAGTTTTCTGTATAGGTTCTGATGTTTCTTCCCTGATTCCCTCAGTAGTCTAGAACTTGAAGAACAACTCCACTGATTTCACTTGTAATACTTATATGGAGCTCTGTTTCTGATAGTCATAGTGCTCTCCACATCTTGTTGGGAGATAACTCAGTAGCCTAGTGCTCTGAAGATTTGCTGAAGATTTGAAGATCCAAAAACCCTACTTTGACTGATGAACCATTCCAGTGTAATGTATCGTTCGTCTCTCGAGGTTTCGCACTCGGTAGACACTCTTCATTTGGTTCAAGCGCCGCAGATTACCACCTCGGTACACTGTAAGAAGAAGACTCAGTGATACTGGACTCAAGCAGGAGCAAGATAATGAAAGGAGTCAGCTGAACCGAACTCAAGACGAGTAGTTCACTGAACTCAGAGATGATCTTCAGTAGAGCTGACTCAGTAGGAGTATGCTACTGAATATAGACCAGAGTCAGCAACGGCTGGACAGTTTCTAATTGTCAGGATTTATTATGTCAAATCAGCAGACTCATACGAGGTATAGAGAAGTCGCCTCGCATCTACCTTGAAGTATGTTCTGCTCACCTACTTTCTTCAGCCTCGACCAATGACGAGCACCCATCTGTCCACTTTCTGATTAAAGTTGAAAGTCAACAACTGTCCAAAAATGGAGGGAAATGACTCTGCCACCATCTTTGAAAGAGCCGTTAGCTACCCAAAAGAGAGAGACACAAGGATCGTCGTCTCCAACGAATCTATCCTTGTCTCTGCTCTATAAATAGAGGGATAAATTCAAATTGAAGCTCACGACCGAACGAGAGTCCAAGAACACACGAGCATTCACGAGCAAACTCAAACAACTTAAGCTTTCCGATCCCCACAGAGTAATCTTCGGCAAAAGGCGACATACTTGCTCACAGGGAACCAAGCTGAACCAGATCATAAAGCCTCTAGTATCCAAGCGACTGAATACGAACCCAGTCCATACTTAACCGTTCGTCGCTCTAGAAGCCACTTTTTCGTTCCCGATCCCTCTAACCTAAGCTCAGCAGATCTTATCTATAGCTTAGACGAAGGAGTTCATATCTGAACTAATCCTTATTGTAAAGGACTCCTTCATAGTTGGAGAGTTTGTCAAACGCTTTAGTTTGATACCTTGTAAACTTAGACTTGCTCAGTATAAATGTCAAGACTAGTGTTTGTCCACTATACACACCGACTGAGACTATCTCAGTATAATACATAGCTTCCTGATCTTTTGGGACAGTAGACGTAGGATTGTTGTATCCGAACCACTTTAAAAATTGCCTGTGTTCTGTCTTCTCTTTACTGTTGCATTGATTTCTATTCATACTGAAAACATCTATAAAATCATTCAACTGAGTTTCAGCAAAGTTTAATCGAGTGCACTAATATACTGAAACTGTTTTCTTAAAAACATTTTCTAAACTCAACTGAATTTGGGCCTACACATTTCCGCACTATACTGAACTTCAGTTGAACGGTACTGAATTCTGACTCAAGTCAGCTAGCAGGCCTCAGTGAAGTCAGCCACTCTGCCACACGATCCAGAACAACTTATTTGGTCTACTGAACTTGTTCAGTGCGACACTGTCTTGGAAAAGGACTGTTCGTGTTTTAAGTTGAGAAATTGTTTTTAGGTGTATTCAACCCCCCTCTACACCTGAACGTTTAATCTCGGGACCAACAGTCTCCATTTCATCTAAGTCTATAGGAGACATGGTCTTTTCAGCAGGTGAAATGTTGTTGAGTGGTGGAACGTCGAGCGGGGACTGAGAGATAGGAGTTGTCGGCTCAGGTTCGGTCCTCTGTTCCACTCAGACTTCCTTCTCAGAAGAGACTGTCTTCTCTTTTGAGTCTATCTTCTCTTCTGAGTCAGCTCTCTCTACTGAGACTGTCTTTTCCGATGAGTCAGAATCATCTCTCAGTCTGAATGGAGGAATGATCATAGGTTTTTCAGAAGACTTCTTCTGTTTCTTCTGGGGTGTCTTCTGAGGGGTTTTCTGAGGAGTAGACCCTTGTGTAGGAGTTGAAGTCTTTCTCTTCCCATTCCTAACTTCAGCTAGCCCCGCCCCAATCTGTTGAAGGGCCGCTGCTTTGTTGTGAAAGCGGATCTTCTTGGGATTGAAGTATCCCTTGTTTGCGTATGTGATGTGGTCAGAACCACAAAAATCTTCTATCATCACGGTCAGCTTCATACCATATAGAAGCTTTCCCTTGACACTGAGGCTGAAAGTAGACTTATCAAATTTCGCAGCCTGTGTCTAGAATTCTCTGAGGAAGAATTCTGTCCAGTTCAACTTAGCTCTATCATAAATTGCCATCATCATCTGGAGCTTCGGCCTGGACAGCTGATCAAATGAGCCCGCTTGGCTTGTCAGGATTTGGGTGACGATGTAGGCCAAGTCACGATACTGAGGCAGCATCGAGTTCTTGGGAAATAGCATCGAGTTCTTGGGAAACACGACTCTGAAAGATGTGGGTTCTCAGCAAAAGATCTCCAAGTACTCATCTATCATGTCGTCCTTGTACCCTGCTACACTGATTCCGCTGTCCGGTAGCCTGAAACTCCTCTTAAGAGCCTGCTTGATAGACATCTTCTTCATCTCTTTGTCAGCTCTGGAGGGGTCAGCCACGTGATGGATAATAATTCTTCCAACGATATCACCATCTACGACTTCTGAGTTGAGATATAACTCAGATATCTGTCGGGGAAGGAAGAACGCCGGCTTCCTCGACAAGAAGGCTTTGAGGCCTGATGCCCTGAGCGCATCGAACACCTCGACCATGATATCAAGCTCACACGTGTCGAACTCCATTATGGGTTCACACCATACACGGTCCTTCTCTAATATCTCGATCATGTTGACTGGAGAAGTAACTGAAATGTTCGTTTGCGCCATATCTGAATTTGCATAACCTACTATTAGTATAGAAATAATGTAACATGTAAGCATAAATACTGAATAAGCGTGATAATCTACTGTAATAGGCTCTAATTGAAGATGAATGCAGTTTGCAAGAAGAAAATTTTAATCTCAGAGATATTTAGGGTTTTAGCGCAGAGTGAAAATGGCCGTTTCAGTGCTTTAAACGTTGATATATATGAAAGTGAAGATGAACAGTTCTTAATCAACGGTTCAGTTTAAATCCCGCTTTATTAGATGGACGGTCTAGATTCGATTTTATAAAAAGTAATGATCAATATAGCCACCTAAGTCAAAATACAGTTGTATATAGCCAAAGAAGTAAGTTGACATGACATGCATTTAATGCAATGTAGAGTTCAACAATCTTAGCATAGAATGTCGTGCATTTAATTAAACTGTTTATAATAAATGACATTCTCTAAGGCATTGAATACAATGCTGAATCTAAATCATAACAACATTAAATACTGGGTTGACTACTCAAAAGAGATACTCAAACCTGTCAGCTGAACATCGTAGGCAGCTGATACCTCGTGTAGTTGGTTGCTGAATCTTTGTGTACTGAATGAGTCCAGTACTAAGAGTGAACATTCGCCATTGCTGAATGCTCCTCTTCTGAATCCACTTACTGACTTGAGTCAGTAGGGTCCAGCAGACCTAGCTGTACTGAAAGTTCTCTGAATCTGGCATCGGCTAGAGGCTTGGTCAGAATATCGGCCCTTTGATGGTCACTATGGATCTTCTCCATTCTGATATCCTTCTTTTCGACATGATCACGAATGAGGTGGTGTCTGATGTCCACGTTCTTGCATTTAGTATGAAGAACAGGGTTCTGAGTGATTGTAATGGCACTGGAGCTGTCGCAGAAGATCGGTACATCATTATAAATGACGTCATAGTCGCGTAACTGCTGTCTCAGCCAAAGGATTTGGGTGCAGCAACTTCCGGCAGCCATGTATTCAGCTTCAGTAGTTGACGTCGCTACTGAATACTTTTTCTTTGAGAACCATGAGATTAGCTTACTGCCGAGGAACTGACAAGTTCCCGAAGTTGATTTTCGGTTAATCCTGCAACCTGCGTAGTCAGCATCAGAATAACCAGTTAGTTCAATATTATCATCTGTTGGATACAATAAACCCATGTCAGGTGTTCCTCTGAGATAGCGGAGAATCTTCTTTGCTGAGTCCATGTGGCTCTGCTTAGGATTCGCCTAAAATCGAGCGCAGACACCTACGACATAAGTAATGTCAGGTCTAGTAGCAGTTAGATATAATAAAGAACTAATAATTGCGCAAAATTCAGTATGGTCTACTGATACTCCCTCTTTGTCAAGATCGATTTTCATTTTCGTGTTCATCGGGATCTCGATTGGTTTGCCGGATGTGCAACCGAATTTCTTGATGAGGTCTCGAGTGTATTTGCCTTGATTTATGAACGTTCTCTTCTCTGATTATTTGACTTGAAATCCGAGGAAATAATTCATCTCTCCCATCATTGACATCTCGAATTTGTCCTTCATCATTTTCTCAAACTGTTGACACATGATGACATTCTTTGATCAAAATATGATGTCATCTATGTAGATCTGCACAAGTAAGATGTCGTCTTCTAGACGAATGCTGAATAGTGTGCGGTCTACTGTGCCTTTCTGAAACCCTTTTTGAAGAAGAAACTCAGACAGGGTATCTGATGAGTCGTTTTTGTACTTAGTAATTTCAGGCCGAAAAGTGTGTCAATTGGCTAACCGGTGCACTTCCAGTGGCGAAAAATGCAAGTTTTAGGTGCTGACGTGGCTTGATGAGGAGGATAATATTTGGCGATTTTTGAAGATGAAAAGGCACAGAATTGATGACGTGGGCGCGGATTTGTTGAGACGGAAAGAATCTAGAAGATATTTTGTGGTAGATAAGGAAAGATATTATTTCCTTATATATCCAAATCCCTTTCCTTATCAAAGAAGATTTGACCTAGCTTAGAGAGGAAGAAAAGGAGGTTATCTATCCAAATCCCTTTCCTTATCAAAGAAGATTTGACCTAGCTTGGAGAGGAAGAAAAGGAGGAGTATATAAGGAGTTGAAGAGGACGAAAATCACAAGCCTTGAACACGCCTTCAACCGAGCCAACATTCTTGTCGTTGCTCCCTTCCGTCCGAGACAACCAACCGCCGCCGCCGATCACCGCCGTAGCCGACCGCCGCCGAAGACAACCGAACCATTTCCGAATTTCCGCAGTTAAAGTTGAAGAAGAAACATCATTTATTTTCCGTTATTTATGCTTTTAAATTTCGTAGTTGAATTCTAGTTTTAATTTCCTTTCGTAGTTAATCGTTTTCGTAGGAACATAATATTTACGTTTGAACTTCATTGTTATTTTAATTCAAGTTTTAGTTTCATTTCATAGGTTTAAATATTCTGTTATTTTGTGCCTTAGTTATTTTAATTTTCGTTCATGCTAGATCTAGGGTTATTTATGTCTAAGTTTCTGTTCTTTAAACGGTCCCAGTTGCCCAACCGAAGCGTCTGCATGAGTAGCTAAACTTTTTAGGGTCCGGCAGAATGTAAATGCACATGTGAATAGTACATAAGGCTTAGGTTCGAATAATTAATCAAAAGGGGGTCGGGTTAATTCTGAATTAATTAATCTGGCTAGTAATTTAGGCTTGATCACCCTAGGTTGCGCAGTCTATTGCTAACTTAGCACTTCCATCGTTTCTCGTGGAACAAGGCTAGGTAAGTAGCAAAATTATTCGTTAGGATAATTGGATTAAACCGATAGGAGACTATTAGTTGCTCAGTATACGAGTAGGCTCATATACTAGGCTCCCTTAGTTCGATAAAGTTGTCTAGCTATTAAATCTATTGATTGCCCAACAACGTAGGTTGTAGCTAAGTTAGGGAAGTAGGCTCATATACTAGGCTCCCTTTGTTCGATAAAACTGTCTAGCTATTAAATCTATTGATTGCCCAACAAAGTAGGTTGTAGCTAGGTTAGGGAAGTAGCCATTTCTATGCCCTACATGGCGGTTACCAACTAAGTAAGTGGGAGTGAAGGTTGTGTCAGTTTAATTACGACAATCTATAACTAGTAGATTCTTGAGATTAATTCATATTAAGTGCCGAGGATTAGAATTACGTATGTGTGAATATTCTGCTGGACCTGCCTTTCAATTGCCCAATTCGTACAATTTATTTTCAGTTTTCAGTTTTATTAATTTCTTTCAGTTTTACAATTTCTTCGCTTAGATTAAAAACCCAAAACTTGCGTGGTTGCTAGCTAAAACCATAGATAAGTAGAAAATAAAGTGTCTAGTCGTCCGTTCCCTGTGTTCGATACCTTGTGAACTATACTGATATAATTCTCTAATTTTGCAGGATTATTTGGTGCAATACAGCGATCACCAAATTGGCGCCGTTGCCGGGGAACGGTGTTAACTAGTTTTCTTTGTTTTTTCTACTAATCTTTTTGTGCTTTTTGATGTTGCATGAGCAGGTCTTCCAAACCTAATCTGATTTTTTATCCTGAGATCGAGAAAGCAACAAAGAGGAATAGGAAGGAGACAAAGATGCAAAAGCAACTTAATCTGTCCAAGGTAGCAGACGTCTCAATTGCCCAACCAGGAGACAGAATAGACGCCGGTGATCCGATCAGGGACTCAGAACCAGAGACTGTTTTGTTCGATAGAACAAGGCAAAATACTCCAGTAACAAGCTCAAAATCAGAGGAGGAAGAGATAGAAGAAGTACACAATCCACCACCTTTGAGGATGAATGCTGGATCGCTTGACATGGGAACGGACCTACCCGGTCCAATCCAAATCACAACTACTGAACAAATCGATGTCAAGCTGAACATGGTCGCTGCTATGCCGAAATTTTAGAGAAGGACGAACCAGAATCCAATTTCCTTTTTAGCGTCGTTCAACCAAGTGTGTAACTTGCACCGGCAAGGCAACCTGGATGCGTTCAAGCTCACGGCTTTTCCATTCATTCTCCAAGACGGAGCACAAGCGTGGTTCTCAAGTCTAAAGACGAACACGATCACGAGGTGGGCCCAGATGCATACGGTCTTCTTGAAGAAGTATTTCCCGCAGTCAAAGACAAATGCGCATAAGAAGCAGATTTCTGGGATTGCTCAAGAAATTGACGAGACCTTCGGCGCATAATGGGAGAGATTTGGACGACTTGTCGATAGTTGTCCGAACCATGGCTACTAGGATGTGGAGCTTCTACAAATTTTCTATCAAGGGATGACAGACGAAGCAAAAGCCATGGTTGATATCGGTCTGAGAGGGAATTTCCATACAAGCCTCTACGAAGATGCAAGGAACATTATTGAAGGGCTTGCGGAATCCACCTCGCAATACAAAGGGCCAAGACCAACAAGGAGAGCTGTAAATTGGTCTCATTCCGACTACATGGATGAGATTGATAGTAAAGTGGAGGCAAAATTCAGCCTATTGCAAGACAAGCTCGACTTGATACTCAAGCAAAACGCTCCTGCCCCGAGCCGATCAAATGCCGATCACGCATGTGGAGAAAAGGGACATACATCACTACAATGTTCGGGAGAAGAAGTAAACGCAGCTGGAAATTGGAGCGGACAACAAGGGGTTCATCCAAACCTTCGATGGAGGCTACTGGAAGAGCAATTTTAAACAAGAAATCCGCCTCAACCACAATTTCAGCAGCCATACCAGCAGCAACAGAGTTATCAGCAGCTATACCAGGCTCCTAATTAGAATAGCTATCAGCAGGCGTATAGGCCTTCGCATTAAAGGCAGTTTCAGCAGTAGAATGCTCCGCTTGCCCAACCGGAACACCAGAATCCATTGGAAAAGCTTTTGGTCGAAATGGTTTCTTCGCAGAAGGACACCACTGCATTTCAACAACAAATGCAGCGGGAGATCAATCAGACAAAGAAGGATCAACAAGCTACGATGGATCAGTTGGCCAAGCAGATGAGTAAGTTGAATTCTACCATGCAGGAAATTAAGAATTCTTAAGGGCAGCTTCCAGCTCAACCCCAGCAAAATCTAAATGCCCATAGCTGCAATCAGATTACGCTGCGTGGAGGAAAAGAACTGTCTGGCCCGATTGTGCAAGCGAGACACCTAGAAAAGCTGGCAGAAAAGAAGAAGGCCGCAGAACAGCCTGCACGACCATACCAACTAAAAGAGCAGCATGCTGAAGATGCTGGACCAGAAAAGGAAGAGGAGACTGTTCCGACTAGCCAAATGGAGTCTGAATCGATTCTACCTCCACCATTTTCGGAAGCTTTGGAATGGAAGAGAACGCCGAACAAGGAAAGCATGGATTACATGAAGCTGTTCGAGAAATTGGAGATTAATATCCCTTTCCTTGAAGCCGTAAAGATTCCTAAGTTTGGGAAATTTGTGAAGGATTTTATTGCTGGAAAAGTTCCTAAGTCCGGGAAAGATTTGTTCGATCACACAATATCGATAATCATACAAAAGATGCTTCCTGCTAAATGTGCCGATCGAGGTATGTTTACACTACCCTGTCTGATGGGTGATGTTATGATTAAACAAGCCATGTGTGATCTAGGTGCATCCATAAATGTTATGCCTTTATCTGCTTATAATCAATTGGTAGGAGCTGAGTTAATATCCACTAAGGCAATTATTCGATTAGCGGATAGGTCATACATTGTTCTGATTGGACTACTGGAAAACATTTTAGTCAGAATAGACAATTTTGTCTATCCGGCTAATTTTTATGTAATTGACACAAATGATAGGCAAGTTGAAGGAACTGCGGGAGTGTTATTGGGTAGATCATTTTTAAAGATTGTAAAGACAATAATTAATGTGGATGAGGGTTCGATAAGTGTGGCATACCATAATGAAACTTATGTTCATCGCGTATCTGAAGCACTTAAGAAACCCTATGATCATGAGAATGAGATTGCTTTTTCTACTGACTCCATTGATGCTATTGTCCAAGAATATCTTGAGATGTATGTGATGCAGGATAAATTGGAAGTTGCCTTGACTCAAGGGTTGACTGAGGAAGATGTCGAAGATATGAGGGATGAGGAGATCAGAGAAAGCATCTTAGCTTTGTACGCAGCCCCAAAACTGGAAACTGTCAGCAATGTGTCTCAGTTGCCCAACCGAGATACCTCTGAGAAATTGTTGCCGTCAATCGTCAAAGCTCCGAAGCTGGAACTTAAACAACTCCCTACACATCTGAAGTATGCATATCTAGGAGAAAATAAGACGCTACCTGTCATCATTAACAAGGAGCTTGATGACAATCAAGAGACGACACTGCTTGAAGTTTTGAGGAAGCATAAGAAGGCTATCGGCTGGACTTTTGCCGACATTACCGGCATAAGTCCCGACGTATGCGAGAATTCTATTTTGATGGAGCCTGATAGCAAACCCTTCCGCAATCAACAAAGGAAGCTCAATCCGAATATGCCAGATGTCGTACTAAAGGAAGTTTTGAAGTTGCTGTCTATGGGAATAATTTATCCCATATCGGATAGCAAATGGGCGAGTCCCGTTCACGTCGTGCCGAAGAAGTCTGGATTCCAAGTGGTGGAGAAAGAGAAGAACGAATTGGTTCCGGTACGCTTAGTGACGGGATGGCGCATGTGTATCGATTATCGGAAGCTAAATTTGGCTACACGCAAGGATCATTTCCTGCTTCCTTTCATCGATCAAATGCTCGAGAGACAAGCGGGGCAAGTCTATTTCAGTTTTCTGGACGGATATAGCGGCTATTTCCAAATCCATGTGCGAGACGAGGATCAAGATAAAATGACGTTCACAAGCCCATATGGAACGTTCGCCTACCGCCGAATGCCGTTTGGTTTGTGTAATGCACCATGCACCTTTCAAAGGTGCATGATGAGTATATTCTCGAACCTTATCGAGAATTGCATAGAGGTCTTCATGGACGACTTCACCATTTACGGTGATTCTTACACTTCGTGCTTGAAGAATCTAGACAAGGTCCTAGCCCGGTGCGTAGAAAAGAACTTGGTGTTGAACTATGAGAAATATCATTTCATGGTGACCGAGGGGATTGTGCTTGGTCATATTGTTTCTAGAAGAGGAATCGAAGTCGACAAGGCCAAGGTCGAATCCATAGCTAAGTTTCCGTACCCTACTACGCCAAAAGAAGTTCGCAGTTTTCTAGGGCACGCCGATTTTTATCGGCGTTTTATCAAGGATTTCGCGAAGATCGTTCAACCATTGACAAGGCTATTGCAAAAAGAGATCGACTTCGATTTTGATGACAAGGGTAAGGAAGCTTTTACCCTCCTAAAAGGAAAGCTAACAACAGCTACGATGATGCAGCCGCCGGATTAGAACAAGCCCTTCGAAATTATGTGCAATGCCTCAGATAGGGCAATCAGAGCAGTGCTGGGATAGAAATCCAAAAAGGAGAGCAACATGAACTATGCATCAAAGACATTGAATCCGGCTCAATGCAACTATTCCACCACGGAGAAGGAGCTGTTGGCTATGGTGTTTGCCTTTGACAAATTTCGTTCTTATTTACTCTGCTCGAATATAATCGTCTATACCGATCAAGCCACCATCAAGCATCTCCTAGCAAAGAAGGAATCAAAGCCACGACTTATCCGATGGATTCTTCTTCTACAAGAATTCAATTGGGAGGTGAAGGACAAGAAAGGTGCTGAAAATCATGTGGTGGACCACTTAAGCCGATTAAATCAAGAAGATGATGGGGAGCCAATCAACGAGACCTTTCCCGAAGAACACTTATATGCTGTTCCGCAGACCAAGTTTCAACCTTGCCCAACCGCAGCAGAAACGTGTTTTGCAATGCATCCGAGAAAGTGTCTCGGCCACAACCGAGACACCACCGAGTCAGAACAATTGCAAACTGTGGGTAAGACTTCTAATTTACATTGGTTTGCTAATATTGTGAATTACTTGACATCTTAGCAGCTTCCACCCAAGTTTACTCATGCTCAAAATACTAAGTTGAAAAGCGAGTGCAAGCAATATTTTTGGGACTCTCCAATTCTTTGGAAAATGGGAGTCGATCAAGTGATTCGCAGATGCATACCTGAAGATGAACAAGAAGACATCTTATTCCATTGCCACTCTTCTACTTATGGTGGACATTTTGGTCTAAAAAGAACCGGAAGGAAGGTGTTGGATGTGGGATTCTTTTGGCCACGCCTACACCTCGACGCCTACAATTACTGTAAGTCTTGTACGCGTTGTCAAATGACCGGAAATATATCTATGAGAGATGAAATGCCCCAAAAACCTTTAAGATTTTGTGAAATTTTCGATGTATGGGGTATGGATTTCATGGGTCCGTTTCCTCATTCATATGGGAACGTGTATATTTTACTTGTCGTCGATTATGTTTCTAAGTGGGTCGAGGCGAAAGCCACCAAGACTAATGGTTCTAAAGTGGTTGCAGGATTTCTCCGTACTAATATCTTTTGTAGATTTGGAGTGCCCAAATCCATAATAAGCGACCAAGGCACACACTTTAGCAACCGCACCATAGAATCATTAATGAAGAAGTATGGAGTCGCTCACCGAGTCTCAACCGCTTACCATCCTCAATCGAATGGGCAAGCTGAAGTGTCTAATCCAGAAATCAAGGCTATATTGGAGAAGACTGTCAATCCATCAAGGAAGGATTGGAATACGAGGCTGGATGACGCCTTATGGGCTTATGAGACAGCTTATAAAACTCCTCTCGGAATGTCTCCATATAGATTGATTTTTGGTAAGCTATGTCATCTGCCTGTGCAACTGGAGCACAAAGGTTGGTAGGCTGTAAGCAAAATCAACATGGACCCAGCCGAATGTGCTAAGGAACAAAAATACCAGCTTCAAGAGCTGGAGGAAATTCGGATGGAGTCCTATGATGCGGCATTGATATACAAGGATCGTACTACGGCATGGCATGATAAGGCCATTCGTTTGAAGAAATTTGAGCCAGGGCAGCTTGTCTTGCTGTATCAATCACGCCTACGGAGCAGTGGTCATACAGAAACTCGATTCTGACGAAGCTTTCACCGTCAATGGCAATCGCCTTAAAATCTACCATGCTGCCGCTATGATGGAAGATGTGGACGAGCAAGGCTTGTCCATTTCCTCTTACGTTTGGCTCTTTGAAGAGGAGGTCTAGCCGAAGACTCTAAAGAGAGGCGCTACCGGGAGGCAACCCACGTTTGTTATTTCTTATTTTATGTATCGTATTTTTATTTGTTTTTGTCGTTTTTATGCTTGGTGTTTTTTTCTTCTTATTTTTCAGATTTTTGGCTAAGGAAGAAAAGGGCTTAAGTGTAAGGAGAAGCAAATTGTTGTGGTGAATCAAGAAGAGAAGAAGTTTAGAGGACCAAATTGCAATTCCGAAAGTTATAGAGGATCCAATTGATGTTTCCAAAGTTTTTGTAGGGTTAAATTGAAAGAAGGAAGCTTTGTTGGGGCCAATTGAAATTTATAAAGATTGGAAGACTTAATTGCATAAAGATGGGGGTCATTGTCTCAATTGTGCAAGTGGAGGGGTCAAAGTGAAAAGTTATGTACTATAAAAGGGGAGAGATCATGAAATCCTACCCACTTGACACTATTCAACCCTTTTTCTCTCTCAAGACCGCCGCCCTCCTCCTTCTCTCTATAAGATCTTCAACTTCCACCACCACAACCCGATCAGTTGTGCAACCGAGATACTATGCCGCCGAAGAAGAAGTCTGGAATCCGAGCCGCTGCCCAATAGTTCGCCGCATACAAAGCAAACCCGGAGACAGCGTCGCCGCTGCTGCCGCCGCCCAAGCCATAGTTCCCTTCCAATAAGTTCCCTTCGTCGATGCCGAAGTTTAACCACCGCCGGCATTCACGTATGAACCGGAGCCGGAGGAAGATCCACAAGTTCAATATTCCAACTTTGTTACGGAATCTTCTTCTCCTCCGAAACTGCCTAGGAGACGGTTACGTAGTTCCACGGGAGTTCGAATTCAAGTGCCGATCCAACCGCCAAGAGCTGATCTCACGGAATCTACACCCGAGGAGTCTCCCGAGCCTACACCACCGCCATCTCCACCTCACCGATCTCACGCCCGTTGGTCTTCCATTCGACACCCCGACGAAGCCTCGTCCTCTCAACCACCTCATTCTCCTCAAACGGTGTACGAGTGGTTGCCCTTTGCGGCTGAAGCCCGAGTATCTCAACCAGCACCGCCGCCGCAATATTACGGTGATGTGAATTGGATGGAGAGTATACGTGGAGACTTGTCAAGTAACGAACAAGACTCGGACTACGTATCCGATGAGCACGATGGCAGCTACGAAGGCAACTTCAACTTGAGCGGCCTTTCTCTAATCGACTCTGACTCCACATCCTCCTTCCCGTAAGAAAATGAGTATGGTAACCGCACCATAATTCATTTGGACACACCCAAAGCCATCGCCGCCCTCTCTCGTTTTGAGATCGAGTACTTGGACGACCGGAACACGGAGCGCGAAGGAAAGGAGTACCGGAGCGTACGCCTTATCGACCGCGAGTTTCTACGTCGAACGGGTAATATCATTCCCTTCTTTATCTATTTTGGTCGTATTGGTTGGTTTTGGTTGCTAGAGTCTCATCATTTTATTTGCGAGGGATTGGCTAGAGAGTTTTTCAATACTTTCCATTTTGAGCATAATAAAGATTTGTATGAGCCATACATAGCCTTTCGATTGTTTGGAAACAATTATTATCTCTCTTTGGTCGAATAGAGTGCGCGGTTAGGCATAACCACTTTTGACCATTTTCTTAAGTTGAGATATGAAATAGGTGCACATTGCTTGCCGAACGAGGATCCTCAATACACTAGATCGATCAATGAATGGGCGGCTTTTAGCCCCGATGCGACCGGAGGATTTTCAATCCTCCGGTTCGTATGTTTGCTACATCGAGGATCCCGCTCTCTGCCTTTGTCATCAATACCTCATCCATAATCTCACCAGTAAGAGTACGACCTTTGATAAGGTAACGGCTAATGAGCTCTATTTCTTATGGTGTATGCATGCCGGCCGACCGGTAAACCTAGGGTTTTGGATTGCCAAGAATATGTTCATCATAGCTAGTCACACCGCACGACACCTCACGTTGTGCCACTTGCTTGCTACGTTCATTGAACATAATATTGTGATCTATGATGCTCAGTATTTGAGTCGTGTACCCCCTCCCACTTTGTTTGATATGTCTTTGTTGCGACATTCTCGCTTAGTGTATGAATTGCCTAACCGGGACATCCAGTTTTATCCACCGGGACCTCGTGTCTCGAGTGCTTCTTGCAGTGTAGGTGGAGATTCTATGGAGTTGCTGCGCACTGACCTAAATTCCTTGGGACGCCGTGTTGACCGCCTGCGCCGCATTGTGATGAGCCGACTTCCTCGCTTGCCCAAGCGAGGCGCCAAGTAACTTTTCTCCCCGATTTTTGTTTTTTGTTTTTGTTTTCTGTTTTGAGTCAGATTTTGTGAGTCTTCTTGAAAGGGTTCAAGTGTAAGGAGGGGTTGTTTATTTTCTTTTATTTTCTTTTCTCTTTTGTTTGTTCTTACACTTGGTAGGGATCAAGTGTAAGGAGGGTGTTTTTGTGTTTATTTTGTCATACCTTCTCTCTTTGTTTTGTCTTTTCTTCTTGCTCAAGGGCAAGCAAGTTTTAAGTGTAAGGAGGGGGGTATTTTGTGTCGAAGCATGCCAAAATTTTTGATTTTTCATAAGCCATTTTCTATGCTCAAGCATGTCTTATTTGTGCTTTTGTGTTTCAATATGCTTGCTTGTAGACTTTGTGAAAATTAGATCTAGGCACATATGTGTATGTAATTTGGGATGACGAAAAATAAACTTTGTCGGATCGAATTTTATTAACCACTCACTTATATTAGATTTGAGCCTTAAAGTAGGACACTTCCTACTATTTCTTTTGAGAGTGTTTATCCGCAAAATCACAATATGTTTGAGTCACTTGTGATAAATGATAGGAGGCACTAGGGATTTTTAGCCACACGGCCGCGACAAAATACTTCCGACCCTAAATTATCCTTTAGTGAGCCAAAATTGAGCCTTGACCGATTATTTGATACGAGTTAGTAAAAATTTAGCCAATGTCTTTTAAACTTTCTCTTGACCCATGTTATTACATGTCTTATAAATTTTCTTGTGCATTATAATTGTTGTTTAGAGGATTGTTACATTTGTCCTCCGCCTACCAAATTAAGAGGTGCTGCAAAAAGATTTGTATAGGCCGAAAGTGAATGTATAAGCTGCGAAAGAAAAAAAAAATTTTAAGTGGCCTGATTGCCCAGTTGAGACAGTCTGTACCCAGAATGTGGAAAAAGAAGAAAAAAATTTATGCCACGAAAAACACATATAAAATATTCAGAAAAAAAATGTCGCAGAAAAAAAAAAAAGAAAAAATGTGTGTATAAAATAATTGTAGAATTTGTTTGAAATTGTTAAGTGGTGGGATGTTTTGAATTTTTGTATTGATTGCACAAGTAAGTGATTTTGACATGCATAACATTGAATTGTAATTTTTTATGGAGCTTAGTACCCCTAGGACCCTTACCAACATCAATTTGTCTAAGTCCTAAGCCCCATTACAACCTAATGAGAAAGACCTCTTTGATATTGCTATTGTGACGATCTCTTATCGTGATTGCGTGGATTTGTTTTCTTGAGTGGCTTGAACCGACCTAGATTAGTTGAGTGATGAGCGAACCTCGAGGAGATCCACATTGTTTAGATTTTGACCAAGTTGATATATATGTGCTTAGTTTCGAAATTTGCATTGTCTACTTGCTTGATGTGATCATATTTGCATGATTTGATTTGTTTGGCTAGTTAATTGGTGTTTAGAATTTCGGATTGATTGGTGCTGCTTCATGTCGTCGTTTCTCATGTTTTTATTTTGAGTCCGTGTTTTTATTTCGTGTCTTAGTTTTGTCCGTGTCATTGTGTCCTTGTTATGTCGTTTCTTTGTTTTTCTTGAGTCTTTTATTTCTGTTTTGAGTCTTTTGTCTCTCCTTATACTCGAAAGTGTATAAATCAAGTGTAAGAATATTTGATGAGTCGTTGCATTTAGTAATTTCTGCACCGAAAAGTGCACTCGCAGTGGCGAAAAATACAGGTTTTAGGTGCTGACGTGACATGATGACGAGGATAATATTTGGCAATTTTTAAAGATGAAATGACACGGAATTGATGACATGGGCGCGGATTTGTTGAGAAAGAAATAATCTTGACGATATTTTGTGCTAGATAAGGAAAGATATTATTTCCTTATCTATCCAAATCCCTTTCCTTATCAAAGAAGATTTGACCTAGCTTGGAGAGGAAGAAAAGGAGGAGTGTATAAGGAGTTCAAGAGGACGCAAATCACAAGCCTTGAACACGCCTTCAACCGAGCCAACATTCTTGTCGTTGCTCCCTTCCGTCCGAGACATCCAACCGCCCCCGCCGATCACTGCCGTAGCCGACCGCTGCCGAAGACAACCGAACCATTTCCCGATTTCCATAGTTAAAGTTGAAGAAGAAACATCATTTAATTTCTGTTATTTATGCTTTTAAATTTCGTAGTTGAATTCTAGTTTTAATTTCCATTCGTAGTTAATCGTTTTCGTAGGAACATAATATTTACGTTTGAACTTCATTACTATTTTAATTCAAGTTTTAGTTTCATTTCGTAGGTTTAAATATTCTGTTATTTCGTGCCTTAGTTATTTTAATTTTCGTTCATTCTAGATCTAGGGTTATTCATGTCTAAGTTTCTGTTTTGTAAACTGTCCTAGTTGCCCAACCGAAGCATCTGCATGAGTCGCTAAACCTTTTAGGGTCCGGCAGAATGTAAATCCACATGTGAATAGTACATGAGGCTTAGGTTCGAATAATTAATCAAAAGGGTTTCGGGTTAATTCTAAATTAATTAATCTGGCTAGTAAATTAGGCTTGATCACCCTAGGTTGCGCAGTCTGTAGCTAACTTAGTACTTCCATCGTTTCTCGTGGAACAAGGCTAGGTAAGTAGAAAAATTATTCGTTAGGATAATTGGATTAAACCGATAGGAGACTATTAGATGCCCAACATACGAGTAGGCTCCTATACTAGGCTCCCTTAGTTCGATAAAGATGTCTAGCTATTAAATCTATTGATTGCCCAACAGCGTAGGTTGTAGCTAGGTTAGGGAAGTAGTCGTTTCGATGCCCAACATGGCGGTTGCCAACTAAGTAAGTGGGAGTGAGGGTTGTGTCAGTTTAATTACGGCAATCTATAACTAGTAGATTTTTTAGATTAATTCATATTAAGTTGCCGAGGATTGGAATTACGTGTGTGTAAATATTCTGGTGGACCTACCTTTCAATTTCCCAGTTCATACAGTTTATTTTCAGTTTTGAGTTTTATTAATTTCTTTCAGTTTTACAATTTCTTAGCTTAGATTAAAAACCCAAAACTTGCGTGATTGCTAACCAAAACCATAGATAAGTAGAAAATAAAGTGTTTAGTCGTCCGTTCCCTGTGTTCTCTAATTTTGCAGGATTATTTGGTGCAATACAATGATCATCAGTATCGTACCAAGCCTTGGGGGCTTGTTTTAACCCGTACAGAGTCTTTCTGAGTCTATACACTTGATGTCCCTGCTGAAAGCCGGGAGGCTGTTCTACATAGACTTCTTCTTTCAGTACGCCGTTCAGGAACGTTGACTTCACATCCATTTGATAAACTCTAAAGCGTTGATAAGTTGCGTAGGCGAGGAATAGTCTGATTGCCGCTAATCTTGCAACAGGAGCGAACGTTTCGTCGAAATCTATCCCTTCGGCTTGACAGTAGCTTTTTGTCACGAGTCTAGCTTTGTTCCTTACTATGACGTTGTTTTCATCTTGCTTGTTCTTGAAAACCCATTTAGTTCCTATCACATGTTGATGTCGGGGTCTGTCAACAAGCTCACATACGTCGTTCCTTATGAACTGATTTAGCTCCTCTTGTATAGCAATGATCCAGTCAGCATCTTTAAGTGCGTCCTCAACTGACTGAGGTTCTACAGTAGACAAGAAGTAGGAATATAAAGCACTCTCTCCCTGACAGAATCTGGATCTTGTCTTTGCACTTGCTGAAGTATCTCCAATGATAAGGTCTGAAGAGTGAGCGTCCAGGCACGATCGACGATGTTTTAGCTCTTCATCTGAAATTTGTTCAACACATATAGTAGGTGAGTTAGGCATTTTGATTGTACTATTCTGAGATTGAAGTAATTCAGTTACAAGAGTTGGGTCTACTTAGTCACCAGGTTCAGAGGCATTCTGCTTAGGAACTTCATTTGTTCCCCCTGATTTGTTATTCTCAGTAGAGCTCTCAGTTACCACTTGGATTTCTTCATCGACCAGGTTACCTGAGATTGATTCTATTCAGTAGAATTAATTTGTTCATCTACGTTTGCTGCTGGCTATGATTCAGTAGTCTTGACTTCAGTTTCCTCTTCTGAATCATCATCCCAACATAGCTGGATCTTTTCAACATTATCTTTTAAGCTTAGATCCTGTGATTGTTAACTGATGTCCTCAGATTCTGAATTTGAGTTTCTGCTCCTGTCTTCAGTAGCAAACTCATTAAAAACAACATGAGGGCTTTCTTCCACGCAAAGGGTCCGGTAGTTAAAAAACTCAAGGCTTTGCCGACCCGGAGTATCCTAAGAAGATTCCCTAGTCTGACTTGCTATCAAAAGTCTTTAACTAATCCTTTCCGTTATAGTGGATAAAGCACGAACACCCAAAAATTTGAAAATAAGATAAGAAAGGCTTCCTGTCGTTCCATAATTCATATGGTGTCTTCTGATGTTGCTTCGTCAGCAGTGATCTGCCTTGAGTGTAACACGCAAAGACGCTTACTTCTTTCCGTAATTTAGATGGGAGTCTTGAGTCTGCGAGCAGAGTTCTTGCTACTTCTTTGAGTGTTCTATTC
Source organism: Lavandula angustifolia (assembly GCA_028984105.1). Taxonomy (NCBI): domain Eukaryota; kingdom Viridiplantae; phylum Streptophyta; class Magnoliopsida; order Lamiales; family Lamiaceae; genus Lavandula; species Lavandula angustifolia. The sequence goes on along the minus strand of CM054803.1, from coordinate 26,168,212 downwards.
TTTCTTTCAGCAATCCCATTTTGTTAAGGCGTGCGTGCAACAGACGTCTCATGCTCTATGTTTCCAAGAACTCAGTTCCTCTATCTGAACGAATCTTTCTGATTTCGGTGTTCTTCTCGACACTGAGTCTTTTCGTAAGCGCAGTAACTCGTTTTGACGCCGATTTGTTGGCAATAAATATGACCCATGTATAGCGCGAGTAGTCATCAATGACCACTAAAGCATACTTCTTGCCTCTGATCGTCACCGGAGAGACTGGGCCGAACAAATCCATGTGGAGGAGCTGATGGATTCCATCCGTGGAAGGTGATGTAACTGATGGATTTTGCTTCTTTGTTTGCTTTCCCTTCAGACATGCCTCGCACTGAGTGTCTTTGTTGAACACTTCATTCAGCAATCCTCTCACTAATGCATTTCTAGCTAGCTTGTTGAGCGTCTTGAGGTTAAGATGGAAGAGTCTTCCGTGCCAGAGCCACCCCGTTCTGTTGTCGTTCTTCGCCAGCATGCTTCGTGTCCGCCGATTTCCGGCCATCTACATATATATTCTTTTTGCGCGAACCTGATGACACTATTTTCCCTGTAGATTTGTCAATAACATCACAGAAACCAGCGTAAAAAATCACTCTATTCGAGTTATCACAAAATCACTCTTGGAACTGTGGCGGTTCTAATGCTTTGTGTTCCATAGCCTCTGGTATAGCCTTTTGCATTATCTCCAATCTCGATTCTAGGTCCTTCTTCAGTTATATAATTCTTCAGTAGGTTCCTCTGGTACATCATGTGTCTTGAGCATCCGCTGTCCACCTATCATGGGTCCTTGTGCACCTGCAAAACATAATTATATTCAGGTACCCTTTATTTTTGATTTTGGGTCCTTAGAAGTTAGTTTTGGAAACTCAAATCTATCTTACGACCCTGGTTGTCTCAGACAGTTTCTTCCCACTGTGATCAACATACTTAACCACTGGACTGGTTGATGTTGACTTCTGAGGCTTTACTGGCTCAGGATTCCTGATCTTTTGAGGTGGTGTACTACTGACCTTAGCCTTCTGAACGGCTTTCTTCTTCTTCTTTTGACTCTTGGAACCTCTTCTGACTATAGGATCATAATAATATGACCCATACTGAGCTGGATGTGTCAGCTGCGGAGGTCCATACTGATCAATCCATTTCACTTTGCTGGTTCCCCTTGACTGAACTGGGGTGATTTTGAGCTAATCTTCTTGTCAGATCTCTGATAGTTCGGATGAGGTGCCTTCATCTTCTCGTTTGTTCTTTCCGTGGGGTTCAAGATTTCAAAGATTGATTGTCTCCCTTGAACAAATCTATCGCCACCCGATTCTCCGAGCGTACGGGGCAGTGAGGAGGCTCCATGGCTGAACCCGAGTCCCTCCTTGTAGTGTTTAGGCTTGTTGTTGATCGCCTCAAGCTTTTTCTCGGCTCCCATATACCGCTGTCATCAGATTCCTTCAGACATCGTCACTCTTCTTGAGAGTTTCATGCTCGGTTTGAAGTTCTGAGAACTTCTGCTTCAGTAAACTTAATTCAGTATCCTTCTGAGTCAAGTCTTTAGTCAGTACTGAGATTAGATCTTCTTGTTGCTGAGACTTGGCCATCATAGAGTTAATCTCCTCCCTGAATCTTAACGCAAGTCCTTCCGACTCAGTAGCAACCTGACTCTCTTGAAAAAGTCTCCGATTCTCCACTTTCAGGGTATCCAACTCCTGAAGAGTCTTACTGAGTTGCAGACTCATCTAAATCTGCTCGTCAAGTAGTTATTCATATGCAACCGCGACGTTTAGATTCTCATCTGCACCTTAAATAGTGTCTTGTGTGCAGTGTGAAGAAGAGTTAAATGGTGTGTGAGAGTTTACCTCATCCTCTCCTCCTGTCATTAGACACTTTTCAGTATCTTCCTCAAGCTCTAGGGTTATAAATGCCGCATCATCGTCTGATGAATCCATGAAGGAATCAATTTCATCTGAGTCCTCTGAGAGTTCACCGACAATGTAGGCTTGGCGCTTCTTGATGAACTTCTTCCTTCAAGATTTTCGTGCAGCTCTTTCAGCTATACTGAGCTCAGGACCGTCATATTGGTAGTGTCCTGGCTTCTTGCAGTTGTAGCAGGAGGTGACTCTGCGTTCTTTGCTCTCACTGTCTTTCGACTGTGCAAAATCCTCTTGTTTCCTGCATTCAGAAGTATGTGGTTCAGGAGTGTGCTTAGGTGAGTATTCAAACTTACTCTTCGAGTCACTGACGACTCTGGAGAGCTTTCTGCGCCGCTCCTTTTCCTTCAGATATTTGATGGCTAGTAGTGCATATCTCTTAGCTAGGCTTCCTTCTTGTAGATCACTGGTGGAAGGCTCAGCTTTGCTAGATGCTGGAGCTGCTGTGCTGACTGATGCTTTGAAGGCATGGTCAATCTAAGTGTTAGCTTCAGCTCGCTGCTTCCTCTGTGGTAGACCGAACTCGGAACTCCTCAGCTTTTAATTATGAAAATATATGGTCAGAAGAAACAATATCAAGATCAAAATGTCTAAGCAAAGTAGCAAACGGAGTCCAATGTCCATCTGGCAGTGCTCTCAAGATTTTGAGATTCATCCCTTGGTTGGAGACCGTCTTTCCCAGCCCATTGATTGTGTTCATTAGATCCGTAAATCAGACATTAAGATTTGCAATCGTGTCGCCGGGCATGAGAGATAATCTCTCCAGCTTCTAGAGTTCCAGCGCTAACTTGTTAGCTTTAATCTTCTGAGTCCCCCGACTCAGTAGCGCCAGAGCATCCCAGAGTTCCTTGGCGGACTTGCAGTCCTGAACTCTTCCGAGATAAGAGTCACTCAGGATGGTAAATATGGCATTCCTGGCAACCCAGTCTAGATTGTGAAGCTTCGTCTCTTCTGGAGTGAAAAGGCTTCTATCTTTTGGAACCTTCTTCCCGGTCACCATTCATCCTCCCTGTGCTGGATCCTGGACTTCAACACTATTGATCATGGGTACGATAGGTCCGTCTTCCAAGACCTCTGCCATGCTGTCGTGGAGGGAAGTCAGATGAGCTTCCATTCTGACTCGCCATGCCCCGTAGTTCTCTACTGAGAACATGGGTACCATCCTGATTCCTGACATATCAGACATGTTAAATAATGCTATGAATGAAGAATGATATGCAGTGAAATCGCTTTTCTGTGGATCTCGCTCAAGTAGACCAGCCTTCGTATAACAAGAGTATTAGAGAACTCCCCGCTTCCGATACCAATTGTTGGTCCCAAGATAAACGTTCAGCTGTAGAGGGGGGGGTGAATACGCCTGAAAACTTTCTCAACTTAAAACGCGAACAGTCCTATTCAGGAGAGTGCCTTTGCTGAACATGTTTAGTAGACCGAGTAAGCTGTTGTGGATCGCGTGGACAGAGTGACTGACTATACTGAGGCCTGCTAGCTGACTGATGTCAGAATTCAGTACCGTTCACTAAGAGTTCATTAGAGTGTGGAAAAGTATAGGCCCGACTCAGTTGAGTTTGAAAATGTTTTTATTAAAACTGTTTTAGTAGGTTAGTGCATTCAGTTTAAGCTTTGCTGAAACTCAATTGTATGATTTTGTAAAACAAGCTTTTCAAGATGAACAAGAATCAATGCAACAAGAAAGAACACAAAGGATTTTAAAGTGGTTCTGGATATCAAATAATCCTACGTCCACTGTCCCGAAAAGATCAGGGAGGCTATTTTATTATACTCGAGTTAGTTTCGCTTGGTTTGTACACTAGACAAACACTCGGCCTTGAGGATTATATCGAGCAAGTCCCGGCCATACAAGGATCAAATCAAGTGTTTCGACAAACCGTCTAATAATGAAGGAGTTCTTAACAATAAGAACAATTCAAGAATGAACTCCTCCGGTCTAAGCTATGGATATATTCAAGGAGCTTAGGTTAGGAGGGAAGGGAACAAGAAGGTGGCTTCTGTGAGTGATGAACAATGAAGGATAATCTCTCTAGTTCGTGTTCGATCACTTGTATACTAGAGGCTTTTGATTCTAATCGCCTTGGTTCCCTAGAGCAAGGATGTCGCCCGTCGCTTTGAGTGTTTCTCCTCAAGTTCTTGTAGAAAGCTTTGAAACTTGTTCGCTTTTTGCTCGTAATCGCTCGTTGTTGTTCTTGTGTATGTTTGCGATTTGATTTTCCCTCTATTTATAGAGGTGCGCCATGGATAGATCAGTTGGAGACGAACGATCCACGTGTCACATTCTTTGGGTAGCTAACGACTCTTTTAACGAATCTTGTAGAGTCTTTTCCTCCATTTCTAGAAAGAGGTTGACTTGCAGCTTTTACCAGAACTTTGACAGCTGGCTGCTCGTCATTGGTCGAGGCGTAGAAAGCAGTTGAGACACATAGACTTCTAGGCAGATACTGAAGCCGACTTCCCTGATAACCTCGGACGACTCTACTGATTTAACATATAAGATCATCTGACAATCAAGGAGACTATCAGGCCGTTGTTGAGTCTGACCTGGGTTCAGTAGTATACGCCTGCTGAGTCCAACTCTACTGAAGGTCGACTCTGAGTTCAGTGAACTGCTCCTGCTGAGTCCAATTCTACTGACTCCTTTCAATATGCTGCTTCTGCTGAGTACACCACTACTGAATCTGAACACCTCTCAGTAGGCTGCTCCTGCTGAGTCCAGCACTACTGAGTCTTCACACCATGGTACTAAGGCGGATAGTTTACTGAGGGAACAGCAGACAGAACACTGAGTCTGAACCATGTTGAAGGCAAGTCTACTGAGTCTGAAACTCTCAGAGACTAAGGCGTTACAATTACAACACAATGGTTCACCAATCAAATTAGGGTTTTAGGATCAACCAAATCTTCTAATCATCTAAACAGTCTACTGCTGAATCACATCCCAACAATGATGTTGACTCGAGACTTGTGGTTATTAATGTAATCCTCTTCTAAGAACCGAGCGTTGGTGTTAACAACAATCTTCTATTCTTTAGGATCATAAAAGTATCCACCCGTCGTTTCCTTCAGATACCCTATGAACAACATCACTTCAAAACGTGATTCCAACTTGTCGACCTGCTTATTTTGCATATAAGCAGGACAACCCCAAATCTTTAAGTGCTGCAAACTGGGCTTATGCCCATTCCACAACTCGAAAGGGGTCTTTTATACCAATTAGGAAGGCACGCGGTTCAACAAGTATGCTGCAATCTCTATGGCATATCCCCAGAAGGAAACCGGTAAAGTTGCATAACTCATCATCGATAGAACCATCTCTAAGAGAGTTCGGTTCCTTCTCTCTAACACACCATTCTGCTGAGGCGTGCCTAGTGCTATCAGCTGGGATGTAATCCCACATTCTGTCAAGTAGTCCTTGAACCCATTGGACAGGTATTCCCTACCAGGATTAGATCGCAGTTTTTGATTTCTATACCTAACTTCTTCTCCACTTCTGGTTTGAATTCCTAAAAGGTTTCGAAGCAATCTGACTTGTGGCTAAGAGGGCAAACTGTTGGTCCGAGAGTACGTTCTGTGTAGAGGGGGGGTGAATACACCCAAAACCGATTTTCTCAACTTAAACACGAACGCCCTCTTCGTAATGATGTCGTATCGAACAAGTTCCAGCACTGTATAAGCCGTTCCGAATCGTGTGGCAGAGCGACCGACTCTACCGAGATCTCGCTAGCCGACCGAGAGTCGAATTCGCATCTTATAAATAGAGTTCAGGTGCAGTAATAGTGTAGGCCCAAATTCGGCTGAGTGGGAAAAAAGTTTTTATCAAAACAGGCCAGCTTGATTAGTGCAATACGTTAAGTTTGTCAAACTCGCTGAATGATTTAAAAGATGTTTTCAGTGATGAACAAGAAATCAATGCAAAAGTTAAGGACGTAAACACAAGACACGGAGATTTTTAAAGTGGTTCGACACAAGAATCCTACGTCCACTGTCCCGAAAGATCGTGAAACTATTTATTATACTAAGATAGTCTCGCTGGTTTGTACTGACAAACACCGGTCTTGGAGATTTATACTGAGCAAGTCTCGCTTACACGGTTATCAAACTAAGTATTTGAGAAAACTCTCCAACTGTGAAGGAGTCCTTTAGAATAAGGATCAGTTCAAAGGTGAACTCCTTCGTCTAAGCTATGGATATATTCTATTGAGCTTAGGTTAGAGGGATAGGGAACAAGATTGTGGTTTCTAGAACGACAAACAACTGAATATAACTTTCGGGTTCGTGTATCGTCGATCGGGATACTGGAGGTCGTATTAATCGGCCCGCCTTGGTTCCCGTAGCCGGAATGTAGTCTTTCACGGAGATAGATTCTTCGAACTTCTTGCGGAAGACTTTGGCCTTTTCAAATTTGCTTGTTTGAATACACTGTGAGTTCTCTCGTGTGTTCTTCGTTATTTTCGTGTTTTCTGTTCGTGAGCTTCAAATTTTATTTATCCCTCTATTTATAGAGAAGAGATTAGATAGATCCGCTGGAGAGGACGATCCCTTGTCTCTCTCTTTTCGGGTAGCTAACGGCTCTTTTGAAGTATGGTGGCAAAGTGTCCTTTCCCTCCATTTCTAGAAAGTTGTTGACTTGCAGCCTTTAGTAGGTATGGAGTACGTGTTCCGCTTGTCATCAGGGCCGAGGTTCGAAGGTGGTTGAGACAGTAACGTACTTTAAGGAGATCTGAAGTTGACTTCTCTCTTCCTCGTATTGACTCCGCCCGAAATGACTTCAAAGATCTTGATAGTCGAAGATTGTCCGGCCATTGCCGAGTCTCGATCTCCGATTCCAGCAGCATGCTTCGCCGAGCTGGCTCTACCGAAGATCGCCCCGAGTACAAAGAACTACTCCTACCGAGTTGAAGTTCCATCGACTCCTTTCGCATAATCGCTCCCGCCGAGTCCAAGATCACCGAGTCTTCTACTTCGGTGCCGAGGCGGATAATCTACCGAGTGCCCGAACCAGAGCAGTAGGGTCCGCCGAGTCCGAAACCTCGGAGAAAAAAACAAATTACAACGTAATGGTTCACCAATCAATATAGGGTTTTGGGATCTTCAAATCTTCACGTACTTATTCGTGAGCACAAGTGCTACGTGCGTATGATACCACAGAAGACTGAGTCATTTCCCACTATTTATCAACACTGCTGAGGATAGAATCATCACCCAACATTTTCCCCCTATTTGATGATGCCAAAACCTGACACTATCAATTAAACAACCTAACACTATAACTTATCAGAAACAGAGCTCCTTACAAAGTATTACAAGTAGGATCAGTGGAGTTGTTCTTTAAGTCAGAACTGATTCAGCTCCTCTTGCATAGCAATGATCCAGTCAGCATCCTTATGTGCGTCCTCAACTAACTGAGGTTCTTCAGTAGACAAGAAGCAGGAATATAGAGCACTCTCAGAATCTGGATCTTGTCTTTACACTTGCTGAAGGATCTCCAATAATAAGGTCTGAAGTGTCACCGTCCAGCCACGATCGACGATGTTTTAATTCTTCATCTCAAATTTGTTCAACATAGATAGTAGGTGAGTTAGGCATTTCAGTTCTACTATTCATTGAAGTAAATCAGTTACAAGAGTTGGGTCTACTGAGTCACCAGGTTCAGGGGCATTCAGCTCAGGAACTTCATTTGTTCCCCCTGAATTATTATTCTCAGTAGAGGTCTCAGTTACCACTTGGGTTTTTTCATCGAGCTGAGTTACCTGGGATTGATTCTATTCAAGCAGAATCAACTGCTCGTGCACGTTTGTCGCCGGGCCGTGATTCTGTAGTCTTGTCTTAAGTTTCCTCTTCTGAATCATCATCACAACATAACTGGATCTTTTCAACCTTATCTTTTAAGCTTAGATCCTGTAGCTGTTTACTGATGTCCTCAGATTCTAAATTTGAGTTTCTACTCCTGTCCTCAGTAGCAAACCTATTAAAAACAACGTGAGGGCTTTCCTCCACGCAAAGGGTCTGGTAGTTAAAAACTCTGAAGGTTTAGCTGACCCGGGAGTATCCTAAGAAGACTCCCTGGTCTAACTTGCTATCAAAAGTCTTTAACTGATCCTTTCCATCATTGTGGATAAAGCACGAACACCCAAAAATATGGAAATAAGATAAGAAAGGCTACCTGCTGTTCCATAATTCATATGATGTCTTCTGATGTTGCTTCGTCGCAATGATTTATTCTCGAGTGTAAAACGCAAGACGTAGCTTCCCGCCCATAATTTAGAAGGGAGTCCCCGAGTCCGCGAGCAGTGGTTCTTGCCGCTTCTTTCGAGTGTTCTATACTTCCTTTCAAAGAATCCCATTTTGTTGAGGCGTGCGTGCAAAGCAGACGCCTCATGCTCTATGCCTTCGCTTACGTAACTCTTCCACCAACGAATTCAGAACTCGCCTCCTCTATCTCGAACGAATCTTTCCGATTTCCGGTGTTCTTCTCGACACTGAACCTTTTCAGAAGCGCAGACAACTCCATTTTGACATCAGACTTTTTGGCAATAAATATGATCCATGTATAGCGCGAGTAGTCATCAACGACCACTAAAGCATACTTCTTGCCTCTGATCGTCACAGGAGAGACTGGACCGAACAAATCCATGTGAAGGAGCTAAAGGATTCCATCTGTGGAAGGTGATGGAACTAGTGGATTTTTCTTCTTCGTTTGCTTTCCCTTCAGACATGCCTCGCACTGAATATCTTTGTTGAACACTTCATTCGGCAGTCCTCTCACTATAGTATTACTTGCTAGCTTGTTGAGCGTCTTGAAATTGAGAAGGCTGAGTCTTCTGTGCCAGAGCCACCCCGTTCTGTTGTCATTCTTCGCCAAAGAACATGCTTGTGTTCTCCCCGATTTCCGCCGCCTACAAATATATTATTTTTGCACGAACCTCATAACACTGTTTTCCCTGCAGATTTGTCAATGACATCACAGAAACCAGCATAAAAAATCACTCTATTCGAGTTATCACAAAATTGACTAACAGAGAGAAGATTATGTTGTAGTCCTTCAACATATGATTCTCTTGGAAATGTGGCGGTTCCAATGCTGAGTGTTCCATAGCCTCTGGTGTAGCCTTTTGCATTATCTCCGATATCGATTATGGGTCCTTCTTCAGTAGTATAATTCTTCAGTAGGCTCCTCTGGTACGTCATGTGTCTTGAGCATCCGTTGTCCACGTACCTAGGGTCCTTGTGCACCTGCAAAACAGAATTATATTCAGGTACCCTTTATTTTTGATTTTGGGTCATTAGATGTTAGTTTTGGAAATCCAAATCTGCCTTACGACCCCGGTGGTCTCGCATGCTTTTCCCACTCTAATCAACATACTTAACCACTGGACTGGTTGATGTTGACTTCTGAGGCTTTACTGGTTCAAGAGTCCTGATCTTCTGAGGTGGTGGATTGCTGACCTTAGCCTTCTGAACGGATTTCTCCTTCTTCTTCTGACTCTTGGATCCTCTTCTGACTATAGGATCATAATAATATGACCCATATTGAGCTGGATGTGTCAGCTGCGGAGGTCCATATTGATCAGCCCATTTCACTTTGCTGGTCCATACTTGATGTGCGTTCATCTTCTGTTTTTTCTTTGCTAGGGGGTTCAGTATTTCAACATTGATTGTCTCCTCTTGAACAAACCTATCAATCAGTCGATTCTCTGAGCGTATGGGGGCTGATGAGGAGGCTCCATGGCTGAATCCGAGTCCCTCCTTACTGTGTTTAGGCTTGTTGTTGGCTAGCATCGCCTCAAGCTTTTTCTCGGCTCCCATATACCGCTCTGTCATAAGGTTACTCCAAACATCGTCACTCTTCTTGAGTGTTTCATGCTCGGTCTGAAGTCCTGAGAACTTTTGCTTTAGTGGACTCACCCGCATCCTTCGAGTCAAGTCCTTGGTCGGGCATCGAGATCGATCTTCTTGTTGCCGAGACTTGGCCATCAGAGAGTTAATCTCCTCCTTGAGTCTCAACACAAGTCTTTCCGACTCAGTAACTACCTGACTCTCCTGAGGAAGTCTCTGATTCTCCACTTTCAGGGTATCCAACTCCTGAAGAGTCTTACCGAGCCGCACTCATCCGAACCGCTCGTCGAGTAGTTCTTCATATGCAATTGCGACGTCTAGATTCTCAACTACACCTGAAATAGTGTCTTATATGCAGTGTGAAGAAGAGTTAAATGGTGTGTGAGAGTTTACCTCATCCTCTTCTCCTGCCATTAGACACTTTTCAGCATCTTCTTCAAGCTCTAGGGCCATAAATGCCGCTTCATCGTCTGATGAATCCATGAAGGAATCGACTTCATCTGAGTCGTCTGAAAGTTCACCGGCAATATATGCTTGACGCTTCTTGATGAACTTCTCCCTTTGAGCTTTTCGTGCAGCTCTTTCAGCTGTACTGAGCTCAAGACGGTCATATTGGTAGTGTCCTGGCTTCTTGCAGTTGTAGCAGGAGGTGATTCTGCCTTCTTTGCTTTCAATGTCTTTCGACTGTGCTGAATCCTCCTATTTCCTGCAATCAGAAGTATGCGATTCAGGAGTGCGCTTAGGTGAGTATTCAGACTTACTCTTCGAGTCTTTGATGACTCTAGAAAGCTTTCTGCGCCGCTCCTTTTCCTTCTGATATTTGATGACAAGCAGTGCTGTCTCTTAGCTAGGCTTTCTTCTTGTAGATCGCTGGTTGAAGGCTTAGCTTTGCTAGATGAGGGAGCGGTTGTGCTGACTGATGCTTTAAAGGCATGGTCAATCTGAGTGTCAGCTTCAGCTCGCTGCTTCCTTTGCGGTAGACCAAACTCTACCTCCTTAGCTTTTAATTCTGAAAATATATGATCAGGAGAAATAATATCCAAAACCTGTCTTTTACCCTTAGTGTGGTAGTCCAATGTCCGTCTGGTAGTGCTCTCAAGATTTTGAGATTCATCTTTCAGTTGGAGAACGTCTTTCCCAGCCCGTTGATAGCGTTCATCAGATCCGTAAATCTGACATTAAGATCTTCGATTATGTTGCCAGGCATTATAGACAATCTCTCCAGCTTCTGGAGTTCCAGCGCTAACTTGTTAGCTTTAATCTTCTAAGTCCCCCGACTCGCAGCGCCGCAGCATCCTGCAGTTCCTCGCGGACTTGCGCTTCGAACCCTTCGAGATAAGAGTCGCCGGTGGTGGCCGGCATGGCATTACTGTCAACCCGGTCTAGATTGTGAAGCTTCTTCTCTTCTGGAGTGAAGAGGCTTCTGTCTTTAGGAACCTTCTTCCCGGTCACCATTCCTCCTCCTTATACTGGATCCTGGACTTCGACACTATCGAGCATGGGTACGATAGGTCCGTCTTCCAAGACCTCTATCATGCTGTCGTGGAGGGAAGTCAGATAAGCTTCCATTCTGACTTGCCATACCCCGTAGTTCTCTACTGAGAACATGGGTACCATCCTGATTCATGACATATCAGACATTTTAAATAATTATATGAATGAAGAATGATATGCAGCGAAAACGTTTTCAGGATTCGTTCAAGTAGACCAGTTTCAGAAAACAAGAGTCTTAGAGAACTCCCGCTCTGATACTAATTGTTGGTCCCGAGATAAACATTCAGGTGTAGAGGGGGGGGGGGGGAATACACCTGAAAACTTTCTCAACTTAAAATGCGAACAGTCCTATTCAGGAGTGTGCCTAGCTGAACAAGTTCAGTAGACCAAGTAAGCAGTTCTGGATCCCGTGGATAGAGAGACTGACTATACTGTAGGCCCGATTCAGTTGAGTTTGAAAACATTTTTATTAAAACTGTTTCAGTAGTTTGGTGCATTCAGTTTAAGCTTTGCTGAAACTCTATTGAATGATTTTGTAAAATGGTTTTCAGTTATAAACAGTAATCAATGCAACAGTAAAAACAGAACACAACGATTTTTATACTGAGTTACTCTCAGTCGCTCTGTGCACTGGACAAACAATGGCCTTGAGGATTATACTGAGCAAGTCCCAGTTTACAAGGATCAAACTAAAGTGTTTGACAAACTCTCCAACATTGAAGGAGTTTTTAACAATAAGAACAGTTGAAGAATGAACTCCTTCGGGTCTAAGCTATGGATATATTTAGTGAAGCTTAGGTTAGAGGGAAGGTAACAAGAAGGTGGCTTCTAGAGTGATGAACAATGAGGAATAAACTCTCTGGGTTCGTGGTCGATCACTTGGATACTAGAGGCTATTGATTCTAATTCGCTTGGTTCCCTTGAGCAAGGATGTCGCCTTTCGCTTGAAGTGTTTCTCCCAAGTTTTTGGCGAAAGCTTTGAGTTCTCGTAAGTATATTGCTCATAATCGCCGTTCGTGTTCTTGGTGGTTTTTCTTGCAATTTGATTTTCCTCTATTTATGGGGAGGTGAGCCACGGATAGATCCGTTGGAGACGAACGATCCACGTGTCACTCTTTTTGGGTAGCTAACGACTCTTTTAAGGAATCTTGCGTAGTCTTTTCCTCCATTTCTAGAAAGAGGTCGACTTGCAAAGCTTTTACCGTAACTTTGATAGCTAGTCGTCGTCATTGGTCAAGGCGCGTAAAGTATCTCGAGAAAAACAAACTTCTAAGCGGATATCCGAAGGTGACTTCTCTCCGATTACCTCGTATTTAATTTCTACCGATTTAATCATATAAGATCATCTCGAAAATCAAGGAGATTGTTAGGCCGTTGCCGAGTCTCGACCTGGGTTTAGTAGAATACTCCTGCTGAGTCCAACTCTACTGAAGGTCAACTCTGAGTTCCCGCAAACCGCTCCCGCTGAGTCCAGCTTATCGACTTCTTTCAAGATGCATATCGCTCCCGCTGAGTCCAAAGACTACCGAATTCGAACACCTCACAAGATGCCGCTCCCGCCGAGTCCAAAGACTACCGAAGTCTTCACTCCATGGTACCGAGGCGGATAGTCTATCAAGGATCAACGTATGTAACTCCGAGCCCGAACCATGCCGAAGGAATGTCTACTGAGTCTGAAACTCTCAGAGACTAAGGCATTACTTTTACAACAGAAAGGTTCACCAATCAAATTAGGGTTTTGGGATCAGCCAAATCTTCTAAGCAACTAATAAGTCCACTGCTGATTCACATCCCAACAAGTAGCCAATGAGTAGTCATCGATCCTTCTGTAATTTCGTTGAAAAAAAACAACACAAAAAAAGTAGCTTCTGTAGCTATAAATATGAAACTGGAGTAGCAAAACGTCTTCAAAGTTCAAACAAGATTTGTATTTCATTTCATATTCGAGAGAAACAAAGTAATTTGAACTTTGAAGGATACGAAAATGTCCAGATCGTCGAATACCTGCTTAATATTCGGCACTTTGGCCGTACTCTTGTTTGCTTCGGCTATTGCCGATGACGGCGTTGTGTTGACCAATGACCACTTCGAGAAAGAGGTTGGCCAGGATCGAGGAGCTCTCGTCGAATTCTATTCTCCCTAGTACTTAAATAAAACTTATTTTTACAGATTTCATTAGATTAAGTGTTTAAGAGTTTTCACTGACGAGTAGAAATAAAAATGACTGAATATTATGTTGTACCTTGTTGCTGGGTATGCTGTTTTACTAGACACAATAGTAGAATGCCAAAAATATGTTCCATGTTGGTCACAGATTTAAGGCCCCAGCATAATCCATACCAACTCAATAGCAAGACAAAACCATAAACACTTTAATCATCTTATTATCACCATAATTATACTTCAAAAACTGTTCTACTTTTGGCATTTTATTCGTATGCCTCTGGTAATTGAGAAATACACTAGAACAAAGTATTACCTTAAGCTTCCTTCATCAGGAGATTGCCGAAGTGGTGAAGCTTAGGATCATCACACCTCAGAGGGAAGGTCTTCCGTCTTCGCTTGTGATTCTGCACGGCATGATCATAACAAACCAATCATCATGTCTTCTTTCTAAAACTCAGAAGAAAGGGGGAAAAAAAATGAGAATACGTGGTTCAAGAAGTGAAAATGTGTGAGAGGATAATGGATAGATTATATATATTTGCGGTAGTTAACATATATAATTGGTGGGTTCCAAAAATTTAAATAACCCTCCAAAAAATTTCATTTAGAATTTAAATTTTGGCAAAAATTTGAATAATCATAAAGATAATGGAAACGAGATTTTACTTTATTATGAAAATCTTCTACCATATTAACAGATAAACTATTTTCTAATAAAAATATGAAGTAAATACTAGAATTTTCGATAATAAGATATAGATATCGAAAATTATCCTATTGGTTACTATATTACCTATAAATGTGGATACTATATCGGATTATATAAATTTGATCATTTAAAAAGTATGATAATTATACTAACACATTAGCTTATTATAAAATGAAAAATATGAAAAAAGAAAGTAAAAGAAATAGCAATGGTAGTTAGAAACTTTGGAAAAATAAATATTATGAATAGAAAAAAATATTATGTTAGTATATTATAAAATACTAAAAAATGGGAAAAAATAAATAAATCATCCATAGGTTAATATAATATAAAATAATAACAAAGGAAAAAAAGAATAATTAATTCAATTTACGTTAGAAAATTAATTGTTGGGTTTACTTGAACATATTAATAGAAAAAACGAGAAAAATAAAATTTAAAAATTGTGAATAGTGTTTGAAATAAAAAAATAAAAAAATATTATTAATAGTGTTTAACGAATAGAAAAAATAAACAAAACATAAATTCATTATTTTAACAAATTAATTGGAATTATCTTAATTTGAAAATAAAAAGAGAACATAAAGTTATCTTATTACAAAAAATTAAAAACAGAAAGTAGAAAAAAAATTGTGAATAGTTATATCAAACAAAATAAATAAACTACAATTCTTTTAAAAAAACAACATTCATTCTTTTACTTTTAGAAATATAATTATTGGAATTATGTTAATTTTTACTTTTGAAAAATAGGAAAAATAAATTAGGTAAACTTGTTATAAAGTAAAAATTAAAAAAAACAAATAAATAATATAAGAATAGTAAGAAAATGTCTAAAAATAGATTTTAAAAAGTCGTCCATTATTTTATTTTGAAAAAATTAGTAATTGGAACCATGTTAAAATATTATATTATCTTATTATAAGAAAATAAAAAAATGAATAAATTTTAACTATAATAAGAAATAATATTATGTTGAATTATTAAGAAAATATCAGAACAATAAAATAAATACAAATATTTCATAAAAATAAAATAAAATTTTAATTAATAGTGCTCACTCCAAAAAGAAAAAAAAAGAATCCTAACCACTAGGGCTGAATAGAAGAGACTAAAAGAGCTAACTGACCGACTAACTAATGAAACAGTACCGAAAATCGAATCGATCGATCATTTTTTGCTCTAATTTTTAAAAACTGATGTAGTGGTTCGACTATGGTTTTCATATCTCAAAAACCGTCGGTGAACTGAACTAATTGAAAGATCAATTAATTATTTATAATTATATTTAAGCATATTTGTTGGGTGATGATTCAATCCTCAGCATGATCATACTTGGGGGAAATGACTTATCTTCTATACTGGATCACGCTCAGTAGCCTCGTGCTCTGAACTGTTGAGAAGATTTGAAGATCCAAAATCCTATCCGATTGGTGAACCATTCATTTGTATTCGCATGTCTTTGAGGTTTCGCACTCAGCAGACACTCGCTCCCGGTCAAGGCGCCGCAGCTTATTTGCCTCAAAGACTCGCTCGTAAGACTCGCACACCGGACTCAGCAGAGCAAAGATACCGAAAGACTCAAATGATATCGACTCAAGCAGGAGCAAGATAATCGAGAGAGTCGCTGAACCAACTCACAGGAGTAGTTCACCGAACTCGTAGCCGATCTTCGTAGACTTATCTCCCAAGCTCTATCTACCGAATACAAGGTCGACTCAAAGAACGGCGGATAGTCTTCAGGACTCGTCGAACCTTTTGAAAGACAATCGCATTGTCATGTACGAGGAAGAGAGAAGTCGCCTTCCTGCGCCGTCTCGAAGCTTGAGGCCGCCTCAACCACTCCATCCACCTCGACGAATGACAAGCATACACGTGTCTTCTCACCGCTAAAGCCGCAAACAACCTTTTACCTAAAAAAGGTGGGAAAGTACACCGTTACCTACACCAAAAGAGCCGTTTGCTACCAAAGAGAGAGAGAGAGAAGAAGATCGTCTCCAACGGATCTATTTTCAATCTCCCGCTCTATAAATAGAGGGATCATTTAAGATTAAAAAAAAGAGAATGCGCACACCTAGAACACGAGAGAGCATTCAAACGAGCGAAATTAACGACTAAGTCTTCCGCAAGAAACAACCGAGTTATCTTCGGCGAAAGACTACATCCAAATTTCAAAAAGGAACCAAGTCCGAACCGACATAAGCTTCTAGTATCCAAGCGACCGACACAAACCCATAGCTAAACCCTCACTGCTCGTCGCTCTAGATAGCTACATTCTCGTTCCTTATCCCTCTAACCCTAAGCTCACTTGTTATATCCATAGCTTAGACGAAGGAGTTCACATTTGAACCCAATCCTTATCAGTATAAGGACTCCTTCACTCGCTGGAGAAGTTTGTCAAACACTTTAAGTTTGATAGTGTTGTAAACCGAGACTCGATCGCATAAAAACCAAGACGCGGCTTTGCCCAAAGGTGCAAGCCGACCGAGACTAACTCAGATAATAAATAGCCTCCCGATCATTCGGGACAGCGGGACGTAGGATTTGAGCGATATCCGAACTACTTTAAAAATCCCGTGTCTCTTATTGCTTTCTTAACTCGCTGCATTGATTTTACTATTCATACCGAACATCATATTTAAAATCAATCAACCGTCTCAAAGATACCGAACTCTTAATCTACCGAACCGAGACTTAAAACGCTTTCTCACAAAAACCGATTTGGGCCTACACTATTCCACGCACCGAACTCTTACCGTAGATACCGAATTCCGACGTAGTCGCTAGCGTATCTCAACCGAGCCAGCATTTTAGCCTTTAACTCGATTCGTAACTGCTGTCCGGGTCCGCCGAACTGCTTTCGGGCCGTACACCATCCCCGAATAGGACTGCTCGAGTTCGAAATCGAGAAATCGAATCGTGTGTATTCACCCCCCCTCTACACCCGACCGTACACTCTGACCAACAATTGGTATCGAGCAGGAGTTCTTTGACTCTTGTTATCTTTAAGACCGGTCTATTCGAACGGATCCGAGGGAAAACGTTTTTTCACCGCATATCACTCTACATTCATATCAATATTCTTCATGGTTGATATGTCGTATAAGGATGGTACCTATGTTCTCGGGGAGAATTACGGAGTATGGCGAGTCGAATGGAAGCACATCCGACATCCCTCCATGACAAGATGACCGAAGTGCTTGAAGACGGACCTATCGCTCCCATGATCGATAGTGTCGTAACTCGTGACCAAGCTCAAGGAGGAGGAATGGTGACCGGGAAGAAGATTCCCAAAGATAGAAGTCTCTTCACTCCCGAGGAGAAGAAGCTTCACAACTTAGACCGTGTTGCCGTAAAACGCCATACCGACCACCCTTAGTGATTCTTATCTTGGCAGTGGTTCAGAATGCAAGACCGCTAAAGAACTCGGGATGCTTCTGCGCTACCGAGTCGAGGGACTCGTAAGATTAAAGCCAACAAATTAGAGCCGGAATTCCAAAAGCCGGAAAGCTTGTCTCTCATGCCCGGGGATAAAATCGAAGATCTAAACGCCGATTTACCAATCTGATGAACTCTATCAATGGGCCGGGAAAGACATTCAAGAACCGAGAGATGAATCAAGATTCCGAGGGCACCGCCGGATGGACACCGGACACCTTTTGCCACTCTATCGCGACATTCCCGACTTAGATGCCGTGTCTCCCGACCATATCTTTTCGTAATTACGGTAGAGGAGTTTGAGTTCGATGCACCTAAAAGAAAGCAGCAGAGTCAAGCCGACACAAAAATCGACCATGCTTTCAAAGCATCACAAGACAAAGATCTCCAAAGAACGAGCAAAACGACGAGTAAGACCGAACCTTCACTCAATGATCTACAAGAAGGAAGTCTCGCCGTAAGTATGCGCCGCTCGCCGTAAAGTATCGAAGGAGAAGGAGCGACGCAGAAAAGTGACTAAAGCCTATCGGGAAACGAAAGGTAAGTCAAATTATATGTCGAAACACACTCCCGACTCACAATATTCTCGAATGCGAAAGAAAGATGACTCGTAACCATCAAAGAATAGCGAAAGCAAAGAAGAAAGAGTCATCGCTTGTTACAACCGCAAGAAGCCGGGACATTATCGCATGATTGTCCCGAGCTCGCAGTGCCGAACGCGCAAAGACGTAAAGCAAGGAGAGAGAAATTCGCCCGTAAAAGACAATCCTACATAGCCGGAGAAATCTCGCACGACTCGAAGAGGTCGACTCCTTTATGGATTCATCGGATGATGATGCAGCTTTCATGGCCTTAGAGCTTGAAGTCAAGAATCACCGAAAAGTGCATGATGGCAAAGCGAAGAGGATGAGGTAAATTCTCATGAACCACTTAACTCCTCTTCACACCGCACACACGACACTATTTCAAAGTGCAGTGAGAATTTGGACGTCGCAACCGCATACGAAGAACTCGCTCGACGAACAAATTCGATGAGTCTCAGCTCAAGAAGACTCTTCGGGAGTCGGATACCCCGAAAGTAGAGAATCGTAGACTTTCTCAGAGAGTCGTTGCTATTGAGGCCGAAGGACTTGTGGTTGAGACTCGTGGAGGAGATAAACTCTCTCGATGGCCAAGTCTCAAGCATCAAGAAGATCGGATTTCGCCACCAACGACTTGACTCAAAAAGATATCGAACCGAGTCCGCCGAAGCAAGAAATGTCGTGACTTCACCGAGCACGACACACCGAAGAAGAGTGATGATGTCCGGAGGAGCCCGATGACCGAGCGGTACATGGGTGCCGAGAAGAAATTAGAAGCTATGCTAGCAAGCAATAAGCCAAAGCACCGCAAGGAAGGACTTGGATTCGCCCCAGGAGCTTCCACATCTCGCCCCAAGACACTCGGAGTACGGCTTGCCGATAGATTTGTTCAAGGGGAGACAATCAACGCAGATATATACCGAACCCCCTAGCAAAGAACAAACAAGATGAAAGCACCTCATCCCACACATCAAGCATTCCGACAAGAAGATCGCGCCAAGAAACCCCGGGCCAAGCCAAGGGGGAACCCGCAAATCAAAATTGGCGATCAAGATGGACCTCCAAAGCCGACACATCCAACTCGCATGGGTCATACTATTATGAACCTATAGTAAGAAGAGGCTCCAAAGGTCGAAGAAAAAGAAAGCCACACGTAAGGCTAAGGTCGCAGACCACCAACTCGTAAGATCGGGACTCCCGAACCTTAGAAGCCTCGTAAGTCACCTTTGACCACCCAAAGGTCGATATGTCGACTCTAATGGAAAGAAAATGTCCGAAACCACCATGGTTGTTAGACAGATTGGGGTTATGAAAACTAACATCTAAGGACCCAAAATCAAAATGAAGGGTACCCGAATAAAATTCTATTTTGCAGTGGCGTAAAGACCCATGGTATGTGGACAATGGATGCTCAAGATACATGACATACCAAAGGAGTCTCATCAAGAATTATATCACCGAAGAAGGACCCGGAATCGAAGTTTGGAGATAATGCCAAAGGCTACACGAGAGGATATGGAACACTCAAAGATAGGAACTCGCCAAAGTTCCAAGAGTATCATATGTTGAAGGACTTCAAAGATAATCTTCTCTCTCGTTAGTCAATTTTGTGATAACTCAAATAGAGTGATTTTTGACGCCGGTTTCGTGATGTTATTGATAAATCCACAGGGAAAACAAAGTTATCGTGTTCGCGCAAAAGAACATATATGTGGCCGATCGGAACTCACCAACCTCAAGCTTGCTTATCGGGCGAAGAATGACAACCGCACGGGGTGGCTATGGCACGTAAGACTCAGCCATCTCAACTTTAAGACGCTCAACAAGCTTGCAAGAAACACTCTAGCAAGGGGACCGCCGAATGAAGTATTCAAAGAAAGACACTCAATGTGAAGCATGTCCCAAGGGAAAGCAAACAAGGAATCAAAATCCTCCGCCCATCGCCTTCCACGAATGGAATTCTTCACCGCTACATACGGATTTGTTCGGTCCAGCCTCCCCAAATGACGATCGGAGGCGTAAAAATATGCATTAGTGGTCATTGATGACTACTCGCGCTACACATGGGTCATATTCATTGCTAACAAGTCCGACGTCAAAACAGAGTTACCAACGCTTCGAAAAAGCTCAAGGTCGAAAAAGAACACCAAGATCGAAAAATACGTTCGCATGCAGGAACCGAGTTCCTTAATTCCATGGTAAAGGAGTTCCGCAGCGTAAGGAATAGAGCATGAGACTTCACCGCACGCACACCTCGCCAGAATGGAGTTGCCGAACGAAAGAACGTAACTCTAAAAGAGGCAAAGAAGGACTCTACTCGCAGACTCGGGACTCCCAACCAAATTCTCGGCGTAAGCTACCGATACCGCATGTTATACTCGTAATAGATCTCTACCGACAAAGCAAAGATAGTAAGCGGACACCATATGAACTATGGAACGGCAGAAGCCTTCTATCTTATTTCCATATTTTTGGTTGTTCATGATTTATCCACAATAACGGGAAAGATCACCAAGACTTTTGATAGCAAGTCGATCGTGGAGTATTCTTAGGATACTCTCGGTCAAGAAAGCTTTCGAGTATTCAACTATCTGGACTCTTTGCGTGGAGGAAAGCCCTCATGTTGTTTTTAACGAGTTTGCTATCAAGACAGGAGCAATAACTCAAATTCCCGAATCTGAGGACATCGAAGCGTAGCCACAAGTGTTCTAAGCTTAAAAGACAAATCAAAAGATCCAGCCTTATGTTGGGATGATGATTCGTACGAAGAAACCGAAGACAAATCTACCGAATCTCAACTAGCCGAGCAAGTAGCCGAGCGCATTGATTCTTCCGAACGTAATCAATCCCGTGTAACTCAGTCGATGAGGAAACCGTAGAGGTAACCGAGACCAACACTACCGAGAATAACAACTCGTGGGGAACGTCCTAGTAATGTTCCCGAGCCGAATGCCCCCGAACCTCGGTGACTCAAGAGATCATACTCTTGTTACCGAATTACTTCAATCTCGTAATAGTACAACCGAAATGCCTAACTCACCTACTATCTGCGTTGAACAAATTTCGTATGAAGAGTTAAAACATCGTAGATCGTGGCTAGATGCTCACACCGCCGATCTTATAATTGGAGATCCTTTAGCACATGTCAAGACAAGATCCGCATTCTCGCCAAGGAGAAAGCGCATTATTTTCCTACTTCTTGTCTACCAAGAGCCTCGTAATATTGAGGATGCACTTAAAGATGCCGACCGGATTATTGCTATGCAGAAGAGCCGAATCAGCTCACGAGAAACGAAGTATGGGAGCTTGTAGACGCACCCGGCATCAACATGTCATCGGAACCAAATGGGTCTTCAAAAACAAGCGAGATGAAAACAACGTTATAGTCGTGAACAAAGCAAGTGCTCGTGGCTAAAGGCTACCGTCTAGTCAAGGAATAGATTTCGATGAAACTTTCGCTCCAAATTGCAAGATCGGAGGAAATTAGACTATTCCTAGCCTACGCAACACATCAAAGATTCGTAGTTTATCAAATGGATGTGAAGTCTGCGTTCCCGAATGGCGTGCCGAAAGAAGAAGTCTATGTGGAACAACCGCCCGGCTTTCAAAGAGGACATCAAGTATATGGACTCGTAAAGGCTCTATACGGGTTAAAACAAGCACCCGTGGCTTGGTACGATACCCCGTCCGAGTTTCTTCTTCGTAAAGGTTTTCGTAAAGGCACAAGTAGACCGCACTCTATTCAAAGATTCGACCGGAAGAAGACTTATTACTTGTGCAGATCTACGTGGATGACATTATCTTCGGTTCAAAGAATGTCATTATGTGTCAAGCAATTTGAAAAGATGATGAAGGATAAGTTCGAGATGTCGATGATGGGTGAAATGAACTACTTCCTTGGTTTTCAAGTCAAGCAATCCGAAAAGGGAACGTTCATCAACCAAGGCAAATACACTCGAGACCTCATCAAAAGATTCGGCCGCACATCCGGCAAACCTATCAAGATCCCGATGAACACGAATATGAAAATCGATCTTGATAAGGAGGGGAGTATCGTAGATCAAACTCAATACCGTGCTATAATCGGGTTCTTTATTATATCTAACAACTACTCGTCCCGACATAACTTATGCCGTAGGTGTCTCGTGCTCGATTTCAGGCGAATCCCAAGCAAAGTCATATGGACTCAAAGAAAGAAGATTCTCCGCTATCTACGAGGAACACCCGATACGGGTTTATGGTATCCAACGATGATAATATTGAACTAACCAAGGTTATTCTCGATGCTAACTATGCAGGATGTAGAATAGACCGAAAATCAACTTCAAAGAACATGTCGGCTCCTTGGCGCAAAGAGTCGATCTCATGGTTTTCAAAGAAACAAAGACTCAGGGGCCACGCCGACTACCGAAGCCGAATACATGGCTGCTGGAAGTTGTTGCGCCCAAATCCTTTGGGCCGAGACAAAGAATGAGAGACTATGACGTCATTCGAATGAAGTGCCGATCTTCTGCGACAAGCATTCTCACAAGCTATTGCAATCTCTCGTAATCCTCGTTCTTCACACGAGATGCAAGCACGTGGACATCGACATCACTTCATTCGTGACCATGTCGAAAGAAGGATATCGAATGGAAAAGATCCATACCGACAAACAAAGGGCCGATATACCGACCAAGCCTCTAGCCGAATCCGCATTCGCAGAAGTTTCAAAGAGAGCTAGGTCTCTGCTGGACCCTACCGACCCCGGCGCAATAAGGTTTCAGGAGAGGAACATTCCAGTGAGGGGGAATGATCACTCTCGCATCGAGTAAGTTCGCACGTAGAGATTCGTAAAAAACCATCTACACGAGGTATCACCGACTACTATGTTCACCGACAGTGCTTGCGTATCTCTACTCTAGTATCTAATGCAACAATGATAAGCATTTATTACGGAGATTCAAGCATGATTTAAATATCTCTTAGTTTGTCATTTATTGATAACGGATTACATTTAATCCACGACATTCTATGCACAACTTTGCCGAACTCGTGCGCATTAAATGCATGCCTTATCATAGTTACTCTTTAGGCATGTTTACAACTTGCATTGACTTAGACGGCTTTTGTGATCATTACCTTTTATAATATTGAATCTTAACCGTCCATCTCATAAAGTAGGTTTAAAATCAGCCTTAGATCGATAACTGTTCATCTTCTAGATATATACATATTTCGATCAAATCTTAAGAACCGCCATATTCGCACTTAACATTTCGATCATATCTTACCTCCGAAAAATCCGAGAATACCTTTGTGCAAAAACCCTCATTTGCTTACTTTCACCTCGATCAAATTCTCGGTATGCCTACATGTAGTTACTTATGTGTTGATCATTATTGATTAGTATCATATATAAAAAGTTTATTTAAAAATCGATACTGATAACAACTTCATGTAACAGTACAATGGCGGAAACCAATATCTCTATGATATCTCCAAATGGATATGCGTAACATTCCCGAGAAGGATCGCGTGTGGTTTGAACCCACCATGGATTTCTATTCATGCGATCCGGAGTATATGGATGAGATCTTCTCGCCTCGCGCGAGTCGTGGCCGGAGAAATTTCTCGTCTAGGAGGCCTTCGTTCTTCCTCCCGAGACAGGCTGCGTAGCCGTACTTGAATTCGCACGCAGCTGTCCGGCGACATAGTGGCAAGGTTTGTTGCCCATTCTATCCAAAACGCCACTATGGAGCTGAAGCGTAGCGATGTCCATCAAGGATGCCTTGAAGCGGAGTTTTGATCCGCCCTCCGAAGGGACCAAGACGGGGTACAGACGACCGAGTTGATGAATATCTTACCGTCTTCCGTGGAAAGCCCACTACATTCGTAGCCGCTTCCGAAGAACAAAGATGTTGCCTCGCCCAGTGGCACTTGCCTATATAGTGACGCAGCCACGACAAGCCAAGCGTGGTCGTTTGACCAGTGTGTCGGAGGCCTAAGATTCGATGATGATGGCCATATACGACCGAGCCCGGATAAATTGGACGGAGTTCTTTCTCCGAGAATTCATGGCTCAGCCGCTAAGTTCGACAAAGCATCGAACATGCCGAGCGCAAAGGGCAAATTGTCGTATGGACTCAAACCGTCCATTAAGATCGAAGATTTATGTGGATTCGAGCCTATCACCTACAAAGGACAATGAGTACTTCAATGTGAAGAAGGTCGATTTCACAACAAGACAAAGCAGCTTCAGCCAGATAGGGTCGGACCCTCGCCAGCCTCTCCGCAATCAAAGTCTCAAGAGGCTACGCCTACAAAGAAAAGAACCCCTCCCGCTAAAACTCCTAATGCACCGGCAAAGAAACCGAAGAAAGCCGTTGAGGTGCCGCCATCGAGGAGGTTCCACAAGTGCCCGCCGAACGTGCTCCCGAGAAGACTACTCACCCCATGCAACTGGTTGATGAGTCCGAGTCTTCCGAGAAGACTCGGGCCAAGGAGAAGATTGTTTCCACCGAAAGGGACCAAGGGGATGCTTCAAGCTCGTAGCGCAGATATTCGCCGCCTAGACACCTCCCTTCTATCCCTCCACTCACCGCCCCCTCCAACCGAAGAGCAGACTTCACACATGGACTTGAGTCTCGAGACCGCATCTCGAAGGTGAATCAATCGGGATGGAAGCTTCAGTGATTATATCCAGAGCATCCCGAGAAATTCTCGCAACTAGTTCCCGAGCTTGCCGACTACTCGACTTGTTGCTCATCGCCAAAACAAGAAGGCTCCACATGTTGCTACGACATCGGGAGTGGCCCCGCTCTGCGCCGCCTTGTCCTCCACTACTCCCGTCGCCAGCCGCATGAAGAGGAATTGAGACCGAGAGAGGAAATAGGCTATTCGGATCCCCAAGACCTCACTCAACGGACAATCCGAGGGCCGCAATGCCGCCATGATTCATGATCGACAAAGACGCTCCGGCCCAAAGACCCTCGACGGGTCGACCACGACGACCCACCTAGCTGATTCGAGCCCCGAAAGCCCGATGAGGGACATCCACAGGACAAGGATACCCATACCGAAACTGCTCCACCTCTCGCATCCTTGGTCCCGAGAAATCCAAGGCCGGGTGCTTCGTCCTCGCAGAGCCCGCCGCCCTTGCTGTAGCCGACTTTCGAAGCGCGCCACCACCTGCACCGCAAAGAGATCTCGATCAGCCGGCAAAAGCCTTAACCGCCCAAGGGATCAAAAATCGAGATCTTGCGAAGGCTATCCATAGGACATGGAAGCATCGCTCAAGCCACGACTAAAGAACTTCGTGGGCCAAGTCTTCCGTCTCTTCATCGCCCGCCCCGATGTTTCCGCGCTTATTTCGTGCGCTGGCTCAGCAGAAGTCAAATTCGAAGCTCACTCAAGATCTTTCAGAGAGCCAAGCCAAGCTACTAGATGAATTTTTGGCTTCTAAACCGGCTCATACCGACGCTATCACCGAACAATCCGAGGCCACCGAACAAAGACTTGAGAATATCCACCCGGCCTTGGAAGACAAGATCACCGAGAAGCCGAAAGACTTCAAGGGAGTAGCCGACCTCTCTCACAAGCAGTACAAGGAAAACCTTACCATGGAGAGGAACGAGTTGTATGAGGTTCTGACTAAGCTCCACGATCGTCTTGATGAGTCGTCAACCTCCTACAAAAAGTCCGAAGAAGTCGGGCCCTAGTCCCTACCCCGTGCTCATTGATGATGCCAAAAAGGGGAAAAGTGAAGGAAAAAGGGAAGGAAAGAAGAGTACCGAGAAGCCGACTCAAACTCGCCTCGGAAGGGTGAGGCCCGTGGTGTTTCGGCCGCGAGCACACCGAAACCGGCCCAAGTGGCTTAGGACCCCAAACAGACTACTCAAGCAACCCGCACTCCCAAAGACATTATTAAGGAGGTTGCCGAGTACGCCGAACAAAGCGGTGGAGGACTCGAAGAAGAAGAGGCTCCTATTCCATCACCAGTTCAAGAAGGCAAGGGCAAATAGAAGCTTAAAATTCCAACCCCTCCAGCAAAGCGACTAAGGTACATATCTCGCCGAGGAGGAAGCCCAAATAGCTGCGGATGAGAGACGGCCGCAGAAATTGCAGAGGCCGGAGCGCCTAACAAGCCAAAGTCTAAGCCTCGCCAAAGGAAAGACTAAAGCCCCATCCAGAGGAGGAAAGAGAACTCGCTAGATCGCTTCCGAGAAAGCTCATCATAACAGATGAAGAGGACAGAGAAAAAGAAAAGGAGCAAGCAGCAGAAGAATACCGAAAGGCGTGGTACATCCAAATCTAGATCTAGTACCCCCGCCGAATCGTAACAAGCTCCTCGAAGCCTCAAGAGCAAGATGCGTAAATTGAAGAAATCTTTGCTCGATGGATAGATATCTCTACGAGAGGAGAGGAAGCTAGACGGATAGAGGCCGCGTACAGAGGATACATTTGGCGTGACCTTGAGGCACTCGGAAGCGTACCGAACAAGAGGCCAGCCGAGAGTTCCTTCGAAAGCCGACATTCCTTATCGATACGTAAGGTTCGTGAAGCCAAACGATCCGAAAACACATAGATGGCCGAGATCGGACGAATGGATGCCTATTCGGCTCAATCGGAGATGGGAATCGGCCAAGATAGAGTTTATCAAGAGAAATTATTTCCTGCGATTCGGCTCGAAATGTCTAAGGCCGATGCCTATGTCGAGTGGATGACCATTACCGAACCCGATCTTTACCCATATATACACAAAGAGCAAGAATCGAAGGGGTAGTAGTCGCGTTCTCGAAGCAAGGATCATTCCTCCACCCGCAAGACAAGACGACTCAAGACATCTCTGAATGATTGAACAAGAAGTGAAGAATGCTGCGTTGAACAGAGGATTAGAACAAGATGATCCAAACAGACTTCGCCGAATACCCGAAGCCGAGGAAGAACACGTTCGGAATGTATGGAGTCCCACCGCCCGAAGATAAATCCCAAGGTTTCATGAATAGGATTCAAGCAGCTTTAAGGGTTCTCCCTCTTAGTTCTTCTTTGAGCTTAGCAAGATTTGTAATGTATCGAACCGTTTATTATATATATACAAATCTTCTTTTGGCTCGACAACTACTTGTTGTCTAAATAGCCGTGTTTGCTTTATGCTTTAACACTCGTAATCACCGAAGTGATTACCGACACACACACTTTGTTTATTTACTTGTCGCTTTTTGCTCTGCTAGATCTCCGATAGACTAGACTTTCTGAGATTTATTATTTCTCTTAGGGGGAAATTGTTGCATGGGGAAATTATTGTAAAGGGGGAAATTGTTCCCGCCCGTCTCCCTCAAGAGTCTAGCACTTACCGCACAACTCCACCGATCTTACCCGTAATATTTGTAAGGAGCTCTGTTTCCGAGTAAGTTAGTGTTTAGCATAGTTGATAGGACATAGATGATAGGTTTTGGCATCATCAAATAGGGGGAAATTGTTGGGTGATGATTCAATCCTCAAGCATGATCATACTTGTGGGAAATGACTCTATCTTCTATACTCGGATCACGCTCGCAGCCTCGTGCTCCGAACCGTTGAGAAGATTTGAAGATCCCAAAACCCTATCCGATTGGTGAACCATTCATTTGTATTCGCATGTCTCCCGAGGTTTCGGACTCGTAGACACTCGCTCTGGTCAAGGCGCCGCAGCTTATTTGCCTCAGCACCGGTCGTAAGACTCGCATACCGGACTCAAGCAGAGCAAGATATCGAAAGACTCAAATGATACTGGACTCAGCAGAGCAAGATAATCGAGAGAGTCGGTTAAACCGAACTCAGCAGGAGTAGTTCACCGAACTCGTAGCTAATCTTCGTAGACTTATCTCAGAGCCCTATCTACCGAATACAAGGTCGACTCAAAGAACGGCAGATAGTCTTCAGGACGGCCGGAATCTTTTGAAAGACAATCAAGATTGTCATGTACGAGGAAGAGAGAAGTCGCCTTCAATCTGCCTCAAAGTTTGTGCTTTCTCAACCACTCCATCCACCTCGACGAATGACAAGCATACACGTGTCTTCTCACCCGCTAAAGCCGCAAATAACCTTTTACCTAAAAAGGTGGGAAAGTACACTCGTTACCTACACCAAAAAGAGCCATTTGCTACCAAAAAGAGAGAGAGAAGAAGAAGATCGTCTCCAACGGATCTATTTTCAATCTCTGCTCTATAAATAGAGGGATCATTCAAGATTAAAAAAAAAAAAAGAGAATGCGCGCACCTAGAACACGAGAGAGCATTCAAACGAGCGAAATTAACGACTAAGTCTTCCGCAAGAAACAACCGAGTTATCTCCGCGAAAGACTACATCCAAATTTCAAAAGGAACCAAGCCGAACCGACATAAGCTTCTAGTATCCAAGCGACCGACACGAACCCATAGCTAAACCCTCAGCTGTTCGTCGCTCTAGATAGCTACATTCTCGTTCCTTAGCCCTCTAACCCTTAGCTCACTTGTTATATCTATAGCTTAGACGAAGGAGTTCACATTTGAACCCAATCCTTATTGTATAAGGACTCCTTCACTATTGGAGAAGTTTGTCAAACACTTTAAGTTTGATAGTGTTGTAAACTAAGACTTGGATCGCATAAAAAACCAAGACGCGGCCGTGCCCAAGCAGTAAGCCGACCGAGACTAACTCAGATAATAAATAGCCTCCCGATCATTCGGGGACAGTGGACGTAGGATTTGAGCGATATCCGAACCACTTTAAAAATCCCGTGTCTCTATCGCTTTCTTAACAGCTGCATTGATTTTACTATTCATACCGAACATCATATTTAAAATCAATCAACCTGTCTCAAGCATACCGAACTCTTAATCTACCGAACCGAGACTTAAAACGCTTTTCTCACAAAAACCGATTTCGGGGCCTACACTATTCCTCGCATCGAACTCTTACCGTAGATACCGAATTCGACGTAGTCAGATAGCGCATCTCGCTGAGTCGGGACTCTTAGCCTTTAACTCGATTCGTAACAGCTGCTCCGGGTCCGCCGAACCAGCTTTACCGGACACCATCCCGAATAGGGACTGTTCGAGTTCGAAATCGAGAAATCGAATCAGGTGTATTCACCCCCCCCTCTCGCACCTGACCGTACACTCGGGACCAACAATATTTTTAGTATTCACTTAAAAAAAGTATTTATTTTGTAGAAACTTTTTATCACATTGAATATTATTTGCTTGTAAATATTTTTGATTAGCATAAATTTCATTTTTAATTACTATTTGATTCGTATTTTTCGAAGTTTTGTGTTTTTAACTCTATTTTAAAACATGATTTTTATTATATTAATGCTAAAATAAATTTGCTATTTTCTTTTTATGTTTAACCGTTCAATAATTAGTTAATCGAAGCAAATTACTTATTATGAGAAAGTAATTATTAGGATTTTTGTTGATTTAATTATTAAAACACGGAAAAAGGAAATAATCTATGTTAACTATTATATAATAAAATAATGAAAAAATAAAATGCCAGAAATATTAAGTGATTGATTAGATCATCACTTAGAGGGTACTTTGTATTATCATCAGTAGTTCTTGTATTAGGACTTGCCTTTTTCGGTAATGGGGGAAATCATAATGATTTATTGCTATGGAATTGAAGATCCCAAAACCTGTCTTGTACCCTTAGTGTGTTGTCTTTCGGACTAGATGATTTAGTAGGCTAGACTGTTCTTTTTTCATCATCTGTTTTTGTCTAAGTCTTATAAGGGATATTTGTTGGTCTGAACTTCAGTATGAAGTTAATTCCAGAACCCCATGTCATCAGTATGTAAGAGCTCGTGTTCTCAGGTCTCCAGCTGACCCCCATCATTAGAAGATTATTCATCAGATGACTTCCAGTAAAGAACACAGTATAAAGCTCAGTACCTTCAGAGTCATCAGCTGACTGTACTCAGTAGAGGACCTATTATCAGCAGACTCAGACGAAGAAGACAGTATGATCATGCCAGATCTACTGTATCCGACAGGAAACGACCCGATTTTTAATGACATTCGAAGTCAGCAGAAGATCATACGAGGATGAGTGAGAGTCAAATTAGATGTAGACTGATGTCTGACAAGTCTCACCTACCACAAACCTCGACCAATGAGAAGTGATCTAAGCCTTACCTGCCTGACCAACTAAAGCTGCTCTCATGTACAGTGACCAACTACTCTGCGACACTATTTCGAAACTTATGGCTGTTTTCCTTGTACGTTTGTGACACGTGGCATCGTCTTCTCCAATGGACAAATGCCTGGGTCACAACTATAAATAGAGAAGCCTTTCCGAGCTCAACGCACGGGATATCAAAGGGATTACACGCTCAAGCATTCAAACTCTCTAGCGCATTCAAAGAAGATCCAGAGAAGAACTTGCCTAAGTTGAAAATCTTAAGTTCTTCTCTCTAGAGTTTCTTTAGATCCCTTGTCTCTATCTAAGCTCCATTGTTATATCCATAGCTTAGAATCTTCGAAGGAGTTCACTTTTTGTGACTGTTCTTGTTGGTCCTGAGAGTAAACGTTCAGGAGTAGAGGGGGGGGGTGAATACACCTGAAAACCGATTTCTCAACTTTAAACGCGAACAGTCCTTTTCAGGAGAGTGTCGTACTGAACAAATTCAGCAGACCAAATAAGCTGTTTTGAATCGCGTGGCAGAGTGACTGACTTTACTGAGGCCTGCTAGCTGACAAGAGTCAGAATTCAGTACCGTCTAGATAAGGTTCAGTAGTGCGGAAATGTGTAGGCCCAAATTCAGTTGAGTTAAGAAAACGTTTTTAATAAAACAGTTTCAATATGTTAGTTCAGTCGATTAAGCTTGCTGAAACTCTGTTGAATGATTTTAAAGATATTTTCACTATGCACAGTAATCAATACAATAGTAAATAACAAACACACAGAATACAGATGATTTTTAAAGTGGTTCGGATCCAACAATCCTACGTCCACTGTCCCAAAAGATCAGGAGGCTATGTATTATACTGAGATAGTCTCAGTTGGTTTCTACGCTGGACAAACACTGGTCTTGAGATTTATACTAAGCAAGTCTCAGTTTACAAGGTATCAAACTTAGTGTTTGAAAAACTCTCCAACTATGAAGGAGTTATTTACAATAAGGATCAGTTCAGATATGAACTCCTTCGTCTAAGCTATAGATATGATCAGCCGAGCTTAGGTTAGAGGGATAGGGAACGAGAAAGTGGCTTCTAGAGTGACGAACGGCTAAGTATAGACTTGGGTTCGTGTTCAGTCGCTTGGATACTAGAGGCTATATAATTCTGGTTCAGCTTGGTTCCCTATGAGCAGGTATGTCGTCTTTCGCCGGAGATTACTTCTTTGAACTACTTGCGGAAGACTTAAGACGTTTGTGAGTTGCTCTTTTAATGCTCTGTGTTTGCAGTTCGCTTGTGTATCGTTGGTTCACTCGTGAGCTTCAATTTGAATTGTATCTCTCTATTTATATAGTAGAGGCAAGGATAGATCCATTGGAGACGACGATCCTTGTGTCTCTCTCTTTTGGGTAGCTAACGGCTCTTTCAATGTATGGTTGCAGTGTCCTTTCCCTCCATTTCTGGAAAGTTGTTGACTTGCAGCTTTAATCAGAATATGGACAGCTGGCTGCTTGTCATTGGGTCGAGGTTCGGGAAAGTAGGTGAGACGAACGCACTTCAAGGAGATCTGAAGCTGACTTCTCTCTTCCTCGTATTGACTCTGTTGATTTGACTTCAGAGAATCCTGACAGTCAGAAGACTGTCCAGCCGTTGCTGAGTCTGATCTTTATTCAGTAGCTTGCCTTTCTCATCTTGCCGATGAGAAATTAGCAAGAGAAATTGCTGAGGCTGAGGCTGCAAACAAGCCAAAGAAAAAGCCAGCCAAAGGCAAAACTAAAGCTCCAGCAGGTGGCAGAAAGACTGGACCGAGATTGCCTCCATGAACTCTGAAGCTGAGGGATGAGGCAGACAAAGAAAAGGCAAAAGAAAAAGAACAAAGAATGCATAACCGGTCACAGTGGCACCTCAAGAGAAAAATCAACAACACCTGCTGATTCAGAAGAAGAACCTCATGTACCCTCCTATGTCCCTTTGAAGGAACAAGATCTAGAAATGCAAGAAATTTGGGCTCAGATGGAGAGGTATCTGTACAGAGGAGAAGAAGCAAGACAGATAGAAGCAGCTAGAGAAAGGCTCAGACTAGCAGACATAGAAGCTCTGAGGTTGAAAGCTGAGAAAGAAGCAAGCCAGAGGATTCCTGAAAAAGCAGACATTCCTTACAGATATAGAAGATTCAGGAAGCCTCCTGACCTCAAACTCCACAGGTGGCCAAGAGTTGATGAATGGATGCCATGGGAAAGAACTCAAAGGTGGGAGTCACTGAAGGCTGATTACGTAAACAGATATTACTTCTGGAGATACTGTCCTGAAAAGCACAAATCTGTTGCATTTGCTGAATGGTTTCTGAGGACCGACGTAGAAATATTTGCTAGAGTTCAGAAGGCCATAGCAGACAAGGTCGATGTCAGAGTCCCAGCTCCAAGAATCATGCCGCCCCCACTGAAATTAGATGGCTCTGTTCACTATGGAGTAATTGAGAAAGAGATCAAAGATGCTGCTGAAGCCAAATGCTTAGAAGAAGATTATCCTGGTGACTTTTCAGAGATACTGAAGCTGAGGAAGATCACCTATAGAATGTATGGACAGCCCCTTCCTGAATCTAAATCAAAGGACTTCAAAGACAGGATTCAGTAGTTCAGATGATTGTTAGCTTCTATATTTCTTGTATTTTCTGTTCGGTTTTTCCTTAGTATAGCAGTTGATGTAACTGTACTGACCATTCTTCATATATATAAAACATCACTGTTGTTGGCCCTGACAATTCCTTATTGTCTATATGGCCTTATTTGTTTTTATGCTTAACACACAGAATCACTCAAGTGATTACTGACTCACACACTCACTAAAATTATATATATTCAGTCAGTTTTACTCTATTAGATTCTGATCTGTTAGATTGCTTAGATGGGGGAAAATGTTGTTAGACAGGGAGAAATTGCTGATTAGTTTTTTGTATAGGTTCTGATATTTCTTTCCTGATTCCCTCAGCAGTCTAGGACTTGAAGAACAACTCCACCGATTCTACTTATAATACTTGTAAGGAGCTCTGTTTCTGATAAGTCATAGTGTTAGGTTTTGGCATCATCAAATAGGGGGAAAATGTTGGGAGATTATTCAGTCTTCTCACAATCAGTTGAGACATAACTCAGTAGCCCTGTGCTCCGAATATTTACGAAGATTTGAAGATCCCAAACCCTATCTTGGCCGATGAACCATTCTATTGGCGTGACGTTGCTTGTCTTCGAGGTTTCGGACTCGGTAGACACTCTTCATCCGGTTCGTGCGCCGCAGATTACCCGCATTAGTACCGTAAGTAGAAGACTCGCATATCTTGGACTCAAGCAGGAGCGTAAGTAGAAGACTCCTTTTAGTATACTTGCTCTCGCTGAGTCCAATATTACCGAGTCTTCTACTTCTCGGACCGAGGCGTAATCTACTAAGCGCCCGAACCGTATGAAGAGTGTCTACCGAGTCCGAAACCTCGCAGACGTAACGTAACACATTACAATAGAATGGTTCATCAGCCAAGACTAAGCGCCTGAACCAGATGAAGAGTGTCTACTGAGTCTGAAACCTCAGAGACAGAACAGAACACATTACAATAGAATGGTTCATCGCCCAAGATAGGATTTTGGGATCTTCGGATCTTCGAGAAATATTCGTAGCACGTGGCTACCGAGTTATGTCTCAACCGACAGGTGAGAAGACTGAATCATCTCCCAACAGTTCTTATTGTAAGAACTCCTTCATAGTTGGAGAAAATCCCCTCCCCTTCAAACTTCGGTTTGATTTGTAAAGTCACTAAGGACTATAACTTAGAAGGGTCTGTCCAGCGCACAGATACCTTGCTGAGGCTTGCTCAGGTTAATCAATAAGACCTCCTGTTCAGCAAGACCTTGGACGTAGGATCTTGCGTATCCAAACCACGTTAAAAATTGCTTGTGTCATTTACTGTTTTATTGCATCACTCTCAAACCGTTTTACCAACTCATACCTTACATAAAACGTGTTTAAAAGTGCACTAGCCAAAACTGTTTTGGTTTGCGAAAACACGTTTTCAAATTGAGACAAAGTCTTTCGGGCCCTACACTTATCCGCACTAACTCACCGCCTGAGGTTTTAATACTTACAAAAGTCAGTAGAAGAAACTCAGTAGTTGAGTCACTCTGACCAGCGATCAGAAGGTTACTATTTAGCACTATTCATCAGTTGCAACCTACAGCTCAGCTGTCCTTCGTGTTTGAGAAAAGAAACTTGTACTCAGGTGTATTCACCACCCCCCCCCTCTACACCTAACACTCGTCTCCGGACCAACAATTGGTATCAGAGCCACGGTGTTCTCCTGATCATCGTTTCTGAAACTACTGGTCTACTCGAACAGATCCTGAAAATGTTTTTCACTGCACAAGCATCTCTTCATACATCCTTATACTCTCATCTATAATGTCTGATATGTCAGGTATACGGATGGTGCCGATGTTCTCTGTAGAGAACAACATGGTATGGCGCGTGAGAATGGAGGCGCACCTTACATCGCTGCACGACAGCATGACAGATGTCCTTGAGACAGGACCCATCATTCCCATGATCGACAGCGTTCAATATGCCGCTGTGGGAGGTGTAGGAGCACAGACTGGTGCTAAGGTTGCTAAAGACAAATCCGCTTTCACGTAAGAAGAGAAAAAGCTGCACAACCTCGACCGAGTAGCGCGAAATGCAATCCTGACTACGCTCAGCGATTCACACCTCGGGAGGGTGCAAGACTGCAAGACGGCAAAAGAACTTTGGGATGCCCTAGCGGTACAGAGCCAATGAACCCCGCAGATCAAAGAGAACAAGCTCGAGCTAGAGCTTCAAAAGTTCGACAGCTTTGCCATGGAGCCCAACGAGACCATTGACAAGCTTAGCGTCAGACTCACAAATCAAATCAATGTGATCAACAGGCTGGGGAGAACGTTCACCAACAAAGAGATGAACACCAAGATCTTGAGAGCGTTGCCTCGACTGAAGTGGCTTCCTTTTGCTACTTATTTACGTCGCTCAGATCTTAATGCTTTAACACCTAATGTTATCTTATCAGAATTAAAGACGGAGGAGTTCGAGCACAGTCTACCCCAAAGATGCTTAAGTGCTCCAGCAGACACCCAAATAGACCAAGCTTTCAAAGCAACAGTTAGCAAATCTGGAGCCAACCCCATTTCTTCTAGCAAGACAGTAGCTGCCCCAGATGCTAAGTCTTCCGAGACTCCTGATATAGATCGTCTTGCGCTTATGGCTCTCAAATATCAAAGAGAGAAGGAGAGAGTCAGAAAGCTGAAGACATACCACCGAGATTCTCCCTCAGGTAAGAAAGAACATCGTAAAAGGGAAGAATCTAAACCATCTCCCGATTGCAGGAATGCAGAACCTGATGCTAGTCCATCCAACAGCTCAGCTGGAAAAGGCGGCAGAGTAACTGTGTGTTACAACTGCAAGAAAGAGGGACACCTCCAAGATGTATTGTCCCGAAGCTCTCGGTGCTCGGCGAGCGTAAAGCCGGCCAGCGCGAGAAATTTGCCCGAAGAAGGCTGGCCTACATCGCTGGAGAGCTATCCGATGACTCAATCGAGGAAGATACTTTCAAGTATTCTTCTGAAGACGAAGTCGCATTTATTGCCGTTGAGGTCGGAGAAACAGACCCTGAATCAACGACGGAATATTGTTTGATGGCCGGAGAAGAGGCTGAGGTAAATTTGAAACTCATTATAACCTCCTCTTCATAGAGCACACACGACACATGCTTAACTACAGATGAACCTCTAGACGTGGTGCAAGCATATGACGATCTACTAAAGGAGCAGATTCAGTTAAGCAGAGAGTTCAACAGAACTGTTCATGAACTGGAACAGGCAAAGGCTGAGAATCAGAGACTTTCTTCTGATTGTCGGGTCTCTACTGATTCAGAGAATCTAGTTGCGAGACTGAAGGAAGAGATTGAATCTCTTATGACTAATTCTTAGCTTTAAGAAACTCAAATATCATTTCTGACTAAGGACAATTCTGAGAAAGATACTGAAATAGCCCGACTCAGTCGATAACTCGCATAGGTTGAGAAAGATTACGAATCACTTCGAAAAAGTGATGAGGTTTGGCGAGGACTGATGACTGGGGAGACAAAGAGAAGTTGGAAAGCATGCTCAGAGCTCAAAGGCCACAAGTCATGAAAGAAGGACTGGGCTACACTCACGAAGCTTCATCCTCTACTTCAAAAAGCTCAGAAATGCTGGCTGATAAGGTCTTCAGAGGGAAAGTTCAGATCTCTGAACCAACAATTCAGGCAAAGAACAAACAGAAGATGATTGCACCTCAGCCGAGCAACAAGAAACAACTGACCAAAGGTTCTAGCCGCAGAACACCACGATCAAATTCAGGGGGAACTAAGAAGGTCAGGTGCGCAGAGCAGTATGGCGAGCCACTCTATGAGCATCCAGCACAGTTTGGTTCGTCCTATTATGAGCCCAGGGTCAGGAGGAGCACAAAACCTTAGAAGAAGAAAGCTCCTGAACCCAAAACTGCCAGGAAGTCAGTATCTCCAGGTCCAGTGGAGAAAAAGACTGACAAGGTTCAGAAAAGAAGTCTGAGACTCCTTAGGGCGCAACGCAGATCTGGGTCACGAAATCACCAACTAACGCTTAAGGACCCAAACTGAACCAAAGGGCACCTAAAAATGTTTCTGTTTTGCAGGTGCATAAGGACCTCGATTGTGGACGCGGCCGCTCGAGACATATGACGTATCAAAAGAGCCTCGCCGACCAATTACGTGCAAGAAGATGGTCCTGCACTGAGTTTGGTGACAACTCTAAAGGCTATACAAGGGGATACGGAACACCGAACATTGGGACGCTTGGCCTAAGAGTAACATATGTTGAAGGACTTCAACATAATCTCCTTTCTGTCAGTCAATTCTGTGATAATCTGAATAGAGTTATCTTTGACGCTGGTTTCTGTGATGTTGTTGACAAATCTACAGGAAAAACAATGTTATCAGGTTCATAGAAGAAGAACATTTACGTTGCAAACTGGAACACCGCTGACCCTGAGGCCTGCTTGCTTGCTCAGACGAAATCCAGTGATAAAACAGGATGGTTGTGGCGCAAGAGACTCAGTCACCTGAATTTTAAGGCAATGAACAAGCTAGCCAAGAACTCTAAAGTCAGAGGACCGCCCAATGAAGCTTTTATCAAAGACAGAAATTGTGAAGCGTGTTTGAAGGGAAAGCAGACAAAGAAAAGCAATCCACCAATTTCGTCACCTTCCACTGATGGAATCCTTCAACTGCTACACATGGACTTGTTTGGGCCAGTTTCTCCAGTGACTATAAGGGGCAAGAAGTATGCCCTCGTCGTTATTGACAATTATTCGAGATATACGTGGGTCATCATCATAGCCAACAAATCTGATGTCAAGACTGAGCTACCAATACTGCTGAAGAAACTCAGTGTGGTGAAAGACATCAAGATTCAGAGAATTCTCTCAGACAGAGGGACATAATTCCTCAACTCAGTAGTTAAAGAGTACTGCGATAAGGAGGGAATTCAGCACGAGACATCAGCAGCTCGCACCCCTCAGCAGAACGGACTTGCTGAACGGAAGAACAGAACACTAAAAGAAGCAGCAAGAACGCTCCTAGCAGACTCTGGACTACCCTCAAAGTTCTGAGCTGATGCTACTGAAACTGCCTGTTACACTCAGAACCGCTCACTACTTACAAAGCAGCACATGAAGACGCCATACGAAATGTGGAAAGGGAGAATTCCTTCTATTTCTTATTTTCATATTTTTGGCTGTCCTTGCTTTATCTACAATAACGGGAAGGATCAGTTAAAGGTATTTGATAGCAAATCTGATCAAGTAGTATTCTTAGGATACTCTCAAGTCAGAAAAGCTTTCAAGGTCTTTATCTACCGCGCCCTTTGTGTGGAGGAAAGGCCTCATGTTATTTTTGATGAGTTTGTTACTAAGGACAGGAAACCGACAAATCCTGAAGATATTAGCAGCAAGCTACAGGATCTCACACTAAACGACAGAGCTAAAAAGATCCAGCATTGTTGGGATGATGAGTCAGACGATGAAGAAATTCAGACCTATCCCACAAGCACTGTAGCTGACCTGGTTGATTCTACTGAACAGAATCAACATCAGGTAACAATGGTCGATGAGGAAGCCCTAGTGGTAACTGAGACCTCTATTGAGAATATAAACTCAGGGGGGACGACTAATGTTCCTGAGCTAAATGCCCCTAAACTTGGAAACTCAGTAGATTCTAACCTTCTTACTGAGTTGCTTCAGTTACAAAACAGTACTACTGAAATGCCCAACACTCCTGTTGACTGTACAAAAGTAATCTCAGAAGAAGAAGCCAAACTCAGACGTTCGTGGCTAGACGCTCACTCTTCTGATTTAATCATTGGAGATCCATCAGCAGCAGTAAGGGCAAGATCCAGATTAAGCCAAGGAGAAAGTGCACTCTACTCCTGTTTCTTGTCTACCGAAGAACCTCAGACGATAGAGGATGCTCTCAACGATGCTGACTGGATCATTGCCATGCAAGAGGAGCTGAACCAGTTTGTCCGTTATGAAGTTTGAGAGCTTGTTGACAGACCTAGACATCAACACGTGATCGGTACTAAGTGGGTCTTCAAAAACAAGCGAGACGAAAACAACGTCATCGTTAGAAACAAGGCTCGACTTGTTGCCAAGGGATACTGTCAAGCAGAAGGAATAGACTTTGATGAAACATTCGCACCAGTCGCCAGATTGGAAGCTATTCGTCTATTCCTAGCCTATGCAACACATCAAATATTTAAAGTATATCAAATGGATGTGAAGTCAGCGTTTCTAAATGGCGTGCTGAAGGAAGAAGTCTACGTGGAACAACCGCTCGGCTTTCAGCAGGGACATCAGGTGTACAGACTTTGGAAAGCTCTGTATGGGTTAAAACAAGCACCCAAGGCTTGGTACGATACCCTATCGACTTTCCGCTCGTAAAGGTTTTCGTAGGGGGACGATGATCGCACCCTGTTCAACATCAAGTCAGGCGATGACATTCTACTGGTGCAGATCTACGTGGACGACATCATTTTCGGTTGCAGGAACGTGACTATATGTCAACAATTCAAGAAAATAATGAAGGAGAAGTTTGAGATGTCCATGATGGGGGAGATGAACTACTTCCTTGGATTTCAAGTGAAGCAATCACCTGAAGGAATATTCATCAACCAAGAAAAATATACTCGAGATCTCCTGAAAAGATTCGGCTGCGACTCAAGCAAGCCAGTCGAGATCCCCATGAACATGAATTTTAAAATCGATCTAGACAAAGAGGGAGCTTCTGTTAACTCTACTGATTATAGAGCTATTATTGGTTCTTTATTATATTTAACACCAAGCAAGGAAAATAACTTATGTTGTAGGTGTATGTGCAATATTTCAGGCGAATCCCAAACGAAGTCATCTTGACTCAGCGAAGAAGATTCTGCGATACCTGAAGGGAACACCTGACGCAGGGTTATGGTATCCTGCTGATGATAATCTGATTCTAACGGGTAATTCTGATGTTGATTATGCAGGATGCAGGATAGATCGAAAATCAACTTCTGGAACATGTCAGTTCCTAGGCAGCAATCTAATATCATGGTTCTCAAAGAAACAGCATTCAGTGGCGACGTCCACTAATGAAGCTGAGTATATGGCTGCTGGAAATTGTTGTGCCCAGATCCTTTGGCTTCGACAGCAACTGCGAGATTATGGGATTACAAAAGATGAAGTGTCCATCTACTGCGACTCCACCAGTGCGATTGCAATAACTCATAATCCAGTTCTTCAAACGAGATGCAAGCACGTGGACATTCGACACCACTTTATTAGAGACCATGTCGAAAAGAAGGATATTAGGATGGAGAAAATCCATACTGACAAGCAAAGGGCATACATATTGACCAAACCAATAGCTGAGAACAGATTCAGAGAACTATCAGTCGAGCTAGGTCTACTAGATCCTACTGACTCGAGTCAGTGAGAGAATTCACTACGACAGGTCAAAAGTCAGACTCAGTACTTTGATTCAGTAGGATGAATTAT
Organism: Lavandula angustifolia; assembly: GCA_028984105.1. Lineage (NCBI taxonomy): Eukaryota > Viridiplantae > Streptophyta > Magnoliopsida > Lamiales > Lamiaceae > Lavandula > Lavandula angustifolia. The sequence continues at coordinate 26,127,786 of CM054803.1, read as the reverse complement.
ACAGTACACAGTAAGGGGGAACATGGTACTATCAGTACCGCGAAGGTCCTCCTGAGTCATTACGGTAACCAGCTGATCGTTAAAGTTCAGCTGAAGAGGTTTGCGTAGTTAGATTCTTTAATATTCTCATAAGCATGCTCGCATTTAATAACTCAGTCATTTGCATTCAGTGGCATGACTTGCATTTATTTCCCGCCATAAATATTTAAGGTTTAAGTCAGTAGAAAATCGTTCTCATTTAAAATGCTTATCCTTTAATGCTGCCTGCAATGCATTTAATGCATGTCTTCTCACCTTACTCTATCTGCACTTATCTTACGTGGGTCGAGATTAGAGGCGGCTAAGTAATCATTCCTTTTATAAGATCAACTCTGAGCCGTCCCAGAAAAGCGAGATTTTATAAAATCCGTCCGATCGAAAACCCTTGATATTCAAATCTTATAAAATCTTACCCTATTCACTCTAATCTCATATTTTCGCCATTTACGCAATCTTAGAGCTTTCAAGAATTCCTGTTTACTGCATTCTCTCGACTGCTTCTATTTCTTCCAAGCTCTTTGATTACGGCAAACCCCCTATTTATCTATAATATATATCTAACTTACTCTATTTTCAAGTGCTAACTCTTGTTTTGCAGATTTCTGTTTCAATGGCTATCGTTTTGACCCCATCCAACATCGAGGAGATCATACTCTCCAGGGTTCTCTTCGAACCCACGATGGTTTTCCATCAAGCGGAGCTTCCTTTCATGAAGCCAATCTTCTCGACTCTCGAAGTGTCCGGCCTGAAGCTTCTATTGACGAAGCACCCCAAGGCGTATATGCCCCGACAGGTGGCCGAATTCTTCTACAATATGCGTTCGGTGGAGGATACGGACGCGGAGGTAACCTTGATAGGTTACATGAGGGAAGTTGCTCCCCAGAAGTGGGAAGGAAGCCGAGCCGACATCAGCGTGATGGAGGCCTTGAAGTCCACTTTTGAGCTACCGGACTTCGAGATTTCTCCGATGGGTTATAAGGAGAAAGAGCTCAACAACTACGTCCATTGTTTCTGTGGACGAGATGATATCTCCTTCAAATCTGCCTTACCAAAGAACCAACTCCTTCCGGATCTTGATGAGCGCTGCCGGTTCGTTTGATCAGTTGTCCAAGCCTTGACTCCAAATCATGATGTCCATTATCGATGGAGTCCAGGTGAATTGGACCAAGTTCTTTCTGGCTGAGCTGAAAGCTCAGGCGCAGAAGTTTACGTCCACTGAGTCTGGAGAGAGAACACTCATCAGTGTGGGCAAGCTGTTGTACGAGACAAAAATGTCCGTACTGATTGAGGATTCGGTGACAAATCATGCATCATTCGCTGACTCCAAATACTTCGACCGCAAGCTAATCAAGTACAAAACTAGAGCAGCGGCCAAAAAGTCAATCGGCCGTGGAGCTACTGAGCTCAAAAGATCATCCACTGATCTGCCACCACGGGACGATCAGCCGAAGCGAAAGAAGTTATCAAGGCTGGAGCTTTTAAGGCTCCCGCCAAGCCTGCTTCCCCTCCACCCCCTCAAGAGGAGGAACTACTGGACGCTGATACAGGCATTGAAGGTGCCACCTTGAAAGATAAGATACATCGGGTCAGTACGGAAGAGACTCAGCCGGAAGAAGCTGATGAGCCAGCTGCTGAGGTCTCCTCCAAACAGTCATCGACCGTTCAGATGACTTGTCTCCGTGCCACAAGAGAAGTCGCTGAACATATTCCAGAGATCTCCCAGCATCAGGATTTGGTCAACATCGCAATCAGGGCAAGGACACAGATGCTGCTGCGATTCCTTAATTGGGATATCCTTGCAGAACTCATCCAGCAGCATTCTGCGCTATCCCTACTTGCCGAAGAACAGAGTCTGCAGTCGGCGATCGGGTTTGGGGAACCCGCCGACATTACTTCATTCGAGGACCTACGCTCAGCTATGCTGTATCTTTTAGAGCTGAGGTCCTCCCCGCAGACTGCTAGGAGCCCGTCGCCGCCTTCTCAGCACAGTGATGGTGATGATGATCAGGCGCCGCCCAAGGATGCTGAACAGGGAGATTAAGCTAAGTAGGGGTGTGCAAAAAAACCGCAAACCGCCACCTGCCCGCTTAAACCGCCCGTTCCAACCCGTACCCGCCGCTTGGGATTTTTTAAAATGAACCGCGGTTTAAAATTTAAACAAACCGCCACTTGGCGGGTGGGTGGCGGTTACGAGTTGAGGGCACCCGACCCGCCCGCCTCATATTTATCTTAATTTTTTATGCTAAAATATAATATTTAAATACATAAATAATAAAAATATAATCTAGTATATGTGTCTTTTAGAATTGAGAGAAATTGGTCATTCTTGTTATCCTTCTTCCTCTTCCATTCTAAGTTCTAACCTTTTAAAATTCATTCATCGCCTTAAATTCAAGTCCATTTTCTATTCTTTTTCGAAGTTTCTTTTCTTTCTATGTTCAATAGGTTGCATAATACAATTTCAAAATTACATGAAGGACTTTAATTTTCAAGTTGTAGGATTTCAATTATGTTCATCAAAATTTGATAAAGTGATATCATATTTATTCTTTATTATTATTTCATTTTCCGCATTGGACACCTCTTATTGATATGAAATGATTAATTTTATTGGCATTATTTAGAGAAGTAACAATTCGCCAAACCGCCCGCAACCGCCCGCCTACACGCTTACCCGACCCGCTACGGTTTCAGAAAAAAACTAAACCGCCACGGTTTGTAATTCTCCTAACCCGCCTATATATAGGTGGGTCATTTTTTACGTGTAAACCTACCCGAACCCGCCCGCACACACTCCTAATGCTAAGGGAAAGATTCCCAGCGAGAAGGGCGACTCACCACCACCACCTCCTGAATCTAGTGCCACCCCAGTTGCTTCAACCTCCAGGAAGCAACAACTCGCCGCCTCAAAGCAGAGGCTCGGAACCTTGTCTTATCAGATCAAACCTATAGGTTCCGTGTCCTCAAAGTCTGTCAACCGCGCTATCAGAAAGCAAGGAGACAAGAATCATCTCCTGGCTAAGGATGTCTACCTCAAATGGGCTCAATACACAAAAGCGCAGACGGAGAAGTTTGACGACCTTGCGAGCGCAGTCAAGAAGGTCTCAGCCACTCCTACTCCAAACATTCAGGAGATCGTCGAGGCTGCCCTAGCAGCTCAAAAGGCTGACTTGGCTGCTCAATCTCAGCAACTGCTCGAAGCCCAGCAGAAGATATTTGCTGAGCAGTTGTCTGCGAGCCTAGCCACAGTCCAAAATACTATGGATGAGCGGAACAGGATGGCCACCTCTAGTGTGCAGAATGCCTTACAAACTCAGGCGGCCGCCCTGAAGCTAATCCAGAAAGAGATGACTGACTCTCACGACGCATCGCTTCTGAAGCAGAGAAACGAGACAGAGGCTCAGATCCGCCAAATCCGCAAGGGCCAGGAGGATGACTGAGTCCACTACTGCGATGTCGTCAGAGACTTCAACACCACCACCACTTCCATTAAAACAGTCGTCTACGACCTTCAGAGGGAAGTAGCAGCCATCAAGGCCCTCCTGTCCCCGGCTAGTGATGATGCCAAAAAGGGGGAAGGAAGAACTCAGGTGGTAGGTCAGTCAGAAGAGAGGGAAACTCTTAAGGGGGAAAGTTCAGCACAGGCTGGAACTAGCTCCGTCCCCCCTCCCCAAGTCCAAATCCCTCAGGTCCAAACTCAATCAGAGGCGCAGCCCTCTGAAGCTCAGCTGCCCGAGCCGGTCGGAGGATCAGGAGAAGGATCCTCGGCTCAGGCGCAGCACATTGAGGATATAGCTCAGTTCCTTGATCAGGAGGATGAGCCCCTGCCCACTCAAAGGCCTGGGAAGGAGAAATCCACTGAAAGCATACCACCTCCTTCCCCAACGCCCAAATTCAAAACCAGAGCAGAGAAGGAAGAGCATGATAAGAGGGTGGCTCAGCTCCTCCAAGATCAACTGGACTATGAGATGCGGCTGGAAGAAGAGGCTCAAAAGCCTAAGAAGAAGAAGAGATTGACAGTTGCCAGGATGTCCAGGAGTCAGGCTAAGCGGATAATAGATGAGCAGAAGAAGAAGGCTCAGCAATCTGCTGATAAGCATGCTGACGACTCAGAGACTGACACCTTGCCACTTGCTCAGAGGATGAAGAAGATCTCAACACTTACACCTGAACAGGAGGCAGAAGACAAGGCAACTTGAGGGGCTACGCAGCAAGGGCTAAATCTCAGGACAGGAGATAAAAGAGCTGTAGCCTTAAGGGAGAAGAAGAGGATGGAGGATCTAGCCAAGATTATCGACCTTACTGATAGAATCGCCAAAGTGCCAATCCTCGACAAGAGCAAGCAGATCCCGAGGACATCAAAGTTGCTACGGCGAGGTGCCCAAAAGGCTTTTCTCAAGAAGACTCCGCACCGCCGCGTAGACAGATGGATTCCTTGGAATCTGAACGAGGAGTGGGAGGAGCTGAAGATAGACTTCATCAAGGCTTATTATGTATGGCAGTGCTATCCTGCTGAAGTTTCGCCGACTGATCTTTTCAATGAATTTATCTATCAATACAATGCGAACTTCAGGGCGCAGATCAAGTTACTTCTATTCAAGGAGAAGCTGCCCCTGACCGCTCCTGCCTACCGCCAGCTGACTCCTCCCATGACGACTCGTGGAGTGATATGTACGAAGGAGATAGAGGACGAGGTCGAGACTGCTGCGCACCACAACGATCTGAGTCCTTTGCAGCCAGACGATCTCACTTCCATCCAAACCCTCAGAGAAAGGATATACAAATCTTATGGGTTGGAGCCTCCAGCTGCTAAGTCTGCAGAATTCAAAGACAAGATCAAGAAGTACAGGCGTTAGTAGTAGATGCTCCATTTCTTTTGATTGTATAGAGCATAGACTGTTGTAATTCACTTCTCATGTATAATACACCAGTTATTTGCTTGGCCAGACAACTACTCATTTTCTTACGGTTGTGTTTACTGTTTATCACAACTGATCACTGAAGTGATCTGACACACACACACGTAACCTATCTTTCTCTGATATGCCTATCTTTTATCTGCTGAGTACCCTGTTTTCACTGCTCAGTTCAAACTGAATTCCTTTGGGTCAGTAGTTTAGTACTTAGTGGTTTTGACATCATCAATTAGGGGGAAATTGTTGAGTTATGAGTCAGTGATTTATTAGATCATCACTTAGAGGGTACTTTGTATTATCATCAGTAGTTCTTGTATTAGGAGTTCCCTTTTTCGGTAATGGGGGAAATCATAGTGATTTATTGCTATAGAATTGAAGATCCCAAAACCTATCTTGTACCCTTAGTGTGTTGTCTTTCGGACTAGATGATGTAGTAGGCTAGACTGTTCTTATTTTCATTATCTGTTTTTGTCTAAGTCCTGTAAGGGGTATTTGTTGGTCTGAACTTCAGTAGGAAGTTAATTCCAGAACCCCACGTCTTCGGTATGTAAGAGCTTGTGTTCTCAGGTCTCCAGCTGACCCCCATCAGTAGAAGAT